>OY744521.1:163808360-164028360 GCA_963556195.1 Sepiola atlantica | reverse complement strand
ACTCTTTTCTTCAGATACGTGTTCAACTCAAGTTCAAACGTGCATATGAAGGGAGCAGTAGTGGATGCAGTCTAACAGAAAATACTGGTTAAATTTGAATTCTAACCAGATTAAGAACAAAAAACAGAACAACATAAACAAATGTTATTTAAAAAAATGTTATTTACCTATTTTTACTTTATTTTCTTATTTATTTAAACCAAGTCTATTCGTTTAAATTAATATGTCGGTTAATACTGCCAGTACCCATTTCATTATGTGTTGTTCGTTTTATATTATTGCGTATATTGATATTTAGTTTATTTATTTATTTATTTTTAAAAATATGTATATTTTATTAATTAATTTAATTCAAGCTAGTATTATTTTTTCATTCATAGCTTGTATCTGTATAATGCTAATTACAATAATGGAAGGGAGTGAATTCAGTTGGGTCTGTTTAATGATGTTTAAGTCGCTTTTAAATTTAGTTATTTCTAATTATGTGAGGCTAAAATATTGTTATTCTCATATAACGAATGTATTTCTTTCTTTTTCATTTTTTAAATTATTAATTAATGTTATAGGGTATAATTCTCGCCGGTGTGGTTCCGATATTTTGTTGTTGTTATTGTTATTATTATTTGTACTCACTAGTTCTCACAGAGATCATCGTCAGTGATTGCTCACCGACAACAACCGGTGGTATTTTCATGAGTCTGAGTGACAACAAGCCTCTACAGATTTCCAGTATTCTTACACCTCTTTTCGATAACGATGCAGTATCGCAACAGCCTCTTACCATTGATTTCTCGCTGGTAAGGACAATTTGCCCTCTCTGGGATTTGGGTTGCAATAAGCCTTCCCCAAGGTCCCATCATTCTCCGTACTGTTCCAGTGGAGGTCTGGTTTGTGCTGTCCCTCCTCTGTCTTCTCATCACGCTCGATCCTCTACAAATATTGTGTGTGGTGTCAGCCTAGGCCGCCACCATTAAAAAATTAATTAATTAAAAAATTTTTTTATTAATTTTAATTTAAATTCAAATTTAAATTTAAAATTAAATAATTTTTTTATTACTTTTTTTTTTTTTAATTTTATGTTTTGAGGTGGGGTAGGGAGAGAAGGGGGAGCGTATGATGTTCCTTGTAATTTCTGTTCCTTGGTTCATTTTTGTGTGGTGATAACTGAGGCCGGTGTAATTTATTGGGGAGGGGAAGATTATGAAATGATATTTCTTGCTGAGTCTGTTCCCTGGTTTGTGTTGTGGTGTTCTTCGTGTGGTTGTGTTTTCTCCTTGCTGTAAATTCCTTCTGACTGGTTAGCCTTTGCAGCTTATGCGGGTTGGTTTCCGCATTCGAGGATTTTCCTTAAGATTGCAGCTGTATGATCATTACCTTATTTTGTATGGTTTCGATGGTCTCTTTGATTCCAATTTCTCCAGTCTTTTCTCCAGTTTTTTTGGGATTGTTCCTAGTGCGCCTACGGTTATTGGTATTATACTAACTTTCTTCATGCTCCATATTCCTTTCAGTTCTCTGGATAGGTCTGTGTATTTACTTCGTTTTTCCGTGTCTTTGATCTTCACTCTGTGGTCTGCTTTAACCTATGTTGTTATATTATTTGTTATTACTATAAGGTGATGTTTTTGTTAGATTATTAGTTTTTAGTTAGGGTTAAATTAAGATCTAATCAATACTACAAGAATGAGATATAAAACTGTATCAGACTATAAATGATGATCCTAATTCGCGTCGGTGATTTATTTGAGGATATAATTTTGATTTTTTTATTCGAAGGTTGCCAATGTTTCTCTCCGTGGCTAGGATATCAATCTTGAATGATTTGCTGGTGTTGCCACAGGCGTGGATGTGTTTATGTAAGGAAGAGGTGCGTGATTGTAGGTGTTCTTTGACTCTAATATGTAGGGTCCTCGTCGTACTACTAATATATATATATATATATATATTTGTTGCATATATATATACATATATATATATATATATATATATATATATAAAGGGTATGTAGTTAACTTGACGCATTGTTTAATGTATATATCTCCTATATAAAGGGCACTTGTCTGTATGTCTGTTTGTTTGTCTGTCTGTCTGTTTGTATGTCCAGATACTCCTCCGAGAGGACCCAACAAACAGTCACACGGTTGACATCATTATAACCGGCCAGCCCCGGGACGTATAATATCTCAGAACCGGAAAAAAAAATGGACTCTTCGAGGGTCGACTGAGCACTTTTCTCCAATGGGGGGGTGCCTTTTTCCTCGATTTTCAACGTTGTTTAGTACTAATTTGAGAAAAAACAATGCTATCATGTATAATTTTAGAAATATGCAAAGTCACGCTTTTATTTAACAGGAAATGACGTCAGAGGAAAAGAGTGTAGGGAAGAAAATCCCTCACACTAAAACTCTTCTTTCCCTCTCACTCCCACCCTTTCTACCTTCCCTTCCTCCCCTACGCCCGTTCTGTTGTTATGATACCACCCTCCTAGGCATTACCTCCTCCTTTTTGAGAGTTGTGGAGATAGTGCGGCGATGTGACTGCTTCAGGTCAACTTAGGGGGGGGGGGTCGGCATTCGCCAAATTTGGGGGAGCAGCGCGTCAGGCGAAATTATGGGAGGGGGGAGTGTCGGAAAAAAAATTGACTCTTCGGGGGGGGGCTTTTTCCATCACTTGTTTAGTACTAATTTGAGAAAAAAACAATGCTATCATCGTCACGCTTTTAACAGGAAATGACGTCAGAGGAAATCCCTAACGGCACTTTTTTGAACATTGGTTTATAGTGAAGCAAGGGTTGCTTAACTACTAACGGCATTTTTTGAAACATGCGTTTATAGTGACGCAAGGGTTGTTTAATCAATAACGGCACATTTTTGAACATGAGTTTATAGTGAAGCAAGAGTTGCTTATACTAACCGCATTTCTTCTGTTGACATGATACCATCCTCCCAGGTATTACCTCCTCCTTTTTGAGAGGTGTGAAGTTAGTGTATTATCAGTGAAATTAAAGTAATAAATAATTATGCACCACCATTGTTTTCATTAATATTTGTATACATATTAAATAACGTCTAAATAAGTAAAATAAGAAGAGAAAAATTATGCTCCGTCATTGTTTTCACTAATATTTGTATACATGTTAAATAACGTGTCAATAAGTAAGTAAGAACAGAAAAATTATGCTCCGCCATTGTTTTCACTAATATTTGTATACATGTTAAATAACGTGTCAATAAGTAAAGTAAGAAGAGAAAAATTATGCTCCGCCATTGTTTTCACTAATATTTGTATACATGTTAAATAACGTGTCAATAAAGAAAGTAAAGAAGAGAAAAATTATGCTCCGCCATTGTTTTCACTAATATTTGTATACATGTTAAATAACGTGTCAATAAGTAAGTAAGAACAGAAAAATTATGCTCCGCCATTGTTTTCACTAATATTTGTATACATGTTAAATAACGTGTCAATAAGTAAAGTAAGAAAAGCAAAATTATGCTCCGCCATTGTTTTCACTAATATTTGCATACATGTTAAATAACGTGTCAATAAGTAAAGTAAGCAGAGAAATAATTATGCTCCACCACTGTTTTCACTAATATTTGTATACATGTTAAATAATGTGTCAATAAGTAAAGTAAGAAAAGAAATAATTATGCTCCACCATTGTTTTCACTAATATTTGTATACATGTTAAATAACGTGTCAATAAGTAAAGTAAGAAGAAAAATAATTATGCTCCACCATTGTTTTCACTTATATTTGTATACATGTTAAATAACGTGTCAATAAGTAAAGTAAGAAGAGAAAAATTATGCTCCGCCATTGTTTTCACTAATATTTGTATACATGTTAAATAACGTGTCAATAAGTAAAGTAAGAAGAGCAAAATTATGCTCCGCCATTGTTTTCACTAATATTTGCATACATGTTAAATAACGTGTCAATAAGTAAAAAAAGAAGAGAAATAATTATGCTCCACCATTGTTTTCACTTATATTTGTATACATGTTAAATAACGTGTCAATAAGTAAAGTAAGAAGAGAAATAATTATGCTACACCACTGTTTTCACTAATATTTGTATACATGTTAAATAACGTGTCAATAAGTAAAGTAAGAAGAGCAAAATTATGCTCCACCACTGTTTTCACTAATATTTGTATTCATGTTAAATAACGTGTCAATAAGTAAAGTAAGCAGAGAAATAATTATGCTCCACCACTGTTTTCACTAATATTTGTATACATGATAAATAACGTGTCAATAAGTAAAGTAAGCAGAGAAATAATTATGCTCCACCACTGTGTTCATTAATATTTGTATACATGTTAAATAACGTCTCAATAAGTAAAGTAAGAAGAAAAATAATTATGCTCCACCATTGTTTTCACTTATATTTGTATACATGTTAAATAACGTGTCAATAAGTAAAGTAAGTAGAGAAATAATTATGCTCCACCATTGTGTTCATTAATATTTGTATACATGTTAAATAACGTCTCAATATATAAAGTAAGAGAAATAATTATGCTCCGCCATTGTTTTCACTAATATTTTTATACATATTAAATAACGTCTCAATAAGTAAAGTAAGAAGAAAAATAATTATGCTCCGCCATTGTTTTCACTAATATTTGTATACATGTTAAATAACGTCTCAATAAGTAAAGTAAGAAGAAAAATAATTATGCTCCATTATGCTTTTGTTTTAGAACTCAAAATATTTCTCAGGGTTGGGGGAGAGTGAAAAATTAGGGGCTGGAGAGATTGAGAGGTCAAGCCGAACTTTTTAGGAGTCAGGCCAAATCTTTTTGTTTTTTTTGTTTTAAACTCAAAATATTTCTCAGGGTTGAAGGAGAGTGAAAAATAAGTTGGGATGGGGGGCTGGAGAGAATAAGGGGTCGGGGAAAATTTTAGGGGTCAGGCCAGACGTTTTAGGGGTCAGGCCAAAATTTTTTCTTTTTTTTTGTTTTGAACTCAAAATATTTCTCAGGGTTGGGGGAGAGTGAAAAATTAGAGGGCTGGAGAGATTGAGGGGTCGGTTAAAATTTTAGGGGTCAGGCCGAACTTTTTAGGGGTCAGGCCAAATTTTTTTGTTTGTTTTTGTTTTGAAGTCAAAATATTTCTCATGGTTGGGGGAGAGTGAAAAATTAGGGGGCTAGAGAGATTTAGGGGTCGGGGAAAATTTTAGGGGTAGGCGGAACTTTTTAGGGGCCAGGCCAAATTTTTTTGTTTTTTTTTGTTTTGAAGTCAAAATATATCTTATGGTTGGGGGAGAGTAAAAAATTAGGGGGCTGGAGAGATTTAGGGGTCGGGGGAAATTTTAGGGGTCAGGACGAACTTTTAAGGGGTCAGGCTAAATTTTTTTCTTTTTTTTGGTTTTGAACTGAAAATATTTCTCATGGTTGGGGGAGAGTGAAAAATTAGGGGGCTGGAGAGATTTAGAGGTCAGTGAAAATTTTAGGGGTCACGACGAACTTTTTAGTGGTCAGGCCAAATTTTTTTCTTTTTTTTGGTTTTGAAGTCAAAATATTTCTCAGGGTTGGGGAGAGTGAAAAATTAGGGGGCTAGAGAGATTTAGGGGTCGGGGAAAATTTTAGGGGTCAGGACGAACTTTTTAGTGGTCAGGCCAAATTTTTTTCTTTTTTTTGGTTTTGAAGTCAAAATATTTCTCATGGTTGGGGGAGAGGGTAAAAATTAGGGGGCTGGAGAGATTTAGTGGTCGGGGAAAATTTTAGGGGTCAGGCGGAACTTTTTAGGGGTCAGGCCAAATTATTTTGTTTTTTTTTGTTTTGAAGTCAAAATATTTCTCATGGTTGGGGGAGAGTGAAAAATTAGGGGGCTTGAGAGATTTAGGGGTCGGGGAAAATTTTAGGGGTCAGGACGAACTGTTTAGGGGTCAGGCCAAATTTTTTCCTTTTTTTTGGTTTTGAACTCAAAATATTTCTCAGGGTTAGGGGAGAGTGAAAAATTAGGGGGCTGGAGAGATTTAGGGGTCGGGGGAAATTTTAGGGGTCAGGCGGAACTTTTTAGGGGTCAGGCCAAATTTTTTTTTTTTTTTTTGTTTTGAACTCAAAATATTTCTCATTATTGGGAGAGAGTGAAAAATTAGGGGATCTGGAGAGATTTAGGGGTCGGGGAAAATTTTAGGGGTCAGGACGAACTTTTTAGGTGTCAGGCCAAATTTTTTTCTTTTTTTTTTGGTTTTGAACTCAAAATATTTCTCAGGGTTGGGGGAGAGTGAAAAATCAGGGGATCTGGATAGATTTAGGGGTCGGGGAAAATTTTAGGGGTCAGGACGAACTTTTTAGGGGTCAGGCCAAATTTTTTTGTTTTTTTTTGGTTTTGAACTCAAAATATTTCTCAGGGTTGGGAGAGAGTGAAAAATTAGGTGGCTGGAGAGATTTAGGGGTCGGGGAAAATTTTAGGGGTCAGGACGAACTTTTTAGGGGTCAGGCCAAATTTTTTTCTTTTTTTTGGTTTTGAAGTCAAAATATTTCTCAGGGTTGGGGGAGAGTGAAAAATTAGAGGGCTGGAGAGATTTAGGGGTCGGGGAAAATTTTAGGGGTCAGGTGGAACTTTTTAGGGGGCAGGCCAAATTTTTTTGTTTTTTTTGGTTTTGAACTCAAAATATTTCTCAGGGTTGGGGGAGAGTGAAAAATTAGGGGGCTGGAGAGATTGAGGGGTCGGGGAAAATTTTAGGGGTCAGGCGGAACTTTTTAGGGGGCAGGCCAAATTTTTTTGTTTTTTTTGTTTTGAAGTCAAAATATATCTCATGGTTGGGGGAGAGTGAAAAATTAGGGGGCTGGAGAGATTTAGGGTCGGGAAAATTTTAGGGGTCAGGCGGAACTTTTTAGGGGTCAGGCCAAATTTTTTTCTTTTTTTTTGTTTTGAACTCAAAATATTTCTCATGGTTGGGGGAGAGTGAAAAATTAGGGGCTGAAGAGATTTAGGGGTCAAGGAAAATTTTAGGGATTAGGCCAAATTTTTTAGGGGTCCGCCCAAATTTAGGGGCGGCGATATGTACGTATTTAGCTTCCACACCGGGGCGGCGATAGGTACTTATTTAGCATTCAGTGGTGGTGATAGGTACTTATATAGCATGTGCACATGGGCGGTAATAAGTACGTATATAGTATGCGCACCGGGGCAGTGATAGGTATGTATTTAGCATGCGCACTGAGGCAGCGATCGGTTCATATATAGCACGCGCACCGGGGCGGCGATAGGAACGTATATAGCACACGCACACGGGCGGCGAAAGGTACATATTTAAAATTCACACCAGGGCGGCGAAAGGTACATATTTAAAATTCACACCAGGGCGGCGATAGGTACGTATTTAGCATTCACACCGGGGCGGCGATAGGTATGTATTTAGCATTCACACCGGGGCAGCGATAGGTATGTATTTAGCATTCGCACCAGGGTGGCGATATGTACGTATTTAGCTTCTGCACCGGGGCGGCGATAGGTACGCATTTAGAATTCACACCGGGGCGGCGATAGGTATGTATTTAGAATTCACACCGGGGCGGCGATAGGTATGTATTTAGCATTTGCACCGGGGCGGCGATATGTACGTATTTAGCTTCCACACCAGGGCGGCGATAGGTACGTATTCAGAATTCAGGGGCGGCGATAGCTACGTATATAGCATGTACACATGGGCAGCAATAAGTACGTACATAGCATGCGCTCTGCAGCGGCGATCAGTACATATATAGCACGCGCACCGGGGCGGCGAAAGGTATGTATTTCGCATTCGCACCGTGGTGGTGATATGTACGTATTTAGCATTCGCACCGGGGCGGCTATAGGTACGTATTTAGCATTCGCACCAGGGCGGCTATAGGTACGTATTTAGCATTCACACTAGGCCGGCAATAGGTACGTATTTAGCATTCACACCAAAGCGGCAATATGTACATATTAATTATTCGCACTAGGGCAGCGATAGGTACTTATGTAGCATGCACACCGGGGCGCAATTGGTATGTCTTTAGTATACGCACTAGGGCAGCAATAGGTACTTATGTAGCATGCACACCGGGGCGCAATAGGTATGTATTTAGCATTCACACCGGGGCAACAATATGTACTATTTAGCATTCGCAACGGGGCGGCGATAGGTACTTAAATAGTATCTGCACCGGGGCGGCGATAGGTACGTATATAGTATGTGCACTGGGGCGGCGATAGGTACGTATATAGTATGCGCACCGGGGTGATGATAGATACGTATATAGTATGAACACCGGGGTGGAGATAAGTACCTATATAGAAGGCGCAGATAGAGCTGTTACTTTTTATAGAAATATGTCATACTATTACCCTGGGCAATAGGAGAAATGGTGGGGAAGAAACAGCTTTTGCAAAAGGCAAAATTAGAAAGTAGCGGCGAAATGGGGCGACCAGGGAAGAGAAAGGTAGCAGATAAAGAGACGGCTATAGAGAGAGGGGGCGGACATAGAAGTTTGAATATAAAGATGTTACACACACGATCTTTCTTTAAATATATGTTTTTATGACCCCGAGCAACGCCGGGTAGCCCCGCTAGTCTATTATATAAAGGGCAGTTGTCTGTATGTCTGTCTGTCTGTTTGTTTGTATGTCCAGATACTCCTCAAAAACTACGCGGCGACATGTCAAAAAGTTGATATCTTTAGCACCGTACATATCCCGGAATCATAATATCTAAAAATCACGACAAACGATTCACTCGCTGACAGTCAACCGGACCACTTTCCGACAAAAGGTAGCAGTTTTTTCGTATTTTACACGAAATTTCAACGTTAATATGTACTAAATTCGAAATAATCTAATGTATTTATGTACTAATCCGATAAAAATGCCGAGTCACTATAAGCATCCCATAATCCCTTTGCCGGATGTACCCGGTCTTGCCCTAAATTGTGTCCGGTTGTATCAGATCATCCAATAACTTCTTTCCGGTTGCATCAATAACAACATAGGAATCCTACGTTACGAGTGTGTAGTGAAACAAGGGTTGCTCAATCACATCCGCACTTGTCCCATAATCCCTTGCCGGATGTACCCGGTCTTGACCTAAATTGTGTCCGGTTATATCAGGTCATCATGACGTCAGAGAGTGGCAGTTTTCCTTTCAGGCCAAATTGGGGGGGGGGGTACGGTATTCGCCGGTGTGAGCATTACCTCCTCCTTTTTTGAGAGTGTTGAGGTAGGGTAGTATCGGTTCCGTTGTCATGATGCCCTCATCCCATGCATTATCTCCTCCTTTTTTGAGAAGTGTTGAGGTAGGGTAGTATCGGTTCCGTTGTCATGATGCACTGATCCCATGCATTACCTCCTCCTTTTTTTAGAAGTGTTGAGGTAGGGTCGTATCGGTTCCGTTGTCATGATGCCCTCATCCCATGCATTATCTCCTCCTTATTTGAGAAGTGTTGAGGTAGGGTCGTATCGGTTCCGTTGTCATGATGCCCTCATCCCATGCATTATCTCCTCCTTATTTGAGACGTGTTGAGGTAGGGTCGTATCGGTTCCGTTGTCATGATGCACTGATCCCATGCATTACCTCCTCCTTTTTTGAGACGTGTAGAGGTAGGGTCGATTCGGTTCCGTTGTCATGATGCACTCATCCCATGCATTACATGGGGGGGGGGGCGGTATCGGCATTCGGCGGTGGAAGGGAGGGTCGGCATTTGGCGGTGGGGCGCCTCAGGCCAAATCTGGGGAGGAGGAGTGTCGGCATTCGGCGGTGGGGCGCCTCAGGTCAAATCTGGGGCGGCGGAATGTCAGCAGTCGGCGGTGGGGCACCTCAGCCCGAATTTAGGGAGGGGGAATGTCGGCAGTCGGCGGTATGAGCGCCTCAGGCGAAATTATGCCGAATTTGGGGGAGGGGGGAGTTCCGGCATTCACCGGTGTGAGCGCCACAGGCGAAATTTGGGGGAGGGGCGGGGGCGGGGTATCGGCAGTGGGGCGCCTCAGGCGAAATTTGGGGGCGAGGGGGAGTGTCGGCATTCGGTGCGCCTCAGGCGAAATTTGGGGAGGAGGAGTTTCAGCATTCGCCGGTGTGGCGCCTCAGGCCAAATTAGGTGAGGTTCGCCAGTATGAGCGCCCAGGCCGAATTGGGGGGAGGGGGAAGTTCCTGCATTCGTCGATGTGAGCGCCTATGGCGAAATTTGGAGGAGTACGAGTATTAAGAGGTAAGAGAGAGATCCCGACAGTGGGCGCGTATCAGGCCGTACTTTAGGGGAGAGGAAGTGAACAAAAGGAAAAGGGATTCAAAAATAAAATGATAATCTGATTTTTGATTCGAGAGTGTAAGATCGACACCTATCGGATAGGACTAGATAATACACTTTATCTCAAGGCAAAAATGCCGAGAACAGATACTACACTTTGATCTTAGCCAAAAAGCCAACAAAGCGGAAGAAAATCAAGGTATTTACTCCACCTCAGGAGTTAGGCACAAGGCCAGTTTTATCCTACTCCCACAAGTAAGATGTGACCACAGATTGGGTCGAGAAAGTGGGGTTAAAAGCCAGCGCTCGAGAGGTGAGCACTCTGGCCATTTAAAAATTGCCTGGGCAGCCCCGTCGGCATTCCCCGGTAGGGGCGCCTCAGACAGTAAGCAATAAACTTACTCCTCCCCAAAGAGGGGAGGCGAAGCCTGGGAGGGTGGACCTCCTAGAACTGCACAGGACAATCCCATAGACCGGCGTAAATCAAGCCCCGGAGGCCAAGACAATACCAGTCTATGGGGTGCAGTATCCATCGGAACAGATACTACACTTTGATCTTCGCCAAAAGGCGGAAGAAAATCAAGGTATTTACTCCACCTCAGGAGTTAGGCACAAGGCCAGTTTTATCTTACTCCCACAAGTAAGATGTGACCACAGATTGGGTCGAGAAAGTGGGGTTAAAAGCCAGCGCTCGAGAGGTGAGCACTCTGGCCATTTAAAAATTGCCTGGGCAGCCCCGTCGGCATTCCCCGGTAGGGGCGCCTCAGACAGTAAGCAATAAACTTACTCCTCCCCAAAGAGGGGAGGCGAAGCCTGGGAGGGTGGACCTCCTAGAACTGCACAGGACAATCCCATAGACCGGCGTAAATCAAGCCCCGGAGGCCAAGACAATACCAGTCTATGGGGTGCAGTATCCATCGGAACAGATACTACACTTTGATCTTCGCCAAAAGGCGGAAGAAAATCAAGGTATTTACTCCACCTCAGGAGTTAGGCACAAGGCCAGTTTTATCCTACTCCCACAAGTAAGATGTGACCACAGATTGGGTCGAGAAAGTGGGGTTAAAAGCCAGCGCTCGAGAGGTGAGCACTCTGGCCATTTAAAAATTGCCTGGGCAGCCCCGTCGGCATTCCCCGGTAGGGGCGCCTCAGACAGTAAGCAATAAACTTACTCCTCCCCAAAGAGGGGAGGCGGAGCCTGGGAGGGTGGACCTCCTAGAACTGCACAGGACAATCCCATAGACCGGCGTAAATCAAGCCCCGGAGGCCAAGACAATACCAGTCTATGGGGTGCAGTATCCATCGGAACAGATACTACACTTTGATCTTCGCCAAATGGCGGAAGAAAATCAATTTATTTATCCAAAAATTTGTACATAAATAATCAGATGTGGCACAAGGCCAAAAAGGGGTATGGGGGGGAAGATGGGGGTCGGGGGTCGTCCACTTGGTCTATGAATACCCTAAAAACTAGTTTCAGTCACCACAATACCACATTCACTCTATGGACTTGAGCTACTTAAAATATCCCCAGGTGTTTCAATGAATTTTATTTACAATAGATATTTACATGTGTGATGATGGGAGTGGGAGAACAAAAAACTAAGCCTTAAATAATCCCCCAAAAATAAATAAAAATAAAAGTGATGATAAAAATAAAGAACCAAAGAAAATGCTAATTAAGGTGTGTTAGTAAGGTACCCCCCATCCTATCTAGAGTATGAGCTGCTCGCTGTCTTCTGGTACAGACCGAAAGCAAGAGAGTAAGCTCCTAATTGGGAGTGGGCGTTTCTATGGGGGCAAAAGAAATGGAGGGATGGGTTTGTCGGGATGTGCGGTGTCCTTCAGGATAAGAACTATTATGGCGGGTCGGGGATATAAAATAAATTAGGGAGCGGGCATCCTGAAGGAGTTCTGACACCTAAAATAAAGCTGGGGGCAAAGAGCTCATTTACGCTACTAGCTAATAGGGACTGCGCCCAAAATTTACTGGTCAGTTTTTAAGGGGATTTTTGTTTTTCGACAAAGATGCTTTAAGGTCGCTGTGTGCCATGCCTAGGCAGGGAACACGAACTCGAATCTATTCCGCGTGAACACGCATAAACTAGCGGTGTGTATCCACCTACTTTTGAAAAGTGAAGAAGGCAACCTCCTTCTATCAGATTTGATTTTGATTTTAAGCTGGTGTTTAAAATACGAAATCAAATCATAATAAGAAGGCGGCACCCCCCCACGCCCTATCTCTAAGCGAGAAGTATACACCACGAGTCTAGCTACGGCTAAGATCGCGAGCAAAACCATACGTTTCTCCCTGGGCCACAAGGGGTCCATGTTGAAGACAACGGATGCTAAATCCAAGCACGTCACCCGATCGGGGGTGATGCGAGCCGTCACCTCGCCGACATACGTCCAAAATTCACGAAGTTTGGAGCAGGTGAAAAAGGCATGTTCCGCCGTTTCAATTTCATCTTCCTCGCAACGTGGGCAAAAGGGGCTGATAGCCATACCAATTTTGAATCGTATGTCATTGAGGGGTAACACATTTCGAACCAATCGCCAGGTCAGAGAGAACTCAGAATTATTGAGATAGCTCCTGCCTGGCGCCCAATTCCACTGAGAGCGAGCCTCCTCCTCCGACAATCCAAGTCGCTCCCCAAGAGGATCCGAAGCGGTCCCCACCACTAACTCCCGATAGAATGTCCTTCTAGACCGGGCGAGGTCACTGGACCCCGGCAGCACTCTGAGCGCAGCTCGGCATTCGTTGAAGAACTGCGATTGACTCCTTGGCTTACGTCGGCATTCGGCCAAGTGGTCAGGGATGAGGTTAGGAAAAGCGCTTCCAACCGCAGGGCCCCACGCAGACTCCTCTGTCAAGGTTCGGCTCAGGAATGATAACCGCTCGGCATACAAATGGCTCGCCAAGTCGGGCATTCCCAAGCCTCCCACATCAGGACGTTGAGTACAGACCTGTCTACGGACTAGCGGCTTCCCCTTTGCCCACAAAAGCGAGAAAAGGAGACGCGTTAAAACCGCTCGGCGGTCCGCAGGCAGAGGTAGTACAGCCAATCGGTAAAGGATGAGCGGAAAGACGTACGTGACGCACGCCTCAGCCCGACCTTTAAGGGAAAGCCCCCTTCGAAGCCAAATCCTTACAGACGCTTCGACCTTAGACTGTACTTCCGACCAGTTCTTATCAAGCTGGAGACCGGGTCCGAACCATACGCCGAGGATCCGAACCGGGCCGTCAGTCCAGTTGAAAAGGCCCGGGAGCGCAGCCGCGCCACTCCAGGCAGCCAACCTTAGGCCATTGGATTTGCTAAGGTTGACTTTGGCCCCTGTCACTTTTTCGTACCTTCTGAGTGCCTTAGTCACCGCGAGAATGTCTCGAAAGCACGACACAAACACGGTGACATCATCGGCATACGCGGATACCCTGGCTCGCGCACCGCCAGGAAGAGCAATACCGCGTAGGGCCAGTCCAGGCTCCCCGATCCTAAGCCTGCGGAGAAAAGGCTCCAAGGCAAGGACGTAAAGCAGGGGAGACAGCGGACATCCCTGACGTACCGACCGAGAGACGGCAAAAGACTCCGATCGCATTCCATTCACTTGCACCACTGCCGTCGGCCCGCGATACAAAATGGAGATCCATCTGCGGAAGTCCGGTGTAAAACCGGAGGCCTCTAAAACAGATCCCAGGAACCGATGGTCGACCCTGTCAAAAGCTTTGGACTGATCTAAATTGATCAGCGCGGCTTCGGTGTCGTCTTCTAATCCCTCTATGATCGTGCGCATCAGATGCAAGTTGTTTTGAATCGATCTCCCCTTCACAGCATAATTCTGATCAGGTTCGACCAACTCAGCGATAACAAGCTGCAACCGATTTGCAAGAACTTTGGCCAAAATCTTTAAATCTGTGTTTAGCAGAGTTATGGGCCTGTAATCGTCTAATTCCCCACCATCTTGGCCCTTTTTCTGAAGCAATGTGATCACTCCCTTGGTGACTTGACCGGGGATGGAACCCTGTTCAAACCAGTGATTGAAAACATTGACCAGAATAGGTACGAAGATGTGCGACAGCCTCAAGAACAATTCATAGGGCAAACCATCGAGTCCCGGCGATTTGTCGTAGCCGACCTGCTTCAGTGCAGCCAAGACCTCACACTCTGTAACGCGCCCATCACAGCTAGCCGCTCGGGCCGCCTCCAGGCGGGGCGAGCCAGCTAAATAGCTGCCAAACTCCTCGACGCGGAGTCCGGGCAGTTGGGTGAACCGTTCCATGAAATGCTCACGAAATCCCCGGCAAATCTCCCGAGCCGACACAAGGGTGTGTCCTTCCGGGTGTTTGACTTGACGAATGAGACCGACCGAGCTGCGACGAAGTGGAGTTCTACGCTCTTGCGCGTCCACATTCACGGCTTCGTTGGACACTCTATCTAGCCTAGCTCTAACTACTTGACCTTCATACCGCACGTTAGCCGCACGTTTCAGGTCCCCCTTAGCTAGTTCTATGCCTAGGGAATCCCCCCCAGCCACCGCCCGGGCCAGCTTAGTTTCTAAACGCTTTTCTGTTTCTGCCTTATTTAAGGCGAGGCGTTGGCTATATTGAACAGAAAAGCGCCTAATGCCAACTTTGGCGTTAACCCACCACTTACTCCCGGTTACCGCCCCCACTAATCCCTTTTGAAAGTTAAGAGATAGCTGCTCCCGGAAGTCACGTATCTCCAGTAAGGAGGTATTTAACTTCCAGTAGCTAGCTACCTTGTGTGTCTTAGGGCCTAACTCCAGACTGGCCACAAGTAGCTTGTGGTCAGAATGGCCTAACCAGTGGAACGTGGGACAAGAGATATAATCTACGTTGCCTCTTCTAATTAGCAATCTATCCAAGTAAGTACTTGAAAGGAAAGTGCCGCTAGCGAGCCACGTCCACATCTCCCGCCCTGGGTGATCGATACGAAATCTGTCGACCAGATCGCATTGTGCCATCAGATCAGACAGACTTGTCTCACACCTATCCGACCCACTAGGTCCCCCCACCTTATCTATCCTGGGATCAAGGATGGCATTCCAATCTCCCACTAGGATTAGCCGCTCCGAACCACCGAGAAACCCCTCCAACCCTCGGAAAAAGGAAACCCTCTCACGAATGGAATTGGGCGCATAAACCGCGACGATTCGAAACATGGCACTATTCACGGCAACATCAGCCACGACCAGTCTGCCATCAGCATCCGCGTGAACAACGTTTACCCTTGCTAACAGAGTGCGTCTAACTAACAGCGAAACTCCCCGAGCAGAACGGTCACCAAATGCTGAAAAAACATCGAAATGTTCCGACAGCAGTCGATGATCGTCCATCGAAACATAGTGAGTTTCCTGTACCGCAGCCACATCTAATTCAAAAGCCTTGAGATCCCCCAGTATGCGGGCTGCTTTGCTTAAGGATCTCAAGCCTCTCGCGTTCAAGCTTCCTAGTTTCAAGGTCGCAGCCATTGCACTAGTCAGTGTCAATCAGCGGCCTAAAGTCTTTGTCAGTGAGGATGCCGACGGCATGCCCGATATTGCCAGTGAGCAATTCCGACGACGCGCGGCCGTCTCGGGAGATGCCCCCGACATCCAGGGGGAAGGTTAACTTTAAAGCTCTATAAAAACAAGGGTGGACGTAAATGGGGATCCTCCCTTCACATTTATCCCTCAGATCGTCGAGGGAGTCGTGCCCTTCTTCCACCAACGTTAGACCCAGGATCGCATCCTTTGCTGCTTCTATCATTCGCCACATGGATTTCGTGCGGCGAATTTTCGTCTTCCTGACGAACGTGATCAGCAAAGGAGCATCGGGGAAGTTGGACGGGTTGGTAGTGTCCAGACCCTGGGTCTTCGTAAGGAGCTGCAGCGGTTTGATGGCACCTCTCTGCTGCGGCGTAAGCTCGGCAGCGGCGTGGTGCAGATCTGCATTGCAGATGAGGTCCCCTGGCAGGAAGGGGAGCTTTCTCGTCTTCTCCTTTCTTGTAGGAGAGGGCGACGCTTTTTGTTTCTTGGCCTGTTTGGCCACATTGGGAGTTTTGGACCCCGACTCTTCCTTTCGAGACAGAGAGCGGGAACTAGCTGGGGGAGTTTCAGTGGGGGAAGGGGATTTCTGCTCAGTGGTGGGTTTAGGTTTTGGGGATTCGGGGGACTGAGCAGGAGAGATAGTCATCTCTACGGACATTGGGGCGGGGGATTGGGGCCCAGCCTCTTTTGATAGTGAAACGGCACGTTTGGCCACCTTTCTGTCCCGGGTGAACTTTTTCTCTGTCTCTCGAGCCGGGGCCGGGCAAGCGTCACCCTCCATCTTCTCCCCTTCCGAGTCGGACGATGATGATGTTGATGAAGGTAGTGACAGGGGAGCCTCTGTCTTCCGTTTGGTGGCCGCTGCCGTGCCAGATGTTTGCTGCGGCTCCTTATCGGTGGGCATATCCTCGCTCATTGACTTAGCGGGACCCCGCATCCCTTTTACATCAGAGGGCTGCACTTTGGAGGAGGGCTTCTGTGGTTTGTTCTTTCGGACCACTGGGGTGAAACCCTCCTCGTCCTTTCCGGTTTTAGGAGCTGCTGATGCCGCTGGACCTCCCGGGGCTGCGGCAGAAGGGGTCTTCTTGATTGGCGCCTTTTTTGGGCAGTCTTTCGCCATATGCCCCTTCTGCTCGCAGTGCCAGCAATGTGGCCTCCTGCCCTCGACGATGATAGACATCGACCAGGAGTCGCACTTGAGCAGTGGCGGTATCTTGTTGAAGCCATCCCGGTCCAAACGCATTTTAATTTTGTAGTCCCCTACCATTAGGTTATGGGGACCGCGGACCGGAATTATGGCTTCTACGTCCCCATATTGACTCATCACTGCACCTAGTTGCTCCGAGTCAATATAGCAGGGGACGCCGAGGACAGTGACTAGTGTCCTCCTCCTGCTCAAGTACTCCGGCCTGAGGATCAGATGTTTATGCCTCAGGTCGGCCCTGGCCAACTTTTCCGCTTCTTGTTCTGAGGGGAGTAGTAAGTCCCAGGTCGCGAAACCTCGACGGCAAATATATGTCGCCGGGACTTTTAGGGACCATAGAATCTCCCCTACCGTCTCGATCTGGACCCCAGCCAGCCCTTTGGTTCTGGAGTCGATGGTGACTAGCGAAACAATTCGCTTCGCTAGCCGGTCCACCGCTCCTGGCGCTGCTTTGATAACGCTACCGTCGGTTAGTTCCTTGTACTTAGACTCGAACAACCGACGGTATTCTGATGGGCTTCTTTGCGACTGGGGTCCCCACTGGTCTTTAGGTGATTGGGCAGGAGAGTTGGTTTGCGCCGGAGTTGTAGGTGTTACAGCCTTCGTCGGCGACGGCGTCTTCTGCCCGGGAGGTATCGCCCATGAATTGGGTGTCTCCGCTGGTGTTGATGAGAGGGACGGCCACTCCTTTGGAGCTGTTTCCGGCGTTGTTGCCGGCGGAGTGGCCGCCTTGGTTCCTCTCTTGCCAGCGACATCCGCTGCTCCTTTCTTTGGTACAGTATGTGCCGCCCTCATCTTCCTCGGCCTGGACTGCCGCATGTTAGTCTGGGCCGGAACGTCTGGAGTCAGCTGCAGAACTTCCATGCTGCTGTCTCTGCTATTGCCGCGACTGCTCACAGGGCTGTGGTCGCTGCAGACACTGCTGTCGCTGCAAATGCTGCTGTCACTTCCAAAGAGTTCTTGGGTGAGGTTGCGGCATTGAGCAGAGTCCCTGTCAATGTGGGCTGGCGGCTGATCTGGGTCGGTGGCCCCTTCTTTGTGGGACTCCACCGACCGGGTCGCTCTTACTCCTGGAGGCAGGCGGCCTTTTCGCCTACTACCAGGCGGGCTGACGGTTGAAGCCCGGCGAGCGATTGGTACAGTGGGGAGTCGTTCCCACCGACCCAGATCACCTCTAGGATCTGAGCTATCCTGGGTGGAGCTGCCGGGGACAGCAGCGTGCAAGCTAACAGGGCTCCCGCCTAAGGCGGCAGACCCTGATCTACTTTCAGTGCTGGGAGCGGCACTGGCGGACGTACTGGGCACGACGCCTATGGCGGCGTGACCGTCCTGCTGTTTGAGGTCTGCTCCCTCCCCGACCTGAGACCGTCGCCTCAGTTCGGAAAAGGAGCCCGGGCTAGACAAAGACTCTGCAGCAGAGCCCGGACCACTCCTCCCCTCTTCCATCCAACTCCCGGCTAGAGACCCGCCGATTCGGATTCAGGAAGACCGTCGCCAAAAGGTACGTAAGTCAGACCCGAAACCTGCCAGCTGCTTAAGTCAAGCCTGGGGGTTGGACACCTGCAAGAGAAGGGAACAAAAAGATTAATACAATGGAACCGCCCAACAGGGGCGGCCACCCAAGAGGGGTGTGAAGAGACAAATTGCCCAACAGGGGCTAGTCTAAGGGGACAGAGAGAGTCCCCTGATGATTTAGCTTTAAACTGGGCGGGGCCCAAGTAGCTGGTCTCCTCTTAGGCAATCACAAGTGATTGCCTAAGAGTTGCCTGAAAAAATCGAAGACAAGTCAATGATTTTAACAGGCGGAAGAAAATCAATTTATTTATCCAAAAAATTTATACATGTACAAAAAATTTAGATGTGGCACAAGGCCAAAAGTGGGTATGGGGGGGAAGATGGGGGTCGGGGGTCGTCCACTTGGTCTATGAATACCCTAGAAACTAGTTTCAGTCACCATAATACCACATTCACTCTATGGACTTAAGCTACTTAAAATATCCCCAGGTGTTTCAATGAATTTTATTTACAAAGATTATGTACATGTGTGATGATGGGAGTGGGAGAACAAAAAACTAAGCCTTAAATAATCCCCCAAAAATAAATAAAAATAAAAGTGATGGTAAAAATAAAGAAACAAGGAAAATGCTAATTAAGATAAGTTAGTAGGGTCCCCCCCACCTATCTAAGGTATGAAATGCTCGCTGTCTTCCGGTAAAAACCGAAAGCAAGAGAGTCAGTTCCTAATTGGGAGTGGGCGTTTCTATGGGGGCAAAAGAAATGGAGGGATGGGTTTGACGGGATGTGCGGTGTCCTTCAGGATAAGTACTTTTAGGGCGGGTCAGGGATATAAAATAAATTAGGGAACGGGCATCCTGAAGGAGTTCTGACACCTAAAATAAATCTGGGGACAGAGAGCTCATTTACGCTACTAGCTAATAGGGACTGCGCCAAAGAATTTGCTGGTCAGTTTTTTTAAAAAAGGGGTTGTTTTTTCGACAAAGAGACTTTGAGGTCGCTGTGTGCCATGCCTAGGCAGGGAACACGAACTCGAATCTATTCCGCGTGAACACGCATAAACTAGCGGTGTGTATCCACCTACTTTTGAAAAGTGAAGAAGGCAACCTCCTTCTATCAGATTTGATTTTGATTTTAAGCTGGTGTTTAAAATACGAAATCAAATCATAATAAGAAGGCGGCACCCCCCCACGCCCTATCTCTAAGCGAGAAGTATACACCACGAGTCTAGCTACGGCTAAGATCGCGAGCAAAACCATACGTTTCTCCCTGGGCCACAAGGGGTCCATGTTGAAGACAACGGATGCTAAATCCAAGCACGTCACCCGATCGGGGGTGATGCGAGCCGTCACCTCGCCGACATACGTCCAAAATTCACGAAGTTTGGAGCAGGTGAAAAAGGCATGTTCCGCCGTTTCAATTTCATCTTCCTCGCAACGTGGGCAAAAGGGGCTGATAGCCATACCAATTTTGAATCGTATGTCATTGAGGGGTAACACATTTCGAACCAATCGCCAGGTCAGAGAGAACTCAGAATTATTGAGATAGCTCCTGCCTGGCGCCCAATTCCACTGAGAGCGAGCCTCCTCCTCCGACAATCCAAGTCGCTCCCCAAGAGGATCCGAAGCGGTCCCCACCACTAACTCCCGATAGAATGTCCTTCTAGACCGGGCGAGGTCACTGGACCCCGGCAGCACTCTGAGCGCAGCTCGGCATTCGTTGAAGAACTGCGATTGACTCCTTGGCTTACGTCGGCATTCGGCCAAGTGGTCAGGGATGAGGTTAGGAAAAGCGCTTCCAACCGCAGGGCCCCACGCAGACTCCTCTGTCAAGGTTCGGCTCAGGAATGATAACCGCTCGGCATACAAATGGCTCGCCAAGTCGGGCATTCCCAAGCCTCCCACATCAGGACGTTGAGTACAGACCTGTCTACGGACTAGCGGCTTCCCCTTTGCCCACAAAAGCGAGAAAAGGAGACGCGTTAAAACCGCTCGGCGGTCCGCAGGCAGAGGTAGTACAGCCAATCGGTAAAGGATGAGCGGAAAGACGTACGTGACGCACGCCTCAGCCCGACCTTTAAGGGAAAGCCCCCTTCGAAGCCAAATCCTTACAGACGCTTCGACCTTAGACTGTACTTCCGACCAGTTCTTATCAAGCTGGAGACCGGGTCCGAACCATACGCCGAGGATCCGAACCGGGCCGTCAGTCCAGTTGAAAAGGCCCGGGAGCGCAGCCGCGCCACTCCAGGCAGCCAACCTTAGGCCATTGGATTTGCTAAGGTTGACTTTGGCCCCTGTCACTTTTTCGTACCTTCTGAGTGCCTTAGTCACCGCGAGAATGTCTCGAAAGCACGACACAAACACGGTGACATCATCGGCATACGCGGATACCCTGGCTCGCGCACCGCCAGGAAGAGCAATACCGCGTAGGGCCAGTCCAGGCTCCCCGATCCTAAGCCTGCGGAGAAAAGGCTCCAAGGCAAGGACGTAAAGCAGGGGAGACAGCGGACATCCCTGACGTACCGACCGAGAGACGGCAAAAGACTCCGATCGCATTCCATTCACTTGCACCACTGCCGTCGGCCCGCGATACAAAATGGAGATCCATCTGCGGAAGTCCGGTGTAAAACCGGAGGCCTCTAAAACAGATCCCAGGAACCGATGGTCGACCCTGTCAAAAGCTTTGGACTGATCTAAATTGATCAGCGCGGCTTCGGTGTCGTCTTCTAATCCCTCTATGATCGTGCGCATCAGATGCAAGTTGTTTTGAATCGATCTCCCCTTCACAGCATAATTCTGATCAGGTTCGACCAACTCAGCGATAACAAGCTGCAACCGATTTGCAAGAACTTTGGCCAAAATCTTTAAATCTGTGTTTAGCAGAGTTATGGGCCTGTAATCGTCTAATTCCCCACCATCTTGGCCCTTTTTCTGAAGCAATGTGATCACTCCCTTGGTGACTTGACCGGGGATGGAACCCTGTTCAAACCAGTGATTGAAAACATTGACCAGAATAGGTACGAAGATGTGCGACAGCCTCAAGAACAATTCATAGGGCAAACCATCGAGTCCCGGCGATTTGTCGTAGCCGACCTGCTTCAGTGCAGCCAAGACCTCACACTCTGTAACGCGCCCATCACAGCTAGCCGCTCGGGCCGCCTCCAGGCGGGGCGAGCCAGCTAAATAGCTGCCAAACTCCTCGACGCGGAGTCCGGGCAGTTGGGTGAACCGTTCCATGAAATGCTCACGAAATCCCCGGCAAATCTCCCGAGCCGACACAAGGGTGTGTCCTTCCGGGTGTTTGACTTGACGAATGAGACCGACCGAGCTGCGACGAAGTGGAGTTCTACGCTCTTGCGCGTCCACATTCACGGCTTCGTTGGACACTCTATCTAGCCTAGCTCTAACTACTTGACCTTCATACCGCACGTTAGCCGCACGTTTCAGGTCCCCCTTAGCTAGTTCTATGCCTAGGGAATCCCCCCCAGCCACCGCCCGGGCCAGCTTAGTTTCTAAACGCTTTTCTGTTTCTGCCTTATTTAAGGCGAGGCGTTGGCTATATTGAACAGAAAAGCGCCTAATGCCAACTTTGGCGTTAACCCACCACTTACTCCCGGTTACCGCCCCCACTAATCCCTTTTGAAAGTTAAGAGATAGCTGCTCCCGGAAGTCACGTATCTCCAGTAAGGAGGTATTTAACTTCCAGTAGCTAGCTACCTTGTGTGTCTTAGGGCCTAACTCCAGACTGGCCACAAGTAGCTTGTGGTCAGAATGGCCTAACCAGTGGAACGTGGGACAAGAGATATAATCTACGTTGCCTCTTCTAATTAGCAATCTATCCAAGTAAGTACTTGAAAGGAAAGTGCCGCTAGCGAGCCACGTCCACATCTCCCGCCCTGGGTGATCGATACGAAATCTGTCGACCAGATCGCATTGTGCCATCAGATCAGACAGACTTGTCTCACACCTATCCGACCCACTAGGTCCCCCCACCTTATCTATCCTGGGATCAAGGATGGCATTCCAATCTCCCACTAGGATTAGCCGCTCCGAACCACCGAGAAACCCCTCCAACCCTCGGAAAAAGGAAACCCTCTCACGAATGGAATTGGGCGCATAAACCGCGACGATTCGAAACATGGCACTATTCACGGCAACATCAGCCACGACCAGTCTGCCATCAGCATCCGCGTGAACAACGTTTACCCTTGCTAACAGAGTGCGTCTAACTAACAGCGAAACTCCCCGAGCAGAACGGTCACCAAAAGCTGAAAAAACATCGAAATGTTCCGACAGCAGTCGGTGATCGTCCATCGAAACATAGTGAGTTTCCTGTACCGCAGCCACATCTAATTCAAGAGCCTTGAGATCCCCCAGTATGCGGGCTGCCTTGCTTAAGGATCTCAAGCCTCTCGCGTTCAAGCTTCCTAGTTTCAAGGTCGTAGCCATTGCACTAGTCAGTGTCAATCAGCGGCCTAAAGTCTTTGTCAGTGAGGATGCCGACGGCATGCCCGATATTGCCAGTGAGCAATTCTGACGACGCGCGGCCGTCTCGGGAGATGCCCCCGACATCCAGGGGGAAGGTTAACTTTAACGCTCTATAAAAACAAGGGTGGACGTAAATGGGGATCCTCCCTTCACATTTATCCCTCAGATCGTCGAGGGAGTCGTGCCCTTCTTCCACCAACGTTAGACCCAGGATCGCATCCTTTGCTGCTTCTATCATTCGCCACATGGATTTCGTGCGGCGAATTTTCGTCTTCCTGACGAACGTGATCAGCAAAGGAGCATCGGGGAAGTTGGACGGGTTGGTAGTGTCCAGACCCTGGGTCTTCGTAAGGAGCTGCAGCGGTTTGATGGCACCTCTCTGCTGCGGCGTAAGCTCGGCAGCGGCGTGGTGCAGATCTGCATTGCAGATGAGGTCCCCTGGCAGGAAGGGGAGCTTTCTCGTCTTCTCCTTTCTTGTAGGAGAGGGCGACGCTTTTTGTTTCTTGGCCTGTTTGGCCACATTCGGAGTTTTGGACCCCGACTCTTCCTTTCGAGACAGAGAGCGGGAACTAGCTGGGGGAGTTTTAGTGGGGGAAGGGGATTTCTGCTCAGTGGTGGGTTTAGGTTTTGGGGATTCGGGGGACTGAGCAGGAGAGATAGTCATCTCTACGGACATTGGGGCGGGGGATTGGGGCCCAGCCTCTTTGGATTGTGAAACGGCACGTTTGGCCACCTTTCTGTCCCGGGTGAACTTTTTCACTGTCTCTCGAGCCGGGGCCGGGCCAGCGTCACCCTCCATCTTCTCCCCTTCCGATTCGGACGATGAAGATGTTGACGAAGGTAGTGACAGGGGAACCTCGGTTTTTCGTTTCGTGGCCGCTGCCGTGCCAGATGTTTGCTGCGGCTCCTTATCGGTGGGCATATCCTCGCTCATTGACTTGGCGGGACCCCGCATCCCTTTTACTTCAGAGGGCTGCACTTTGGAGGAGGGCTTCTGTGGTTTGTTCTTTCGGACCACTGGGGTGAAACCCTCCTCGTCTTTTCCGGTTTTAGGAGCTGCTGATGCCGCTGGACCTCCCGGGGCTGCGGCAGAAGGGGTCTTCTTGATTGGCGCCTTTTTTGGGCAGTCTTTCGCCATATGCCCCTTCTGCTCGCAGTGCCAGCAATGTGGCCTCCTGCCCTCGACGATGATAGACATCGACCAGGAGTCGCACTTGAGCAGTGGCGGTATCTTGTTGAAGCCATCCCGGTCCAAACGCATTTTAATTTTGTAGTCCCCTACCATTAGGTTATGGGGACCGCGGACCGGGATTATGGCTTCGACGTCCCCATATTGACTCATCACTGCACCTAGTTGCTCCGAGTCAATATAGCAGGGGACGCCGAGGACAGTGACTAGTGTCCTCCTCCTGCTCAAGTACTCCGGCCTGAGGATCAGATGTTTATGCCTCAGGTCGGCCCTGGCCAACTTCTCTGCTTCCTGTTCAGAGGGGAGTAAAAGGTCCCAGGTTGCGAAACCTCGACGGCAAATATATGTCGCCGGGACTTTCAGGGACCATAAAATCTCCCCTACCGTTTCGATCTGGAGCCCAGCCAGCCCTTTGGTTCTGGAGTCGATGGTGACTAGCGAAACAATTCGCTTCGCTAGCCGTTCCACCGCTCCTGGCGCTGCTTTGATAACGCTACCGTCGGTTAGTTCCTTGTACTTAGACTCGAACAACCGACGGTATTCTGACGGGCTTCTTTGCGACTGGGGTCCCCACTGGTCTTTAGGTGATTGGGCAGGAGAGTTGGTTTGCGCCGGAGTTGTAGGTGTTACAGCCTTCGTCGGCGACGGCGTCTTCTGCCCGGGAGGTATCGCCCATGAATTGGGTGTCTCCGCTGGTGTTGATGAGAGGGACGGCCACTCCTTTGGAGCTGTTTCCGGCGTTGTTGCCGGCGGAGTGGCCGCCTTGGTTCCTCTCTTGCCAGCGACATCCGCTGCTCCTTTTTTAGTGATGGTGCGAGCAGCCCCCATCTTCCTCGGCCTAGACTGCCGCATGCTAGCCTTGGCCGGACCAACTGGAGTCAGCTGCAGAACTTCCATGCTGCTGTCTCTGCTACTGCCACGACTGCTCACAGGGCTGTGGTCGCTGCAGACACTGCTGTCGCTGCAAATGCTGCTGTCACTTCCAAAGAGTTCTTGGGTGAGGTTGCGGCATTGAGCAGAGTCCCTGTCAATGTGGGCTGGCGGCTGATCTGGGTCGGTGGCCCCTTCTTTGTGGGACTCCACCGACCGGGTCGCTCTTACTCCTGGAGGCAGGCGGCCTTTTCGCCTACTACCAGGCGGGCTGACGGTTGAAGCCCGGCGAGCGATTGGTACAGTGGGGAGTCGTTCCCACCGACCCAGATCACCTCTAGGATCTGAGCTATCCTGGGTGGAGCTGCCGGGGACAGCAGCGTGCAAGCTAACAGGGCTCCCGCCTAAGGCGGCAGACCCTGATCTACTTTCAGTGCTGGGAGCGGCACTGGCGGACGTACTGGGCACGACGCCTATGGCGGCGTGACCGTCCTGCTGTTTGAGGTCTGCTCCCTCCCCGACCTGAGACCGTCGCCTCAGTTCGGAAAAGGAGCCCGGGCTAGACAAAGACTCTGCAGCAGAGCCCGGACCACTCCTCCCCTCTTCCATCCAACTCCCGGCTAGAGACCCGCCGATTCGGATTCAGGAAGACCGTCGCCAAAAGGTACGTAAGTCAGACCCGAAACCTGCCAGCTGCTTAAGTCAAGCCTGGGGGTTGGACACCTGCAAGAGAAGGGAACAAAAAGATTAATACAATGGAACCGCCCAACAGGGGCGGCCACCCAAGAGGGGTGTGGAAGGACAAATTGCCCAACAGGGGCTAGTCTAAGGGGACAGAGAGAGTCCCCTGATGATTTAGCTTTAAACTGGGCGGGGCCCAAGTAGCTGGTCTCCTCTTAGGCAATCACGAGTGATTGCCTAAGAGTTGCCTGAAAAAATCGAAGACAAGTCAATGATTTTAACAGGCGGGAGAAAATCAATTTATTTATCCAAAAAATTTATACATGTACAAAAAATTTAGATGTGGCACAAGGCCAAAAGGGGGTATGGGGGGGAAGATGGGGGTCGGGGGTCGTCCACTTGGTCTATGAATACCCTAGAAACTAGTTTCAGTCACCATAATACCACATTCACTCTATGGACTTAAGCTACTTAAAATATCCCCAGGTGTTTCAATGAATTTTATTTACAAAGATTATGTACATGTGTGATGATGGGAGTGGGAGAACAAAAAACTAAGCCTTAAATAATCCCCCAAAAATAAATAAAAATAAAAGTGATGGTAAAAATAAAGAAACAAGGAAAATGCTAATTAAGATAAGTTAGTAGGGTCCCCCCCACCTATCTAAGGTATGAAATGCTCGCTGTCTTCCGGTAAAAACCGAAAGCAAGAGAGTCAGTTCCTAATTGGGAGTGGGCGTTTCTATGGGGGCAAAAGAAATGGAGGGATGGGTTTGACGGGATGTGCGGTGTCCTTCAGGATAAGTACTTTTAGGGCGGGTCAGGGATATAAAATAAATTAGGGAACGGGCATCCTGAAGGAGTTCTGACACCTAAAATAAATCTGGGGACAGAGAGCTCATTTACGCTACTAGCTAATAGGGACTGCGCCAAAGAATTTGCTGGTCAGTTTTTTTAAAAAAGGGGTTGTTTTTTCGACAAAGAGACTTTGAGGTCGCTGTGTGCCATGCCTAGGCAGGGAACACGAACTCGAATCTATTCCGCGTGAACACGCATAAACTAGCGGTGTGTATCCACCTACTTTTGAAAAGTGAAGAAGGCAACCTCCTTCTATCAGATTTGATTTTGATTTTAAGCTGGTGTTTAAAATACGAAATCAAATCATAATAAGAAGGCGGCACCCCCCCACGCCCTATCTCTAAGCGAGAAGTATACACCACGAGTCTAGCTACGGCTAAGATCGCGAGCAAAACCATACGTTTCTCCCTGGGCCACAAGGGGTCCATGTTGAAGACAACGGATGCTAAATCCAAGCACGTCACCCGATCGGGGGTGATGCGAGCCGTCACCTCGCCGACATACGTCCAAAATTCACGAAGTTTGGAGCAGGTGAAAAAGGCATGTTCCGCCGTTTCAATTTCATCTTCCTCGCAACGTGGGCAAAAGGGGCTGATAGCCATACCAATTTTGAATCGTATGTCATTGAGGGGTAACACATTTCGAACCAATCGCCAGGTCAGAGAGAACTCAGAATTATTGAGATAGCTCCTGCCTGGCGCCCAATTCCACTGAGAGCGAGCCTCCTCCTCCGACAATCCAAGTCGCTCCCCAAGAGGATCCGAAGCGGTCCCCACCACTAACTCCCGATAGAATGTCCTTCTAGACCGGGCGAGGTCACTGGACCCCGGCAGCACTCTGAGCGCAGCTCGGCATTCGTTGAAGAACTGCGATTGACTCCTTGGCTTACGTCGGCATTCGGCCAAGTGGTCAGGGATGAGGTTAGGAAAAGCGCTTCCAACCGCAGGGCCCCACGCAGACTCCTCTGTCAAGGTTCGGCTCAGGAATGATAACCGCTCGGCATACAAATGGCTCGCCAAGTCGGGCATTCCCAAGCCTCCCACATCAGGACGTTGAGTACAGACCTGTCTACGGACTAGCGGCTTCCCCTTTGCCCACAAAAGCGAGAAAAGGAGACGCGTTAAAACCGCTCGGCGGTCCGCAGGCAGAGGTAGTACAGCCAATCGGTAAAGGATGAGCGGAAAGACGTACGTGACGCACGCCTCAGCCCGACCTTTAAGGGAAAGCCCCCTTCGAAGCCAAATCCTTACAGACGCTTCGACCTTAGACTGTACTTCCGACCAGTTCTTATCAAGCTGGAGACCGGGTCCGAACCATACGCCGAGGATCCGAACCGGGCCGTCAGTCCAGTTGAAAAGGCCCGGGAGCGCAGCCGCGCCACTCCAGGCAGCCAACCTTAGGCCATTGGATTTGCTAAGGTTGACTTTGGCCCCTGTCACTTTTTCGTACCTTCTGAGTGCCTTAGTCACCGCGAGAATGTCTCGAAAGCACGACACAAACACGGTGACATCATCGGCATACGCGGATACCCTGGCTCGCGCACCGCCAGGAAGAGCAATACCGCGTAGGGCCAGTCCAGGCTCCCCGATCCTAAGCCTGCGGAGAAAAGGCTCCAAGGCAAGGACGTAAAGCAGGGGAGACAGCGGACATCCCTGACGTACCGACCGAGAGACGGCAAAAGACTCCGATCGCATTCCATTCACTTGCACCACTGCCGTCGGCCCGCGATACAAAATGGAGATCCATCTGCGGAAGTCCGGTGTAAAACCGGAGGCCTCTAAAACAGATCCCAGGAACCGATGGTCGACCCTGTCAAAAGCTTTGGACTGATCTAAATTGATCAGCGCGGCTTCGGTGTCGTCTTCTAATCCCTCTATGATCGTGCGCATCAGATGCAAGTTGTTTTGAATCGATCTCCCCTTCACAGCATAATTCTGATCAGGTTCGACCAACTCAGCGATAACAAGCTGCAACCGATTTGCAAGAACTTTGGCCAAAATCTTTAAATCTGTGTTTAGCAGAGTTATGGGCCTGTAATCGTCTAATTCCCCACCATCTTGGCCCTTTTTCTGAAGCAATGTGATCACTCCCTTGGTGACTTGACCGGGGATGGAACCCTGTTCAAACCAGTGATTGAAAACATTGACCAGAATAGGTACGAAGATGTGCGACAGCCTCAAGAACAATTCATAGGGCAAACCATCGAGTCCCGGCGATTTGTCGTAGCCGACCTGCTTCAGTGCAGCCAAGACCTCACACTCTGTAACGCGCCCATCACAGCTAGCCGCTCGGGCCGCCTCCAGGCGGGGCGAGCCAGCTAAATAGCTGCCAAACTCCTCGACGCGGAGTCCGGGCAGTTGGGTGAACCGTTCCATGAAATGCTCACGAAATCCCCGGCAAATCTCCCGAGCCGACACAAGGGTGTGTCCTTCCGGGTGTTTGACTTGACGAATGAGACCGACCGAGCTGCGACGAAGTGGAGTTCTACGCTCTTGCGCGTCCACATTCACGGCTTCGTTGGACACTCTATCTAGCCTAGCTCTAACTACTTGACCTTCATACCGCACGTTAGCCGCACGTTTCAGGTCCCCCTTAGCTAGTTCTATGCCTAGGGAATCCCCCCCAGCCACCGCCCGGGCCAGCTTAGTTTCTAAACGCTTTTCTGTTTCTGCCTTATTTAAGGCGAGGCGTTGGCTATATTGAACAGAAAAGCGCCTAATGCCAACTTTGGCGTTAACCCACCACTTACTCCCGGTTACCGCCCCCACTAATCCCTTTTGAAAGTTAAGAGATAGCTGCTCCCGGAAGTCACGTATCTCCAGTAAGGAGGTATTTAACTTCCAGTAGCTAGCTACCTTGTGTGTCTTAGGGCCTAACTCCAGACTGGCCACAAGTAGCTTGTGGTCAGAATGGCCTAACCAGTGGAACGTGGGACAAGAGATATAATCTACGTTGCCTCTTCTAATTAGCAATCTATCCAAGTAAGTACTTGAAAGGAAAGTGCCGCTAGCGAGCCACGTCCACATCTCCCGCCCTGGGTGATCGATACGAAATCTGTCGACCAGATCGCATTGTGCCATCAGATCAGACAGACTTGTCTCACACCTATCCGACCCACTAGGTCCCCCCACCTTATCTATCCTGGGATCAAGGATGGCATTCCAATCTCCCACTAGGATTAGCCGCTCCGAACCACCGAGAAACCCCTCCAACCCTCGGAAAAAGGAAACCCTCTCACGAATGGAATTGGGCGCATAAACCGCGACGATTCGAAACATGGCACTATTCACGGCAACATCAGCCACGACCAGTCTGCCATCAGCATCCGCGTGAACAACGTTTACCCTTGCTAACAGAGTGCGTCTAACTAACAGCGAAACTCCCCGAGCAGAACGGTCACCAAAAGCTGAAAAAACATCGAAATGTTCCGACAGCAGTCGGTGATCGTCCATCGAAACATAGTGAGTTTCCTGTACCGCAGCCACATCTAATTCAAGAGCCTTGAGATCCCCCAGTATGCGGGCTGCCTTGCTTAAGGATCTCAAGCCTCTCGCGTTCAAGCTTCCTAGTTTCAAGGTCGTAGCCATTGCACTAGTCAGTGTCAATCAGCGGCCTAAAGTCTTTGTCAGTGAGGATGCCGACGGCATGCCCGATATTGCCAGTGAGCAATTCTGACGACGCGCGGCCGTCTCGGGAGATGCCCCCGACATCCAGGGGGAAGGTTAACTTTAACGCTCTATAAAAACAAGGGTGGACGTAAATGGGGATCCTCCCTTCACATTTATCCCTCAGATCGTCGAGGGAGTCGTGCCCTTCTTCCACCAACGTTAGACCCAGGATCGCATCCTTTGCTGCTTCTATCATTCGCCACATGGATTTCGTGCGGCGAATTTTCGTCTTCCTGACGAACGTGATCAGCAAAGGAGCATCGGGGAAGTTGGACGGGTTGGTAGTGTCCAGACCCTGGGTCTTCGTAAGGAGCTGCAGCGGTTTGATGGCACCTCTCTGCTGCGGCGTAAGCTCGGCAGCGGCGTGGTGCAGATCTGCATTGCAGATGAGGTCCCCTGGCAGGAAGGGGAGCTTTCTCGTCTTCTCCTTTCTTGTAGGAGAGGGCGACGCTTTTTGTTTCTTGGCCTGTTTGGCCACATTCGGAGTTTTGGACCCCGACTCTTCCTTTCGAGACAGAGAGCGGGAACTAGCTGGGGGAGTTTTAGTGGGGGAAGGGGATTTCTGCTCAGTGGTGGGTTTAGGTTTTGGGGATTCGGGGGACTGAGCAGGAGAGATAGTCATCTCTACGGACATTGGGGCGGGGGATTGGGGCCCAGCCTCTTTGGATTGTGAAACGGCACGTTTGGCCACCTTTCTGTCCCGGGTGAACTTTTTCACTGTCTCTCGAGCCGGGGCCGGGCCAGCGTCACCCTCCATCTTCTCCCCTTCCGATTCGGACGATGAAGATGTTGACGAAGGTAGTGACAGGGGAACCTCGGTTTTTCGTTTCGTGGCCGCTGCCGTGCCAGATGTTTGCTGCGGCTCCTTATCGGTGGGCATATCCTCGCTCATTGACTTGGCGGGACCCCGCATCCCTTTTACTTCAGAGGGCTGCACTTTGGAGGAGGGCTTCTGTGGTTTGTTCTTTCGGACCACTGGGGTGAAACCCTCCTCGTCTTTTCCGGTTTTAGGAGCTGCTGATGCCGCTGGACCTCCCGGGGCTGCGGCAGAAGGGGTCTTCTTGATTGGCGCCTTTTTTGGGCAGTCTTTCGCCATATGCCCCTTCTGCTCGCAGTGCCAGCAATGTGGCCTCCTGCCCTCGACGATGATAGACATCGACCAGGAGTCGCACTTGAGCAGTGGCGGTATCTTGTTGAAGCCATCCCGGTCCAAACGCATTTTAATTTTGTAGTCCCCTACCATTAGGTTATGGGGACCGCGGACCGGGATTATGGCTTCGACGTCCCCATATTGACTCATCACTGCACCTAGTTGCTCCGAGTCAATATAGCAGGGGACGCCGAGGACAGTGACTAGTGTCCTCCTCCTGCTCAAGTACTCCGGCCTGAGGATCAGATGTTTATGCCTCAGGTCGGCCCTGGCCAACTTCTCTGCTTCCTGTTCAGAGGGGAGTAAAAGGTCCCAGGTTGCGAAACCTCGACGGCAAATATATGTCGCCGGGACTTTCAGGGACCATAAAATCTCCCCTACCGTTTCGATCTGGAGCCCAGCCAGCCCTTTGGTTCTGGAGTCGATGGTGACTAGCGAAACAATTCGCTTCGCTAGCCGTTCCACCGCTCCTGGCGCTGCTTTGATAACGCTACCGTCGGTTAGTTCCTTGTACTTAGACTCGAACAACCGACGGTATTCTGACGGGCTTCTTTGCGACTGGGGTCCCCACTGGTCTTTAGGTGATTGGGCAGGAGAGTTGGTTTGCGCCGGAGTTGTAGGTGTTACAGCCTTCGTCGGCGACGGCGTCTTCTGCCCGGGAGGTATCGCCCATGAATTGGGTGTCTCCGCTGGTGTTGATGAGAGGGACGGCCACTCCTTTGGAGCTGTTTCCGGCGTTGTTGCCGGCGGAGTGGCCGCCTTGGTTCCTCTCTTGCCAGCGACATCCGCTGCTCCTTTTTTAGTGATGGTGCGAGCAGCCCCCATCTTCCTCGGCCTAGACTGCCGCATGCTAGCCTTGGCCGGACCAACTGGAGTCAGCTGCAGAACTTCCATGCTGCTGTCTCTGCTACTGCCACGACTGCTCACAGGGCTGTGGTCGCTGCAGACACTGCTGTCGCTGCAAATGCTGCTGTCACTTCCAAAGAGTTCTTGGGTGAGGTTGCGGCATTGAGCAGAGTCCCTGTCAATGTGGGCTGGCGGCTGATCTGGGTCGGTGGCCCCTTCTTTGTGGGACTCCACCGACCGGGTCGCTCTTACTCCTGGAGGCAGGCGGCCTTTTCGCCTACTACCAGGCGGGCTGACGGTTGAAGCCCGGCGAGCGATTGGTACAGTGGGGAGTCGTTCCCACCGACCCAGATCACCTCTAGGATCTGAGCTATCCTGGGTGGAGCTGCCGGGGACAGCAGCGTGCAAGCTAACAGGGCTCCCGCCTAAGGCGGCAGACCCTGATCTACTTTCAGTGCTGGGAGCGGCACTGGCGGACGTACTGGGCACGACGCCTATGGCGGCGTGACCGTCCTGCTGTTTGAGGTCTGCTCCCTCCCCGACCTGAGACCGTCGCCTCAGTTCGGAAAAGGAGCCCGGGCTAGACAAAGACTCTGCAGCAGAGCCCGGACCACTCCTCCCCTCTTCCATCCAACTCCCGGCTAGAGACCCGCCGATTCGGATTCAGGAAGACCGTCGCCAAAAGGTACGTAAGTCAGACCCGAAACCTGCCAGCTGCTTAAGTCAAGCCTGGGGGTTGGACACCTGCAAGAGAAGGGAACAAAAAGATTAATACAATGGAACCGCCCAACAGGGGCGGCCAGCCAAGAGGGGTGTGGAAGGACAAATTGCCCAACAGGGGCTAGTCTAAGGGGACAGAGAGAGTCCCCTGATGATTTAGCTTTAAACTGGGCGGGGCCCAAGTAGCTGGTCTCCTCTTAGGCAATCACGAGTGATTGCCTAAGAGTTGCCTGAAAAAATCGAAGACAAGTCAATGATTTTAACAGGCGGGAGAAAATCAATTTATTTATCCAAAAAATTTTACAATGTTTTAGATGTGGCACAAGGCCAAAAAGGGGTATGGGGGGGAAAATGGGGGTCGGGGGTCGTCCACTTGGTCTATAAATACCCTAGAAACTAGTTTCAGTCACCACAATACCACATTCACTCTATTGACTTAAGCTATTTAAAATATACCCAGGTGTTTCAATGAATTTTATTTACAAAATTTATGTACATGTGTGATGATGGGAGTGGGAGAACAAAAAACTAAGCCTTAAATAATCCCCCAAAAATAAATAAAAATAAAAGTGATGGTAAAAATAAAGAAACAAGGAAAATGCTAATTAAGATAAGTTAGTAGGGTCCCCCCCACCTATCTAAGGTATGAAATGCTCGCTGTCTTCCGGAAAAAACCGAAAGCAAGAGAGTCAGTTCCTAATTGGGAGTGGGCGTTTCTATGGGGGCAAAAGAAATGGAGGGATGGGTTTGTCGGGATGTGCGGTGTCCTTCAGGATAAGTACTTTTAGGGCGGGTCAGGGATATAAAATAAATTAGGGAACGGGCATCCTGAAGGAGTTCTGACACCTAAAATAAATCTGGGGACAGAGAGCTCATTTACGCTACTAGCTAATAGGGACTGCGCCAAAGAATTTGCTGGTCAGTTTTTTAAAAAGGGGTTGTTTTTTCGACAAAGAGACTTTGAGGTCGCTGTGTGCCATGCCTAGGCAGGGAACACGAACTCGAATCTATTCCGCGTGAACACGCATAAACTAGCGGTGTGTATCCACCTACTTTTGAAAAGTGAAGAAGGCAACCTCCTTCTATCAGATTTGATTTTGATTTTAAGCTGGTGTTTAAAATACGAAATCAAATCATAATAAGAAGGCGGCACCCCCCCACGCCCTATCTCTAAGCGAGAAGTATACACCACGAGTCTAGCTACGGCTAAGATCGCGAGCAAAACCATACGTTTCTCCCTGGGCCACAAGGGGTCCATGTTGAAGACAACGGATGCTAAATCCAAGCACGTCACCCGGTCGGGGGTGATGCGAGCCGTCACCTCGCCGACATACGTCCAAAATTCACGGAGTTTGGAGCAGGTGAAAAAGGCATGTTCCGCCGTTTCAATTTCATCTTCCTCGCAACGTGGGCAAAAGGGGCTGATAGCCATACCAATTTTGAATCGTATGTCATTGAGGGGTAACACATTTCGAACCAATCGCCAGGTCAGAGAGAACTCAGAATTATTGAGATAGCTCCTGCCTGGCGCCCAATTCCACTGAGAGCGAGCCTCCTCCTCCGACAATCCAAGTCGCTCCCCAAGAGGATCCGAAGCGGTCCCCACCACTAACTCCCGATAGAATGTCCTTCTAGACCGGGCGAGGTCACTGGACCCCGGCAGCACTCTGAGCGCAGCTCGGCATTCGTTGAAGAACTGCGATTGACTCCTTGGCTTACGTCGGCATTCGGCCAAGTGGTCAGGGATGAGGTTAGGAAAAGCGCTTCCAACCGCAGGGCCCCACGCAGACTCCTCTGTCAAGGTTCGGCTCAGGAATGATAACCGCTCGGCATACAAATGGCTCGCCAAGTCGGGCATTCCCAAGCCTCCCACATCAGGACGTTGAGTACAGACCTGTCTACGGACTAGCGGCTTCCCCTTTGCCCACAAAAGCGAGAAAAGGAGACGCGTTAAAACCGCTCGGCGGTCCGCAGGCAGAGGTAGTACAGCCAATCGGTAAAGGATGAGCGGAAAGACGTACGTGACGCACGCCTCAGCCCGACCTTTAAGGGAAAGCCCCCTTCGAAGCCAAATCCTTACAGACGCTTCGACCTTAGACTGTACTTCCGACCAGTTCTTATCAAGCTGGAGACCGGGTCCGAACCATACGCCGAGGATCCGAACCGGGCCGTCAGTCCAGTTGAAAAGGCCCGGGAGCGCAGCCGCGCCACTCCAGGCAGCCAACCTTAGGCCATTGGATTTGCTAAGGTTGACTTTGGCCCCTGTCACTTTTTCGTACCTTCTGAGTGCCTTAGTCACCGCGAGAATGTCTCGAAAGCACGACACAAACACGGTGACATCATCGGCATACGCGGATACCCTGGCTCGCGCACCGCCAGGAAGAGCAATACCGCGTAGGGCCAGTCCAGGCTCCCCGATCCTAAGCCTGCGGAGAAAAGGCTCCAAGGCAAGGACGTAAAGCAGGGGAGACAGCGGACATCCCTGACGTACCGACCGAGAGACGGCAAAAGACTCCGATCGCATTCCATTCACTTGCACCACTGCCGTCGGCCCGCGATACAAAATGGAGATCCATCTGCGGAAGTCCGGTGTAAAACCGGAGGCCTCTAAAACAGATCCCAGGAACCGATGGTCGACCCTGTCAAAAGCTTTGGACTGATCTAAATTGATCAGCGCGGCTTCGGTGTCGTCTTCTAATCCCTCTATGATCGTGCGCATCAGATGCAAGTTGTTTTGAATCGATCTCCCCTTCACAGCATAATTCTGATCAGGTTCGACCAACTCAGCGATAACAAGCTGCAACCGATTTGCAAGAACTTTGGCCAAAATCTTTAAATCTGTGTTTAGCAGAGTTATGGGCCTGTAATCGTCTAATTCCCCACCATCTTGGCCCTTTTTCTGAAGCAATGTGATCACTCCCTTGGTGACTTGACCGGGGATGGAACCCTGTTCAAACCAGTGATTGAAAACATTGACCAGAATAGGTACGAAGATGTGCGACAGCCTCAAGAACAATTCATAGGGCAAACCATCGAGTCCCGGCGATTTGTCGTAGCCGACCTGCTTCAGTGCAGCCAAGACCTCACACTCTGTAACGCGCCCATCACAGCTAGCCGCTCGGGCCGCCTCCAGGCGGGGCGAGCCAGCTAAATAGCTGCCAAACTCCTCGACGCGGAGTCCGGGCAGTTGGGTGAACCGTTCCATGAAATGCTCACGAAATCCCCGGCAAATCTCCCGAGCCGACACAAGGGTGTGTCCTTCCGGGTGTTTGACTTGACGAATGAGACCGACCGAGCTGCGACGAAGTGGAGTTCTACGCTCTTGCGCGTCCACATTCACGGCTTCGTTGGACACTCTATCTAGCCTAGCTCTAACTACTTGACCTTCATACCGCACGTTAGCCGCACGTTTCAGGTCCCCTTTAGCTAGTTCTATGCCTAGGGAATCCCCCCCAGCCACCGCCCGGGCCAGCTTAGTTTCTAAACGCTTTTCTGTTTCTGCCTTATTTAAGGCGAGGCGTTGGCTATATTGAACAGAAAAGCGCCTAATGCCAACTTTGGCGTTAACCCACCACTTACTCCCGGTTACCGCCCCCACTAATCCCTTTTGAAAGTTAAGAGATAGCTGCTCCCGGAAGTCACGTATCTCCAGTAAGGAGGTATTTAACTTCCAGTAGCTAGCTACCTTGTGTGTCTTAGGGCCTAACTCCAGACTGGCCACAAGTAGCTTGTGGTCAGAATGGCCTAACCAGTGGAACGTGGGACAAGAGATATAATCTACGTTGCCTCTTCTAATTAGCAATCTATCCAAGTAAGTACTTGAAAGGAAAGTGCCGCTAGCGAGCCACGTCCACATCTCCCGCCCTGGGTGATCGATACGAAATCTGTCGACCAGATCGCATTGTGCCATCAGATCAGACAGACTTGTCTCACACCTATCCGACCCACTAGGTCCCCCCACCTTATCTATCCTGGGATCAAGGATGGCATTCCAATCTCCCACTAGGATTAGCCGCTCCGAACCACCGAGAAACCCCTCCAACCCTCGGAAAAAGGAAACCCTCTCACGAATGGAATTGGGCGCATAAACCGCGACGATTCGAAACATGGCACTATTCACGGCAACATCAGCCACGACCAGTCTGCCATCAGCATCCGCGTGAACAACGTTTACCCTTGCTAACAGAGTGCGTCTAACTAACAGCGAAACTCCCCGAGCAGAACGGTCACCAAATGCTGAAAAAACATCGAAATGTTCCGACAGCAGTCGATGATCGTCCATCGAAACATAGTGAGTTTCCTGTACCGCAGCCACATCTAATTCAAAAGCCTTGAGATCCCCCAGTATGCGGGCTGCTTTGCTTAAGGATCTCAAGCCTCTCGCGTTCAAGCTTCCTAGTTTCAAGGTCGTAGCCATTGCACTAGTCAGTGTCAATCAGCGGCCTAAAGTCTTTGTCAGTGAGGATGCCGACGGCATGCCCGATATTGCCAGTGAGCAATTCTGACGACGCGCGGCCGTCTCGGGAGATGCCCCCGACATCCAGGGGGAAGGTTAACTTTAACGCTCTATAAAAACAAGGGTGGACGTAAATGGGGATCCTCCCTTCACATTTATCCCTCAGATCGTCGAGGGAGTCGTGCCCTTCTTCCACCAACGTTAGACCCAGGATCGCATCCTTTGCTGCTTCTATCATTCGCCACATGGATTTCGTGCGGCGAATTTTCGTCTTCCTGACGAACGTGATCAGCAAAGGAGCATCGGGGAAGTTGGACGGGTTGGTAGTGTCCAGACCCTGGGTCTTCGTAAGGAGCTGCAGCGGTTTGATGGCACCTCTCTGCTGCGGCGTGAGCTCGGCAGCGGCGTGGTGCAGATCTGCTTCGCAGATGAGGTCCCCTGGCAGGAAGGGGAGCTTTCTCGTCTTCTCCTTTCTTGTAGGGGAGGGCGACGCTTTTTGTTTCTTGGCCTGTTTGGCCACATTGGGAGTTTTGGACCCCGACTCTTCCTTTCGAGACAGAGAGCGGGAACTAGCTGGGGGAGTTTCAGTGGGGGAAGGGGATTTCTGCTCAGTGGTGGGTTTAGGTTTTGGGGATTCGGGGGACTGAGCAGGAGAGATAGTCATCTCTACGGACATCGGGGCGGGGGATTGGGGCCCAGCCTCTTTTTCTTGTGAAACGGCACGTTTGGCCACCTTTCTATCCCGGGTGAACTTTTTCACTGTCTCTCGAGCCGGGGCCGGGCCAGCGTCACCCTCCATCTTCTCCCCTTCCGATTCGGACGATGAAGATGTTGACGAAGGTAGTGACAGGGGAACCTCGGTTTTTCGTTTCGTGGCCGCTGCCGTGCTAGATGTTTGCTGCGGCTCCTTATCGGTGGGCATATCCACGCTCATTGACTTAGCGGGACCCCGCATCCCTTTTACTTCAGAGGGCTGCACTTTGGAGGAGGGCTTCTGTGGTTTGTTCTTTCGTACCACTGGGGTGAAACCCTCCTCGTCCTTATCAGTTCTAGGAGCTACTGATGCCGCTGGACCTCCCGGGGCTGCGGCAGAAGGGGTCTTCTTGATTGGCGCCTTTTTTGGGCAGTCTTTCGCCATATGCCCCTTCTGCTCGCAGTGCCAGCAATGTGGCCTCCTGCCCTCGACGATGATAGACATCGACCAGGAGTCGCACTTGAGCAGTGGCGGTATCTTGTTGAAGCCATCCCGGTCCAAACGCATTTTAATTTTGTAGTCCCCTACCATTAGGTTATGGGGACCGCGGACCGGGATTATGGCTTCGACGTCCCCATATTGACTCATCACTGCACCTAGTTGCTCCGAGTCAATATAGCAGGGGACGCCGAGGACAGTGACTAGTGTCCTCCTCCTGCTCAAGTACTCCGGCCTGAGGATCAGATGTTTATGCCTCAGGTCGGCCCTGGCCAACTTTTCTGCTTCCTGTTCAGAGGGGAGTAAAAGGTCCCAGGTTGCGAAACCTCGACGGCAAATATATGTCGCCGGGACTTTCAGGGACCATAAAATCTCCCCTACCGTTTCGATCTGGAGCCCAGCCAGCCCTTTGGTTCTGGAGTCGATGGTGACTAGCGAAACAATTCGCTTCGCTAGCCGTTCCACCGCTCCTGGCGCTGCTTTGATAACGCTACCGTCGGTTAGTTCCTTGTACTTAGACTCGAACAACCGACGGTATTCTGACGGGCTTCTTTGCGACTGGGGTCCCCACTGGTCTTTAGGTGATTGGGCAGGAGAGTTGGTTTGCGCCGGAGTTGTAGGTGTTACAGCCTTCGTCGGCGACGGCGTCTTCTGCCCGGGAGGTATCGCCCATGAATTGGGTGTCTCCGCTGGTGTTGATGAGAGGGACGGCCACTCCTTTGGAGCTGTTTCCGGCGTTGTTGCCGGCGGAGTGGCCGCCTTGGTTCCTCTCTTGCCAGCGACATCCGCTGCTCCTTTTTTGGTGACGGTGCGAGCAGCCCCCATCTTCCTCGGCCTAGACTGCCGCATGCTAGCCTTGGCCGGGCCATCTGGAGTCAGCTGCAGAACTTCCATGCTGCTGTCTCTGCTACTGCCACGACTGCTCACAGGGCTGTGGTCGCTGCAGACACTGCTGTCGCTGCAAATGCTGCTGTCACTTCCAAAGAGTTCTTGGGTGAGGTTGCGGCATTGAGCAGAGTCCCTGTCAATGTGGGCTGGCGGCTGATCTGGGTCGGTGGCCCCTTCTTTGTGGGACTCCACCGACCGGGTCGCTCTTACTCCTGGAGGCAGGCGGCCTTTTCGCCTACTACCAGGCGGGCTGACGGTTGAAGCCCGGCGAGCGATTGGTACAGTGGGGAGTCGTTCCCACCGACCCAGATCACCTCTAGGATCTGAGCTATCCTGGGTGGAGCTGCCGGGGACAGCAGCGTGCAAGCTAACAGGGCTCCCGCCTAAGGCGGCAGACCCTGATCTACTTTCAGTGCTGGGAGCGGCACTGGCGGACGTACTGGGCACGACGCCTATGGCGGCGTGACCGTCCTGCTGTTTGAGGTCTGCTCCCTCCCCGACCTGAGACCGTCGCCTCAGTTCGGAAAAGGAGCCCGGGCTAGACAAAGACTCTGCAGCAGAGCCCGGACCACTCCTCCCCTCTTCCATCCAACTCCCGGCTAGAGACCCGCCGATTCGGATTCAGGAAGACCGTCGCCAAAAGGTACGTAAGTCAGACCCGAAACCTGCCAGCTGCTTAAGTCAAGCCTGGGGGTTGGACACCTGCAAGAGAAGGGAACAAAAAGATTAATACAATGGAACCGCCCAACAGGGGCGGCCACCCAAGAGGGGTGTGGAAGGACAAATTGCCCAACAGGGGCTAGTCTAAGGGGACAGAGAGAGTCCCCTGATGATTTAGCTTTAAACTGGGCGGGGCCCAAGTAGCTGGTCTCCTCTTAGGCAATCACAAGTGATTGCCTAAGAGTTGCCTGAAAAAATACAAGACGAGTCAAGATTTTAAAAGGCGGGAGAAAATCAATTTATTTATCCAAAAATTTGTACATAAATAATCAGATGTGGCACAAGGCCAAAAAGGGGTATGGGGGGGAAGATGGGGGTCGGGGGTCGTCCACTTGGTCTATGAATACCCTAAAAACTAGTTTCAGTCACCACAATACCACATTCACTCTATGGACTTAAGCTACTTAAAATATCCCCAGGTGTTTCAATGAATTTTATTTACAATAGATATTTACATGTGTGATGATGGGAGTGGGAGAACAAAAAACTAAGCCTTAAATAATCCCCCAAAAATAAATAAAAATAAAAGTGATGATAAAAATAAAGAACCAAAGAAAATGCTAATTAAGGTGTGTTAGTAAGGTACCCCCCATCCTATCTAGAGTATGAGCTGCTCGCTGTCTTCTGGTACAGACCGAAAGCAAGAGAGTAAGCTCCTAATTGGGAGTGGGCGTTTCTATGGGGGCAAAAGAAATGGAGGGATGGGTTTGTCGGGATGTGCGGTGTCCTTCAGGATAAGAACTATTATGGCGGGTCGGGGATATAAAATAAATTAGGGAGCGGGCATCCTGAAGGAGTTCTGACACCTAAAATAAAGCTGGGGGCAAAGAGCTCATTTACGCTACTAGCTAATAGGGACTGCGCCCAAAATTTACTGGTCAGTTTTTAAGGGGATTTTTGTTTTTCGACAAAGATGCTTTAAGGTCGCTGTGTGCCATGCCTAGGCAGGGAACACGAACTCGAATCTATTCCGCGTGAACACGCATAAACTAGCGGTGTGTATCCACCTACTTTTGAAAAGTGAAGAAGGCAACCTCCTTCTATCAGATTTGATTTTGATTTTAAGCTGGTGTTTAAAATACGAAATCAAATCATAATAAGAAGGCGGCACCCCCCCACGCCCTATCTCTAAGCGAGAAGTATACACCACGAGTCTAGCTACGGCTAAGATCGCGAGCAAAACCATACGTTTCTCCCTGGGCCACAAGGGGTCCATGTTGAAGACAACGGATGCTAAATCCAAGCACGTCACCCGATCGGGGGTGATGCGAGCCGTCACCTCGCCGACATACGTCCAAAATTCACGAAGTTTGGAGCAGGTGAAAAAGGCATGTTCCGCCGTTTCAATTTCATCTTCCTCGCAACGTGGGCAAAAGGGGCTGATAGCCATACCAATTTTGAATCGTATGTCATTGAGGGGTAACACATTTCGAACCAATCGCCAGGTCAGAGAGAACTCAGAATTATTGAGATAGCTCCTGCCTGGCGCCCAATTCCACTGAGAGCGAGCCTCCTCCTCCGACAATCCAAGTCGCTCCCCAAGAGGATCCGAAGCGGTCCCCACCACTAACTCCCGATAGAATGTCCTTCTAGACCGGGCGAGGTCACTGGACCCCGGCAGCACTCTGAGCGCAGCTCGGCATTCGTTGAAGAACTGCGATTGACTCCTTGGCTTACGTCGGCATTCGGCCAAGTGGTCAGGGATGAGGTTAGGAAAAGCGCTTCCAACCGCAGGGCCCCACGCAGACTCCTCTGTCAAGGTTCGGCTCAGGAATGATAACCGCTCGGCATACAAATGGCTCGCCAAGTCGGGCATTCCCAAGCCTCCCACATCAGGACGTTGAGTACAGACCTGTCTACGGACTAGCGGCTTCCCCTTTGCCCACAAAAGCGAGAAAAGGAGACGCGTTAAAACCGCTCGGCGGTCCGCAGGCAGAGGTAGTACAGCCAATCGGTAAAGGATGAGCGGAAAGACGTACGTGACGCACGCCTCAGCCCGACCTTTAAGGGAAAGCCCCCTTCGAAGCCAAATCCTTACAGACGCTTCGACCTTAGACTGTACTTCCGACCAGTTCTTATCAAGCTGGAGACCGGGTCCGAACCATACGCCGAGGATCCGAACCGGGCCGTCAGTCCAGTTGAAAAGGCCCGGGAGCGCAGCCGCGCCACTCCAGGCAGCCAACCTTAGGCCATTGGATTTGCTAAGGTTGACTTTGGCCCCTGTCACTTTTTCGTACCTTCTGAGTGCCTTAGTCACCGCGAGAATGTCTCGAAAGCACGACACAAACACGGTGACATCATCGGCATACGCGGATACCCTGGCTCGCGCACCGCCAGGAAGAGCAATACCGCGTAGGGCCAGTCCAGGCTCCCCGATCCTAAGCCTGCGGAGAAAAGGCTCCAAGGCAAGGACGTAAAGCAGGGGAGACAGCGGACATCCCTGACGTACCGACCGAGAGACGGCAAAAGACTCCGATCGCATTCCATTCACTTGCACCACTGCCGTCGGCCCGCGATACAAAATGGAGATCCATCTGCGGAAGTCCGGTGTAAAACCGGAGGCCTCTAAAACAGATCCCAGGAACCGATGGTCGACCCTGTCAAAAGCTTTGGACTGATCTAAATTGATCAGCGCGGCTTCGGTGTCGTCTTCTAATCCCTCTATGATCGTGCGCATCAGATGCAAGTTGTTTTGAATCGATCTCCCCTTCACAGCATAATTCTGATCAGGTTCGACCAACTCAGCGATAACAAGCTGCAACCGATTTGCAAGAACTTTGGCCAAAATCTTTAAATCTGTGTTTAGCAGAGTTATGGGCCTGTAATCGTCTAATTCCCCACCATCTTGGCCCTTTTTCTGAAGCAATGTGATCACTCCCTTGGTGACTTGACCGGGGATGGAACCCTGTTCAAACCAGTGATTGAAAACATTGACCAGAATAGGTACGAAGATGTGCGACAGCCTCAAGAACAATTCATAGGGCAAACCATCGAGTCCCGGCGATTTGTCGTAGCCGACCTGCTTCAGTGCAGCCAAGACCTCACACTCTGTAACGCGCCCATCACAGCTAGCCGCTCGGGCCGCCTCCAGGCGGGGCGAGCCAGCTAAATAGCTGCCAAACTCCTCGACGCGGAGTCCGGGCAGTTGGGTGAACCGTTCCATGAAATGCTCACGAAATCCCCGGCAAATCTCCCGAGCCGACACAAGGGTGTGTCCTTCCGGGTGTTTGACTTGACGAATGAGACCGACCGAGCTGCGACGAAGTGGAGTTCTACGCTCTTGCGCGTCCACATTCACGGCTTCGTTGGACACTCTATCTAGCCTAGCTCTAACTACTTGACCTTCATACCGCACGTTAGCCGCACGTTTCAGGTCCCCCTTAGCTAGTTCTATGCCTAGGGAATCCCCCCCAGCCACCGCCCGGGCCAGCTTAGTTTCTAAACGCTTTTCTGTTTCTGCCTTATTTAAGGCGAGGCGTTGGCTATATTGAACAGAAAAGCGCCTAATGCCAACTTTGGCGTTAACCCACCACTTACTCCCGGTTACCGCCCCCACTAATCCCTTTTGAAAGTTAAGAGATAGCTGCTCCCGGAAGTCACGTATCTCCAGTAAGGAGGTATTTAACTTCCAGTAGCTAGCTACCTTGTGTGTCTTAGGGCCTAACTCCAGACTGGCCACAAGTAGCTTGTGGTCAGAATGGCCTAACCAGTGGAACGTGGGACAAGAGATATAATCTACGTTGCCTCTTCTAATTAGCAATCTATCCAAGTAAGTACTTGAAAGGAAAGTGCCGCTAGCGAGCCACGTCCACATCTCCCGCCCTGGGTGATCGATACGAAATCTGTCGACCAGATCGCATTGTGCCATCAGATCAGACAGACTTGTCTCACACCTATCCGACCCACTAGGTCCCCCCACCTTATCTATCCTGGGATCAAGGATGGCATTCCAATCTCCCACTAGGATTAGCCGCTCCGAACCACCGAGAAACCCCTCCAACCCTCGGAAAAAGGAAACCCTCTCACGAATGGAATTGGGCGCATAAACCGCGACGATTCGAAACATGGCACTATTCACGGCAACATCAGCCACGACCAGTCTGCCATCAGCATCCGCGTGAACAACGTTTACCCTTGCTAACAGAGTGCGTCTAACTAACAGCGAAACTCCCCGAGCAGAACGGTCACCAAATGCTGAAAAAACATCGAAATGTTCCGACAGCAGTCGATGATCGTCCATCGAAACATAGTGAGTTTCCTGTACCGCAGCCACATCTAATTCAAAAGCCTTGAGATCCCCCAGTATGCGGGCTGCTTTGCTTAAGGATCTCAAGCCTCTCGCGTTCAAGCTTCCTAGTTTCAAGGTCGTAGCCATTGCACTAGTCAGTGTCAATCAGCGGCCTAAAGTCTTTGTCAGTGAGGATGCCGACGGCATGCCCGATATTGCCAGTGAGCAATTCTGACGACGCGCGGCCGTCTCGGGAGATGCCCCCGACATCCAGGGGGAAGGTTAACTTTAAAGCTCTATAAAAACAAGGGTGGACGTAAATGGGGATCCTCCCTTCACATTTATCCCTCAGATCGTCGAGGGAGTCGTGCCCTTCTTCCACCAACGTTAGACCCAGGATCGCATCCTTTGCTGCTTCTATCATTCGCCACATGGATTTCGTGCGGCGAATTTTCGTCTTCCTGACGAACGTGATCAGCAAAGGAGCATCGGGGAAGTTGGACGGGTTGGTAGTGTCCAGACCCTGGGTCTTCGTAAGGAGCTGCAGCGGTTTGATGGCACCTCTCTGCTGCGGCGTAAGCTCGGCAGCGGCGTGGTGCAGATCTGCATTGCAGATGAGGTCCCCTGGCAGGAAGGGGAGCTTTCTCGTCTTCTCCTTTCTTGTAGGAGAGGGCGACGCTTTTTGTTTCTTGGCCTGTTTGGCCACATTGGGAGTTTTGGACCCCGACTCTTCCTTTCGAGACAGAGAGCGGGAACTAGCTGGGGGAGTTTCAGTGGGGGAAGGGGATTTCTGCTCAGTGGTGGGTTTAGGTTTTGGGGATTCGGGGGACTGAGCAGGAGAGATAGTCATCTCTACGGACATTGGGGCGGGGGATTGGGGCCCAGCCTCTTTTGATAGTGAAACGGCACGTTTGGCCACCTTTCTGTCCCGGGTGAACTTTTTCTCTGTCTCTCGAGCCGGGGCCGGGCAAGCGTCACCCTCCATCTTCTCCCCTTCCGAGTCGGACGATGATGATGTTGATGAAGGTAGTGACAGGGGAGCCTCTGTCTTCCGTTTGGTGGCCGCTGCCGTGCCAGATGTTTGCTGCGGCTCCTTATCGGTGGGCATATCCTCGCTCATTGACTTAGCGGGACCCCGCATCCCTTTTACATCAGAGGGCTGCACTTTGGAGGAGGGCTTCTGTGGTTTGTTCTTTCGGACCACTGGGGTGAAACCCTCCTCGTCCTTTCCGGTTTTAGGAGCTGCTGATGCCGCTGGACCTCCCGGGGCTGCGGCAGAAGGGGTCTTCTTGATTGGCGCCTTTTTTGGGCAGTCTTTCGCCATATGCCCCTTCTGCTCGCAGTGCCAGCAATGTGGCCTCCTGCCCTCGACGATGATAGACATCGACCAGGAGTCGCACTTGAGCAGTGGCGGTATCTTGTTGAAGCCATCCCGGTCCAAACGCATTTTAATTTTGTAGTCCCCTACCATTAGGTTATGGGGACCGCGGACCGGGATTATGGCTTCGACGTCCCCATATTGACTCATCACTGCACCTAGTTGCTCCGAGTCAATATAGCAGGGGACGCCGAGGACAGTGACTAGTGTCCTCCTCCTGCTCAAGTACTCCGGCCTGAGGATCAGATGTTTATGCCTCAGGTCGGCCCTGGCCAACTTCTCTGCTTCCTGTTCAGAGGGGAGTAAAAGGTCCCAGGTTGCGAAACCTCGACGGCAAATATATGTCGCCGGGACTTTCAGGGACCATAAAATCTCCCCTACCGTTTCGATCTGGAGCCCAGCCAGCCCTTTGGTTCTGGAGTCGATGGTGACTAGCGAAACAATTCGCTTCGCTAGCCGTTCCACCGCTCCTGGCGCTGCTTTGATAACGCTACCGTCGGTTAGTTCCTTGTACTTAGACTCGAACAACCGACGGTATTCTGACGGGCTTCTTTGCGACTGGGGTCCCCACTGGTCTTTAGGTGATTGGGCAGGAGAGTTGGTTTGCGCCGGAGTTGTAGGTGTTACAGCCTTCGTCGGCGACGGCGTCTTCTGCCCGGGAGGTATCGCCCATGAATTGGGTGTCTCCGCTGGTGTTGATGAGAGGGACGGCCACTCCTTTGGAGCTGTTTCCGGCGTTGTTGCCGGCGGAGTGGCCGCCTTGGTTCCTCTCTTGCCAGCGACATCCGCTGCTCCTTTTTTAGTGATGGTGCGAGCAGCCCCCATCTTCCTCGGCCTAGACTGCCGCATGCTAGCCTTGGCCGGACCAACTGGAGTCAGCTGCAGAACTTCCATGCTGCTGTCTCTGCTACTGCCACGACTGCTCACAGGGCTGTGGTCGCTGCAGACACTGCTGTCGCTGCAAATGCTGCTGTCACTGCCAAAAAGTTCTTGGGTCAGGTTGCGGCATTGAGCAGAGTCCCTGTCAATGTGGGCTGGTGGCTGATCTGGGTCGGTGGCCCCTTCTTTGTGGGACTCCACCGACCGGGTCGCTCTTACTCCTGGAGGCAGGCGGCCTTTTCGCCTACTACCAGGCGGGCTGACGGTTGAAGCCCGGCGAGCGATTGGTACAGTGGGGAGTCGTTCCCACCGACCCAGATCACCTCTAGGATCTGAGCTATCCTGGGTGGAGCTGCCGGGGACAGCAGCGTGCAAGCTAACAGGGCTCCCGCCTAAGGCGGCAGACCCTGATCTACTTTCAGTGCTGGGAGCGGCACTGGCGGACGTACTGGGCACGACGCCTATGGCGGCGTGACCGTCCTGCTGTTTGAGGTCTGCTCCCTCCCCGACCTGAGACCGTCGCCTCAGTTCGGAAAAGGAGCCCGGGCTAGACAAAGACTCTGCAGCAGAGCCCGGACCACTCCTCCCCTCTTCCATCCAACTCCCGGCTAGAGACCCGCCGATTCGGATTCAGGAAGACCGTCGCCAAAAGGTACGTAAGTCAGACCCGAAACCTGCCAGCTGCTTAAGTCAAGCCTGGGGGTTGGACACCTGCAAGAGAAGGGAACAAAAAGATTAATACAATGGAACCGCCCAACAGGGGCGGCCACCCAAGAGGGGTGTGAAGAGACAAATTGCCCAACAGGGGCTAGTCTAAGGGGACAGAGAGAGTCCCCTGAAGATTTAGCTTTAAACTGGGCGGGGCCCAAGTAGCTGGTCTCCTCTTAGGCAATCACAAGTGATTGCCTAAGAGTTGCCTGAAAAAATACAAGACGAGTCAAGATTTTAAAAGGCGGGAGAAAATCAATTTATTTATCCAAAAATTTGTACATAAATAATCAGATGTGGCACAAGGCCAAAAAGGGGTATGGGGGGGAAGATGGGGGTCGGGGGTCGTCCACTTGGTCTATGAATACCCTAAAAACTAGTTTCAGTCACCACAATACCACATTCACTCTATGGACTTAAGCTACTTAAAATATCCCCAGGTGTTTCAATGAATTTTATTTACAATAGATATTTACATGTGTGATGATGGGAGTGGGAGAACAAAAAACTAAGCCTTAAATAATCCCCCAAAAATAAATAAAAATAAAAGTGATGATAAAAATAAAGAACCAAAGAAAATGCTAATTAAGGTGTGTTAGTAAGGTACCCCCCCATCCTATCTAGAGTATGAGCTGCTCGCTGTCTTCTGGTACAGACCGAAAGCAAGAGAGTAAGCTCCTAATTGGGAGTGGGCGTTTCTATGGGGGCAAAAGAAATGGAGGGATGGGTTTGTCGGGATGTGCGGTGTCCTTCAGGATAAGAACTATTATGGCGGGTCGGGGATATAAAATAAATTAGGGAGCGGGCATCCTGAAGGAGTTCTGACACCTAAAATAAAGCTGGGGGCAAAGAGCTCATTTACGCTACTAGCTAATAGGGACTGCGCCCAAAATTTACTGGTCAGTTTTTAAGGGGATTTTTGTTTTTCGACAAAGATGCTTTAAGGTCGCTGTGTGCCATGCCTAGGCAGGGAACACGAACTCGAATCTATTCCGCGTGAACACGCATAAGCTAGCGGTGTGTATCCACCTACTTTTGAAAAGTGAAGAAGGCAACCTCCTTCTATCAGATTTGATTTTGATTTTAAGCTGGTGTTTAAAATACGAAATCAAATCATAATAAGAAGGCGGCACCCCCCCACGCCCTATCTCTAAGCGAGAAGTATACACCACGAGTCTAGCTACGGCTAAGATCGCGAGCAAAACCATACGTTTCTCCCTGGGCCACAAGGGGTCCATGTTGAAGACAACGGATGCTAAATCCAAGCACGTCACCCGATCGGGGGTGATGCGAGCCGTCACCTCGCCGACATACGTCCAAAATTCACGAAGTTTGGAGCAGGTGAAAAAGGCATGTTCCGCCGTTTCAATTTCATCTTCCTCGCAACGTGGGCAAAAGGGGCTGATAGCCATACCAATTTTGAATCGTATGTCATTGAGGGGTAACACATTTCGAACCAATCGCCAGGTCAGAGAGAACTCAGAATTATTGAGATAGCTCCTGCCTGGCGCCCAATTCCACTGAGAGCGAGCCTCCTCCTCCGACAATCCAAGTCGCTCCCCAAGAGGATCCGAAGCGGTCCCCACCACTAACTCCCGATAGAATGTCCTTCTAGACCGGGCGAGGTCACTGGACCCCGGCAGCACTCTGAGCGCAGCTCGGCATTCGTTGAAGAACTGCGATTGACTCCTTGGCTTACGTCGGCATTCGGCCAAGTGGTCAGGGATGAGGTTAGGAAAAGCGCTTCCAACCGCAGGGCCCCACGCAGACTCCTCTGTCAAGGTTCGGCTCAGGAATGATAACCGCTCGGCATACAAATGGCTCGCCAAGTCGGGCATTCCCAAGCCTCCCACATCAGGACGTTGAGTACAGACCTGTCTACGGACTAGCGGCTTCCCCTTTGCCCACAAAAGCGAGAAAAGGAGACGCGTTAAAACCGCTCGGCGGTCCGCAGGCAGAGGTAGTACAGCCAATCGGTAAAGGATGAGCGGAAAGACGTACGTGACGCACGCCTCAGCCCGACCTTTAAGGGAAAGCCCCCTTCGAAGCCAAATCCTTACAGACGCTTCGACCTTAGACTGTACTTCCGACCAGTTCTTATCAAGCTGGAGACCGGGTCCGAACCATACGCCGAGGATCCGAACCGGGCCGTCAGTCCAGTTGAAAAGGCCCGGGAGCGCAGCCGCGCCACTCCAGGCAGCCAACCTTAGGCCATTGGATTTGCTAAGGTTGACTTTGGCCCCTGTCACTTTTTCGTACCTTCTGAGTGCCTTAGTCACCGCGAGAATGTCTCGAAAGCACGACACAAACACGGTGACATCATCGGCATACGCGGATACCCTGGCTCGCGCACCGCCAGGAAGAGCAATACCGCGTAGGGCCAGTCCAGGCTCCCCGATCCTAAGCCTGCGGAGAAAAGGCTCCAAGGCAAGGACGTAAAGCAGGGGAGACAGCGGACATCCCTGACGTACCGACCGAGAGACGGCAAAAGACTCCGATCGCATTCCATTCACTTGCACCACTGCCGTCGGCCCGCGATACAAAATGGAGATCCATCTGCGGAAGTCCGGTGTAAAACCGGAGGCCTCTAAAACAGATCCCAGGAACCGATGGTCGACCCTGTCAAAAGCTTTGGACTGATCTAAATTGATCAGCGCGGCTTCGGTGTCGTCTTCTAATCCCTCTATGATCGTGCGCATCAGATGCAAGTTGTTTTGAATCGATCTCCCCTTCACAGCATAATTCTGATCAGGTTCGACCAACTCAGCGATAACAAGCTGCAACCGATTTGCAAGAACTTTGGCCAAAATCTTTAAATCTGTGTTTAGCAGAGTTATGGGCCTGTAATCGTCTAATTCCCCACCATCTTGGCCCTTTTTCTGAAGCAATGTGATCACTCCCTTGGTGACTTGACCGGGGATGGAACCCTGTTCAAACCAGTGATTGAAAACATTGACCAGAATAGGTACGAAGATGTGCGACAGCCTCAAGAACAATTCATAGGGCAAACCATCGAGTCCCGGCGATTTGTCGTAGCCGACCTGCTTCAGTGCAGCCAAGACCTCACACTCTGTAACGCGCCCATCACAGCTAGCCGCTCGGGCCGCCTCCAGGCGGGGCGAGCCAGCTAAATAGCTGCCAAACTCCTCGACGCGGAGTCCGGGCAGTTGGGTGAACCGTTCCATGAAATGCTCACGAAATCCCCGGCAAATCTCCCGAGCCGACACAAGGGTGTGTCCTTCCGGGTGTTTGACTTGACGAATGAGACCGACCGAGCTGCGACGAAGTGGAGTTCTACGCTCTTGCGCGTCCACATTCACGGCTTCGTTGGACACTCTATCTAGCCTAGCTCTAACTACTTGACCTTCATACCGCACGTTAGCCGCACGTTTCAGGTCCCCCTTAGCTAGTTCTATGCCTAGGGAATCCCCCCCAGCCACCGCCCGGGCCAGCTTAGTTTCTAAACGCTTTTCTGTTTCTGCCTTATTTAAGGCGAGGCGTTGGCTATATTGAACAGAAAAGCGCCTAATGCCAACTTTGGCGTTAACCCACCACTTACTCCCGGTTACCGCCCCCACTAATCCCTTTTGAAAGTTAAGAGATAGCTGCTCCCGGAAGTCACGTATCTCCAGTAAGGAGGTATTTAACTTCCAGTAGCTAGCTACCTTGTGTGTCTTAGGGCCTAACTCCAGACTGGCCACAAGTAGCTTGTGGTCAGAATGGCCTAACCAGTGGAACGTGGGACAAGAGATATAATCTACGTTGCCTCTTCTAATTAGCAATCTATCCAAGTAAGTACTTGAAAGGAAAGTGCCGCTAGCGAGCCACGTCCACATCTCCCGCCCTGGGTGATCGATACGAAATCTGTCGACCAGATCGCATTGTGCCATCAGATCAGACAGACTTGTCTCACACCTATCCGACCCACTAGGTCCCCCCACCTTATCTATCCTGGGATCAAGGATGGCATTCCAATCTCCCACTAGGATTAGCCGCTCCGAACCACCGAGAAACCCCTCCAACCCTCGGAAAAAGGAAACCCTCTCACGAATGGAATTGGGCGCATAAACCGCGACGATTCGAAACATGGCACTATTCACGGCAACATCAGCCACGACCAGTCTGCCATCAGCATCCGCGTGAACAACGTTTACCCTTGCTAACAGAGTGCGTCTAACTAACAGCGAAACTCCCCGAGCAGAACGGTCACCAAATGCTGAAAAAACATCGAAATGTTCCGACAGCAGTCGATGATCGTCCATCGAAACATAGTGAGTTTCCTGTACCGCAGCCACATCTAATTCAAAAGCCTTGAGATCCCCCAGTATGCGGGCTGCTTTGCTTAAGGATCTCAAGCCTCTCGCGTTCAAGCTTCCTAGTTTCAAGGTCGTAGCCATTGCACTAGTCAGTGTCAATCAGCGGCCTAAAGTCTTTGTCAGTGAGGATGCCGACGGCATGCCCGATATTGCCAGTGAGCAATTCTGACGACGCGCGGCCGTCTCGGGAGATGCCCCCGACATCCAGGGGGAAGGTTAACTTTAACGCTCTATAAAAACAAGGGTGGACGTAAATGGGGATCCTCCCTTCACATTTATCCCTCAGATCGTCGAGGGAGTCGTGCCCTTCTTCCACCAACGTTAGACCCAGGATCGCATCCTTTGCTGCTTCTATCATTCGCCACATGGATTTCGTGCGGCGAATTTTCGTCTTCCTGACGAACGTGATCAGCAAAGGAGCATCGGGGAAGTTGGACGGGTTGGTAGTGTCCAGACCCTGGGTCTTCGTAAGGAGCTGCAGCGGTTTGATGGCACCTCTCTGCTGCGGCGTAAGCTCGGCAGCGGCGTGGTGCAGATCTGCATTGCAGATGAGGTCCCCTGGCAGGAAGGGGAGCTTTCTCGTCTTCTCCTTTCTTGTAGGAGAGGGCGACGCTTTTTGTTTCTTGGCCTGTTTGGCCACATTGGGAGTTTTGGACCCCGACTCTTCCTTTCGAGACAGAGAGCGGGAACTAGCTGGGGGAGTTTCAGTGGGGGAAGGGGATTTCTGCTCAGTGGTGGGTTTAGGTTTTGGGGATTCGGGGGACTGAGCAGGAGAGATAGTCATCTCTACGGACATTGGGGCGGGGGATTGGGGCCCAGCCTCTTTTGATAGTGAAACGGCACGTTTGGCCACCTTTCTGTCCCGGGTGAACTTTTTCTCTGTCTCTCGAGCCGGGGCCGGGCAAGCGTCACCCTCCATCTTCTCCCCTTCCGAGTCGGACGATGATGATGTTGATGAAGGTAGTGACAGGGGAGCCTCTGTCTTCCGTTTGGTGGCCGCTGCCGTGCCAGATGTTTGCTGCGGCTCCTTATCGGTGGGCATATCCTCGCTCATTGACTTGGCGGGACCCCGCATCCCTTTTACTTCAGAGGGCTGCACTTTGGAGGAGGGCTTCTGTGGTTTGTTCTTTCGGACCACTGGGGTGAAACCCTCCTCGTCTTTTCCGGTTTTAGGAGCTGCTGATGCCGCTGGACCTCCCGGGGCTGCGGCAGAAGGGGTCTTCTTGATTGGCGCCTTTTTTGGGCAGTCTTTCGCCATATGCCCCTTCTGCTCGCAGTGCCAGCAATGTGGCCTCCTGCCCTCGACGATGATAGACATCGACCAGGAGTCGCACTTGAGCAGTGGCGGTATCTTGTTGAAGCCATCCCGGTCCAAACGCATTTTAATTTTGTAGTCCCCTACCATTAGGTTATGGGGACCGCGGACCGGGATTATGGCTTCGACGTCCCCATATTGACTCATCACTGCACCTAGTTGCTCCGAGTCAATATAGCAGGGGACGCCGAGGACAGTGACTAGTGTCCTCCTCCTGCTCAAGTACTCCGGCCTGAGGATCAGATGTTTATGCCTCAGGTCGGCCCTGGCCAACTTCTCTGCTTCCTGTTCAGAGGGGAGTAAAAGGTCCCAGGTTGCGAAACCTCGACGGCAAATATATGTCGCCGGGACTTTCAGGGACCATAAAATCTCCCCTACCGTCTCGATCTGGAGCCCAGCCAGCCCTTTGGTTCTGGAGTCGATGGTGACTAGCGAAACAATTCGCTTCGCTAGCCGTTCCACCGCTCCTGGCGCTGCTTGGATAACGCTACCGTCGGTTAGTTCCTTGTACTTAGACTCGAACAGCCGACGGTATTCTGACGGGCTTCTTTGCGACTGGGGTCCCCACTGGTCTTTAGGTGATTGGGCAGGAGAGTTGGTTTGCGCCGGAGTTGTAGGTGTTACAGCCTTCGTCGGCGACGGCGTCTTCTGCCCGGGAGGTATCGCCCATGAATTGGGTGTCTCCGCTGGTGTTGATGAGAGGGACGGCCACTCCTTTGGAGCTGTTTCCGGCGTTGTTGCCGGCGGAGTGGCCGCCTTGGTTCCTCTCTTGCCAGCGACATCCGCTGCTCCTTTTTTGGTGACGGTGCGAGCAGCCCCCATCTTCCTCGGCCTAGACTGCCGCATGCTAGCCTTGGCCGGGCCATCTGGAGTCAGCTGCAGAACTTCCATGCTGCTGTCTCTGCTACTGCCACGACTGCTCACAGGGCTGTGGTCGCTGCAGACACTGCTGTCGCTGCAAATGCTGCTGTCACTTCCAAAGAGTTCTTGGGTGAGGTTGCGGCATTGAGCAGAGTCCCTGTCAATGTGGGCTGGCGGCTGATCTGGGTCGGTGGCCCCTTCTTTGTGGGACTCCACTGACCGGGTCGCTCTTACTCCTGGAGGCAGGCGGCCTTTTCGCCTACTACCAGGCGGGCTGACGGTTGAAGCCCGACGAGCGATTGGTGCAGTGGGGAGTCGTTCCCACCGACCCAGATCACCTCTAAGATCTGAGCTATCCTGGGTGGAGCTGCCGGGGACAGCAGCGTGCGAGCTAACAGGGCTACCGCCTAAGGCGGCAGACCCCGATCTACCTTCAGTGCTGGGAGCGGCACTGGCGGACGTACTGGGCACGACGCCTATGGCGGCGTGACCGTCCAGCTGTTTGAGGTCTGCTCCCTCCCCGACCTGAGACCGTCGCCTCAGTTCGGAAAAGGAGCCCGGGCTAGACAAAGACTCTGCAGCAGAGCCCGGACCACTCCTCCCCTCTTCCATCCAACTCCCGGCTAGAGACCCGCCGATTCGGATTCAGGAAGACCGTCGCCAAAAGGTACGTAAGTCAGACCCGAAACCTGCCAGCTGCTTAAGTCAAGCCTGGGGGTTGGACACCTGCAAGAGAAGGGAACAAAAAGATTAATACAATGGAACCGCCCAAGAGGGGCGGCCACCCAAGAGGGGTGTGAAGAGACAAATTGCCCAACAGGGGCTAGTCTAAGGGGACAGAGAGAGTCCCCTGATGATTTAGCTTTAAACTGGGCGGGGCCCAAGTAGCTGGTCTCCTCTTAGGCAATCACAAGTGATTGCCTAAGAGTTGCCTGAGAAAATACAAGACGAGTCAAGATTTTAAAAGGCGGGAGAAAATCAATTTATTTATCCAAAAATTTGTACATAAATAATCAGATGTGGCACAAGGCCAAAAAGGGGTATGGGGGGGAAGATGGGGGTCGGGGGTCGTCCACTTGGTCTATGAATACCCTAAAAACTAGTTTCAGTCACCACAATACCACATTCACTCTATGGACTTAAGCTACTTAAAATATCCCCAGGTGTTTCAATGAATTTTATTTACAATAGATATTTACATGTGTGATGATGGGAGTGGGAGAACAAAAAACTAAGCCTTAAATAATCCCCCAAAAATAAATAAAAATAAAAGTGATGATAAAAATAAAGAACCAAAGAAAATGCTAATTAAGGTGTGTTAGTAAGGTACCCCCATCCTATCTAGAGTATGAGCTGCTCGCTGTCTTCTGGTACAGACCGAAAGCAAGAGAGTAAGCTCCTAATTGGGAGTGGGCGTTTCTATGGGGGCAAAAGAAATGGAGGGATGGGTTTGTCGGGATGTGCGGTGTCCTTCAGGATAAGAACTATTATGGCGGGTCGGGGATATAAAATAAATTAGGGAGCGGGCATCCTGAAGGAGTTCTGACACCTAAAATAAAGCTGGGGGCAAAGAGCTCATTTACGCTACTAGCTAATAGGGACTGCGCCCAAAATTTACTGGTCAGTTTTTAAGGGGATTTTTGTTTTTCGACAAAGATGCTTTAAGGTCGCTGTGTGCCATGCCTAGGCAGGGAACACGAACTCGAATCTATTCCGCGTGAACACGCATAAACTAGCGGTGTGTATCCACCTACTTTTGAAAAGTGAAGAAGGCAACCTCCTTCTATCAGATTTGATTTTGATTTTAAGCTGGTGTTTAAAATACGAAATCAAATCATAATAAGAAGGCGGCACCCCCCCACGCCCTATCTCTAAGCGAGAAGTATACACCACGAGTCTAGCTACGGCTAAGATCGCGAGCAAAACCATACGTTTCTCCCTGGGCCACAAGGGGTCCATGTTGAAGACAACGGATGCTAAATCCAAGCACGTCACCCGATCGGGGGTGATGCGAGCCGTCACCTCGCCGACATACGTCCAAAATTCACGAAGTTTGGAGCAGGTGAAAAAGGCATGTTCCGCCGTTTCAATTTCATCTTCCTCGCAACGTGGGCAAAAGGGGCTGATAGCCATACCAATTTTGAATCGTATGTCATTGAGGGGTAACACATTTCGAACCAATCGCCAGGTCAGAGAGAACTCAGAATTATTGAGATAGCTCCTGCCTGGCGCCCAATTCCACTGAGAGCGAGCCTCCTCCTCCGACAATCCAAGTCGCTCCCCAAGAGGATCCGAAGCGGTCCCCACCACTAACTCCCGATAGAATGTCCTTCTAGACCGGGCGAGGTCACTGGACCCCGGCAGCACTCTGAGCGCAGCTCGGCATTCGTTGAAGAACTGCGATTGACTCCTTGGCTTACGTCGGCATTCGGCCAAGTGGTCAGGGATGAGGTTAGGAAAAGCGCTTCCAACCGCAGGGCCCCACGCAGACTCCTCTGTCAAGGTTCGGCTCAGGAATGATAACCGCTCGGCATACAAATGGCTCGCCAAGTCGGGCATTCCCAAGCCTCCCACATCAGGACGTTGAGTACAGACCTGTCTACGGACTAGCGGCTTCCCCTTTGCCCACAAAAGCGAGAAAAGGAGACGCGTTAAAACCGCTCGGCGGTCCGCAGGCAGAGGTAGTACAGCCAATCGGTAAAGGATGAGCGGAAAGACGTACGTGACGCACGCCTCAGCCCGACCTTTAAGGGAAAGCCCCCTTCGAAGCCAAATCCTTACAGACGCTTCGACCTTAGACTGTACTTCCGACCAGTTCTTATCAAGCTGGAGACCGGGTCCGAACCATACGCCGAGGATCCGAACCGGGCCGTCAGTCCAGTTGAAAAGGCCCGGGAGCGCAGCCGCGCCACTCCAGGCAGCCAACCTTAGGCCATTGGATTTGCTAAGGTTGACTTTGGCCCCTGTCACTTTTTCGTACCTTCTGAGTGCCTTAGTCACCGCGAGAATGTCTCGAAAGCACGACACAAACACGGTGACATCATCGGCATACGCGGATACCCTGGCTCGCGCACCGCCAGGAAGAGCAATACCGCGTAGGGCCAGTCCAGGCTCCCCGATCCTAAGCCTGCGGAGAAAAGGCTCCAAGGCAAGGACGTAAAGCAGGGGAGACAGCGGACATCCCTGACGTACCGACCGAGAGACGGCAAAAGACTCCGATCGCATTCCATTCACTTGCACCACTGCCGTCGGCCCGCGATACAAAATGGAGATCCATCTGCGGAAGTCCGGTGTAAAACCGGAGGCCTCTAAAACAGATCCCAGGAACCGATGGTCGACCCTGTCAAAAGCTTTGGACTGATCTAAATTGATCAGCGCGGCTTCGGTGTCGTCTTCTAATCCCTCTATGATCGTGCGCATCAGATGCAAGTTGTTTTGAATCGATCTCCCCTTCACAGCATAATTCTGATCAGGTTCGACCAACTCAGCGATAACAAGCTGCAACCGATTTGCAAGAACTTTGGCCAAAATCTTTAAATCTGTGTTTAGCAGAGTTATGGGCCTGTAATCGTCTAATTCCCCACCATCTTGGCCCTTTTTCTGAAGCAATGTGATCACTCCCTTGGTGACTTGACCGGGGATGGAACCCTGTTCAAACCAGTGATTGAAAACATTGACCAGAATAGGTACGAAGATGTGCGACAGCCTCAAGAACAATTCATAGGGCAAACCATCGAGTCCCGGCGATTTGTCGTAGCCGACCTGCTTCAGTGCAGCCAAGACCTCACACTCTGTAACGCGCCCATCACAGCTAGCCGCTCGGGCCGCCTCCAGGCGGGGCGAGCCAGCTAAATAGCTGCCAAACTCCTCGACGCGGAGTCCGGGCAGTTGGGTGAACCGTTCCATGAAATGCTCACGAAATCCCCGGCAAATCTCCCGAGCCGACACAAGGGTGTGTCCTTCCGGGTGTTTGACTTGACGAATGAGACCGACCGAGCTGCGACGAAGTGGAGTTCTACGCTCTTGCGCGTCCACATTCACGGCTTCGTTGGACACTCTATCTAGCCTAGCTCTAACTACTTGACCTTCATACCGCACGTTAGCCGCACGTTTCAGGTCCCCCTTAGCTAGTTCTATGCCTAGGGAATCCCCCCCAGCCACCGCCCGGGCCAGCTTAGTTTCTAAACGCTTTTCTGTTTCTGCCTTATTTAAGGCGAGGCGTTGGCTATATTGAACAGAAAAGCGCCTAATGCCAACTTTGGCGTTAACCCACCACTTACTCCCGGTTACCGCCCCCACTAATCCCTTTTGAAAGTTAAGAGATAGCTGCTCCCGGAAGTCACGTATCTCCAGTAAGGAGGTATTTAACTTCCAGTAGCTAGCTACCTTGTGTGTCTTAGGGCCTAACTCCAGACTGGCCACAAGTAGCTTGTGGTCAGAATGGCCTAACCAGTGGAACGTGGGACAAGAGATATAATCTACGTTGCCTCTTCTAATTAGCAATCTATCCAAGTAAGTACTTGAAAGGAAAGTGCCGCTAGCGAGCCACGTCCACATCTCCCGCCCTGGGTGATCGATACGAAATCTGTCGACCAGATCGCATTGTGCCATCAGATCAGACAGACTTGTCTCACACCTATCCGACCCACTAGGTCCCCCCACCTTATCTATCCTGGGATCAAGGATGGCATTCCAATCTCCCACTAGGATTAGCCGCTCCGAACCACCGAGAAACCCCTCCAACCCTCGGAAAAAGGAAACCCTCTCACGAATGGAATTGGGCGCATAAACCGCGACGATTCGAAACATGGCACTATTCACGGCAACATCAGCCACGACCAGTCTGCCATCAGCATCCGCGTGAACAACGTTTACCCTTGCTAACAGAGTGCGTCTAACTAACAGCGAAACTCCCCGAGCAGAACGGTCACCAAAAGCTGAAAAAACATCGAAATGTTCCGACAGCAGTCGGTGATCGTCCATCGAAACATAGTGAGTTTCCTGTACCGCAGCCACATCTAATTCAAGAGCCTTGAGATCCCCCAGTATGCGGGCTGCCTTGCTTAAGGATCTCAAGCCTCTCGCGTTCAAGCTTCCTAGTTTCAAGGTCGTAGCCATTGCACTAGTCAGTGTCAATCAGCGGCCTAAAGTCTTTGTCAGTGAGGATGCCGACGGCATGCCCGATATTGCCAGTGAGCAATTCTGACGACGCGCGGCCGTCTCGGGAGATGCCCCCGACATCCAGGGGGAAGGTTAACTTTAACGCTCTATAAAAACAAGGGTGGACGTAAATGGGGATCCTCCCTTCACATTTATCCCTCAGATCGTCGAGGGAGTCGTGCCCTTCTTCCACCAACGTTAGACCCAGGATCGCATCCTTTGCTGCTTCTATCATTCGCCACATGGATTTCGTGCGGCGAATTTTCGTCTTCCTGACGAACGTGATCAGCAAAGGAGCATCGGGGAAGTTGGACGGGTTGGTAGTGTCCAGACCCTGGGTCTTCGTAAGGAGCTGCAGCGGTTTGATGGCACCTCTCTGCTGCGGCGTAAGCTCGGCAGCGGCGTGGTGCAGATCTGCATTGCAGATGAGGTCCCCTGGCAGGAAGGGGAGCTTTCTCGTCTTCTCCTTTCTTGTAGGAGAGGGCGACGCTTTTTGTTTCTTGGCCTGTTTGGCCACATTCGGAGTTTTGGACCCCGACTCTTCCTTTCGAGACAGAGAGCGGGAACTAGCTGGGGGAGTTTTAGTGGGGGAAGGGGATTTCTGCTCAGTGGTGGGTTTAGGTTTTGGGGATTCGGGGGACTGAGCAGGAGAGATAGTCATCTCTACGGACATTGGGGCGGGGGATTGGGGCCCAGCCTCTTTGGATTGTGAAACGGCACGTTTGGCCACCTTTCTGTCCCGGGTGAACTTTTTCACTGTCTCTCGAGCCGGGGCCGGGCCAGCGTCACCCTCCATCTTCTCCCCTTCCGATTCGGACGATGAAGATGTTGACGAAGGTAGTGACAGGGGAACCTCGGTTTTTCGTTTCGTGGCCGCTGCCGTGCCAGATGTTTGCTGCGGCTCCTTATCGGTGGGCATATCCTCGCTCATTGACTTGGCGGGACCCCGCATCCCTTTTACTTCAGAGGGCTGCACTTTGGAGGAGGGCTTCTGTGGTTTGTTCTTTCGGACCACTGGGGTGAAACCCTCCTCGTCTTTTCCGGTTTTAGGAGCTGCTGATGCCGCTGGACCTCCCGGGGCTGCGGCAGAAGGGGTCTTCTTGATTGGCGCCTTTTTTGGGCAGTCTTTCGCCATATGCCCCTTCTGCTCGCAGTGCCAGCAATGTGGCCTCCTGCCCTCGACGATGATAGACATCGACCAGGAGTCGCACTTGAGCAGTGGCGGTATCTTGTTGAAGCCATCCCGGTCCAAACGCATTTTAATTTTGTAGTCCCCTACCATTAGGTTATGGGGACCGCGGACCGGGATTATGGCTTCGACGTCCCCATATTGACTCATCACTGCACCTAGTTGCTCCGAGTCAATATAGCAGGGGACGCCGAGGACAGTGACTAGTGTCCTCCTCCTGCTCAAGTACTCCGGCCTGAGGATCAGATGTTTATGCCTCAGGTCGGCCCTGGCCAACTTCTCTGCTTCCTGTTCAGAGGGGAGTAAAAGGTCCCAGGTTGCGAAACCTCGACGGCAAATATATGTCGCCGGGACTTTCAGGGACCATAAAATCTCCCCTACCGTTTCGATCTGGAGCCCAGCCAGCCCTTTGGTTCTGGAGTCGATGGTGACTAGCGAAACAATTCGCTTCGCTAGCCGTTCCACCGCTCCTGGCGCTGCTTTGATAACGCTACCGTCGGTTAGTTCCTTGTACTTAGACTCGAACAACCGACGGTATTCTGACGGGCTTCTTTGCGACTGGGGTCCCCACTGGTCTTTAGGTGATTGGGCAGGAGAGTTGGTTTGCGCCGGAGTTGTAGGTGTTACAGCCTTCGTCGGCGACGGCGTCTTCTGCCCGGGAGGTATCGCCCATGAATTGGGTGTCTCCGCTGGTGTTGATGAGAGGGACGGCCACTCCTTTGGAGCTGTTTCCGGCGTTGTTGCCGGCGGAGTGGCCGCCTTGGTTCCTCTCTTGCCAGCGACATCCGCTGCTCCTTTTTTAGTGATGGTGCGAGCAGCCCCCATCTTCCTCGGCCTAGACTGCCGCATGCTAGCCTTGGCCGGACCAACTGGAGTCAGCTGCAGAACTTCCATGCTGCTGTCTCTGCTACTGCCACGACTGCTCACAGGGCTGTGGTCGCTGCAGACACTGCTGTCGCTGCAAATGCTGCTGTCACTTCCAAAGAGTTCTTGGGTGAGGTTGCGGCATTGAGCAGAGTCCCTGTCAATGTGGGCTGGCGGCTGATCTGGGTCGGTGGCCCCTTCTTTGTGGGACTCCACCGACCGGGTCGCTCTTACTCCTGGAGGCAGGCGGCCTTTTCGCCTACTACCAGGCGGGCTGACGGTTGAAGCCCGGCGAGCGATTGGTACAGTGGGGAGTCGTTCCCACCGACCCAGATCACCTCTAGGATCTGAGCTATCCTGGGTGGAGCTGCCGGGGACAGCAGCGTGCAAGCTAACAGGGCTCCCGCCTAAGGCGGCAGACCCTGATCTACTTTCAGTGCTGGGAGCGGCACTGGCGGACGTACTGGGCACGACGCCTATGGCGGCGTGACCGTCCTGCTGTTTGAGGTCTGCTCCCTCCCCGACCTGAGACCGTCGCCTCAGTTCGGAAAAGGAGCCCGGGCTAGACAAAGACTCTGCAGCAGAGCCCGGACCACTCCTCCCCTCTTCCATCCAACTCCCGGCTAGAGACCCGCCGATTCGGATTCAGGAAGACCGTCGCCAAAAGGTACGTAAGTCAGACCCGAAACCTGCCAGCTGCTTAAGTCAAGCCTGGGGGTTGGACACCTGCAAGAGAAGGGAACAAAAAGATTAATACAATGGAACCGCCCAACAGGGGCGGCCACCCAAGAGGGGTGTGGAAGGACAAATTGCCCAACAGGGGCTAGTCTAAGGGGACAGAGAGAGTCCCCTGATGATTTAGCTTTAAACTGGGCGGGGCCCAAGTAGCTGGTCTCCTCTTAGGCAATCACGAGTGATTGCCTAAGAGTTGCCTGAAAAAATCGAAGACAAGTCAATGATTTTAACAGGCGGGAGAAAATCAATTTATTTATCCAAAAAATTTATACATGTACAAAAAATTTAGATGTGGCACAAGGCCAAAAGGGGGTATGGGGGGGAAGATGGGGGTCGGGGGTCGTCCACTTGGTCTATGAATACCCTAGAAACTAGTTTCAGTCACCATAATACCACATTCACTCTATGGACTTAAGCTACTTAAAATATCCCCAGGTGTTTCAATGAATTTTATTTACAAAGATTATGTACATGTGTGATGATGGGAGTGGGAGAACAAAAAACTAAGCCTTAAATAATCCCCCAAAAATAAATAAAAATAAAAGTGATGGTAAAAATAAAGAAACAAGGAAAATGCTAATTAAGATAAGTTAGTAGGGTCCCCCCCACCTATCTAAGGTATGAAATGCTCGCTGTCTTCCGGTAAAAACCGAAAGCAAGAGAGTCAGTTCCTAATTGGGAGTGGGCGTTTCTATGGGGGCAAAAGAAATGGAGGGATGGGTTTGACGGGATGTGCGGTGTCCTTCAGGATAAGTACTTTTAGGGCGGGTCAGGGATATAAAATAAATTAGGGAACGGGCATCCTGAAGGAGTTCTGACACCTAAAATAAATCTGGGGACAGAGAGCTCATTTACGCTACTAGCTAATAGGGACTGCGCCAAAGAATTTGCTGGTCAGTTTTTTTAAAAAAGGGGTTGTTTTTTCGACAAAGAGACTTTGAGGTCGCTGTGTGCCATGCCTAGGCAGGGAACACGAACTCGAATCTATTCCGCGTGAACACGCATAAACTAGCGGTGTGTATCCACCTACTTTTGAAAAGTGAAGAAGGCAACCTCCTTCTATCAGATTTGATTTTGATTTTAAGCTGGTGTTTAAAATACGAAATCAAATCATAATAAGAAGGCGGCACCCCCCCACGCCCTATCTCTAAGCGAGAAGTATACACCACGAGTCTAGCTACGGCTAAGATCGCGAGCAAAACCATACGTTTCTCCCTGGGCCACAAGGGGTCCATGTTGAAGACAACGGATGCTAAATCCAAGCACGTCACCCGATCGGGGGTGATGCGAGCCGTCACCTCGCCGACATACGTCCAAAATTCACGAAGTTTGGAGCAGGTGAAAAAGGCATGTTCCGCCGTTTCAATTTCATCTTCCTCGCAACGTGGGCAAAAGGGGCTGATAGCCATACCAATTTTGAATCGTATGTCATTGAGGGGTAACACATTTCGAACCAATCGCCAGGTCAGAGAGAACTCAGAATTATTGAGATAGCTCCTGCCTGGCGCCCAATTCCACTGAGAGCGAGCCTCCTCCTCCGACAATCCAAGTCGCTCCCCAAGAGGATCCGAAGCGGTCCCCACCACTAACTCCCGATAGAATGTCCTTCTAGACCGGGCGAGGTCACTGGACCCCGGCAGCACTCTGAGCGCAGCTCGGCATTCGTTGAAGAACTGCGATTGACTCCTTGGCTTACGTCGGCATTCGGCCAAGTGGTCAGGGATGAGGTTAGGAAAAGCGCTTCCAACCGCAGGGCCCCACGCAGACTCCTCTGTCAAGGTTCGGCTCAGGAATGATAACCGCTCGGCATACAAATGGCTCGCCAAGTCGGGCATTCCCAAGCCTCCCACATCAGGACGTTGAGTACAGACCTGTCTACGGACTAGCGGCTTCCCCTTTGCCCACAAAAGCGAGAAAAGGAGACGCGTTAAAACCGCTCGGCGGTCCGCAGGCAGAGGTAGTACAGCCAATCGGTAAAGGATGAGCGGAAAGACGTACGTGACGCACGCCTCAGCCCGACCTTTAAGGGAAAGCCCCCTTCGAAGCCAAATCCTTACAGACGCTTCGACCTTAGACTGTACTTCCGACCAGTTCTTATCAAGCTGGAGACCGGGTCCGAACCATACGCCGAGGATCCGAACCGGGCCGTCAGTCCAGTTGAAAAGGCCCGGGAGCGCAGCCGCGCCACTCCAGGCAGCCAACCTTAGGCCATTGGATTTGCTAAGGTTGACTTTGGCCCCTGTCACTTTTTCGTACCTTCTGAGTGCCTTAGTCACCGCGAGAATGTCTCGAAAGCACGACACAAACACGGTGACATCATCGGCATACGCGGATACCCTGGCTCGCGCACCGCCAGGAAGAGCAATACCGCGTAGGGCCAGTCCAGGCTCCCCGATCCTAAGCCTGCGGAGAAAAGGCTCCAAGGCAAGGACGTAAAGCAGGGGAGACAGCGGACATCCCTGACGTACCGACCGAGAGACGGCAAAAGACTCCGATCGCATTCCATTCACTTGCACCACTGCCGTCGGCCCGCGATACAAAATGGAGATCCATCTGCGGAAGTCCGGTGTAAAACCGGAGGCCTCTAAAACAGATCCCAGGAACCGATGGTCGACCCTGTCAAAAGCTTTGGACTGATCTAAATTGATCAGCGCGGCTTCGGTGTCGTCTTCTAATCCCTCTATGATCGTGCGCATCAGATGCAAGTTGTTTTGAATCGATCTCCCCTTCACAGCATAATTCTGATCAGGTTCGACCAACTCAGCGATAACAAGCTGCAACCGATTTGCAAGAACTTTGGCCAAAATCTTTAAATCTGTGTTTAGCAGAGTTATGGGCCTGTAATCGTCTAATTCCCCACCATCTTGGCCCTTTTTCTGAAGCAATGTGATCACTCCCTTGGTGACTTGACCGGGGATGGAACCCTGTTCAAACCAGTGATTGAAAACATTGACCAGAATAGGTACGAAGATGTGCGACAGCCTCAAGAACAATTCATAGGGCAAACCATCGAGTCCCGGCGATTTGTCGTAGCCGACCTGCTTCAGTGCAGCCAAGACCTCACACTCTGTAACGCGCCCATCACAGCTAGCCGCTCGGGCCGCCTCCAGGCGGGGCGAGCCAGCTAAATAGCTGCCAAACTCCTCGACGCGGAGTCCGGGCAGTTGGGTGAACCGTTCCATGAAATGCTCACGAAATCCCCGGCAAATCTCCCGAGCCGACACAAGGGTGTGTCCTTCCGGGTGTTTGACTTGACGAATGAGACCGACCGAGCTGCGACGAAGTGGAGTTCTACGCTCTTGCGCGTCCACATTCACGGCTTCGTTGGACACTCTATCTAGCCTAGCTCTAACTACTTGACCTTCATACCGCACGTTAGCCGCACGTTTCAGGTCCCCCTTAGCTAGTTCTATGCCTAGGGAATCCCCCCCAGCCACCGCCCGGGCCAGCTTAGTTTCTAAACGCTTTTCTGTTTCTGCCTTATTTAAGGCGAGGCGTTGGCTATATTGAACAGAAAAGCGCCTAATGCCAACTTTGGCGTTAACCCACCACTTACTCCCGGTTACCGCCCCCACTAATCCCTTTTGAAAGTTAAGAGATAGCTGCTCCCGGAAGTCACGTATCTCCAGTAAGGAGGTATTTAACTTCCAGTAGCTAGCTACCTTGTGTGTCTTAGGGCCTAACTCCAGACTGGCCACAAGTAGCTTGTGGTCAGAATGGCCTAACCAGTGGAACGTGGGACAAGAGATATAATCTACGTTGCCTCTTCTAATTAGCAATCTATCCAAGTAAGTACTTGAAAGGAAAGTGCCGCTAGCGAGCCACGTCCACATCTCCCGCCCTGGGTGATCGATACGAAATCTGTCGACCAGATCGCATTGTGCCATCAGATCAGACAGACTTGTCTCACACCTATCCGACCCACTAGGTCCCCCCACCTTATCTATCCTGGGATCAAGGATGGCATTCCAATCTCCCACTAGGATTAGCCGCTCCGAACCACCGAGAAACCCCTCCAACCCTCGGAAAAAGGAAACCCTCTCACGAATGGAATTGGGCGCATAAACCGCGACGATTCGAAACATGGCACTATTCACGGCAACATCAGCCACGACCAGTCTGCCATCAGCATCCGCGTGAACAACGTTTACCCTTGCTAACAGAGTGCGTCTAACTAACAGCGAAACTCCCCGAGCAGAACGGTCACCAAAAGCTGAAAAAACATCGAAATGTTCCGACAGCAGTCGGTGATCGTCCATCGAAACATAGTGAGTTTCCTGTACCGCAGCCACATCTAATTCAAGAGCCTTGAGATCCCCCAGTATGCGGGCTGCCTTGCTTAAGGATCTCAAGCCTCTCGCGTTCAAGCTTCCTAGTTTCAAGGTCGTAGCCATTGCACTAGTCAGTGTCAATCAGCGGCCTAAAGTCTTTGTCAGTGAGGATGCCGACGGCATGCCCGATATTGCCAGTGAGCAATTCTGACGACGCGCGGCCGTCTCGGGAGATGCCCCCGACATCCAGGGGGAAGGTTAACTTTAACGCTCTATAAAAACAAGGGTGGACGTAAATGGGGATCCTCCCTTCACATTTATCCCTCAGATCGTCGAGGGAGTCGTGCCCTTCTTCCACCAACGTTAGACCCAGGATCGCATCCTTTGCTGCTTCTATCATTCGCCACATGGATTTCGTGCGGCGAATTTTCGTCTTCCTGACGAACGTGATCAGCAAAGGAGCATCGGGGAAGTTGGACGGGTTGGTAGTGTCCAGACCCTGGGTCTTCGTAAGGAGCTGCAGCGGTTTGATGGCACCTCTCTGCTGCGGCGTAAGCTCGGCAGCGGCGTGGTGCAGATCTGCATTGCAGATGAGGTCCCCTGGCAGGAAGGGGAGCTTTCTCGTCTTCTCCTTTCTTGTAGGAGAGGGCGACGCTTTTTGTTTCTTGGCCTGTTTGGCCACATTCGGAGTTTTGGACCCCGACTCTTCCTTTCGAGACAGAGAGCGGGAACTAGCTGGGGGAGTTTTAGTGGGGGAAGGGGATTTCTGCTCAGTGGTGGGTTTAGGTTTTGGGGATTCGGGGGACTGAGCAGGAGAGATAGTCATCTCTACGGACATTGGGGCGGGGGATTGGGGCCCAGCCTCTTTGGATTGTGAAACGGCACGTTTGGCCACCTTTCTGTCCCGGGTGAACTTTTTCACTGTCTCTCGAGCCGGGGCCGGGCCAGCGTCACCCTCCATCTTCTCCCCTTCCGATTCGGACGATGAAGATGTTGACGAAGGTAGTGACAGGGGAACCTCGGTTTTTCGTTTCGTGGCCGCTGCCGTGCCAGATGTTTGCTGCGGCTCCTTATCGGTGGGCATATCCTCGCTCATTGACTTGGCGGGACCCCGCATCCCTTTTACTTCAGAGGGCTGCACTTTGGAGGAGGGCTTCTGTGGTTTGTTCTTTCGGACCACTGGGGTGAAACCCTCCTCGTCTTTTCCGGTTTTAGGAGCTGCTGATGCCGCTGGACCTCCCGGGGCTGCGGCAGAAGGGGTCTTCTTGATTGGCGCCTTTTTTGGGCAGTCTTTCGCCATATGCCCCTTCTGCTCGCAGTGCCAGCAATGTGGCCTCCTGCCCTCGACGATGATAGACATCGACCAGGAGTCGCACTTGAGCAGTGGCGGTATCTTGTTGAAGCCATCCCGGTCCAAACGCATTTTAATTTTGTAGTCCCCTACCATTAGGTTATGGGGACCGCGGACCGGGATTATGGCTTCGACGTCCCCATATTGACTCATCACTGCACCTAGTTGCTCCGAGTCAATATAGCAGGGGACGCCGAGGACAGTGACTAGTGTCCTCCTCCTGCTCAAGTACTCCGGCCTGAGGATCAGATGTTTATGCCTCAGGTCGGCCCTGGCCAACTTCTCTGCTTCCTGTTCAGAGGGGAGTAAAAGGTCCCAGGTTGCGAAACCTCGACGGCAAATATATGTCGCCGGGACTTTCAGGGACCATAAAATCTCCCCTACCGTTTCGATCTGGAGCCCAGCCAGCCCTTTGGTTCTGGAGTCGATGGTGACTAGCGAAACAATTCGCTTCGCTAGCCGTTCCACCGCTCCTGGCGCTGCTTTGATAACGCTACCGTCGGTTAGTTCCTTGTACTTAGACTCGAACAACCGACGGTATTCTGACGGGCTTCTTTGCGACTGGGGTCCCCACTGGTCTTTAGGTGATTGGGCAGGAGAGTTGGTTTGCGCCGGAGTTGTAGGTGTTACAGCCTTCGTCGGCGACGGCGTCTTCTGCCCGGGAGGTATCGCCCATGAATTGGGTGTCTCCGCTGGTGTTGATGAGAGGGACGGCCACTCCTTTGGAGCTGTTTCCGGCGTTGTTGCCGGCGGAGTGGCCGCCTTGGTTCCTCTCTTGCCAGCGACATCCGCTGCTCCTTTTTTAGTGATGGTGCGAGCAGCCCCCATCTTCCTCGGCCTAGACTGCCGCATGCTAGCCTTGGCCGGACCAACTGGAGTCAGCTGCAGAACTTCCATGCTGCTGTCTCTGCTACTGCCACGACTGCTCACAGGGCTGTGGTCGCTGCAGACACTGCTGTCGCTGCAAATGCTGCTGTCACTTCCAAAGAGTTCTTGGGTGAGGTTGCGGCATTGAGCAGAGTCCCTGTCAATGTGGGCTGGCGGCTGATCTGGGTCGGTGGCCCCTTCTTTGTGGGACTCCACCGACCGGGTCGCTCTTACTCCTGGAGGCAGGCGGCCTTTTCGCCTACTACCAGGCGGGCTGACGGTTGAAGCCCGGCGAGCGATTGGTACAGTGGGGAGTCGTTCCCACCGACCCAGATCACCTCTAGGATCTGAGCTATCCTGGGTGGAGCTGCCGGGGACAGCAGCGTGCAAGCTAACAGGGCTCCCGCCTAAGGCGGCAGACCCTGATCTACTTTCAGTGCTGGGAGCGGCACTGGCGGACGTACTGGGCACGACGCCTATGGCGGCGTGACCGTCCTGCTGTTTGAGGTCTGCTCCCTCCCCGACCTGAGACCGTCGCCTCAGTTCGGAAAAGGAGCCCGGGCTAGACAAAGACTCTGCAGCAGAGCCCGGACCACTCCTCCCCTCTTCCATCCAACTCCCGGCTAGAGACCCGCCGATTCGGATTCAGGAAGACCGTCGCCAAAAGGTACGTAAGTCAGACCCGAAACCTGCCAGCTGCTTAAGTCAAGCCTGGGGGTTGGACACCTGCAAGAGAAGGGAACAAAAAGATTAATACAATGGAACCGCCCAACAGGGGCGGCCAGCCAAGAGGGGTGTGGAAGGACAAATTGCCCAACAGGGGCTAGTCTAAGGGGACAGAGAGAGTCCCCTGATGATTTAGCTTTAAACTGGGCGGGGCCCAAGTAGCTGGTCTCCTCTTAGGCAATCACGAGTGATTGCCTAAGAGTTGCCTGAAAAAATCGAAGACAAGTCAATGATTTTAACAGGCGGGAGAAAATCAATTTATTTATCCAAAAAATTTTACAATGTTTTAGATGTGGCACAAGGCCAAAAAGGGGTATGGGGGGGAAAATGGGGGTCGGGGGTCGTCCACTTGGTCTATAAATACCCTAGAAACTAGTTTCAGTCACCACAATACCACATTCACTCTATTGACTTAAGCTATTTAAAATATACCCAGGTGTTTCAATGAATTTTATTTACAAAATTTATGTACATGTGTGATGATGGGAGTGGGAGAACAAAAAACTAAGCCTTAAATAATCCCCCAAAAATAAATAAAAATAAAAGTGATGGTAAAAATAAAGAAACAAGGAAAATGCTAATTAAGATAAGTTAGTAGGGTCCCCCCCACCTATCTAAGGTATGAAATGCTCGCTGTCTTCCGGAAAAAACCGAAAGCAAGAGAGTCAGTTCCTAATTGGGAGTGGGCGTTTCTATGGGGGCAAAAGAAATGGAGGGATGGGTTTGTCGGGATGTGCGGTGTCCTTCAGGATAAGTACTTTTAGGGCGGGTCAGGGATATAAAATAAATTAGGGAACGGGCATCCTGAAGGAGTTCTGACACCTAAAATAAATCTGGGGACAGAGAGCTCATTTACGCTACTAGCTAATAGGGACTGCGCCAAAGAATTTGCTGGTCAGTTTTTTAAAAAGGGGTTGTTTTTTCGACAAAGAGACTTTGAGGTCGCTGTGTGCCATGCCTAGGCAGGGAACACGAACTCGAATCTATTCCGCGTGAACACGCATAAACTAGCGGTGTGTATCCACCTACTTTTGAAAAGTGAAGAAGGCAACCTCCTTCTATCAGATTTGATTTTGATTTTAAGCTGGTGTTTAAAATACGAAATCAAATCATAATAAGAAGGCGGCACCCCCCCACGCCCTATCTCTAAGCGAGAAGTATACACCACGAGTCTAGCTACGGCTAAGATCGCGAGCAAAACCATACGTTTCTCCCTGGGCCACAAGGGGTCCATGTTGAAGACAACGGATGCTAAATCCAAGCACGTCACCCGGTCGGGGGTGATGCGAGCCGTCACCTCGCCGACATACGTCCAAAATTCACGGAGTTTGGAGCAGGTGAAAAAGGCATGTTCCGCCGTTTCAATTTCATCTTCCTCGCAACGTGGGCAAAAGGGGCTGATAGCCATACCAATTTTGAATCGTATGTCATTGAGGGGTAACACATTTCGAACCAATCGCCAGGTCAGAGAGAACTCAGAATTATTGAGATAGCTCCTGCCTGGCGCCCAATTCCACTGAGAGCGAGCCTCCTCCTCCGACAATCCAAGTCGCTCCCCAAGAGGATCCGAAGCGGTCCCCACCACTAACTCCCGATAGAATGTCCTTCTAGACCGGGCGAGGTCACTGGACCCCGGCAGCACTCTGAGCGCAGCTCGGCATTCGTTGAAGAACTGCGATTGACTCCTTGGCTTACGTCGGCATTCGGCCAAGTGGTCAGGGATGAGGTTAGGAAAAGCGCTTCCAACCGCAGGGCCCCACGCAGACTCCTCTGTCAAGGTTCGGCTCAGGAATGATAACCGCTCGGCATACAAATGGCTCGCCAAGTCGGGCATTCCCAAGCCTCCCACATCAGGACGTTGAGTACAGACCTGTCTACGGACTAGCGGCTTCCCCTTTGCCCACAAAAGCGAGAAAAGGAGACGCGTTAAAACCGCTCGGCGGTCCGCAGGCAGAGGTAGTACAGCCAATCGGTAAAGGATGAGCGGAAAGACGTACGTGACGCACGCCTCAGCCCGACCTTTAAGGGAAAGCCCCCTTCGAAGCCAAATCCTTACAGACGCTTCGACCTTAGACTGTACTTCCGACCAGTTCTTATCAAGCTGGAGACCGGGTCCGAACCATACGCCGAGGATCCGAACCGGGCCGTCAGTCCAGTTGAAAAGGCCCGGGAGCGCAGCCGCGCCACTCCAGGCAGCCAACCTTAGGCCATTGGATTTGCTAAGGTTGACTTTGGCCCCTGTCACTTTTTCGTACCTTCTGAGTGCCTTAGTCACCGCGAGAATGTCTCGAAAGCACGACACAAACACGGTGACATCATCGGCATACGCGGATACCCTGGCTCGCGCACCGCCAGGAAGAGCAATACCGCGTAGGGCCAGTCCAGGCTCCCCGATCCTAAGCCTGCGGAGAAAAGGCTCCAAGGCAAGGACGTAAAGCAGGGGAGACAGCGGACATCCCTGACGTACCGACCGAGAGACGGCAAAAGACTCCGATCGCATTCCATTCACTTGCACCACTGCCGTCGGCCCGCGATACAAAATGGAGATCCATCTGCGGAAGTCCGGTGTAAAACCGGAGGCCTCTAAAACAGATCCCAGGAACCGATGGTCGACCCTGTCAAAAGCTTTGGACTGATCTAAATTGATCAGCGCGGCTTCGGTGTCGTCTTCTAATCCCTCTATGATCGTGCGCATCAGATGCAAGTTGTTTTGAATCGATCTCCCCTTCACAGCATAATTCTGATCAGGTTCGACCAACTCAGCGATAACAAGCTGCAACCGATTTGCAAGAACTTTGGCCAAAATCTTTAAATCTGTGTTTAGCAGAGTTATGGGCCTGTAATCGTCTAATTCCCCACCATCTTGGCCCTTTTTCTGAAGCAATGTGATCACTCCCTTGGTGACTTGACCGGGGATGGAACCCTGTTCAAACCAGTGATTGAAAACATTGACCAGAATAGGTACGAAGATGTGCGACAGCCTCAAGAACAATTCATAGGGCAAACCATCGAGTCCCGGCGATTTGTCGTAGCCGACCTGCTTCAGTGCAGCCAAGACCTCACACTCTGTAACGCGCCCATCACAGCTAGCCGCTCGGGCCGCCTCCAGGCGGGGCGAGCCAGCTAAATAGCTGCCAAACTCCTCGACGCGGAGTCCGGGCAGTTGGGTGAACCGTTCCATGAAATGCTCACGAAATCCCCGGCAAATCTCCCGAGCCGACACAAGGGTGTGTCCTTCCGGGTGTTTGACTTGACGAATGAGACCGACCGAGCTGCGACGAAGTGGAGTTCTACGCTCTTGCGCGTCCACATTCACGGCTTCGTTGGACACTCTATCTAGCCTAGCTCTAACTACTTGACCTTCATACCGCACGTTAGCCGCACGTTTCAGGTCCCCTTTAGCTAGTTCTATGCCTAGGGAATCCCCCCCAGCCACCGCCCGGGCCAGCTTAGTTTCTAAACGCTTTTCTGTTTCTGCCTTATTTAAGGCGAGGCGTTGGCTATATTGAACAGAAAAGCGCCTAATGCCAACTTTGGCGTTAACCCACCACTTACTCCCGGTTACCGCCCCCACTAATCCCTTTTGAAAGTTAAGAGATAGCTGCTCCCGGAAGTCACGTATCTCCAGTAAGGAGGTATTTAACTTCCAGTAGCTAGCTACCTTGTGTGTCTTAGGGCCTAACTCCAGACTGGCCACAAGTAGCTTGTGGTCAGAATGGCCTAACCAGTGGAACGTGGGACAAGAGATATAATCTACGTTGCCTCTTCTAATTAGCAATCTATCCAAGTAAGTACTTGAAAGGAAAGTGCCGCTAGCGAGCCACGTCCACATCTCCCGCCCTGGGTGATCGATACGAAATCTGTCGACCAGATCGCATTGTGCCATCAGATCAGACAGACTTGTCTCACACCTATCCGACCCACTAGGTCCCCCCACCTTATCTATCCTGGGATCAAGGATGGCATTCCAATCTCCCACTAGGATTAGCCGCTCCGAACCACCGAGAAACCCCTCCAACCCTCGGAAAAAGGAAACCCTCTCACGAATGGAATTGGGCGCATAAACCGCGACGATTCGAAACATGGCACTATTCACGGCAACATCAGCCACGACCAGTCTGCCATCAGCATCCGCGTGAACAACGTTTACCCTTGCTAACAGAGTGCGTCTAACTAACAGCGAAACTCCCCGAGCAGAACGGTCACCAAATGCTGAAAAAACATCGAAATGTTCCGACAGCAGTCGATGATCGTCCATCGAAACATAGTGAGTTTCCTGTACCGCAGCCACATCTAATTCAAAAGCCTTGAGATCCCCCAGTATGCGGGCTGCTTTGCTTAAGGATCTCAAGCCTCTCGCGTTCAAGCTTCCTAGTTTCAAGGTCGTAGCCATTGCACTAGTCAGTGTCAATCAGCGGCCTAAAGTCTTTGTCAGTGAGGATGCCGACGGCATGCCCGATATTGCCAGTGAGCAATTCTGACGACGCGCGGCCGTCTCGGGAGATGCCCCCGACATCCAGGGGGAAGGTTAACTTTAACGCTCTATAAAAACAAGGGTGGACGTAAATGGGGATCCTCCCTTCACATTTATCCCTCAGATCGTCGAGGGAGTCGTGCCCTTCTTCCACCAACGTTAGACCCAGGATCGCATCCTTTGCTGCTTCTATCATTCGCCACATGGATTTCGTGCGGCGAATTTTCGTCTTCCTGACGAACGTGATCAGCAAAGGAGCATCGGGGAAGTTGGACGGGTTGGTAGTGTCCAGACCCTGGGTCTTCGTAAGGAGCTGCAGCGGTTTGATGGCACCTCTCTGCTGCGGCGTGAGCTCGGCAGCGGCGTGGTGCAGATCTGCTTCGCAGATGAGGTCCCCTGGCAGGAAGGGGAGCTTTCTCGTCTTCTCCTTTCTTGTAGGGGAGGGCGACGCTTTTTGTTTCTTGGCCTGTTTGGCCACATTGGGAGTTTTGGACCCCGACTCTTCCTTTCGAGACAGAGAGCGGGAACTAGCTGGGGGAGTTTCAGTGGGGGAAGGGGATTTCTGCTCAGTGGTGGGTTTAGGTTTTGGGGATTCGGGGGACTGAGCAGGAGAGATAGTCATCTCTACGGACATCGGGGCGGGGGATTGGGGCCCAGCCTCTTTTTCTTGTGAAACGGCACGTTTGGCCACCTTTCTATCCCGGGTGAACTTTTTCACTGTCTCTCGAGCCGGGGCCGGGCCAGCGTCACCCTCCATCTTCTCCCCTTCCGATTCGGACGATGAAGATGTTGACGAAGGTAGTGACAGGGGAACCTCGGTTTTTCGTTTCGTGGCCGCTGCCGTGCTAGATGTTTGCTGCGGCTCCTTATCGGTGGGCATATCCACGCTCATTGACTTAGCGGGACCCCGCATCCCTTTTACTTCAGAGGGCTGCACTTTGGAGGAGGGCTTCTGTGGTTTGTTCTTTCGTACCACTGGGGTGAAACCCTCCTCGTCCTTATCAGTTCTAGGAGCTACTGATGCCGCTGGACCTCCCGGGGCTGCGGCAGAAGGGGTCTTCTTGATTGGCGCCTTTTTTGGGCAGTCTTTCGCCATATGCCCCTTCTGCTCGCAGTGCCAGCAATGTGGCCTCCTGCCCTCGACGATGATAGACATCGACCAGGAGTCGCACTTGAGCAGTGGCGGTATCTTGTTGAAGCCATCCCGGTCCAAACGCATTTTAATTTTGTAGTCCCCTACCATTAGGTTATGGGGACCGCGGACCGGGATTATGGCTTCGACGTCCCCATATTGACTCATCACTGCACCTAGTTGCTCCGAGTCAATATAGCAGGGGACGCCGAGGACAGTGACTAGTGTCCTCCTCCTGCTCAAGTACTCCGGCCTGAGGATCAGATGTTTATGCCTCAGGTCGGCCCTGGCCAACTTTTCTGCTTCCTGTTCAGAGGGGAGTAAAAGGTCCCAGGTTGCGAAACCTCGACGGCAAATATATGTCGCCGGGACTTTCAGGGACCATAAAATCTCCCCTACCGTTTCGATCTGGAGCCCAGCCAGCCCTTTGGTTCTGGAGTCGATGGTGACTAGCGAAACAATTCGCTTCGCTAGCCGTTCCACCGCTCCTGGCGCTGCTTTGATAACGCTACCGTCGGTTAGTTCCTTGTACTTAGACTCGAACAACCGACGGTATTCTGACGGGCTTCTTTGCGACTGGGGTCCCCACTGGTCTTTAGGTGATTGGGCAGGAGAGTTGGTTTGCGCCGGAGTTGTAGGTGTTACAGCCTTCGTCGGCGACGGCGTCTTCTGCCCGGGAGGTATCGCCCATGAATTGGGTGTCTCCGCTGGTGTTGATGAGAGGGACGGCCACTCCTTTGGAGCTGTTTCCGGCGTTGTTGCCGGCGGAGTGGCCGCCTTGGTTCCTCTCTTGCCAGCGACATCCGCTGCTCCTTTTTTGGTGACGGTGCGAGCAGCCCCCATCTTCCTCGGCCTAGACTGCCGCATGCTAGCCTTGGCCGGGCCATCTGGAGTCAGCTGCAGAACTTCCATGCTGCTGTCTCTGCTACTGCCACGACTGCTCACAGGGCTGTGGTCGCTGCAGACACTGCTGTCGCTGCAAATGCTGCTGTCACTTCCAAAGAGTTCTTGGGTGAGGTTGCGGCATTGAGCAGAGTCCCTGTCAATGTGGGCTGGCGGCTGATCTGGGTCGGTGGCCCCTTCTTTGTGGGACTCCACCGACCGGGTCGCTCTTACTCCTGGAGGCAGGCGGCCTTTTCGCCTACTACCAGGCGGGCTGACGGTTGAAGCCCGGCGAGCGATTGGTACAGTGGGGAGTCGTTCCCACCGACCCAGATCACCTCTAGGATCTGAGCTATCCTGGGTGGAGCTGCCGGGGACAGCAGCGTGCAAGCTAACAGGGCTCCCGCCTAAGGCGGCAGACCCTGATCTACTTTCAGTGCTGGGAGCGGCACTGGCGGACGTACTGGGCACGACGCCTATGGCGGCGTGACCGTCCTGCTGTTTGAGGTCTGCTCCCTCCCCGACCTGAGACCGTCGCCTCAGTTCGGAAAAGGAGCCCGGGCTAGACAAAGACTCTGCAGCAGAGCCCGGACCACTCCTCCCCTCTTCCATCCAACTCCCGGCTAGAGACCCGCCGATTCGGATTCAGGAAGACCGTCGCCAAAAGGTACGTAAGTCAGACCCGAAACCTGCCAGCTGCTTAAGTCAAGCCTGGGGGTTGGACACCTGCAAGAGAAGGGAACAAAAAGATTAATACAATGGAACCGCCCAACAGGGGCGGCCACCCAAGAGGGGTGTGGAAGGACAAATTGCCCAACAGGGGCTAGTCTAAGGGGACAGAGAGAGTCCCCTGATGATTTAGCTTTAAACTGGGCGGGGCCCAAGTAGCTGGTCTCCTCTTAGGCAATCACAAGTGATTGCCTAAGAGTTGCCTGAAAAAATACAAGACGAGTCAAGATTTTAAAAGGCGGGAGAAAATCAATTTATTTATCCAAAAATTTGTACATAAATAATCAGATGTGGCACAAGGCCAAAAAGGGGTATGGGGGGGAAGATGGGGGTCGGGGGTCGTCCACTTGGTCTATGAATACCCTAAAAACTAGTTTCAGTCACCACAATACCACATTCACTCTATGGACTTAAGCTACTTAAAATATCCCCAGGTGTTTCAATGAATTTTATTTACAATAGATATTTACATGTGTGATGATGGGAGTGGGAGAACAAAAAACTAAGCCTTAAATAATCCCCCAAAAATAAATAAAAATAAAAGTGATGATAAAAATAAAGAACCAAAGAAAATGCTAATTAAGGTGTGTTAGTAAGGTACCCCCCATCCTATCTAGAGTATGAGCTGCTCGCTGTCTTCTGGTACAGACCGAAAGCAAGAGAGTAAGCTCCTAATTGGGAGTGGGCGTTTCTATGGGGGCAAAAGAAATGGAGGGATGGGTTTGTCGGGATGTGCGGTGTCCTTCAGGATAAGAACTATTATGGCGGGTCGGGGATATAAAATAAATTAGGGAGCGGGCATCCTGAAGGAGTTCTGACACCTAAAATAAAGCTGGGGGCAAAGAGCTCATTTACGCTACTAGCTAATAGGGACTGCGCCCAAAATTTACTGGTCAGTTTTTAAGGGGATTTTTGTTTTTCGACAAAGATGCTTTAAGGTCGCTGTGTGCCATGCCTAGGCAGGGAACACGAACTCGAATCTATTCCGCGTGAACACGCATAAACTAGCGGTGTGTATCCACCTACTTTTGAAAAGTGAAGAAGGCAACCTCCTTCTATCAGATTTGATTTTGATTTTAAGCTGGTGTTTAAAATACGAAATCAAATCATAATAAGAAGGCGGCACCCCCCCACGCCCTATCTCTAAGCGAGAAGTATACACCACGAGTCTAGCTACGGCTAAGATCGCGAGCAAAACCATACGTTTCTCCCTGGGCCACAAGGGGTCCATGTTGAAGACAACGGATGCTAAATCCAAGCACGTCACCCGATCGGGGGTGATGCGAGCCGTCACCTCGCCGACATACGTCCAAAATTCACGAAGTTTGGAGCAGGTGAAAAAGGCATGTTCCGCCGTTTCAATTTCATCTTCCTCGCAACGTGGGCAAAAGGGGCTGATAGCCATACCAATTTTGAATCGTATGTCATTGAGGGGTAACACATTTCGAACCAATCGCCAGGTCAGAGAGAACTCAGAATTATTGAGATAGCTCCTGCCTGGCGCCCAATTCCACTGAGAGCGAGCCTCCTCCTCCGACAATCCAAGTCGCTCCCCAAGAGGATCCGAAGCGGTCCCCACCACTAACTCCCGATAGAATGTCCTTCTAGACCGGGCGAGGTCACTGGACCCCGGCAGCACTCTGAGCGCAGCTCGGCATTCGTTGAAGAACTGCGATTGACTCCTTGGCTTACGTCGGCATTCGGCCAAGTGGTCAGGGATGAGGTTAGGAAAAGCGCTTCCAACCGCAGGGCCCCACGCAGACTCCTCTGTCAAGGTTCGGCTCAGGAATGATAACCGCTCGGCATACAAATGGCTCGCCAAGTCGGGCATTCCCAAGCCTCCCACATCAGGACGTTGAGTACAGACCTGTCTACGGACTAGCGGCTTCCCCTTTGCCCACAAAAGCGAGAAAAGGAGACGCGTTAAAACCGCTCGGCGGTCCGCAGGCAGAGGTAGTACAGCCAATCGGTAAAGGATGAGCGGAAAGACGTACGTGACGCACGCCTCAGCCCGACCTTTAAGGGAAAGCCCCCTTCGAAGCCAAATCCTTACAGACGCTTCGACCTTAGACTGTACTTCCGACCAGTTCTTATCAAGCTGGAGACCGGGTCCGAACCATACGCCGAGGATCCGAACCGGGCCGTCAGTCCAGTTGAAAAGGCCCGGGAGCGCAGCCGCGCCACTCCAGGCAGCCAACCTTAGGCCATTGGATTTGCTAAGGTTGACTTTGGCCCCTGTCACTTTTTCGTACCTTCTGAGTGCCTTAGTCACCGCGAGAATGTCTCGAAAGCACGACACAAACACGGTGACATCATCGGCATACGCGGATACCCTGGCTCGCGCACCGCCAGGAAGAGCAATACCGCGTAGGGCCAGTCCAGGCTCCCCGATCCTAAGCCTGCGGAGAAAAGGCTCCAAGGCAAGGACGTAAAGCAGGGGAGACAGCGGACATCCCTGACGTACCGACCGAGAGACGGCAAAAGACTCCGATCGCATTCCATTCACTTGCACCACTGCCGTCGGCCCGCGATACAAAATGGAGATCCATCTGCGGAAGTCCGGTGTAAAACCGGAGGCCTCTAAAACAGATCCCAGGAACCGATGGTCGACCCTGTCAAAAGCTTTGGACTGATCTAAATTGATCAGCGCGGCTTCGGTGTCGTCTTCTAATCCCTCTATGATCGTGCGCATCAGATGCAAGTTGTTTTGAATCGATCTCCCCTTCACAGCATAATTCTGATCAGGTTCGACCAACTCAGCGATAACAAGCTGCAACCGATTTGCAAGAACTTTGGCCAAAATCTTTAAATCTGTGTTTAGCAGAGTTATGGGCCTGTAATCGTCTAATTCCCCACCATCTTGGCCCTTTTTCTGAAGCAATGTGATCACTCCCTTGGTGACTTGACCGGGGATGGAACCCTGTTCAAACCAGTGATTGAAAACATTGACCAGAATAGGTACGAAGATGTGCGACAGCCTCAAGAACAATTCATAGGGCAAACCATCGAGTCCCGGCGATTTGTCGTAGCCGACCTGCTTCAGTGCAGCCAAGACCTCACACTCTGTAACGCGCCCATCACAGCTAGCCGCTCGGGCCGCCTCCAGGCGGGGCGAGCCAGCTAAATAGCTGCCAAACTCCTCGACGCGGAGTCCGGGCAGTTGGGTGAACCGTTCCATGAAATGCTCACGAAATCCCCGGCAAATCTCCCGAGCCGACACAAGGGTGTGTCCTTCCGGGTGTTTGACTTGACGAATGAGACCGACCGAGCTGCGACGAAGTGGAGTTCTACGCTCTTGCGCGTCCACATTCACGGCTTCGTTGGACACTCTATCTAGCCTAGCTCTAACTACTTGACCTTCATACCGCACGTTAGCCGCACGTTTCAGGTCCCCCTTAGCTAGTTCTATGCCTAGGGAATCCCCCCCAGCCACCGCCCGGGCCAGCTTAGTTTCTAAACGCTTTTCTGTTTCTGCCTTATTTAAGGCGAGGCGTTGGCTATATTGAACAGAAAAGCGCCTAATGCCAACTTTGGCGTTAACCCACCACTTACTCCCGGTTACCGCCCCCACTAATCCCTTTTGAAAGTTAAGAGATAGCTGCTCCCGGAAGTCACGTATCTCCAGTAAGGAGGTATTTAACTTCCAGTAGCTAGCTACCTTGTGTGTCTTAGGGCCTAACTCCAGACTGGCCACAAGTAGCTTGTGGTCAGAATGGCCTAACCAGTGGAACGTGGGACAAGAGATATAATCTACGTTGCCTCTTCTAATTAGCAATCTATCCAAGTAAGTACTTGAAAGGAAAGTGCCGCTAGCGAGCCACGTCCACATCTCCCGCCCTGGGTGATCGATACGAAATCTGTCGACCAGATCGCATTGTGCCATCAGATCAGACAGACTTGTCTCACACCTATCCGACCCACTAGGTCCCCCCACCTTATCTATCCTGGGATCAAGGATGGCATTCCAATCTCCCACTAGGATTAGCCGCTCCGAACCACCGAGAAACCCCTCCAACCCTCGGAAAAAGGAAACCCTCTCACGAATGGAATTGGGCGCATAAACCGCGACGATTCGAAACATGGCACTATTCACGGCAACATCAGCCACGACCAGTCTGCCATCAGCATCCGCGTGAACAACGTTTACCCTTGCTAACAGAGTGCGTCTAACTAACAGCGAAACTCCCCGAGCAGAACGGTCACCAAATGCTGAAAAAACATCGAAATGTTCCGACAGCAGTCGATGATCGTCCATCGAAACATAGTGAGTTTCCTGTACCGCAGCCACATCTAATTCAAAAGCCTTGAGATCCCCCAGTATGCGGGCTGCTTTGCTTAAGGATCTCAAGCCTCTCGCGTTCAAGCTTCCTAGTTTCAAGGTCGTAGCCATTGCACTAGTCAGTGTCAATCAGCGGCCTAAAGTCTTTGTCAGTGAGGATGCCGACGGCATGCCCGATATTGCCAGTGAGCAATTCTGACGACGCGCGGCCGTCTCGGGAGATGCCCCCGACATCCAGGGGGAAGGTTAACTTTAAAGCTCTATAAAAACAAGGGTGGACGTAAATGGGGATCCTCCCTTCACATTTATCCCTCAGATCGTCGAGGGAGTCGTGCCCTTCTTCCACCAACGTTAGACCCAGGATCGCATCCTTTGCTGCTTCTATCATTCGCCACATGGATTTCGTGCGGCGAATTTTCGTCTTCCTGACGAACGTGATCAGCAAAGGAGCATCGGGGAAGTTGGACGGGTTGGTAGTGTCCAGACCCTGGGTCTTCGTAAGGAGCTGCAGCGGTTTGATGGCACCTCTCTGCTGCGGCGTAAGCTCGGCAGCGGCGTGGTGCAGATCTGCATTGCAGATGAGGTCCCCTGGCAGGAAGGGGAGCTTTCTCGTCTTCTCCTTTCTTGTAGGAGAGGGCGACGCTTTTTGTTTCTTGGCCTGTTTGGCCACATTGGGAGTTTTGGACCCCGACTCTTCCTTTCGAGACAGAGAGCGGGAACTAGCTGGGGGAGTTTCAGTGGGGGAAGGGGATTTCTGCTCAGTGGTGGGTTTAGGTTTTGGGGATTCGGGGGACTGAGCAGGAGAGATAGTCATCTCTACGGACATTGGGGCGGGGGATTGGGGCCCAGCCTCTTTTGATAGTGAAACGGCACGTTTGGCCACCTTTCTGTCCCGGGTGAACTTTTTCTCTGTCTCTCGAGCCGGGGCCGGGCAAGCGTCACCCTCCATCTTCTCCCCTTCCGAGTCGGACGATGATGATGTTGATGAAGGTAGTGACAGGGGAGCCTCTGTCTTCCGTTTGGTGGCCGCTGCCGTGCCAGATGTTTGCTGCGGCTCCTTATCGGTGGGCATATCCTCGCTCATTGACTTAGCGGGACCCCGCATCCCTTTTACATCAGAGGGCTGCACTTTGGAGGAGGGCTTCTGTGGTTTGTTCTTTCGGACCACTGGGGTGAAACCCTCCTCGTCCTTTCCGGTTTTAGGAGCTGCTGATGCCGCTGGACCTCCCGGGGCTGCGGCAGAAGGGGTCTTCTTGATTGGCGCCTTTTTTGGGCAGTCTTTCGCCATATGCCCCTTCTGCTCGCAGTGCCAGCAATGTGGCCTCCTGCCCTCGACGATGATAGACATCGACCAGGAGTCGCACTTGAGCAGTGGCGGTATCTTGTTGAAGCCATCCCGGTCCAAACGCATTTTAATTTTGTAGTCCCCTACCATTAGGTTATGGGGACCGCGGACCGGGATTATGGCTTCGACGTCCCCATATTGACTCATCACTGCACCTAGTTGCTCCGAGTCAATATAGCAGGGGACGCCGAGGACAGTGACTAGTGTCCTCCTCCTGCTCAAGTACTCCGGCCTGAGGATCAGATGTTTATGCCTCAGGTCGGCCCTGGCCAACTTCTCTGCTTCCTGTTCAGAGGGGAGTAAAAGGTCCCAGGTTGCGAAACCTCGACGGCAAATATATGTCGCCGGGACTTTCAGGGACCATAAAATCTCCCCTACCGTTTCGATCTGGAGCCCAGCCAGCCCTTTGGTTCTGGAGTCGATGGTGACTAGCGAAACAATTCGCTTCGCTAGCCGTTCCACCGCTCCTGGCGCTGCTTTGATAACGCTACCGTCGGTTAGTTCCTTGTACTTAGACTCGAACAACCGACGGTATTCTGACGGGCTTCTTTGCGACTGGGGTCCCCACTGGTCTTTAGGTGATTGGGCAGGAGAGTTGGTTTGCGCCGGAGTTGTAGGTGTTACAGCCTTCGTCGGCGACGGCGTCTTCTGCCCGGGAGGTATCGCCCATGAATTGGGTGTCTCCGCTGGTGTTGATGAGAGGGACGGCCACTCCTTTGGAGCTGTTTCCGGCGTTGTTGCCGGCGGAGTGGCCGCCTTGGTTCCTCTCTTGCCAGCGACATCCGCTGCTCCTTTTTTAGTGATGGTGCGAGCAGCCCCCATCTTCCTCGGCCTAGACTGCCGCATGCTAGCCTTGGCCGGACCAACTGGAGTCAGCTGCAGAACTTCCATGCTGCTGTCTCTGCTACTGCCACGACTGCTCACAGGGCTGTGGTCGCTGCAGACACTGCTGTCGCTGCAAATGCTGCTGTCACTGCCAAAAAGTTCTTGGGTCAGGTTGCGGCATTGAGCAGAGTCCCTGTCAATGTGGGCTGGTGGCTGATCTGGGTCGGTGGCCCCTTCTTTGTGGGACTCCACCGACCGGGTCGCTCTTACTCCTGGAGGCAGGCGGCCTTTTCGCCTACTACCAGGCGGGCTGACGGTTGAAGCCCGGCGAGCGATTGGTACAGTGGGGAGTCGTTCCCACCGACCCAGATCACCTCTAGGATCTGAGCTATCCTGGGTGGAGCTGCCGGGGACAGCAGCGTGCAAGCTAACAGGGCTCCCGCCTAAGGCGGCAGACCCTGATCTACTTTCAGTGCTGGGAGCGGCACTGGCGGACGTACTGGGCACGACGCCTATGGCGGCGTGACCGTCCTGCTGTTTGAGGTCTGCTCCCTCCCCGACCTGAGACCGTCGCCTCAGTTCGGAAAAGGAGCCCGGGCTAGACAAAGACTCTGCAGCAGAGCCCGGACCACTCCTCCCCTCTTCCATCCAACTCCCGGCTAGAGACCCGCCGATTCGGATTCAGGAAGACCGTCGCCAAAAGGTACGTAAGTCAGACCCGAAACCTGCCAGCTGCTTAAGTCAAGCCTGGGGGTTGGACACCTGCAAGAGAAGGGAACAAAAAGATTAATACAATGGAACCGCCCAACAGGGGCGGCCACCCAAGAGGGGTGTGAAGAGACAAATTGCCCAACAGGGGCTAGTCTAAGGGGACAGAGAGAGTCCCCTGAAGATTTAGCTTTAAACTGGGCGGGGCCCAAGTAGCTGGTCTCCTCTTAGGCAATCACAAGTGATTGCCTAAGAGTTGCCTGAAAAAATACAAGACGAGTCAAGATTTTAAAAGGCGGGAGAAAATCAATTTATTTATCCAAAAATTTGTACATAAATAATCAGATGTGGCACAAGGCCAAAAAGGGGTATGGGGGGGAAGATGGGGGTCGGGGGTCGTCCACTTGGTCTATGAATACCCTAAAAACTAGTTTCAGTCACCACAATACCACATTCACTCTATGGACTTAAGCTACTTAAAATATCCCCAGGTGTTTCAATGAATTTTATTTACAATAGATATTTACATGTGTGATGATGGGAGTGGGAGAACAAAAAACTAAGCCTTAAATAATCCCCCAAAAATAAATAAAAATAAAAGTGATGATAAAAATAAAGAACCAAAGAAAATGCTAATTAAGGTGTGTTAGTAAGGTACCCCCCCATCCTATCTAGAGTATGAGCTGCTCGCTGTCTTCTGGTACAGACCGAAAGCAAGAGAGTAAGCTCCTAATTGGGAGTGGGCGTTTCTATGGGGGCAAAAGAAATGGAGGGATGGGTTTGTCGGGATGTGCGGTGTCCTTCAGGATAAGAACTATTATGGCGGGTCGGGGATATAAAATAAATTAGGGAGCGGGCATCCTGAAGGAGTTCTGACACCTAAAATAAAGCTGGGGGCAAAGAGCTCATTTACGCTACTAGCTAATAGGGACTGCGCCCAAAATTTACTGGTCAGTTTTTAAGGGGATTTTTGTTTTTCGACAAAGATGCTTTAAGGTCGCTGTGTGCCATGCCTAGGCAGGGAACACGAACTCGAATCTATTCCGCGTGAACACGCATAAGCTAGCGGTGTGTATCCACCTACTTTTGAAAAGTGAAGAAGGCAACCTCCTTCTATCAGATTTGATTTTGATTTTAAGCTGGTGTTTAAAATACGAAATCAAATCATAATAAGAAGGCGGCACCCCCCCACGCCCTATCTCTAAGCGAGAAGTATACACCACGAGTCTAGCTACGGCTAAGATCGCGAGCAAAACCATACGTTTCTCCCTGGGCCACAAGGGGTCCATGTTGAAGACAACGGATGCTAAATCCAAGCACGTCACCCGATCGGGGGTGATGCGAGCCGTCACCTCGCCGACATACGTCCAAAATTCACGAAGTTTGGAGCAGGTGAAAAAGGCATGTTCCGCCGTTTCAATTTCATCTTCCTCGCAACGTGGGCAAAAGGGGCTGATAGCCATACCAATTTTGAATCGTATGTCATTGAGGGGTAACACATTTCGAACCAATCGCCAGGTCAGAGAGAACTCAGAATTATTGAGATAGCTCCTGCCTGGCGCCCAATTCCACTGAGAGCGAGCCTCCTCCTCCGACAATCCAAGTCGCTCCCCAAGAGGATCCGAAGCGGTCCCCACCACTAACTCCCGATAGAATGTCCTTCTAGACCGGGCGAGGTCACTGGACCCCGGCAGCACTCTGAGCGCAGCTCGGCATTCGTTGAAGAACTGCGATTGACTCCTTGGCTTACGTCGGCATTCGGCCAAGTGGTCAGGGATGAGGTTAGGAAAAGCGCTTCCAACCGCAGGGCCCCACGCAGACTCCTCTGTCAAGGTTCGGCTCAGGAATGATAACCGCTCGGCATACAAATGGCTCGCCAAGTCGGGCATTCCCAAGCCTCCCACATCAGGACGTTGAGTACAGACCTGTCTACGGACTAGCGGCTTCCCCTTTGCCCACAAAAGCGAGAAAAGGAGACGCGTTAAAACCGCTCGGCGGTCCGCAGGCAGAGGTAGTACAGCCAATCGGTAAAGGATGAGCGGAAAGACGTACGTGACGCACGCCTCAGCCCGACCTTTAAGGGAAAGCCCCCTTCGAAGCCAAATCCTTACAGACGCTTCGACCTTAGACTGTACTTCCGACCAGTTCTTATCAAGCTGGAGACCGGGTCCGAACCATACGCCGAGGATCCGAACCGGGCCGTCAGTCCAGTTGAAAAGGCCCGGGAGCGCAGCCGCGCCACTCCAGGCAGCCAACCTTAGGCCATTGGATTTGCTAAGGTTGACTTTGGCCCCTGTCACTTTTTCGTACCTTCTGAGTGCCTTAGTCACCGCGAGAATGTCTCGAAAGCACGACACAAACACGGTGACATCATCGGCATACGCGGATACCCTGGCTCGCGCACCGCCAGGAAGAGCAATACCGCGTAGGGCCAGTCCAGGCTCCCCGATCCTAAGCCTGCGGAGAAAAGGCTCCAAGGCAAGGACGTAAAGCAGGGGAGACAGCGGACATCCCTGACGTACCGACCGAGAGACGGCAAAAGACTCCGATCGCATTCCATTCACTTGCACCACTGCCGTCGGCCCGCGATACAAAATGGAGATCCATCTGCGGAAGTCCGGTGTAAAACCGGAGGCCTCTAAAACAGATCCCAGGAACCGATGGTCGACCCTGTCAAAAGCTTTGGACTGATCTAAATTGATCAGCGCGGCTTCGGTGTCGTCTTCTAATCCCTCTATGATCGTGCGCATCAGATGCAAGTTGTTTTGAATCGATCTCCCCTTCACAGCATAATTCTGATCAGGTTCGACCAACTCAGCGATAACAAGCTGCAACCGATTTGCAAGAACTTTGGCCAAAATCTTTAAATCTGTGTTTAGCAGAGTTATGGGCCTGTAATCGTCTAATTCCCCACCATCTTGGCCCTTTTTCTGAAGCAATGTGATCACTCCCTTGGTGACTTGACCGGGGATGGAACCCTGTTCAAACCAGTGATTGAAAACATTGACCAGAATAGGTACGAAGATGTGCGACAGCCTCAAGAACAATTCATAGGGCAAACCATCGAGTCCCGGCGATTTGTCGTAGCCGACCTGCTTCAGTGCAGCCAAGACCTCACACTCTGTAACGCGCCCATCACAGCTAGCCGCTCGGGCCGCCTCCAGGCGGGGCGAGCCAGCTAAATAGCTGCCAAACTCCTCGACGCGGAGTCCGGGCAGTTGGGTGAACCGTTCCATGAAATGCTCACGAAATCCCCGGCAAATCTCCCGAGCCGACACAAGGGTGTGTCCTTCCGGGTGTTTGACTTGACGAATGAGACCGACCGAGCTGCGACGAAGTGGAGTTCTACGCTCTTGCGCGTCCACATTCACGGCTTCGTTGGACACTCTATCTAGCCTAGCTCTAACTACTTGACCTTCATACCGCACGTTAGCCGCACGTTTCAGGTCCCCCTTAGCTAGTTCTATGCCTAGGGAATCCCCCCCAGCCACCGCCCGGGCCAGCTTAGTTTCTAAACGCTTTTCTGTTTCTGCCTTATTTAAGGCGAGGCGTTGGCTATATTGAACAGAAAAGCGCCTAATGCCAACTTTGGCGTTAACCCACCACTTACTCCCGGTTACCGCCCCCACTAATCCCTTTTGAAAGTTAAGAGATAGCTGCTCCCGGAAGTCACGTATCTCCAGTAAGGAGGTATTTAACTTCCAGTAGCTAGCTACCTTGTGTGTCTTAGGGCCTAACTCCAGACTGGCCACAAGTAGCTTGTGGTCAGAATGGCCTAACCAGTGGAACGTGGGACAAGAGATATAATCTACGTTGCCTCTTCTAATTAGCAATCTATCCAAGTAAGTACTTGAAAGGAAAGTGCCGCTAGCGAGCCACGTCCACATCTCCCGCCCTGGGTGATCGATACGAAATCTGTCGACCAGATCGCATTGTGCCATCAGATCAGACAGACTTGTCTCACACCTATCCGACCCACTAGGTCCCCCCACCTTATCTATCCTGGGATCAAGGATGGCATTCCAATCTCCCACTAGGATTAGCCGCTCCGAACCACCGAGAAACCCCTCCAACCCTCGGAAAAAGGAAACCCTCTCACGAATGGAATTGGGCGCATAAACCGCGACGATTCGAAACATGGCACTATTCACGGCAACATCAGCCACGACCAGTCTGCCATCAGCATCCGCGTGAACAACGTTTACCCTTGCTAACAGAGTGCGTCTAACTAACAGCGAAACTCCCCGAGCAGAACGGTCACCAAATGCTGAAAAAACATCGAAATGTTCCGACAGCAGTCGATGATCGTCCATCGAAACATAGTGAGTTTCCTGTACCGCAGCCACATCTAATTCAAAAGCCTTGAGATCCCCCAGTATGCGGGCTGCTTTGCTTAAGGATCTCAAGCCTCTCGCGTTCAAGCTTCCTAGTTTCAAGGTCGTAGCCATTGCACTAGTCAGTGTCAATCAGCGGCCTAAAGTCTTTGTCAGTGAGGATGCCGACGGCATGCCCGATATTGCCAGTGAGCAATTCTGACGACGCGCGGCCGTCTCGGGAGATGCCCCCGACATCCAGGGGGAAGGTTAACTTTAACGCTCTATAAAAACAAGGGTGGACGTAAATGGGGATCCTCCCTTCACATTTATCCCTCAGATCGTCGAGGGAGTCGTGCCCTTCTTCCACCAACGTTAGACCAAGGATCGCATCCTTTGCTGCTTCTATCATTCGCCACATGGATTTCGTGCGGCGAATTTTCGTCTTCCTGACGAACGTGATCAGCAAAGGAGCATCGGGGAAGTTGGACGGGTTGGTAGTGTCCAGACCCTGGGTCTTCGTAAGGAGCTGCAGCGGTTTGATGGCACCTCTCTGCTGCGGCGTAAGCTCGGCAGCGGCGTGGTGCAGATCTGCATTGCAGATGAGGTCCCCTGGCAGGAAGGGGAGCTTTCTCGTCTTCTCCTTTCTTGTAGGAGAGGGCGACGCTTTTTGTTTCTTGGCCTGTTTGGCCACATTGGGAGTTTTGGACCCCGACTCTTCCTTTCGAGACAGAGAGCGGGAACTAGCTGGGGGAGTTTCAGTGGGGGAAGGGGATTTCTGCTCAGTGGTGGGTTTAGGTTTTGGGGATTCGGGGGACTGAGCAGGAGAGATAGTCATCTCTACGGACATTGGGGCGGGGGATTGGGGCCCAGCCTCTTTTGATAGTGAAACGGCACGTTTGGCCACCTTTCTGTCCCGGGTGAACTTTTTCTCTGTCTCTCGAGCCGGGGCCGGGCAAGCGTCACCCTCCATCTTCTCCCCTTCCGAGTCGGACGATGATGATGTTGATGAAGGTAGTGACAGGGGAGCCTCTGTCTTCCGTTTGGTGGCCGCTGCCGTGCCAGATGTTTGCTGCGGCTCCTTATCGGTGGGCATATCCTCGCTCATTGACTTGGCGGGACCCCGCATCCCTTTTACTTCAGAGGGCTGCACTTTGGAGGAGGGCTTCTGTGGTTTGTTCTTTCGGACCACTGGGGTGAAACCCTCCTCGTCTTTTCCGGTTTTAGGAGCTGCTGATGCCGCTGGACCTCCCGGGGCTGCGGCAGAAGGGGTCTTCTTGATTGGCGCCTTTTTTGGGCAGTCTTTCGCCATATGCCCCTTCTGCTCGCAGTGCCAGCAATGTGGCCTCCTGCCCTCGACGATGATAGACATCGACCAGGAGTCGCACTTGAGCAGTGGCGGTATCTTGTTGAAGCCATCCCGGTCCAAACGCATTTTAATTTTGTAGTCCCCTACCATTAGGTTATGGGGACCGCGGACCGGGATTATGGCTTCGACGTCCCCATATTGACTCATCACTGCACCTAGTTGCTCCGAGTCAATATAGCAGGGGACGCCGAGGACAGTGACTAGTGTCCTCCTCCTGCTCAAGTACTCCGGCCTGAGGATCAGATGTTTATGCCTCAGGTCGGCCCTGGCCAACTTCTCTGCTTCCTGTTCAGAGGGGAGTAAAAGGTCCCAGGTTGCGAAACCTCGACGGCAAATATATGTCGCCGGGACTTTCAGGGACCATAAAATCTCCCCTACCGTCTCGATCTGGAGCCCAGCCAGCCCTTTGGTTCTGGAGTCGATGGTGACTAGCGAAACAATTCGCTTCGCTAGCCGTTCCACCGCTCCTGGCGCTGCTTGGATAACGCTACCGTCGGTTAGTTCCTTGTACTTAGACTCGAACAGCCGACGGTATTCTGACGGGCTTCTTTGCGACTGGGGTCCCCACTGGTCTTTAGGTGATTGGGCAGGAGAGTTGGTTTGCGCCGGAGTTGTAGGTGTTACAGCCTTCGTCGGCGACGGCGTCTTCTGCCCGGGAGGTATCGCCCATGAATTGGGTGTCTCCGCTGGTGTTGATGAGAGGGACGGCCACTCCTTTGGAGCTGTTTCCGGCGTTGTTGCCGGCGGAGTGGCCGCCTTGGTTCCTCTCTTGCCAGCGACATCCGCTGCTCCTTTTTTGGTGACGGTGCGAGCAGCCCCCATCTTCCTCGGCCTAGACTGCCGCATGCTAGCCTTGGCCGGGCCATCTGGAGTCAGCTGCAGAACTTCCATGCTGCTGTCTCTGCTACTGCCACGACTGCTCACAGGGCTGTGGTCGCTGCAGACACTGCTGTCGCTGCAAATGCTGCTGTCACTTCCAAAGAGTTCTTGGGTGAGGTTGCGGCATTGAGCAGAGTCCCTGTCAATGTGGGCTGGCGGCTGATCTGGGTCGGTGGCCCCTTCTTTGTGGGACTCCACTGACCGGGTCGCTCTTACTCCTGGAGGCAGGCGGCCTTTTCGCCTACTACCAGGCGGGCTGACGGTTGAAGCCCGACGAGCGATTGGTGCAGTGGGGAGTCGTTCCCACCGACCCAGATCACCTCTAAGATCTGAGCTATCCTGGGTGGAGCTGCCGGGGACAGCAGCGTGCGAGCTAACAGGGCTACCGCCTAAGGCGGCAGACCCCGATCTACCTTCAGTGCTGGGAGCGGCACTGGCGGACGTACTGGGCACGACGCCTATGGCGGCGTGACCGTCCAGCTGTTTGAGGTCTGCTCCCTCCCCGACCTGAGACCGTCGCCTCAGTTCGGAAAAGGAGCCCGGGCTAGACAAAGACTCTGCAGCAGAGCCCGGACCACTCCTCCCCTCTTCCATCCAACTCCCGGCTAGAGACCCGCCGATTCGGATTCAGGAAGACCGTCGCCAAAAGGTACGTAAGTCAGACCCGAAACCTGCCAGCTGCTTAAGTCAAGCCTGGGGGTTGGACACCTGCAAGAGAAGGGAACAAAAAGATTAATACAATGGAACCGCCCAAGAGGGGCGGCCACCCAAGAGGGGTGTGAAGAGACAAATTGCCCAACAGGGGCTAGTCTAAGGGGACAGAGAGAGTCCCCTGATGATTTAGCTTTAAACTGGGCGGGGCCCAAGTAGCTGGTCTCCTCTTAGGCAATCACAAGTGATTGCCTAAGAGTTGCCTGAGAAAATACAAGACGAGTCAAGATTTTAAAAGGCGGGAGAAAATCAATTTATTTATCCAAAAATTTGTACATAAATAATCAGATGTGGCACAAGGCCAAAAAGGGGTATGGGGGGGAAGATGGGGGTCGGGGGTCGTCCACTTGGTCTATGAATACCCTAAAAACTAGTTTCAGTCACCACAATACCACATTCACTCTATGGACTTAAGCTACTTAAAATATCCCCAGGTGTTTCAATGAATTTTATTTACAATAGATATTTACATGTGTGATGATGGGAGTGGGAGAACAAAAAACTAAGCCTTAAATAATCCCCCAAAAATAAATAAAAATAAAAGTGATGATAAAAATAAAGAACCAAAGAAAATGCTAATTAAGGTGTGTTAGTAAGGTACCCCCATCCTATCTAGAGTATGAGCTGCTCGCTGTCTTCTGGTACAGACCGAAAGCAAGAGAGTAAGCTCCTAATTGGGAGTGGGCGTTTCTATGGGGGCAAAAGAAATGGAGGGATGGGTTTGTCGGGATGTGCGGTGTCCTTCAGGATAAGAACTATTATGGCGGGTCGGGGATATAAAATAAATTAGGGAGCGGGCATCCTGAAGGAGTTCTGACACCTAAAATAAAGCTGGGGGCAAAGAGCTCATTTACGCTACTAGCTAATAGGGACTGCGCCCAAAATTTACTGGTCAGTTTTTAAGGGGATTTTTGTTTTTCGACAAAGATGCTTTAAGGTCGCTGTGTGCCATGCCTAGGCAGGGAACACGAACTCGAATCTATTCCGCGTGAACACGCATAAACTAGCGGTGTGTATCCACCTACTTTTGAAAAGTGAAGAAGGCAACCTCCTTCTATCAGATTTGATTTTGATTTTAAGCTGGTGTTTAAAATACGAAATCAAATCATAATAAGAAGGCGGCACCCCCCCACGCCCTATCTCTAAGCGAGAAGTATACACCACGAGTCTAGCTACGGCTAAGATCGCGAGCAAAACCATACGTTTCTCCCTGGGCCACAAGGGGTCCATGTTGAAGACAACGGATGCTAAATCCAAGCACGTCACCCGATCGGGGGTGATGCGAGCCGTCACCTCGCCGACATACGTCCAAAATTCACGAAGTTTGGAGCAGGTGAAAAAGGCATGTTCCGCCGTTTCAATTTCATCTTCCTCGCAACGTGGGCAAAAGGGGCTGATAGCCATACCAATTTTGAATCGTATGTCATTGAGGGGTAACACATTTCGAACCAATCGCCAGGTCAGAGAGAACTCAGAATTATTGAGATAGCTCCTGCCTGGCGCCCAATTCCACTGAGAGCGAGCCTCCTCCTCCGACAATCCAAGTCGCTCCCCAAGAGGATCCGAAGCGGTCCCCACCACTAACTCCCGATAGAATGTCCTTCTAGACCGGGCGAGGTCACTGGACCCCGGCAGCACTCTGAGCGCAGCTCGGCATTCGTTGAAGAACTGCGATTGACTCCTTGGCTTACGTCGGCATTCGGCCAAGTGGTCAGGGATGAGGTTAGGAAAAGCGCTTCCAACCGCAGGGCCCCACGCAGACTCCTCTGTCAAGGTTCGGCTCAGGAATGATAACCGCTCGGCATACAAATGGCTCGCCAAGTCGGGCATTCCCAAGCCTCCCACATCAGGACGTTGAGTACAGACCTGTCTACGGACTAGCGGCTTCCCCTTTGCCCACAAAAGCGAGAAAAGGAGACGCGTTAAAACCGCTCGGCGGTCCGCAGGCAGAGGTAGTACAGCCAATCGGTAAAGGATGAGCGGAAAGACGTACGTGACGCACGCCTCAGCCCGACCTTTAAGGGAAAGCCCCCTTCGAAGCCAAATCCTTACAGACGCTTCGACCTTAGACTGTACTTCCGACCAGTTCTTATCAAGCTGGAGACCGGGTCCGAACCATACGCCGAGGATCCGAACCGGGCCGTCAGTCCAGTTGAAAAGGCCCGGGAGCGCAGCCGCGCCACTCCAGGCAGCCAACCTTAGGCCATTGGATTTGCTAAGGTTGACTTTGGCCCCTGTCACTTTTTCGTACCTTCTGAGTGCCTTAGTCACCGCGAGAATGTCTCGAAAGCACGACACAAACACGGTGACATCATCGGCATACGCGGATACCCTGGCTCGCGCACCGCCAGGAAGAGCAATACCGCGTAGGGCCAGTCCAGGCTCCCCGATCCTAAGCCTGCGGAGAAAAGGCTCCAAGGCAAGGACGTAAAGCAGGGGAGACAGCGGACATCCCTGACGTACCGACCGAGAGACGGCAAAAGACTCCGATCGCATTCCATTCACTTGCACCACTGCCGTCGGCCCGCGATACAAAATGGAGATCCATCTGCGGAAGTCCGGTGTAAAACCGGAGGCCTCTAAAACAGATCCCAGGAACCGATGGTCGACCCTGTCAAAAGCTTTGGACTGATCTAAATTGATCAGCGCGGCTTCGGTGTCGTCTTCTAATCCCTCTATGATCGTGCGCATCAGATGCAAGTTGTTTTGAATCGATCTCCCCTTCACAGCATAATTCTGATCAGGTTCGACCAACTCAGCGATAACAAGCTGCAACCGATTTGCAAGAACTTTGGCCAAAATCTTTAAATCTGTGTTTAGCAGAGTTATGGGCCTGTAATCGTCTAATTCCCCACCATCTTGGCCCTTTTTCTGAAGCAATGTGATCACTCCCTTGGTGACTTGACCGGGGATGGAACCCTGTTCAAACCAGTGATTGAAAACATTGACCAGAATAGGTACGAAGATGTGCGACAGCCTCAAGAACAATTCATAGGGCAAACCATCGAGTCCCGGCGATTTGTCGTAGCCGACCTGCTTCAGTGCAGCCAAGACCTCACACTCTGTAACGCGCCCATCACAGCTAGCCGCTCGGGCCGCCTCCAGGCGGGGCGAGCCAGCTAAATAGCTGCCAAACTCCTCGACGCGGAGTCCGGGCAGTTGGGTGAACCGTTCCATGAAATGCTCACGAAATCCCCGGCAAATCTCCCGAGCCGACACAAGGGTGTGTCCTTCCGGGTGTTTGACTTGACGAATGAGACCGACCGAGCTGCGACGAAGTGGAGTTCTACGCTCTTGCGCGTCCACATTCACGGCTTCGTTGGACACTCTATCTAGCCTAGCTCTAACTACTTGACCTTCATACCGCACGTTAGCCGCACGTTTCAGGTCCCCCTTAGCTAGTTCTATGCCTAGGGAATCCCCCCCAGCCACCGCCCGGGCCAGCTTAGTTTCTAAACGCTTTTCTGTTTCTGCCTTATTTAAGGCGAGGCGTTGGCTATATTGAACAGAAAAGCGCCTAATGCCAACTTTGGCGTTAACCCACCACTTACTCCCGGTTACCGCCCCCACTAATCCCTTTTGAAAGTTAAGAGATAGCTGCTCCCGGAAGTCACGTATCTCCAGTAAGGAGGTATTTAACTTCCAGTAGCTAGCTACCTTGTGTGTCTTAGGGCCTAACTCCAGACTGGCCACAAGTAGCTTGTGGTCAGAATGGCCTAACCAGTGGAACGTGGGACAAGAGATATAATCTACGTTGCCTCTTCTAATTAGCAATCTATCCAAGTAAGTACTTGAAAGGAAAGTGCCGCTAGCGAGCCACGTCCACATCTCCCGCCCTGGGTGATCGATACGAAATCTGTCGACCAGATCGCATTGTGCCATCAGATCAGACAGACTTGTCTCACACCTATCCGACCCACTAGGTCCCCCCACCTTATCTATCCTGGGATCAAGGATGGCATTCCAATCTCCCACTAGGATTAGCCGCTCCGAACCACCGAGAAACCCCTCCAACCCTCGGAAAAAGGAAACCCTCTCACGAATGGAATTGGGCGCATAAACCGCGACGATTCGAAACATGGCACTATTCACGGCAACATCAGCCACGACCAGTCTGCCATCAGCATCCGCGTGAACAACGTTTACCCTTGCTAACAGAGTGCGTCTAACTAACAGCGAAACTCCCCGAGCAGAACGGTCACCAAAAGCTGAAAAAACATCGAAATGTTCCGACAGCAGTCGGTGATCGTCCATCGAAACATAGTGAGTTTCCTGTACCGCAGCCACATCTAATTCAAGAGCCTTGAGATCCCCCAGTATGCGGGCTGCCTTGCTTAAGGATCTCAAGCCTCTCGCGTTCAAGCTTCCTAGTTTCAAGGTCGTAGCCATTGCACTAGTCAGTGTCAATCAGCGGCCTAAAGTCTTTGTCAGTGAGGATGCCGACGGCATGCCCGATATTGCCAGTGAGCAATTCTGACGACGCGCGGCCGTCTCGGGAGATGCCCCCGACATCCAGGGGGAAGGTTAACTTTAACGCTCTATAAAAACAAGGGTGGACGTAAATGGGGATCCTCCCTTCACATTTATCCCTCAGATCGTCGAGGGAGTCGTGCCCTTCTTCCACCAACGTTAGACCCAGGATCGCATCCTTTGCTGCTTCTATCATTCGCCACATGGATTTCGTGCGGCGAATTTTCGTCTTCCTGACGAACGTGATCAGCAAAGGAGCATCGGGGAAGTTGGACGGGTTGGTAGTGTCCAGACCCTGGGTCTTCGTAAGGAGCTGCAGCGGTTTGATGGCACCTCTCTGCTGCGGCGTAAGCTCGGCAGCGGCGTGGTGCAGATCTGCATTGCAGATGAGGTCCCCTGGCAGGAAGGGGAGCTTTCTCGTCTTCTCCTTTCTTGTAGGAGAGGGCGACGCTTTTTGTTTCTTGGCCTGTTTGGCCACATTCGGAGTTTTGGACCCCGACTCTTCCTTTCGAGACAGAGAGCGGGAACTAGCTGGGGGAGTTTTAGTGGGGGAAGGGGATTTCTGCTCAGTGGTGGGTTTAGGTTTTGGGGATTCGGGGGACTGAGCAGGAGAGATAGTCATCTCTACGGACATTGGGGCGGGGGATTGGGGCCCAGCCTCTTTGGATTGTGAAACGGCACGTTTGGCCACCTTTCTGTCCCGGGTGAACTTTTTCACTGTCTCTCGAGCCGGGGCCGGGCCAGCGTCACCCTCCATCTTCTCCCCTTCCGATTCGGACGATGAAGATGTTGACGAAGGTAGTGACAGGGGAACCTCGGTTTTTCGTTTCGTGGCCGCTGCCGTGCCAGATGTTTGCTGCGGCTCCTTATCGGTGGGCATATCCTCGCTCATTGACTTGGCGGGACCCCGCATCCCTTTTACTTCAGAGGGCTGCACTTTGGAGGAGGGCTTCTGTGGTTTGTTCTTTCGGACCACTGGGGTGAAACCCTCCTCGTCTTTTCCGGTTTTAGGAGCTGCTGATGCCGCTGGACCTCCCGGGGCTGCGGCAGAAGGGGTCTTCTTGATTGGCGCCTTTTTTGGGCAGTCTTTCGCCATATGCCCCTTCTGCTCGCAGTGCCAGCAATGTGGCCTCCTGCCCTCGACGATGATAGACATCGACCAGGAGTCGCACTTGAGCAGTGGCGGTATCTTGTTGAAGCCATCCCGGTCCAAACGCATTTTAATTTTGTAGTCCCCTACCATTAGGTTATGGGGACCGCGGACCGGGATTATGGCTTCGACGTCCCCATATTGACTCATCACTGCACCTAGTTGCTCCGAGTCAATATAGCAGGGGACGCCGAGGACAGTGACTAGTGTCCTCCTCCTGCTCAAGTACTCCGGCCTGAGGATCAGATGTTTATGCCTCAGGTCGGCCCTGGCCAACTTCTCTGCTTCCTGTTCAGAGGGGAGTAAAAGGTCCCAGGTTGCGAAACCTCGACGGCAAATATATGTCGCCGGGACTTTCAGGGACCATAAAATCTCCCCTACCGTTTCGATCTGGAGCCCAGCCAGCCCTTTGGTTCTGGAGTCGATGGTGACTAGCGAAACAATTCGCTTCGCTAGCCGTTCCACCGCTCCTGGCGCTGCTTTGATAACGCTACCGTCGGTTAGTTCCTTGTACTTAGACTCGAACAACCGACGGTATTCTGACGGGCTTCTTTGCGACTGGGGTCCCCACTGGTCTTTAGGTGATTGGGCAGGAGAGTTGGTTTGCGCCGGAGTTGTAGGTGTTACAGCCTTCGTCGGCGACGGCGTCTTCTGCCCGGGAGGTATCGCCCATGAATTGGGTGTCTCCGCTGGTGTTGATGAGAGGGACGGCCACTCCTTTGGAGCTGTTTCCGGCGTTGTTGCCGGCGGAGTGGCCGCCTTGGTTCCTCTCTTGCCAGCGACATCCGCTGCTCCTTTTTTAGTGATGGTGCGAGCAGCCCCCATCTTCCTCGGCCTAGACTGCCGCATGCTAGCCTTGGCCGGACCAACTGGAGTCAGCTGCAGAACTTCCATGCTGCTGTCTCTGCTACTGCCACGACTGCTCACAGGGCTGTGGTCGCTGCAGACACTGCTGTCGCTGCAAATGCTGCTGTCACTTCCAAAGAGTTCTTGGGTGAGGTTGCGGCATTGAGCAGAGTCCCTGTCAATGTGGGCTGGCGGCTGATCTGGGTCGGTGGCCCCTTCTTTGTGGGACTCCACCGACCGGGTCGCTCTTACTCCTGGAGGCAGGCGGCCTTTTCGCCTACTACCAGGCGGGCTGACGGTTGAAGCCCGGCGAGCGATTGGTACAGTGGGGAGTCGTTCCCACCGACCCAGATCACCTCTAGGATCTGAGCTATCCTGGGTGGAGCTGCCGGGGACAGCAGCGTGCAAGCTAACAGGGCTCCCGCCTAAGGCGGCAGACCCTGATCTACTTTCAGTGCTGGGAGCGGCACTGGCGGACGTACTGGGCACGACGCCTATGGCGGCGTGACCGTCCTGCTGTTTGAGGTCTGCTCCCTCCCCGACCTGAGACCGTCGCCTCAGTTCGGAAAAGGAGCCCGGGCTAGACAAAGACTCTGCAGCAGAGCCCGGACCACTCCTCCCCTCTTCCATCCAACTCCCGGCTAGAGACCCGCCGATTCGGATTCAGGAAGACCGTCGCCAAAAGGTACGTAAGTCAGACCCGAAACCTGCCAGCTGCTTAAGTCAAGCCTGGGGGTTGGACACCTGCAAGAGAAGGGAACAAAAAGATTAATACAATGGAACCGCCCAAGAGGGGCGGCCACCCAAGAGGGGTGTGAAGAGACAAATTGCCCAACAGGGGCTAGTCTAAGGGGACAGAGAGAGTCCCCTGATGATTTAGCTTTAAACTGGGCGGGGCCCAAGTAGCTGGTCTCCTCTTAGGCAATCACAAGTGATTGCCTAAGAGTTGCCTGAGAAAATACAAGACGAGTCAAGATTTTAAAAGGCGGGAGAAAATCAATTTATTTATCCAAAAATTTGTACATAAATAATCAGATGTGGCACAAGGCCAAAAAGGGGTATGGGGGGGAAGATGGGGGTCGGGGGTCGTCCACTTGGTCTATGAATACCCTAAAAACTAGTTTCAGTCACCACAATACCACATTCACTCTATGGACTTAAGCTACTTAAAATATCCCCAGGTGTTTCAATGAATTTTATTTACAATAGATATTTACATGTGTGATGATGGGAGTGGGAGAACAAAAAACTAAGCCTTAAATAATCCCCCAAAAATAAATAAAAATAAAAGTGATGATAAAAATAAAGAACCAAAGAAAATGCTAATTAAGGTGTGTTAGTAAGGTACCCCCCATCCTATCTAGAGTATGAGCTGCTCGCTGTCTTCTGGTACAGACCGAAAGCAAGAGAGTAAGCTCCTAATTGGGAGTGGGCGTTTCTATGGGGGCAAAAGAAATGGAGGGATGGGTTTGTCGGGATGTGCGGTGTCCTTCAGGATAAGAACTATTATGGCGGGTCGGGGATATAAAATAAATTAGGGAGCGGGCATCCTGAAGGAGTTCTGACACCTAAAATAAAGCTGGGGGCAAAGAGCTCATTTACGCTACTAGCTAATAGGGACTGCGCCCAAAATTTACTGGTCAGTTTTTAAGGGGATTTTTGTTTTTCGACAAAGATGCTTTAAGGTCGCTGTGTGCCATGCCTAGGCAGGGAACACGAACTCGAATCTATTCCGCGTGAACACGCATAAACTAGCGGTGTGTATCCACCTACTTTTGAAAAGTGAAGAAGGCAACCTCCTTCTATCAGATTTGATTTTGATTTTAAGCTGGTGTTTAAAATACGAAATCAAATCATAATAAGAAGGCGGCACCCCCCCACGCCCTATCTCTAAGCGAGAAGTATACACCACGAGTCTAGCTACGGCTAAGATCGCGAGCAAAACCATACGTTTCTCCCTGGGCCACAAGGGGTCCATGTTGAAGACAACGGATGCTAAATCCAAGCACGTCACCCGATCGGGGGTGATGCGAGCCGTCACCTCGCCGACATACGTCCAAAATTCACGAAGTTTGGAGCAGGTGAAAAAGGCATGTTCCGCCGTTTCAATTTCATCTTCCTCGCAACGTGGGCAAAAGGGGCTGATAGCCATACCAATTTTGAATCGTATGTCATTGAGGGGTAACACATTTCGAACCAATCGCCAGGTCAGAGAGAACTCAGAATTATTGAGATAGCTCCTGCCTGGCGCCCAATTCCACTGAGAGCGAGCCTCCTCCTCCGACAATCCAAGTCGCTCCCCAAGAGGATCCGAAGCGGTCCCCACCACTAACTCCCGATAGAATGTCCTTCTAGACCGGGCGAGGTCACTGGACCCCGGCAGCACTCTGAGCGCAGCTCGGCATTCGTTGAAGAACTGCGATTGACTCCTTGGCTTACGTCGGCATTCGGCCAAGTGGTCAGGGATGAGGTTAGGAAAAGCGCTTCCAACCGCAGGGCCCCACGCAGACTCCTCTGTCAAGGTTCGGCTCAGGAATGATAACCGCTCGGCATACAAATGGCTCGCCAAGTCGGGCATTCCCAAGCCTCCCACATCAGGACGTTGAGTACAGACCTGTCTACGGACTAGCGGCTTCCCCTTTGCCCACAAAAGCGAGAAAAGGAGACGCGTTAAAACCGCTCGGCGGTCCGCAGGCAGAGGTAGTACAGCCAATCGGTAAAGGATGAGCGGAAAGACGTACGTGACGCACGCCTCAGCCCGACCTTTAAGGGAAAGCCCCCTTCGAAGCCAAATCCTTACAGACGCTTCGACCTTAGACTGTACTTCCGACCAGTTCTTATCAAGCTGGAGACCGGGTCCGAACCATACGCCGAGGATCCGAACCGGGCCGTCAGTCCAGTTGAAAAGGCCCGGGAGCGCAGCCGCGCCACTCCAGGCAGCCAACCTTAGGCCATTGGATTTGCTAAGGTTGACTTTGGCCCCTGTCACTTTTTCGTACCTTCTGAGTGCCTTAGTCACCGCGAGAATGTCTCGAAAGCACGACACAAACACGGTGACATCATCGGCATACGCGGATACCCTGGCTCGCGCACCGCCAGGAAGAGCAATACCGCGTAGGGCCAGTCCAGGCTCCCCGATCCTAAGCCTGCGGAGAAAAGGCTCCAAGGCAAGGACGTAAAGCAGGGGAGACAGCGGACATCCCTGACGTACCGACCGAGAGACGGCAAAAGACTCCGATCGCATTCCATTCACTTGCACCACTGCCGTCGGCCCGCGATACAAAATGGAGATCCATCTGCGGAAGTCCGGTGTAAAACCGGAGGCCTCTAAAACAGATCCCAGGAACCGATGGTCGACCCTGTCAAAAGCTTTGGACTGATCTAAATTGATCAGCGCGGCTTCGGTGTCGTCTTCTAATCCCTCTATGATCGTGCGCATCAGATGCAAGTTGTTTTGAATCGATCTCCCCTTCACAGCATAATTCTGATCAGGTTCGACCAACTCAGCGATAACAAGCTGCAACCGATTTGCAAGAACTTTGGCCAAAATCTTTAAATCTGTGTTTAGCAGAGTTATGGGCCTGTAATCGTCTAATTCCCCACCATCTTGGCCCTTTTTCTGAAGCAATGTGATCACTCCCTTGGTGACTTGACCGGGGATGGAACCCTGTTCAAACCAGTGATTGAAAACATTGACCAGAATAGGTACGAAGATGTGCGACAGCCTCAAGAACAATTCATAGGGCAAACCATCGAGTCCCGGCGATTTGTCGTAGCCGACCTGCTTCAGTGCAGCCAAGACCTCACACTCTGTAACGCGCCCATCACAGCTAGCCGCTCGGGCCGCCTCCAGGCGGGGCGAGCCAGCTAAATAGCTGCCAAACTCCTCGACGCGGAGTCCGGGCAGTTGGGTGAACCGTTCCATGAAATGCTCACGAAATCCCCGGCAAATCTCCCGAGCCGACACAAGGGTGTGTCCTTCCGGGTGTTTGACTTGACGAATGAGACCGACCGAGCTGCGACGAAGTGGAGTTCTACGCTCTTGCGCGTCCACATTCACGGCTTCGTTGGACACTCTATCTAGCCTAGCTCTAACTACTTGACCTTCATACCGCACGTTAGCCGCACGTTTCAGGTCCCCCTTAGCTAGTTCTATGCCTAGGGAATCCCCCCCAGCCACCGCCCGGGCCAGCTTAGTTTCTAAACGCTTTTCTGTTTCTGCCTTATTTAAGGCGAGGCGTTGGCTATATTGAACAGAAAAGCGCCTAATGCCAACTTTGGCGTTAACCCACCACTTACTCCCGGTTACCGCCCCCACTAATCCCTTTTGAAAGTTAAGAGATAGCTGCTCCCGGAAGTCACGTATCTCCAGTAAGGAGGTATTTAACTTCCAGTAGCTAGCTACCTTGTGTGTCTTAGGGCCTAACTCCAGACTGGCCACAAGTAGCTTGTGGTCAGAATGGCCTAACCAGTGGAACGTGGGACAAGAGATATAATCTACGTTGCCTCTTCTAATTAGCAATCTATCCAAGTAAGTACTTGAAAGGAAAGTGCCGCTAGCGAGCCACGTCCACATCTCCCGCCCTGGGTGATCGATACGAAATCTGTCGACCAGATCGCATTGTGCCATCAGATCAGACAGACTTGTCTCACACCTATCCGACCCACTAGGTCCCCCCACCTTATCTATCCTGGGATCAAGGATGGCATTCCAATCTCCCACTAGGATTAGCCGCTCCGAACCACCGAGAAACCCCTCCAACCCTCGGAAAAAGGAAACCCTCTCACGAATGGAATTGGGCGCATAAACCGCGACGATTCGAAACATGGCACTATTCACGGCAACATCAGCCACGACCAGTCTGCCATCAGCATCCGCGTGAACAACGTTTACCCTTGCTAACAGAGTGCGTCTAACTAACAGCGAAACTCCCCGAGCAGAACGGTCACCAAATGCTGAAAAAACATCGAAATGTTCCGACAGCAGTCGATGATCGTCCATCGAAACATAGTGAGTTTCCTGTACCGCAGCCACATCTAATTCAAAAGCCTTGAGATCCCCCAGTATGCGGGCTGCTTTGCTTAAGGATCTCAAGCCTCTCGCGTTCAAGCTTCCTAGTTTCAAGGTCGCAGCCATTGCACTAGTCAGTGTCAATCAGCGGCCTAAAGTCTTTGTCAGTGAGGATGCCGACGGCATGCCCGATATTGCCAGTGAGCAATTCCGACGACGCGCGGCCGTCTCGGGAGATGCCCCCGACATCCAGGGGGAAGGTTAACTTTAAAGCTCTATAAAAACAAGGGTGGACGTAAATGGGGATCCTCCCTTCACATTTATCCCTCAGATCGTCGAGGGAGTCGTGCCCTTCTTCCACCAACGTTAGACCCAGGATCGCATCCTTTGCTGCTTCTATCATTCGCCACATGGATTTCGTGCGGCGAATTTTCGTCTTCCTGACGAACGTGATCAGCAAAGGAGCATCGGGGAAGTTGGACGGGTTGGTAGTGTCCAGACCCTGGGTCTTCGTAAGGAGCTGCAGCGGTTTGATGGCACCTCTCTGCTGCGGCGTAAGCTCGGCAGCGGCGTGGTGCAGATCTGCATTGCAGATGAGGTCCCCTGGCAGGAAGGGGAGCTTTCTCGTCTTCTCCTTTCTTGTAGGAGAGGGCGACGCTTTTTGTTTCTTGGCCTGTTTGGCCACATTGGGAGTTTTGGACCCCGACTCTTCCTTTCGAGACAGAGAGCGGGAACTAGCTGGGGGAGTTTCAGTGGGGGAAGGGGATTTCTGCTCAGTGGTGGGTTTAGGTTTTGGGGATTCGGGGGACTGAGCAGGAGAGATAGTCATCTCTACGGACATTGGGGCGGGGGATTGGGGCCCAGCCTCTTTTGATAGTGAAACGGCACGTTTGGCCACCTTTCTGTCCCGGGTGAACTTTTTCTCTGTCTCTCGAGCCGGGGCCGGGCAAGCGTCACCCTCCATCTTCTCCCCTTCCGAGTCGGACGATGATGATGTTGATGAAGGTAGTGACAGGGGAGCCTCTGTCTTCCGTTTGGTGGCCGCTGCCGTGCCAGATGTTTGCTGCGGCTCCTTATCGGTGGGCATATCCTCGCTCATTGACTTAGCGGGACCCCGCATCCCTTTTACATCAGAGGGCTGCACTTTGGAGGAGGGCTTCTGTGGTTTGTTCTTTCGGACCACTGGGGTGAAACCCTCCTCGTCCTTTCCGGTTTTAGGAGCTGCTGATGCCGCTGGACCTCCCGGGGCTGCGGCAGAAGGGGTCTTCTTGATTGGCGCCTTTTTTGGGCAGTCTTTCGCCATATGCCCCTTCTGCTCGCAGTGCCAGCAATGTGGCCTCCTGCCCTCGACGATGATAGACATCGACCAGGAGTCGCACTTGAGCAGTGGCGGTATCTTGTTGAAGCCATCCCGGTCCAAACGCATTTTAATTTTGTAGTCCCCTACCATTAGGTTATGGGGACCGCGGACCGGAATTATGGCTTCTACGTCCCCATATTGACTCATCACTGCACCTAGTTGCTCCGAGTCAATATAGCAGGGGACGCCGAGGACAGTGACTAGTGTCCTCCTCCTGCTCAAGTACTCCGGCCTGAGGATCAGATGTTTATGCCTCAGGTCGGCCCTGGCCAACTTTTCCGCTTCTTGTTCTGAGGGGAGTAGTAAGTCCCAGGTCGCGAAACCTCGACGGCAAATATATGTCGCCGGGACTTTTAGGGACCATAGAATCTCCCCTACCGTCTCGATCTGGACCCCAGCCAGCCCTTTGGTTCTGGAGTCGATGGTGACTAGCGAAACAATTCGCTTCGCTAGCCGGTCCACCGCTCCTGGCGCTGCTTTGATAACGCTACCGTCGGTTAGTTCCTTGTACTTAGACTCGAACAACCGACGGTATTCTGATGGGCTTCTTTGCGACTGGGGTCCCCACTGGTCTTTAGGTGATTGGGCAGGAGAGTTGGTTTGCGCCGGAGTTGTAGGTGTTACAGCCTTCGTCGGCGACGGCGTCTTCTGCCCGGGAGGTATCGCCCATGAATTGGGTGTCTCCGCTGGTGTTGATGAGAGGGACGGCCACTCCTTTGGAGCTGTTTCCGGCGTTGTTGCCGGCGGAGTGGCCGCCTTGGTTCCTCTCTTGCCAGCGACATCCGCTGCTCCTTTCTTTGGTACAGTATGTGCCGCCCTCATCTTCCTCGGCCTGGACTGCCGCATGTTAGTCTGGGCCGGAACGTCTGGAGTCAGCTGCAGAACTTCCATGCTGCTGTCTCTGCTATTGCCGCGACTGCTCACAGGGCTGTGGTCGCTGCAGACACTGCTGTCGCTGCAAATGCTGCTGTCACTTCCAAAGAGTTCTTGGGTGAGGTTGCGGCATTGAGCAGAGTCCCTGTCAATGTGGGCTGGCGGCTGATCTGGGTCGGTGGCCCCTTCTTTGTGGGACTCCACCGACCGGGTCGCTCTTACTCCTGGAGGCAGGCGGCCTTTTCGCCTACTACCAGGCGGGCTGACGGTTGAAGCCCGGCGAGCGATTGGTACAGTGGGGAGTCGTTCCCACCGACCCAGATCACCTCTAGGATCTGAGCTATCCTGGGTGGAGCTGCCGGGGACAGCAGCGTGCAAGCTAACAGGGCTCCCGCCTAAGGCGGCAGACCCTGATCTACTTTCAGTGCTGGGAGCGGCACTGGCGGACGTACTGGGCACGACGCCTATGGCGGCGTGACCGTCCTGCTGTTTGAGGTCTGCTCCCTCCCCGACCTGAGACCGTCGCCTCAGTTCGGAAAAGGAGCCCGGGCTAGACAAAGACTCTGCAGCAGAGCCCGGACCACTCCTCCCCTCTTCCATCCAACTCCCGGCTAGAGACCCGCCGATTCGGATTCAGGAAGACCGTCGCCAAAAGGTACGTAAGTCAGACCCGAAACCTGCCAGCTGCTTAAGTCAAGCCTGGGGGTTGGACACCTGCAAGAGAAGGGAACAAAAAGATTAATACAATGGAACCGCCCAACAGGGGCGGCCACCCAAGAGGGGTGTGAAGAGACAAATTGCCCAACAGGGGCTAGTCTAAGGGGACAGAGAGAGTCCCCTGATGATTTAGCTTTAAACTGGGCGGGGCCCAAGTAGCTGGTCTCCTCTTAGGCAATCACAAGTGATTGCCTAAGAGTTGCCTGAGAAAATACAAGACGAGTCAAGATTTTAAAAGGCGGGAGAAAATCAATTTATTTATCCAAATAATATACAGAATACATTAAATAGATGTGGCACAAGGCCAAAAGGGGGTATGGGGGGGAAAGTGGGGGTCGGGGGTAGTCCACTTGGTCTATGAATACCCTAGAAACTAGTTTCAGTCACCATAATACCACATTCACTCTATGGACTTAAGCTACTTAAAATATCCCCAGGTGTTTCAATGAATTTTATTTACAAAGATTATGTACATGTGTGATGATGGGAGTGGGAGAACAAAAAACTAAGCCTTAAATAATCCCCCAAAAATAAATAAAAATAAAAGTGATGGTAAAAATAAAGAAACAAGGAAAATGCTAATTAAGATAAGTTAGTAGGGTCCCCCCCACCTATCTAAGGTATGAAATGCTCGCTGTCTTCCGGTAAAAACCGAAAGCAAGAGAGTCAGTTCCTAATTGGGAGTGGGCGTTTCTATGGGGGCAAAAGAAATGGAGGGATGGGTTTGTCGGGATGTGCGGTGTCCTTCAGGATAAGTACTTTTAGGGCGGGTCAGGGATATAAAATAAATTAGGGAACGGGCATCCTGAAGGAGTTCTGACACCTAAAATAAATCTGGGGACAGAGAGCTCATTTACGCTACTAGCTAATAGGGACTGCGCCAAAGAATTTGCTGGTCAGTTTTTTAAAAAGGGGTTGTTTTTTCGACAAAGAGACTTTGAGGTCGCTGTGTGCCATGCCTAGGCAGGGAACACGAACTCGAATCTATTCCGCGTGAACACGCATAAACTAGCGGTGTGTATCCACCTACTTTTGAAAAGTGAAGAAGGCAACCTCCTTCTATCAGATTTGATTTTGATTTTAAGCTGGTGTTTAAAATACGAAATCAAATCATAATAAGAAGGCGGCACCCCCCCACGCCCTATCTCTAAGCGAGAAGTATACACCACGAGTCTAGCTACGGCTAAGATCGCGAGCAAAACCATACGTTTCTCCCTGGGCCACAAGGGGTCCATGTTGAAGACAACGGATGCTAAATCCAAGCACGTCACCCGATCGGGGGTGATGCGAGCCGTCACCTCGCCGACATACGTCCAAAATTCACGAAGTTTGGAGCAGGTGAAAAAGGCATGTTCCGCCGTTTCAATTTCATCTTCCTCGCAACGTGGGCAAAAGGGGCTGATAGCCATACCAATTTTGAATCGTATGTCATTGAGGGGTAACACATTTCGAACCAATCGCCAGGTCAGAGAGAACTCAGAATTATTGAGATAGCTCCTGCCTGGCGCCCAATTCCACTGAGAGCGAGCCTCCTCCTCCGACAATCCAAGTCGCTCCCCAAGAGGATCCGAAGCGGTCCCCACCACTAACTCCCGATAGAATGTCCTTCTAGACCGGGCGAGGTCACTGGACCCCGGCAGCACTCTGAGCGCAGCTCGGCATTCGTTGAAGAACTGCGATTGACTCCTTGGCTTACGTCGGCATTCGGCCAAGTGGTCAGGGATGAGGTTAGGAAAAGCGCTTCCAACCGCAGGGCCCCACGCAGACTCCTCTGTCAAGGTTCGGCTCAGGAATGATAACCGCTCGGCATACAAATGGCTCGCCAAGTCGGGCATTCCCAAGCCTCCCACATCAGGACGTTGAGTACAGACCTGTCTACGGACTAGCGGCTTCCCCTTTGCCCACAAAAGCGAGAAAAGGAGACGCGTTAAAACCGCTCGGCGGTCCGCAGGCAGAGGTAGTACAGCCAATCGGTAAAGGATGAGCGGAAAGACGTACGTGACGCACGCCTCAGCCCGACCTTTAAGGGAAAGCCCCCTTCGAAGCCAAATCCTTACAGACGCTTCGACCTTAGACTGTACTTCCGACCAGTTCTTATCAAGCTGGAGACCGGGTCCGAACCATACGCCGAGGATCCGAACCGGGCCGTCAGTCCAGTTGAAAAGGCCCGGGAGCGCAGCCGCGCCACTCCAGGCAGCCAACCTTAGGCCATTGGATTTGCTAAGGTTGACTTTGGCCCCTGTCACTTTTTCGTACCTTCTGAGTTCCTTAGTCACCGCGAGAATGTCTCGAAAGCACGACACAAACACGGTGACATCATCGGCATACGCGGATACCCTGGCTCGCGCACCGCCAGGAAGAGCAATACCGCGTAGGGCCAGTCCAGGCTCCCCGATCCTAAGCCTGCGGAGAAAAGGCTCCAAGGCAAGGACGTAAAGCAGGGGAGACAGCGGACATCCCTGACGTACCGACCGAGAGACGGCAAAAGACTCCGATCGCATTCCATTCACTTGCACCACTGCCGTCGGCCCGCGATACAAAATGGAGATCCATCTGCGGAAGTCCGGTGTAAAACCGGAGGCCTCTAAAACAGATCCCAGGAACCGATGGTCGACCCTGTCAAAAGCTTTGGACTGATCTAAATTGATCAGCGCGGCTTCGGTGTCGTCTTCTAATCCCTCTATGATCGTGCGCATCAGATGCAAGTTGTTTTGAATCGATCTCCCCTTCACAGCATAATTCTGATCAGGTTCGACCAACTCAGCGATAACAAGCTGCAACCGATTTGCAAGAACTTTGGCCAAAATCTTTAAATCTGTGTTTAGCAGAGTTATGGGCCTGTAATCGTCTAATTCCCCACCATCTTGGCCCTTTTTCTGAAGCAATGTGATCACTCCCTTGGTGACTTGACCGGGGATGGAACCCTGTTCAAACCAGTGATTGAAAACATTGACCAGAATAGGTACGAAGATGTGCGACAGCCTCAAGAACAATTCATAGGGCAAACCATCGAGTCCCGGCGATTTGTCGTAGCCGACCTGCTTCAGTGCAGCCAAGACCTCACACTCTGTAACGCGCCCATCACAGCTAGCCGCTCGGGCCGCCTCCAGGCGGGGCGAGCCAGCTAAATAGCTGCCAAACTCCTCGACGCGGAGTCCGGGCAGTTGGGTGAACCGTTCCATGAAATGCTCACGAAATCCCCGGCAAATCTCCCGAGCCGACACAAGGGTGTGTCCTTCCGGGTGTTTGACTTGACGAATGAGACCGACCGAGCTGCGACGAAGTGGAGTTCTACGCTCTTGCGCGTCCACATTCACGGCTTCGTTGGACACTCTATCTAGCCTAGCTCTAACTACTTGACCTTCATACCGCACGTTAGCCGCACGTTTCAGGTCCTCCTTAGCTAGTTCTATGCCTAGGGAATCCCCCCCAGCCACCGCCCGGGCCAGCTTAGTTTCTAAACGCTTTTCTGTTTCTGCCTTATTTAAGGCGAGGCGTTGGCTATATTGAACAGAAAAGCGCCTAATGCCAACTTTGGCGTTAACCCACCACTTACTCCCGGTTACCGCCCCCACTAATCCCTTTTGAAAGTTAAGAGATAGCTGCTCCCGGAAGTCACGTATCTCCAGTAAGGAGGTATTTAACTTCCAGTAGCTAGCTACCTTGTGTGTCTTAGGGCCTAACTCCAGACTGGCCACAAGTAGCTTGTGGTCAGAATGGCCTAACCAGTGGAACGTGGGACAAGAGATATAATCTACGTTGCCTCTTCTAATTAGCAATCTATCCAAGTAAGTACTTGAAAGGAAAGTGCCGCTAGCGAGCCACGTCCACATCTCCCGCCCTGGGTGATCGATACGAAATCTGTCGACCAGATCGCATTGTGCCATCAGATCAGACAGACTTGTCTCACACCTATCCGACCCACTAGGTCCCCCCACCTTATCTATCCTGGGATCAAGGATGGCATTCCAATCTCCCACTAGGATTAGCCGCTCCGAACCACCGAGAAACCCCTCCAACCCTCGGAAAAAGGAAACCCTCTCACGAATGGAATTGGGCGCATAAACCGCGACGATTCGAAACATGGCACTATTCACGGCAACATCAGCCACGACCAGTCTGCCATCAGCATCCGCGTGAACAACGTTTACCCTTGCTAACAGAGTGCGTCTAACTAACAGCGAAACTCCCCGAGCAGAACGGTCACCAAATGCTGAAAAAACATCGAAATGTTCCGACAGCAGTCGATGATCGTCCATCGAAACATAGTGAGTTTCCTGTACCGCAGCCACATCTAATTCAAAAGCCTTGAGATCCCCCAGTATGCGGGCTGCTTTGCTTAAGGATCTCAAGCCTCTCGCGTTCAAGCTTCCTAGTTTCAAGGTCGTAGCCATTGCACTAGTCAGTGTCAATCAGCGGCCTAAAGTCTTTGTCAGTGAGGATGCCGACGGCATGCCCGATATTGCCAGTGAGCAATTCTGACGACGCGCGGCCGTCTCGGGAGATGCCCCCGACATCCAGGGGGAAGGTTAACTTTAAAGCTCTATAAAAACAAGGGTGGACGTAAATGGGGATCCTCCCTTCACATTTATCCCTCAGATCGTCGAGGGAGTCGTGCCCTTCTTCCACCAACGTTAGACCCAGGATCGCATCCTTTGCTGCTTCTATCATTCGCCACATGGATTTCGTGCGGCGAATTTTCGTCTTCCTGACGAACGTGATCAGCAAAGGAGCATCGGGGAAGTTGGACGGGTTGGTAGTGTCCAGACCCTGGGTCTTCGTAAGGAGCTGCAGCGGTTTGATGGCACCTCTCTGCTGCGGCGTAAGCTCGGCAGCGGCGTGGTGCAGATCTGCATTGCAGATGAGGTCCCCTGGCAGGAAGGGGAGCTTTCTCGTCTTCTCCTTTCTTGTAGGAGAGGGCGACGCTTTTTGTTTCTTGGCCTGTTTGGCCACATTGGGAGTTTTGGACCCCGACTCTTCCTTTCGAGACAGAGAGCGGGAACTAGCTGGGGGAGTTTCAGTGGGGGAAGGGGATTTCTGCTCAGTGGTGGGTTTAGGTTTTGGGGATTCGGGGGACTGAGCAGGAGAGATAGTCATCTCTACGGACATTGGGGCGGGGGATTGGGGCCCAGCCTCTTTTGATAGTGAAACGGCACGTTTGGCCACCTTTCTGTCCCGGGTGAACTTTTTCTCTGTCTCTCGAGCCGGGGCCGGGCAAGCGTCACCCTCCATCTTCTCCCCTTCCGAGTCGGACGATGATGATGTTGATGAAGGTAGTGACAGGGGAGCCTCTGTCTTCCGTTTGGTGGCCGCTGCCGTGCCAGATGTTTGCTGCGGCTCCTTATCGGTGGGCATATCCTCGCTCATTGACTTAGCGGGACCCCGCATCCCTTTTACATCAGAGGGCTGCACTTTGGAGGAGGGCTTCTGTGGTTTGTTCTTTCGGACCACTGGGGTGAAACCCTCCTCGTCCTTTCCGGTTTTAGGAGCTGCTGATGCCGCTGGGCCTCCCGGGGCTGCGGCAGAAGGGGTCTTCTTGATTGGCGCCTTTTTTGGGCAGTCTTTCGCCATATGCCCCTTCTGCTCGCAGTGCCAGCAATGTGGCCTCCTGCCCTCGACGATGATAGACATCGACCAGGAGTCGCACTTGAGCAGTGGCGGTATCTTGTTGAAGCCATCCCGGTCCAAACGCATTTTAATTTTGTAGTCCCCTACCATTAGGTTATGGGGACCGCGGACCGGAATTATGGCTTCTACGTCCCCATATTGACTCATCACTGCACCTAGTTGCTCCGAGTCAATATAGCAGGGGACGCCGAGGACAGTGACTAGTGTCCTCCTCCTGCTCAAGTACTCCGGCCTGAGGATCAGATGTTTATGCCTCAGGTCGGCCCTGGCCAACTTTTCCGCTTCTTGTTCTGAGGGGAGTAGTAAGTCCCAGGTCGCGAAACCTCGACGGCAAATATATGTCGCCGGGACTTTTAGGGACCATAGAATCTCCCCTACCGTCTCGATCTGGACCCCAGCCAGCCCTTTGGTTCTGGAGTCGATGGTGACTAGCGAAACAATTCGCTTCGCTAGCCGGTCCACCGCTCCTGGCGCTGCTTTGATAACGCTACCGTCGGTTAGTTCCTTGTACTTAGACTCGAACAACCGACGGTATTCTGATGGGCTTCTTTGCGACTGGGGTCCCCACTGGTCTTTTGGTGATGGTTGGGCAGGAGTGATAGTTGCCGTCGGAGTTGTAGGTGTCTTCGACGGTGACGGCGTCTTCTGCCCGGGAGGTATCGCCCATGAATTGGGTGTCTCCGCTGGTGTTGATGAGAGGGACGGCCACTCCTTTGGAGCTGTTTCCGGCGTTGTTGCCGGCGGAGTGGCCGCCTTGGTTCCTCTCTTGCCAGCGACATCCGCTGCTCCTTTCTTTGGTACAGTATGTGCCGCCCTCATCTTCCTCGGCCTGGACTGCCGCATGTTAGTCTGGGCCGGAACGTCTGGAGTCAGCTGCAGAACTTCCATGCTGCTGTCTCTGCTATTGCCGCGACTGCTCACAGGGCTGTGGTCGCTGCAGACACTGCTGTCGCTGCAAATGCTGCTGTCACTTCCAAAGAGTTCTTGGGTGAGGTTGCGGCATTGAGCAGAGTCCCTGTCAATGTGGGCTGGCGGCTGATCTGGGTCGGTGGCCCCTTCTTTGTGGGACTCCACCGACCGGGTCGCTCTTACTCCTGGAGGCAGGCGGCCTTTTCGCCTACTACCAGGCGGGCTGACGGTTGAAGCCCGGCGAGCGATTGGTACAGTGGGGAGTCGTTCCCACCGACCCAGATCACCTCTAGGATCTGAGCTATCCTGGGTGGAGCTGCCGGGGACAGCAGCGTGCAAGCTAACAGGGCTCCCGCCTAAGGCGGCAGACCCTGATCTACCTTCAGTGCTGGGAGCGGCACTGGCGGACGTACTGGGCACGACGCCTATGGCGGCGTGACCGTCCTGCTGTTTGAGGTCTGCTCCCTCCCCGACCTGAGACCGTCGCCTCAGTTCGGAAAAGGAGCCCGGGCTAGACAAAGACTCTGCAGCAGAGCCCGGACCACTCCTCCCCTCTTCCATCCAACTCCCGGCTAGAGACCCGCCGATTCGGATTCAGGAAGACCGTCGCCAAAAGGTACGTAAGTCAGACCCGAAACCTGCCAGCTGCTTAAGTCAAGCCTGGGGGTTGGACACCTGCAAGAGAAGGGAACAAAAAGATTAATACAATGGAACCGCCCAACAGGGGCGGCCACCCAAGAGGGGTGTGAAGAGACAAATTGCCCAACAGGGGCTAGTCTAAGGGGACAGAGAGAGTCCCCTGATGATTTAGCTTTAAACTGGGCGGGGCCCAAGTAGCTGGTCTCCTCTTAGGCAATCACAAGTGATTGCCTAAGAGTTGCCTGAGAAAATACAAGACGAGTCAAGATTTTAAAAGGCGGGAGAAAATCAATTTATTTATCCAAAAAATTTATACATGTACAAAAAATTTAGATGTGGCACAAGGCCAAAAGGGGGTATGGGGGGGAAGATGGGGGTCGGGGGTCGTCCACTTGGTCTATGAATACCCTAAAAACTAGTTTCAGTCACCACAATACCACATTCACTCTATGGACTTAAGCTACTTAAAATATCCCCAGGTGTTTCAATGAATTTTATTTACAAAGATTATGTACATGTGTGATGATGGGAGTGGGAGAACAAAAAACTAAGCCTTAAATAATCCCCCAAAAATAAATAAAAATAAAAGTGATGGTAAAAATAAAGAAACAAGGAAAATGCTAATTAAGATAAGTTAGTAAGGTCCCCCCCACCTATCTAAGGTATGAAATGCTCGCTGTCTTCCGGTAAAAACCGAAAGCAAGAGAGTCAGTTCCTAATTGGGAGTGGGCGTTTCTATGGGGGCAAAAGAAATGGAGGGATGGGTTTGTCGGGATGTGCGGTGTCCTTCAGGATAAGTACTTTTAGGGCGGGTCAGGGATATAAAATAAATTAGGGAACGGGCATCCTGAAGGAGTTCTGACACCTAAAATAAATCTGGGGACAGAGAGCTCATTTACGCTACTAGCTAATAGGGACTGCGCCAAAGAATTTGCTGGTCAGTTTTTAAAAAGGGGTTGTTTTTTCGACAAAGAGACTTTGAGGTCGCTGTGTGCCATGCCTAGGCAGGGAACACGAACTCGAATCTATTCCGCGTGAACACGCATAAACTAGCGGTGTGTATCCACCTACTTTTGAAAAGTGAAGAAGGCAACCTCCTTCTATCAGATTTGATTTTGATTTTAAGCTGGTGTTTAAAATACGAAATCAAATCATAATAAGAAGGCGGCACCCCCCCACGCCCTATCTCTAAGCGAGAAGTATACACCACGAGTCTAGCTACGGCTAAGATCGCGAGCAAAACCATACGTTTCTCCCTGGGCCACAAGGGGTCCATGTTGAAGACAACGGATGCTAAATCCAAGCACGTCACCCGATCGGGGGTGATGCGAGCCGTCACCTCGCCGACATACGTCCAAAATTCACGAAGTTTGGAGCAGGTGAAAAAGGCATGTTCCGCCGTTTCAATTTCATCTTCCTCGCAACGTGGGCAAAAGGGGCTGATAGCCATACCAATTTTGAATCGTATGTCATTGAGGGGTAACACATTTCGAACCAATCGCCAGGTCAGAGAGAACTCAGAATTATTGAGATAGCTCCTGCCTGGCGCCCAATTCCACTGAGAGCGAGCCTCCTCCTCCGACAATCCAAGTCGCTCCCCAAGAGGATCCGAAGCGGTCCCCACCACTAACTCCCGATAGAATGTCCTTCTAGACCGGGCGAGGTCACTGGACCCCGGCAGCACTCTGAGCGCAGCTCGGCATTCGTTGAAGAACTGCGATTGACTCCTTGGCTTACGTCGGCATTCGGCCAAGTGGTCAGGGATGAGGTTAGGAAAAGCGCTTCCAACCGCAGGGCCCCACGCAGACTCCTCTGTCAAGGTTCGGCTCAGGAATGATAACCGCTCGGCATACAAATGGCTCGCCAAGTCGGGCATTCCCAAGCCTCCCACATCAGGACGTTGAGTACAGACCTGTCTACGGACTAGCGGCTTCCCCTTTGCCCACAAAAGCGAGAAAAGGAGACGCGTTAAAACCGCTCGGCGGTCCGCAGGCAGAGGTAGTACAGCCAATCGGTAAAGGATGAGCGGAAAGACGTACGTGACGCACGCCTCAGCCCGACCTTTAAGGGAAAGCCCCCTTCGAAGCCAAATCCTTACAGACGCTTCGACCTTAGACTGTACTTCCGACCAGTTCTTATCAAGCTGGAGACCGGGTCCGAACCATACGCCGAGGATCCGAACCGGGCCGTCAGTCCAGTTGAAAAGGCCCGGGAGCGCAGCCGCGCCACTCCAGGCAGCCAACCTTAGGCCATTGGATTTGCTAAGGTTGACTTTGGCCCCTGTCACTTTTTCGTACCTTCTGAGTGCCTTAGTCACCGCGAGAATGTCTCGAAAGCACGACACAAACACGGTGACATCATCGGCATACGCGGATACCCTGGCTCGCGCACCGCCAGGAAGAGCAATACCGCGTAGGGCCAGTCCAGGCTCCCCGATCCTAAGCCTGCGGAGAAAAGGCTCCAAGGCAAGGACGTAAAGCAGGGGAGACAGCGGACATCCCTGACGTACCGACCGAGAGACGGCAAAAGACTCCGATCGCATTCCATTCACTTGCACCACTGCCGTCGGCCCGCGATACAAAATGGAGATCCATCTGCGGAAGTCCGGTGTAAAACCGGAGGCCTCTAAAACAGATCCCAGGAACCGATGGTCGACCCTGTCAAAAGCTTTGGACTGATCTAAATTGATCAGCGCGGCTTCGGTGTCGTCTTCTAATCCCTCTATGATCGTGCGCATCAGATGCAAGTTGTTTTGAATCGATCTCCCCTTCACAGCATAATTCTGATCAGGTTCGACCAACTCAGCGATAACAAGCTGCAACCGATTTGCAAGAACTTTGGCCAAAATCTTTAAATCTGTGTTTAGCAGAGTTATGGGCCTGTAATCGTCTAATTCCCCACCATCTTGGCCCTTTTTCTGAAGCAATGTGATCACTCCCTTGGTGACTTGACCGGGGATGGAACCCTGTTCAAACCAGTGATTGAAAACATTGACCAGAATAGGTACGAAGATGTGCGACAGCCTCAAGAACAATTCATAGGGCAAACCATCGAGTCCCGGCGATTTGTCGTAGCCGACCTGCTTCAGTGCAGCCAAGACCTCACACTCTGTAACGCGCCCATCACAGCTAGCCGCTCGGGCCGCCTCCAGGCGGGGCGAGCCAGCTAAATAGCTGCCAAACTCCTCGACGCGGAGTCCGGGCAGTTGGGTGAACCGTTCCATGAAATGCTCACGAAATCCCCGGCAAATCTCCCGAGCCGACACAAGGGTGTGTCCTTCCGGGTGTTTGACTTGACGAATGAGACCGACCGAGCTGCGACGAAGTGGAGTTCTACGCTCTTGCGCGTCCACATTCACGGCTTCGTTGGACACTCTATCTAGCCTAGCTCTAACTACTTGACCTTCATACCGCACGTTAGCCGCACGTTTCAGGTCCCCCTTAGCTAGTTCTATGCCTAGGGAATCCCCCCCAGCCACCGCCCGGGCAAGCTTAGTTTCTAAACGCTTTTCTGTTTCTGCCTTATTTAAGGCGAGGCGTTGGCTATATTGAACAGAAAAGCGCCTAATGCCAACTTTGGCGTTAACCCACCACTTACTCCCGGTTACCGCCCCCACTAATCCCTTTTGAAAGTTAAGAGATAGCTGCTCCCGGAAGTCACGTATCTCCAGTAAGGAGGTATTTAACTTCCAGTAGCTAGCTACCTTGTGTGTCTTAGGGCCTAACTCCAGACTGGCCACAAGTAGCTTGTGGTCAGAATGGCCTAACCAGTGGAACGTGGGACAAGAGATATAATCTACGTTGCCTCTTCTAATTAGCAATCTATCCAAGTAAGTACTTGAAAGGAAAGTGCCGCTAGCGAGCCACGTCCACATCTCCCGCCCTGGGTGATCGATACGAAATCTGTCGACCAGATCGCATTGTGCCATCAGATCAGACAGACTTGTCTCACACCTATCCGACCCACTGGGTCCCCCCACCTTATCTATCCTGGGATCAAGGATGGCATTCCAATCTCCCACTAGGATTAGCCGCTCCGAACCACCGAGAAACCCCTCCAACCCTCGGAAAAAGGAAACCCTCTCACGAATGGAATTGGGCGCATAAACCGCGACGATTCGAAACATGGCACTATTCACGGCAACATCAGCCACGACCAGTCTGCCATCAGCATCCGCGTGAACAACGTTTACCCTTGCTAACAGAGTGCGTCTAACTAACAGCGAAACTCCCCGAGCAGAACGGTCACCAAATGCTGAAAAAACATCGAAATGTTCCGACAGCAGTCGATGATCGTCCATCGAAACATAGTGAGTTTCCTGTACCGCAGCCACATCTAATTCAAAAGCCTTGAGATCCCCCAGTATGCGAGCTGCTTTGCTTAAGGATCTCAAGCCTCTCGCGTTCAAGCTTCCTAGTTTCAAGGTCGTAGCCATTGCACTAGTCAGTGTCAATCAGCGGCCTAAAGTCTTTGTCAGTGAGGATGCCGACGGCATGCCCGATATTGCCAGTGAGCAATTCTGACGACGCGCGGCCGTCTCGGGAGATGCCCCCGACATCCAGGGGGAAGGTTAACTTTAACGCTCTATAAAAACAAGGGTGGACGTAAATGGGGATCCTCCCTTCGCATTTATCCCTCAGATCGTCGAGGGAGTCGTGCCCTTCTTCCACCAACGTTAGACCCAGGATCGCATCCTTTGCTGCTTCTATCATTCGCCACATGGATTTCGTGCGGCGAATTTTCGTCTTCCTGACGAACGTGATCAGCAAAGGAGCATCGGGGAAGTTGGACGGGTTGGTAGTGTCCAGACCCTGGGTCTTCGTAAGGAGCTGCAGCGGTTTGATGGCACCTCTCTGCTGCGGCGTAAGCTCGGCAGCGGCGTGGTGCAGATCTGCATTGCAGATGAGGTCCCCTGGCAGGAAGGGGAGCTTTCTCGTCTTCTCCTTTCTTGTAGGAGAGGGCGACGCTTTTTGTTTCTTGGCCTGTTTGGCCACATTGGGAGTTTTGGACCCCGACTCTTCCTTTCGAGACAGAGAGCGGGAACTAGCTGGGGGAGTTTCAGTGGGGGAAGGGGATTTCTGCTCAGTGGTGGGTTTAGGTTTTGGGGATTCGGGGGACTGAGCAGGAGAGATAGTCATCTCTACGGACATTGGGGCGGGGGATTGGGGCCCAGCCTCTTTTGATAGTGAAACGGCACGTTTGGCCACCTTTCTGTCCCGGGTGAACTTTTTCTCTGTCTCTCGAGCCGGGGCCGGGCAAGCGTCACCCTCCATCTTCTCCCCTTCCGAGTCGGACGATGATGATGTTGATGAAGGTAGTGACAGGGGAGCCTCTGTCTTCCGTTTGGTGGCCGCTGCCGTGCCAGATGTTTGCTGCGGCTCCTTATCGGTGGGCATATCCTCGCTCATTGACTTAGCGGGACCCCGCATCCCTTTTACATCAGAGGGCTGCACTTTGGAGGAGGGCTTCTGTGGTTTGTTCTTTCGGACCACTGGGGTGAAACCCTCCTCGTCCTTTCCGGTTTTAGGAGCTGCTGATGCCGCTGGGCCTCCCGGGGCTGCGGCAGAAGGGGTCTTCTTGATTGGCGCCTTTTTTGGGCAGTCTTTCGCCATATGCCCCTTCTGCTCGCAGTGCCAGCAATGTGGCCTCCTGCCCTCGACGATGATAGACATCGACCAGGAGTCGCACTTGAGCAGTGGCGGTATCTTGTTGAAGCCATCCCGGTCCAAACGCATTTTAATTTTGTAGTCCCCTACCATTAGGTTATGGGGACCGCGGACCGGAATTATGGCTTCTACGTCCCCATATTGACTCATCACTGCACCTAGTTGCTCCGAGTCAATATAGCAGGGGACGCCGAGGACAGTGACTAGTGTCCTCCTCCTGCTCAAGTACTCCGGCCTGAGGATCAGATGTTTATGCCTCAGGTCGGCCCTGGCCAACTTTTCCGCTTCTTGTTCTGAGGGGAGTAGTAAGTCCCAGGTCGCGAAACCTCGACGGCAAATATATGTCGCCGGGACTTTTAGGGACCATAGAATCTCCCCTACCGTCTCGATCTGGACCCCAGCCAGCCCTTTGGTTCTGGAGTCGATGGTGACTAGCGAAACAATTCGCTTCGCTAGCCGGTCCACCGCTCCTGGCGCTGCTTTGATAACGCTACCGTCGGTTAGTTCCTTGTACTTAGACTCGAACAACCGACGGTATTCTGATGGGCTTCTTTGCGACTGGGGTCCCCACTGGTCTTTTGGTGATGGTTGGGCAGGAGTGATAGTTGCCGTCGGAGTTGTAGGTGTCTTCGACGGTGACGGCGTCTTCTGCCCGGGAGGTATCGCCCATGAATTGGGTGTCTCCGCTGGTGTTGATGAGAGGGACGGCCACTCCTTTGGAGCTGTTTCCGGCGTTGTTGCCGGCGGAGTGGCCGCCTTGGTTCCTCTCTTGCCAGCGACATCCGCTGCTCCTTTCTTTGGTACAGTATGTGCCGCCCTCATCTTCCTCGGCCTGGACTGCCGCATGTTAGTCTGGGCCGGAACGTCTGGAGTCAGCTGCAGAACTTCCATGCTGCTGTCTCTGCTATTGCCGCGACTGCTCACAGGGCTGTGGTCGCTGCAGACACTGCTGTCGCTGCAAATGCTGCTGTCACTTCCAAAGAGTTCTTGGGTGAGGTTGCGGCATTGAGCAGAGTCCCTGTCAATGTGGGCTGGCGGCTGATCTGGGTCGGTGGCCCCTTCTTTGTGGGACTCCACCGACCGGGTCGCTCTTACTCCTGGAGGCAGGCGGCCTTTTCGCCTACTACCAGGCGGGCTGACGGTTGAAGCCCGGCGAGCGATTGGTACAGTGGGGAGTCGTTCCCACCGACCCAGATCACCTCTAGGATCTGAGCTATCCTGGGTGGAGCTGCCGGGGACAGCAGCGTGCAAGCTAACAGGGCTCCCGCCTAAGGCGGCAGACCCTGATCTACCTTCAGTGCTGGGAGCGGCACTGGCGGACGTACTGGGCACGACGCCTATGGCGGCGTGACCGTCCTGCTGTTTGAGGTCTGCTCCCTCCCCGACCTGAGACCGTCGCCTCAGTTCGGAAAAGGAGCCCGGGCTAGACAAAGACTCTGCAGCAGAGCCCGGACCACTCCTCCCCTCTTCCATCCAACTCCCGGCTAGAGACCCGCCGATTCGGATTCAGGAAGACCGTCGCCAAAAGGTACGTAAGTCAGACCCGAAACCTGCCAGCTGCTTAAGTCAAGCCTGGGGGTTGGACACCTGCAAGAGAAGGGAACAAAAAGATTAATACAATGGAACCGCCCAACAGGGGCGGCCACCCAAGAGGGGTGTGAAGAGACAAATTGCCCAACAGGGGCTAGTCTAAGGGGACAGAGAGAGTCCCCTGATGATTTAGCTTTAAACTGGGCGGGGCCCAAGTAGCTGGTCTCCTCTTAGGCAATCACAAGTGATTGCCTAAGAGTTGCCTGAGAAAATACAAGACGAGTCAAGATTTTAAAAGGCGGGAGAAAATCAATTTATTTATCCAAATAATATACAGAATACATTAAATAGATGTGGCACAAGGCCAAAAGGGGGTATGGGGGGGAAAGTGGGGGTCGGGGGTCGTCCACTTGGTCTATGAATACCCTAGAAACTAGTTTCAGTCACCATAATACCACATTCACTCTATGGACTTAAGCTACTTAAAATATCCCCAGGTGTTTCAATGAATTTTATTTACAAAGATTATGTACATGTGTGATGATGGGAGTGGGAGAACAAAAAACTAAGCCTTAAATAATCCCCCAAAAATAAATAAAAATAAAAGTGATGGTAAAAATAAAGAAACAAGGAAAATGCTAATTAAGATAAGTTAGTAGGGTCCCCCCCACCTATCTAAGGTATGAAATGCTCGCTGTCTTCCGGTAAAAACCGAAAGCAAGAGAGTCAGTTCCTAATTGGGAGTGGGCGTTTCTATGGGGGCAAAAGAAATGGAGGGATGGGTTTGACGGGATGTGCGGTGTCCTTCAGGATAAGTACTTTTAGGGCGGGTCAGGGATATAAAATAAATTAGGGAACGGGCATCCTGAAGGAGTTCTGACACCTAAAATAAATCTGGGGACAGAGAGCTCATTTACGCTACTAGCTAATAGGGACTGCGCCAAAGAATTTGCTGGTCAGTTTTTTTAAAAAGGGGTTGTTTTTTCGACAAAGAGACTTTGAGGTCGCTGTGTGCCATGCCTAGGCAGGGAACACGAACTCGAATCTATTCCGCGTGAACACGCATAAACTAGCGGTGTGTATCCACCTACTTTTGAAAAGTGAAGAAGGCAACCTCCTTCTATCAGATTTGATTTTGATTTTAAGCTGGTGTTTAAAATACGAAATCAAATCATAATAAGAAGGCGGCACCCCCCCACGCCCTATCTCTAAGCGAGAAGTATACACCACGAGTCTAGCTACGGCTAAGATCGCGAGCAAAACCATACGTTTCTCCCTGGGCCACAAGGGGTCCATGTTGAAGACAACGGATGCTAAATCCAAGCACGTCACCCGATCGGGGGTGATGCGAGCCGTCACCTCGCCGACATACGTCCAAAATTCACGAAGTTTGGAGCAGGTGAAAAAGGCATGTTCCGCCGTTTCAATTTCATCTTCCTCGCAACGTGGGCAAAAGGGGCTGATAGCCATACCAATTTTGAATCGTATGTCATTGAGGGGTAACACATTTCGAACCAATCGCCAGGTCAGAGAGAACTCAGAATTATTGAGATAGCTCCTGCCTGGCGCCCAATTCCACTGAGAGCGAGCCTCCTCCTCCGACAATCCAAGTCGCTCCCCAAGAGGATCCGAAGCGGTCCCCACCACTAACTCCCGATAGAATGTCCTTCTAGACCGGGCGAGGTCACTGGACCCCGGCAGCACTCTGAGCGCAGCTCGGCATTCGTTGAAGAACTGCGATTGACTCCTTGGCTTACGTCGGCATTCGGCCAAGTGGTCAGGGATGAGGTTAGGAAAAGCGCTTCCAACCGCAGGGCCCCACGCAGACTCCTCTGTCAAGGTTCGGCTCAGGAATGATAACCGCTCGGCATACAAATGGCTCGCCAAGTCGGGCATTCCCAAGCCTCCCACATCAGGACGTTGAGTACAGACCTGTCTACGGACTAGCGGCTTCCCCTTTGCCCACAAAAGCGAGAAAAGGAGACGCGTTAAAACCGCTCGGCGGTCCGCAGGCAGAGGTAGTACAGCCAATCGGTAAAGGATGAGCGGAAAGACGTACGTGACGCACGCCTCAGCCCGACCTTTAAGGGAAAGCCCCCTTCGAAGCCAAATCCTTACAGACGCTTCGACCTTAGACTGTACTTCCGACCAGTTCTTATCAAGCTGGAGACCGGGTCCGAACCATACGCCGAGGATCCGAACCGGGCCGTCAGTCCAGTTGAAAAGGCCCGGGAGCGCAGCCGCGCCACTCCAGGCAGCCAACCTTAGGCCATTGGATTTGCTAAGGTTGACTTTGGCCCCTGTCACTTTTTCGTACCTTCTGAGTGCCTTAGTCACCGCGAGAATGTCTCGAAAGCACGACACAAACACGGTGACATCATCGGCATACGCGGATACCCTGGCTCGCGCACCGCCAGGAAGAGCAATACCGCGTAGGGCCAGTCCAGGCTCCCCGATCCTAAGCCTGCGGAGAAAAGGCTCCAAGGCAAGGACGTAAAGCAGGGGAGACAGCGGACATCCCTGACGTACCGACCGAGAGACGGCAAAAGACTCCGATCGCATTCCATTCACTTGCACCACTGCCGTCGGCCCGCGATACAAAATGGAGATCCATCTGCGGAAGTCCGGTGTAAAACCGGAGGCCTCTAAAACAGATCCCAGGAACCGATGGTCGACCCTGTCAAAAGCTTTGGACTGATCTAAATTGATCAGCGCGGCTTCGGTGTCGTCTTCTAATCCCTCTATGATCGTGCGCATCAGATGCAAGTTGTTTTGAATCGATCTCCCCTTCACAGCATAATTCTGATCAGGTTCGACCAACTCAGCGATAACAAGCTGCAACCGATTTGCAAGAACTTTGGCCAAAATCTTTAAATCTGTGTTTAGCAGAGTTATGGGCCTGTAATCGTCTAATTCCCCACCATCTTGGCCCTTTTTCTGAAGCAATGTGATCACTCCCTTGGTGACTTGACCGGGGATGGAACCCTGTTCAAACCAGTGATTGAAAACATTGACCAGAATAGGTACGAAGATGTGCGACAGCCTCAAGAACAATTCATAGGGCAAACCATCGAGTCCCGGCGATTTGTCGTAGCCGACCTGCTTCAGTGCAGCCAAGACCTCACACTCTGTAACGCGCCCATCACAGCTAGCCGCTCGGGCCGCCTCCAGGCGGGGCGAGCCAGCTAAATAGCTGCCAAACTCCTCGACGCGGAGTCCGGGCAGTTGGGTGAACCGTTCCATGAAATGCTCACGAAATCCCCGGCAAATCTCCCGAGCCGACACAAGGGTGTGTCCTTCCGGGTGTTTGACTTGACGAATGAGACCGACCGAGCTGCGACGAAGTGGAGTTCTACGCTCTTGCGCGTCCACATTCACGGCTTCGTTGGACACTCTATCTAGCCTAGCTCTAACTACTTGACCTTCATACCGCACGTTGGCCGCACGTTTCAGGTCCCCCTTAGCTAGTTCTATGCCTAGGGAATCCCCCCCAGCCACCGCCCGGGCCAGCTTAGTTTCTAAACGCTTTTCTGTTTCTGCCTTATTTAGGGCGAGGCGTTGGCTATATTGAACAGAAAAGCGCCTAATGCCTACTTTGGCGTTAACCCACCACTTACTCCCGGTTACCGCCCCCACTAATCCCTTTTGAAAGTTAAGAGATAGCTGCTCCCGGAAGTCACGTATCTCCAGTAAGGAGGTATTTAACTTCCAGTAGCTAGCTACCTTGTGTGTCTTAGGGGCTAATTCCAGACTGGCCACAAGTAACTTGTGGTCAGAATGGCCTAACCAGTGGAACGTGGGACAAGAGATATAATCTACGTTGCCTCTTCTAATTAGCAATCTATCCAAGTAAGAACTTGAATGGAAAGTGCCGCTAGCGAGCCACGTCCACATCTCCCGCCCTGGGTGATCGATACGAAATCTGTCGACCAGATCGCATTGTGCCATCAGATCAGACAGACTTGTCTCACACCTATCCGACCCACTAGGTCCCCCCACCTTATCTATCCTGGGATCAAGGATGGCATTCCAATCTCCCACTAGGATTAGCCGCTCCGAACCACCGAGAAACCCCTCCAACCCCCGGAAAAAGGAAACCCTCTCACGAATGGAATTGGGCGCATAAACCGCGACGATTCGAAACATGGCACTATTCACGGCAACATCAGCCACGACCAGTCTGCCATCAGCATCCGCGTGAACAACGTTTACCCTTGCTAACAGAGTGCGTCTAACTAACAGCGAAACTCCCCGAGCAGAACGGTCACCAAAAGCTGAAAAAACATCGAAATGTTCCGACAGCAGTCGGTGATCGTCCATCGAAACATAGTGAGTTTCCTGTACCGCAGCCACATCTAATTCAAGAGCCTTGAGATCCCCCAGTATGCGGGCTGCCTTGCTTAAGGATCTCAAGCCTCTCGCGTTCAAGCTTCCTAGTTTCAAGGTCGTAGCCATTGCACTAGTCAGTGTCAATCAGCGGCCTAAAGTCTTTGTCAGTGAGGATGCCGACGGCATGCCCGATATTGCCAGTGAGCAATTCTGACGACGCGCGGCCGTCTCGGGAGATGCCCCCGACATCCAGGGGGAAGGTTAACTTTAACGCTCTATAAAAACAAGGGTGGACGTAAATGGGGATCCTCCCTTCACATTTATCCCTCAGATCGTCGAGGGAGTCGTGCCCTTCTTCCACCAACGTTAGACCCAGGATCGCATCCTTTGCTGCTTCTATCATTCGCCACATGGATTTCGTGCGGCGAATTTTCGTCTTCCTGACGAACGTGATCAGCAAAGGAGCATCGGGGAAGTTGGACGGGTTGGTAGTGTCCAGACCCTGGGTCTTCGTAAGGAGCTGCAGCGGCCTGAGCGCGCTTCTTTGCTGCGGCGTGAGCTCGGCAGCGGCGTGGTGCAGATCTGCTTCGCAGATGAGGTCCCCTGGCAGGAAGGGGAGCTTTCTCGTCTTCTCCTTTCTTGTAGGGGAGGGCGACGCTTTTTGTTTCTTGGCCTGTTTGGCCACATTGGGAGTTTTGGACCCCGACTCTTCCTTTCGAGACAGAGAGCGGGAACTAGCTGGGGGAGTTTCAGTGGGGGAAGGGGATTTCTGCTCAGTGGTGGGTTTAGGTTTTGGGGATTCGGGGGACTGAGCAGGAGAGATAGTCATCTCTACGGACATCGGGGCGGGGGATTGGGGCCCAGCCTCTTTTTCTTGTGAAACGGCACGTTTGGCCACCTTTCTATCCCGGGTGAACTTTTTCACTGTCTCTCGAGCCGGGGCCGGGCCAGCGTCACCCTCCATCTTCTCCCCTTCCGATTCGGACGATGAAGATGTTGACGAAGGTAGTGACAGGGGAACCTCGGTTTTTCGTTTCGTGGCCGCTGCCGTGCTAGATGTTTGCTGCGGCTCCTTATCGGTGGGCATATCCACGCTCATTGACTTAGCGGGACCCCGCATCCCTTTTACTTCAGAGGGCTGCACTTTGGAGGAGGGCTTCTGTGGTTTGTTCTTTCGTACCACTGGGGTGAAACCCTCCTCGTCCTTATCAGTTCTAGGAGCTACTGATGCCGCTGGACCTCCCGGGGCTGCGGCAGAAGGGGTCTTCTTGATTGGCGCCTTTTTTGGGCAGTCTTTCGCCATATGCCCCTTCTGCTCGCAGTGCCAGCAATGTGGCCTCCTGCCCTCGACGATGATAGACATCGACCAGGAGTCGCACTTGAGCAGTGGCGGTATCTTGTTGAAGCCATCCCGGTCTAAACGCATTTTAATTTTGTAGTCCCCTACCATTAGGTTATGGGGACCGCGGACCGGGATTATGGCTTCGACGTCCCCATATTGACTCATCACTGCACCTAGTTGCTCCGAGTCAATATAGCAGGGGACGCCGAGGACAGTGACTAGTGTCCTCCTCCTGCTCAAGTACTCCGGCCTGAGGATCAGATGTTTATGCCTCAGGTCGGCCCTGGCCAACTTTTCCGCTTCTTGTTCTGAGGGGAGTAGTAAGTCCCAGGTCGCGAAACCTCGACGGCAAATATATGTCGCCGGGACTTTTAGGGACCATAGAATCTCCCCTACCGTCTCGATCTGGACCCCAGCCAGCCCTTTGGTTCTGGAGTCGATGGTGACTAGCGAAACAATTCGCTTCGCTAGCCGTTCCACCGCTCCTGGCGCTGCTTTGATAACGCTACCGTCGGTTAGTTCCTTGTACTTAGACTCGAACAACCGACGGTATTCTGACGGGCTTCTTTGCGACTGGGGTCCCCACTGGTCTTTAGGTGATTGGGCAGGAGAGTTGGTTTGCGCCGGAGTTGTAGGTGTTACAGCCTTCGTCGGCGACGGCGTCTTCTGCCCGGGAGGTATCGCCCATGAATTGGGTGTCTCCGCTGGTGTTGATGAGAGGGACGGCCACTCCTTTGGAGCTGTTTCCGGCGTTGTTGCCGGCGGAGTGGCCGCCTTGGTTCCTCTCTTGCCAGCGACATCCGCTGCTCCTTTTTTGGTGACGGTGCGAGCAGCCCCCATCTTCCTCGGCCTAGACTGCCGCATGCTAGCCTTGGCCGGGCCATCTGGAGTCAGCTGCAGAACTTCCATGCTGCTGTCTCTGCTACTGCCACGACTGCTCACAGGGCTGTGGTCGCTGCAGACACTGCTGTCGCTGCAAATGCTGCTGTCACTTCCAAAGAGTTCTTGGGTGAGGTTGCGGCATTGAGCAGAGTCCCTGTCAATGTGGGCTGGCGGCTGATCTGGGTCGGTGGCCCCTTCTTTGTGGGACTCCACCGACCGGGTCGCTCTTACTCCTGGAGGCAGGCGGCCTTTTCGCCTACTACCAGGCGGGCTGACGGTTGAAGCCCGGCGAGCGATTGGTACAGTGGGGAGTCGTTCCCACCGACCCAGATCACCTCTAGGATCTGAGCTATCCTGGGTGGAGCTGCCGGGGACAGCAGCGTGCAAGCTAACAGGGCTCCCGCCTAAGGCGGCAGACCCTGATCTACTTTCAGTGCTGGGAGCGGCACTGGCGGACGTACTGGGCACGACGCCTATGGCGGCGTGACCGTCCTGCTGTTTGAGGTCTGCTCCCTCCCCGACCTGAGACCGTCGCCTCAGTTCGGAAAAGGAGCCCGGGCTAGACAAAGACTCTGCAGCAGAGCCCGGACCACTCCTCCCCTCTTCCATCCAACTCCCGGCTAGAGACCCGCCGATTCGGATTCAGGAAGACCGTCGCCAAAAGGTACGTAAGTCAGACCCGAAACCTGCCAGCTGCTTAAGTCAAGCCTGGGGGTTGGACACCTGCAAGAGAAGGGAACAAAAAGATTAATACAATGGAACCGCCCAACAGGGGCGGCCACCCAAGAGGGGTGTGAAGAGACAAATTGCCCAACAGGGGCTAGTCTAAGGGGACAGAGAGAGTCCCCTGAAGATTTAGCTTTAAACTGGGCGGGGCCCAAGTAGCTGGTCTCCTCTTAGGCAATCACAAGTGATTGCCTAAGAGTTGCCTGAAAAAATACAAGACGAGTCAAGATTTTAACAGGCGGGAGAAAATCAATTTATTTATCCAAAAATTTGTACATAAATAATCAGATGTGGCACAAGGCCAAAAAGGGGTATGGGGGGGAAGATGGGGGTCGGGGGTCGTCCACTTGGTCTATGAATACCCTAAAAACTAGTTTCAGTCACCACAATACCACATTCACTCTATGGACTTAAGCTACTTAAAATATCCCCAGGTGTTTCAATGAATTTTATTTACAATAGATATTTACATGTGTGATGATGGGAGTGGGAGAACAAAAAACTAAGCCTTAAATAATCCCCCAAAAATAAATAAAAATAAAAGTGATGATAAAAATAAAGAACCAAAGAAAATGCTAATTAAGGTGTGTTAGTAAGGTACCCCCCATCCTATCTAGAGTATGAGCTGCTCGCTGTCTTCTGGTACAGACCGAAAGCAAGAGAGTAAGCTCCTAATTGGGAGTGGGCGTTTCTATGGGGGCAAAAGAAATGGAGGGATGGGTTTGTCGGGATGTGCGGTGTCCTTCAGGATAAGAACTATTATGGCGGGTCGGGGGTATAAAATAAATTAGGGAGCGGGCATCCTGAAGGAGTTCTGACACCTAAAATAAAGCTGGGGGCAAAGAGCTCATTTACGCTACTAGCTAATAGGGACTGCGCCCAAAATTTACTGGTCAGTTTTTAAGGGGATTTTTGTTTTTCGACAAAGATGCTTTAAGGTCGCTGTGTGCCATGCCTAGGCAGGGAACACGAACTCGAATCTATTCCGCGTGAACACGCATAAGCTAGCGGTGTGTATCCACCTACTTTCGAAAAGTGGAGAAGGCAACCTCCTTCTATCAGATTTGATTTTGATTTTAAGCTGGTGTTTAAAATACGAAATCAAATCATAATAAGAAGGCGGCACCCCCCCACGCCCTATCTCTAAGCGAGAAGTATACACCACGAGTCTAGCTACGGCTAAGATCGCGAGCAAAACCATACGTTTCTCCCTGGGCCACAAGGGGTCCATGTTGAAGACAACGGATGCTAAATCCAAGCACGTCACCCGATCGGGGGTGATGCGAGCCGTCACCTCGCCGACATACGTCCAAAATTCACGAAGTTTGGAGCAGGTGAAAAAGGCATGTTCCGCCGTTTCAATTTCATCTTCCTCGCAACGTGGGCAAAAGGGGCTGATAGCCATACCAATTTTGAATCGTATGTCATTGAGGGGTAACACATTTCGAACCAATCGCCAGGTCAGAGAGAACTCAGAATTATTGAGATAGCTCCTGCCTGGCGCCCAATTCCACTGAGAGCGAGCCTCCTCCTCCGACAATCCAAGTCGCTCCCCAAGAGGATCCGAAGCGGTCCCCACCACTAACTCCCGATAGAATGTCCTTCTAGACCGGGCGAGGTCACTGGACCCCGGCAGCACTCTGAGCGCAGCTCGGCATTCGTTGAAGAACTGCGATTGACTCCTTGGCTTACGTCGGCATTCGGCCAAGTGGTCAGGGATGAGGTTAGGAAAAGCGCTTCCAACCGCAGGGCCCCACGCAGACTCCTCTGTCAAGGTTCGGCTCAGGAATGATAACCGCTCGGCATACAAATGGCTCGCCAAGTCGGGCATTCCCAAGCCTCCCACATCAGGACGTTGAGTACAGACCTGTCTACGGACTAGCGGCTTCCCCTTTGCCCACAAAAGCGAGAAAAGGAGACGCGTTAAAACCGCTCGGCGGTCCGCAGGCAGAGGTAGTACAGCCAATCGGTAAAGGATGAGCGGAAAGACGTACGTGACGCACGCCTCAGCCCGACCTTTAAGGGAAAGCCCCCTTCGAAGCCAAATCCTTACAGACGCTTCGACCTTAGACTGTACTTCCGACCAGTTCTTATCAAGCTGGAGACCGGGTCCGAACCATACGCCGAGGATCCGAACCGGGCCGTCAGTCCAGTTGAAAAGGCCCGGGAGCGCAGCCGCGCCACTCCAGGCAGCCAACCTTAGGCCATTGGATTTGCTAAGGTTGACTTTGGCCCCTGTCACTTTTTCGTACCTTCTGAGTGCCTTAGTCACCGCGAGAATGTCTCGAAAGCACGACACAAACACGGTGACATCATCGGCATACGCGGATACCCTGGCTCGCGCACCGCCAGGAAGAGCAATACCGCGTAGGGCCAGTCCAGGCTCCCCGATCCTAAGCCTGCGGAGAAAAGGCTCCAAGGCAAGGACGTAAAGCAGGGGAGACAGCGGACATCCCTGACGTACCGACCGAGAGACGGCAAAAGACTCCGATCGCATTCCATTCACTTGCACCACTGCCGTCGGCCCGCGATACAAAATGGAGATCCATCTGCGGAAGTCCGGTGTAAAACCGGAGGCCTCTAAAACAGATCCCAGGAACCGATGGTCGACCCTGTCAAAAGCTTTGGACTGATCTAAATTGATCAGCGCGGCTTCGGTGTCGTCTTCTAATCCCTCTATGATCGTGCGCATCAGATGCAAGTTGTTTTGAATCGATCTCCCCTTCACAGCATAATTCTGATCAGGTTCGACCAACTCAGCGATAACAAGCTGCAACCGATTTGCAAGAACTTTGGCCAAAATCTTTAAATCTGTGTTTAGCAGAGTTATGGGCCTGTAATCGTCTAATTCCCCACCATCTTGGCCCTTTTTCTGAAGCAATGTGATCACTCCCTTGGTGACTTGACCGGGGATGGAACCCTGTTCAAACCAGTGATTGAAAACATTGACCAGAATAGGTACGAAGATGTGCGACAGCCTCAAGAACAATTCATAGGGCAAACCATCGAGTCCCGGCGATTTGTCGTAGCCGACCTGCTTCAGTGCAGCCAAGACCTCACACTCTGTAACGCGCCCATCACAGCTAGCCGCTCGGGCCGCCTCCAGGCGGGGCGAGCCAGCTAAATAGCTGCCAAACTCCTCGACGCGGAGTCCGGGCAGTTGGGTGAACCGTTCCATGAAATGCTCACGAAATCCCCGGCAAATCTCCCGAGCCGACACAAGGGTGTGTCCTTCCGGGTGTTTGACTTGACGAATGAGACCGACCGAGCTGCGACGAAGTGGAGTTCTACGCTCTTGCGCGTCCACATTCACGGCTTCGTTGGACACTCTATCTAGCCTAGCTCTAACTACTTGACCTTCATACCGCACGTTAGCCGCACGTTTCAGGTCCCCTTTAGCTAGTTCTATGCCTAGGGAATCCCCCCCAGCCACCGCCCGGGCCAGCTTAGTTTCTAAACGCTTTTCTGTTTCTGCCTTATTTAAGGCGAGGCGTTGGCTATATTGAACAGAAAAGCGCCTAATGCCAACTTTGGCGTTAACCCACCACTTACTCCCGGTTACCGCCCCCACTAATCCCTTTTGAAAGTTAAGAGATAGCTGCTCCCGGAAGTCACGTATCTCCAGTAAGGAGGTATTTAACTTCCAGTAGCTAGCTACCTTGTGTGTCTTAGGGCCTAACTCCAGACTGGCCACAAGTAGCTTGTGGTCAGAATGGCCTAACCAGTGGAACGTGGGACAAGAGATATAATCTACGTTGCCTCTTCTAATTAGCAATCTATCCAAGTAAGTACTTGAAAGGAAAGTGCCGCTAGCGAGCCACGTCCACATCTCCCGCCCTGGGTGATCGATACGAAATCTGTCGACCAGATCGCATTGTGCCATCAGATCAGACAGACTTGTCTCACACCTATCCGACCCACTAGGTCCCCCCACCTTATCTATCCTGGGATCAAGGATGGCATTCCAATCTCCCACTAGGATTAGCCGCTCCGAACCACCGAGAAACCCCTCCAACCCTCGGAAAAAGGAAACCCTCTCACGAATGGAATTGGGCGCATAAACCGCGACGATTCGAAACATGGCACTATTCACGGCAACATCAGCCACGACCAGTCTGCCATCAGCATCCGCGTGAACAACGTTTACCCTTGCTAACAGAGTGCGTCTAACTAACAGCGAAACTCCCCGAGCAGAACGGTCACCAAATGCTGAAAAAACATCGAAATGTTCCGACAGCAGTCGATGATCGTCCATCGAAACATAGTGAGTTTCCTGTACCGCAGCCACATCTAATTCAAAAGCCTTGAGATCCCCCAGTATGCGGGCTGCTTTGCTTAAGGATCTCAAGCCTCTCGCGTTCAAGCTTCCTAGTTTCAAGGTCGTAGCCATTGCACTAGTCAGTGTCAATCAGCGGCCTAAAGTCTTTGTCAGTGAGGATGCCGACGGCATGCCCGATATTGCCAGTGAGCAATTCTGACGACGCGCGGCCGTCTCGGGAGATGCCCCCGACATCCAGGGGGAAGGTTAACTTTAACGCTCTATAAAAACAAGGGTGGACGTAAATGGGGATCCTCCCTTCACATTTATCCCTCAGATCGTCGAGGGAGTCGTGCCCTTCTTCCACCAACGTTAGACCCAGGATCGCATCCTTTGCTGCTTCTATCATTCGCCACATGGATTTCGTGCGGCGAATTTTCGTCTTCCTGACGAACGTGATCAGCAAAGGAGCATCGGGGAAGTTGGACGGGTTGGTAGTGTCCAGACCCTGGGTCTTCGTAAGGAGCTGCAGCGGTTTGATGGCACCTCTCTGCTGCGGCGTGAGCTCGGCAGCGGCGTGGTGCAGATCTGCTTCGCAGATGAGGTCCCCTGGCAGGAAGGGGAGCTTTCTCGTCTTCTCCTTTCTTGTAGGGGAGGGCGACGCTTTTTGTTTCTTGGCCTGTTTGGCCACATTGGGAGTTTTGGACCCCGACTCTTCCTTTCGAGACAGAGAGCGGGAACTAGCTGGGGGAGTTTCAGTGGGGGAAGGGGATTTCTGCTCAGTGGTGGGTTTAGGTTTTGGGGATTCGGGGGACTGAGCAGGAGAGATAGTCATCTCTACGGACATCGGGGCGGGGGATTGGGGCCCAGCCTCTTTTTCTTGTGAAACGGCACGTTTGGCCACCTTTCTATCCCGGGTGAACTTTTTCACTGTCTCTCGAGCCGGGGCCGGGCCAGCGTCACCCTCCATCTTCTCCCCTTCCGATTCGGACGATGAAGATGTTGACGAAGGTAGTGACAGGGGAACCTCGGTTTTTCGTTTCGTGGCCGCTGCCGTGCTAGATGTTTGCTGCGGCTCCTTATCGGTGGGCATATCCACGCTCATTGACTTAGCGGGACCCCGCATCCCTTTTACTTCAGAGGGCTGCACTTTGGAGGAGGGCTTCTGTGGTTTGTTCTTTCGTACCACTGGGGTGAAACCCTCCTCGTCCTTATCAGTTCTAGGAGCTACTGATGCCGCTGGACCTCCCGGGGCTGCGGCAGAAGGGGTCTTCTTGATTGGCGCCTTTTTTGGGCAGTCTTTCGCCATATGCCCCTTCTGCTCGCAGTGCCAGCAATGTGGCCTCCTGCCCTCGACGATGATAGACATCGACCAGGAGTCGCACTTGAGCAGTGGCGGTATCTTGTTGAAGCCATCCCGGTCCAAACGCATTTTAATTTTGTAGTCCCCTACCATTAGGTTATGGGGACCGCGGACCGGGATTATGGCTTCGACGTCCCCATATTGACTCATCACTGCACCTAGTTGCTCCGAGTCAATATAGCAGGGGACGCCGAGGACAGTGACTAGTGTCCTCCTCCTGCTCAAGTACTCCGGCCTGAGGATCAGATGTTTATGCCTCAGGTCGGCCCTGGCCAACTTTTCTGCTTCCTGTTCAGAGGGGAGTAAAAGGTCCCTGGTTGCGAAACCTCGACGGCAAATATATGTCGCCGGGACTTTCAGGGACCATAAAATCTCCCCTACCGTTTCGATCTGGAGCCCAGCCAGCCCTTTGGTTCTGGAGTCGATGGTGACTAGCGAAACAATTCGCTTCGCTAGCCGTTCCACCGCTCCTGGCGCTGCTTTGATAACGCTACCGTCGGTTAGTTCCTTGTACTTAGACTCGAACAACCGACGGTATTCTGACGGGCTTCTTTGCGACTGGGGTCCCCACTGGTCTTTAGGTGATTGGGCAGGAGAGTTGGTTTGCGCCGGAGTTGTAGGTGTTACAGCCTTCGTCGGCGACGGCGTCTTCTGCCCGGGAGGTATCGCCCATGAATTGGGTGTCTCCGCTGGTGTTGATGAGAGGGACGGCCACTCCTTTGGAGCTGTTTCCGGCGTTGTTGCCGGCGGAGTGGCCGCCTTGGTTCCTCTCTTGCCAGCGACATCCGCTGCTCCTTTTTTGGTGACGGTGCGAGCAGCCCCCATCTTCCTCGGCCTAGACTGCCGCATGCTAGCCTTGGCCGGGCCATCTGGAGTCAGCTGCAGAACTTCCATGCTGCTGTCTCTGCTACTGCCACGACTGCTCACAGGGCTGTGGTCGCTGCAGACACTGCTGTCGCTGCAAATGCTGCTGTCACTTCCAAAGAGTTCTTGGGTGAGGTTGCGGCATTGAGCAGAGTCCCTGTCAATGTGGGCTGGCGGCTGATCTGGGTCGGTGGCCCCTTCTTTGTGGGACTCCACCGACCGGGTCGCTCTTACTCCTGGAGGCAGGCGGCCTTTTCGCCTACTACCAGGCGGGCTGACGGTTGAAGCCCGGCGAGCGATTGGTACAGTGGGGAGTCGTTCCCACCGACCCAGATCACCTCTAGGATCTGAGCTATCCTGGGTGGAGCTGCCGGGGACAGCAGCGTGCAAGCTAACAGGGCTCCCGCCTAAGGCGGCAGACCCTGATCTACTTTCAGTGCTGGGAGCGGCACTGGCGGACGTACTGGGCACGACGCCTATGGCGGCGTGACCGTCCTGCTGTTTGAGGTCTGCTCCCTCCCCGACCTGAGACCGTCGCCTCAGTTCGGAAAAGGAGCCCGGGCTAGACAAAGACTCTGCAGCAGAGCCCGGACCACTCCTCCCCTCTTCCATCCAACTCCCGGCTAGAGACCCGCCGATTCGGATTCAGGAAGACCGTCGCCAAAAGGTACGTAAGTCAGACCCGAAACCTGCCAGCTGCTTAAGTCAAGCCTGGGGGTTGGACACCTGCAAGAGAAGGGAACAAAAAGATTAATACAATGGAACCGCCCAACAGGGGCGGCCACCCAAGAGGGGTGTGAAGAGACAAATTGCCCAACAGGGGCTAGTCTAAGGGGACAGAGAGAGTCCCCTGAAGATTTAGCTTTAAACTGGGCGGGGCCCAAGTAGCTGGTCTCCTCTTAGGCAATCACAAGTGATTGCCTAAGAGTTGCCTGAAAAAATACAAGACGAGTCAAGATTTTAACAGGCGGGAGAAAATCAATTTATTTATCCAAAAATTTGTACATAAATAATCAGATGTGGCACAAGGCCAGAAAGGGGTATGGGGGGGAAGATGGGGGTCGGGGGTCGTCCACTTGGTCTATGAATACCCTAAAAACTAGTTTCAGTCACCACAATACCACATTCACTCTATGGACTTAAGCTACTTAAAATATCCCCAGGTGTTTCAATGAATTTTATTTACAATAGATATTTACATGTGTGATGATGGGAGTGGGAGAACAAAAAACTAAGCCTTAAATAATCCCCCAAAAATAAATAAAAATAAAAGTGATGATAAAAATAAAGAACCAAAGAAAATGCTAATTAAGGTGTGTTAGTAAGGTACCCCCCATCCTATCTAGAGTATGAGCTGCTCGCTGTCTTCTGGTACAGACCGAAAGCAAGAGAGTAAGCTCCTAATTGGGAGTGGGCGTTTCTATGGGGGCAAAAGAAATGGAGGGATGGGTTTGTCGGGATGTGCGGTGTCCTTCAGGATAAGAACTATTATGGCGGGTCGGGGATATAAAATAAATTAGGGAGCGGGCATCCTGAAGGAGTTCTGACACCTAAAATAAAGCTGGGGGCAAAGAGCTCATTTACGCTACTAGCTAATAGGGACTGCGCCCAAAATTTACTGGTCAGTTTTTAAGGGGATTTTTGTTTTTCGACAAAGATGCTTTAAGGTCGCTGTGTGCCATGCCTAGGCAGGGAACACGAACTCGAATCTATTCCGCGTGAACACGCATAAACTAGCGGTGTGTATCCACCTACTTTTGAAAAGTGAAGAAGGCAACCTCCTTCTATCAGATTTGATTTTGATTTTAAGCTGGTGTTTAAAATACGAAATCAAATCATAATAAGAAGGCGGCACCCCCCCACGCCCTATCTCTAAGCGAGAAGTATACACCACGAGTCTAGCTACGGCTAAGATCGCGAGCAAAACCATACGTTTCTCCCTGGGCCACAAGGGGTCCATGTTGAAGACAACGGATGCTAAATCCAAGCACGTCACCCGATCGGGGGTGATGCGAGCCGTCACCTCGCCGACATACGTCCAAAATTCACGAAGTTTGGAGCAGGTGAAAAAGGCATGTTCCGCCGTTTCAATTTCATCTTCCTCGCAACGTGGGCAAAAGGGGCTGATAGCCATACCAATTTTGAATCGTATGTCATTGAGGGGTAACACATTTCGAACCAATCGCCAGGTCAGAGAGAACTCAGAATTATTGAGATAGCTCCTGCCTGGCGCCCAATTCCACTGAGAGCGAGCCTCCTCCTCCGACAATCCAAGTCGCTCCCCAAGAGGATCCGAAGCGGTCCCCACCACTAACTCCCGATAGAATGTCCTTCTAGACCGGGCGAGGTCACTGGACCCCGGCAGCACTCTGAGCGCAGCTCGGCATTCGTTGAAGAACTGCGATTGACTCCTTGGCTTACGTCGGCATTCGGCCAAGTGGTCAGGGATGAGGTTAGGAAAAGCGCTTCCAACCGCAGGGCCCCACGCAGACTCCTCTGTCAAGGTTCGGCTCAGGAATGATAACCGCTCGGCATACAAATGGCTCGCCAAGTCGGGCATTCCCAAGCCTCCCACATCAGGACGTTGAGTACAGACCTGTCTACGGACTAGCGGCTTCCCCTTTGCCCACAAAAGCGAGAAAAGGAGACGCGTTAAAACCGCTCGGCGGTCCGCAGGCAGAGGTAGTACAGCCAATCGGTAAAGGATGAGCGGAAAGACGTACGTGACGCACGCCTCAGCCCGACCTTTAAGGGAAAGCCCCCTTCGAAGCCAAATCCTTACAGACGCTTCGACCTTAGACTGTACTTCCGACCAGTTCTTATCAAGCTGGAGACCGGGTCCGAACCATACGCCGAGGATCCGAACCGGGCCGTCAGTCCAGTTGAAAAGGCCCGGGAGCGCAGCCGCGCCACTCCAGGCAGCCAACCTTAGGCCATTGGATTTGCTAAGGTTGACTTTGGCCCCTGTCACTTTTTCGTACCTTCTGAGTGCCTTAGTCACCGCGAGAATGTCTCGAAAGCACGACACAAACACGGTGACATCATCGGCATACGCGGATACCCTGGCTCGCGCACCGCCAGGAAGAGCAATACCGCGTAGGGCCAGTCCAGGCTCCCCGATCCTAAGCCTGCGGAGAAAAGGCTCCAAGGCAAGGACGTAAAGCAGGGGAGACAGCGGACATCCCTGACGTACCGACCGAGAGACGGCAAAAGACTCCGATCGCATTCCATTCACTTGCACCACTGCCGTCGGCCCGCGATACAAAATGGAGATCCATCTGCGGAAGTCCGGTGTAAAACCGGAGGCCTCTAAAACAGATCCCAGGAACCGATGGTCGACCCTGTCAAAAGCTTTGGACTGATCTAAATTGATCAGCGCGGCTTCGGTGTCGTCTTCTAATCCCTCTATGATCGTGCGCATCAGATGCAAGTTGTTTTGAATCGATCTCCCCTTCACAGCATAATTCTGATCAGGTTCGACCAACTCAGCGATAACAAGCTGCAACCGATTTGCAAGAACTTTGGCCAAAATCTTTAAATCTGTGTTTAGCAGAGTTATGGGCCTGTAATCGTCTAATTCCCCACCATCTTGGCCCTTTTTCTGAAGCAATGTGATCACTCCCTTGGTGACTTGACCGGGGATGGAACCCTGTTCAAACCAGTGATTGAAAACATTGACCAGAATAGGTACGAAGATGTGCGACAGCCTCAAGAACAATTCATAGGGCAAACCATCGAGTCCCGGCGATTTGTCGTAGCCGACCTGCTTCAGTGCAGCCAAGACCTCACACTCTGTAACGCGCCCATCACAGCTAGCCGCTCGGGCCGCCTCCAGGCGGGGCGAGCCAGCTAAATAGCTGCCAAACTCCTCGACGCGGAGTCCGGGCAGTTGGGTGAACCGTTCCATGAAATGCTCACGAAATCCCCGGCAAATCTCCCGAGCCGACACAAGGGTGTGTCCTTCCGGGTGTTTGACTTGACGAATGAGACCGACCGAGCTGCGACGAAGTGGAGTTCTACGCTCTTGCGCGTCCACATTCACGGCTTCGTTGGACACTCTATCTAGCCTAGCTCTAACTACTTGACCCTCATACCGCACGTTAGCCGCACGTTTCAGGTCCCCCTTAGCTAGCTCTATGCCTAGGGAATCCCCCCCAGCCACCGCCCGGGCCAGCTTATTTTCTAAACGCTTTTCTGTTTCTGCCTTATTTAGGGCGAGGCGTTGGCTATATTGAACAGAAAAGCGCCTAATGCCAACTTTGGCGTTAACCCACCACTTACTCCCGGTTACCGCCCCCACTAATCCCTTTTGAAAGTTAAGAGATAGCTGCTCCCGGAAGTCACGTATCTCCAGTAAGGAGGTATTTAACTTCCAGTAGCTAGCTACCTTGTGTGTCTTAGGGGCTAACTCCAGACTGGCCACAAGTAACTTGTGGTCAGAATGGCCTAACCAGTGGAACGTGGGACAAGAGATATAATCTACGTTGCCTCTTCTAATTAGCAATCCATCCAAGTAAGAACTTGAATGGAAAGTGCCGCTAGCGAGCCACGTCCACATCTCCCGCCCTGAGTGATCGATACGAAATCTGTCGACCAGATCGCATTGTGCCATCAGATCAGACAGACTTGTCTCACACCTATCCGACCCACTAGGTCCCCCCACCTTATCTATCCTGGGATCAAGGATGGCATTCCAATCTCCCACTAGGATTAGCCGCTCCGAACCACCGAGAAACCCCTCCAACCCTCGGAAAAAGGAAACCCTCTCACGAATGGAATTGGGCGCATAAACCGCGACGATTCGAAACATGGCACTATTCACGGCAACATCAGCCACGACCAGTCTGCCATCAGCATCCGCGTGAACAACGTTTACCCTTGCTAACAGAGTGCGTCTAACTAACAGCGAAACTCCCCGAGCAGAACGGTCACCAAATGCTGAAAAAACATCGAAATGTTCCGACAGCAGTCGATGATCGTCCATCGAAACATAGTGAGTTTCCTGTACCGCAGCCACATCTAATTCAAAAGCCTTGAGATCCCCCAGTATGCGGGCTGCTTTGCTTAAGGATCTCAAGCCTCTCGCGTTCAAGCTTCCTAGTTTCAAGGTCGTAGCCATTGCACTAGTCAGTGTCAATCAGCGGCCTAAAGTCTTTGTCAGTGAGGATGCCGACGGCATGCCCGATATTGCCAGTGAGCAATTCTGACGACGCGCGGCCGTCTCGGGAGATGCCCCCGACATCCAGGGGGAAGGTTAACTTTAAAGCTCTATAAAAACAAGGGTGGACGTAAATGGGGATCCTCCCTTCACATTTATCCCTCAGATCGTCGAGGGAGTCGTGCCCTTCTTCCACCAACGTTAGACCCAGGATCGCATCCTTTGCTGCTTCTATCATTCGCCACATGGATTTCGTGCGGCGAATTTTCGTCTTCCTGACGAACGTGATCAGCAAAGGAGCATCGGGGAAGTTGGACGGGTTGGTAATGTCCAGACCCTGGGTCTTCGTAAGGAGCTGCAGCGGTTTGATGGCACCTCTCTGCTGCGGCGTAAGCTCGGCAGCGGCGTGGTGCAGATCTGCATTGCAGATGAGGTCCCCTGGCAGGAAGGGGAGCTTTCTCGTCTTCTCCTTTCTTGTAGGGGAGGGCGACGCTTTTTGTTTCTTGGCCTGTTTGGCCACATTGGGAGTTTTGGACCCCGACTCTTCCTTTCGAGACAGAGAGCGGGAACTAGCTGGGGGAGTTTCAGTGGGGGAAGGGGATTTCTGCTCAGTGGTGGGTTTAGGTTTTGGGGATTCGGGGGACTGAGCAGGAGAGATAGTCATCTCTACGGACATCGGGGCGGGGGATTGGGGCCCAGCCTCTTTTTCTTGTGAAACGGCACGTTTGGCCACCTTTCTATCCCGGGTGAACTTTTTCACTGTCTCTCGAGCCGGGGCCGGGCCAGCGTCACCCTCCATCTTCTCCCCTTCCGATTCGGACGATGAAGATGTTGACGAAGGTAGTGACAGGGGAACCTCGGTTTTTCGTTTCGTGGCCGCTGCCGTGCTAGATGTTTGCTGCGGCTCCTTATCGGTGGGCATATCCACGCTCATTGACTTGGCGGGACCCCGCATCCCTTTTACTTCAGAGGGCTGCACTTTGGAGGAGGGCTTCTGTGGTTTGTTCTTTCGTACCACTGGGGTGAAACCCTCCTCGTCCTTATCAGTTCTAGGAGCTACTGATGCCGCTGGACCTCCCGGGGCTGCGGCAGAAGGGGTCTTCTTGATTGGCGCCTTTTTTGGGCAGTCTTTCGCCATATGCCCCTTCTGCTCGCAGTGCCAGCAATGTGGCCTCCTGCCCTCGACGATGATAGACATCGACCAGGAGTCGCACTTGAGCAGTGGCGGTATCTTGTTGAAGCCATCCCGGTCCAAACGCATTTTAATTTTGTAGTCCCCTACCATTAGGTTATGGGGACCGCGGACCGGGATTATGGCTTCGACGTCCCCATATTGACTCATCACTGCACCTAGTTGCTCCGAGTCAATATAGCAGGGGACGCCGAGGACAGTGACTAGTGTCCTCCTCCTGCTCAAGTACTCCGGCCTGAGGATCAGATGTTTATGCCTCAGGTCGGCCCTGGCCAACTTCTCTGCTTCCTGTTCAGAGGGGAGTAAAAGGTCCCAGGTTGCGAAACCTCGACGGCAAATATATGTCGCCGGGACTTTCAGGGACCATAAAATCTCCCCTACCGTTTCGATCTGGAGCCCAGCCAGCCCTTTGGTTCTGGAGTCGATGGTGACTAGCGAAACAATTCGCTTCGCTAGCCGTTCCACCGCTCCTGGCGCTGCTTTGATAACGCTACCGTCGGTTAGTTCCTTGTACTTAGACTCGAACAACCGACGGTATTCTGACGGGCTTCTTTGCGACTGGGGTCCCCACTGGTCTTTAGGTGATTGGGCAGGAGAGTTGGTTTGCGCCGGAGTTGTAGGTGTTACAGCCTTCGTCGGCGACGGCGTCTTCTGCCCGGGAGGTATCGCCCATGAATTGGGTGTCTCCGCTGGTGTTGATGAGAGGGACGGCCACTCCTTTGGAGCTGTTTCCGGCGTTGTTGCCGGCGGAGTGGCCGCCTTGGTTCCTCTCTTGCCAGCGACATCCGCTGCTCCTTTTTTGGTGACGGTGCGAGCAGCCCCCATCTTCCTCGGCCTAGACTGCCGCATGCTAGCCTTGGCCGGGCCATCTGGAGTCAGCTGCAGAACTTCCATGCTGCTGTCTCTGCTACTGCCACGACTGCTCACAGGGCTGTGGTCGCTGCAGACACTGCTGTCGCTGCAAATGCTGCTGTCACTGCCAAAAAGTTCTTGGGTCAGGTTGCGGCATTGAGCAGAGTCCCTGTCAATGTGGGCTGGTGGCTGATCTGGGTCGGTGGCCCCTTCTTTGTGGGACTCCACCGACCGGGTCGCTCTTACTCCTGGAGGCAGGCGGCCTTTTCGCCTACTACCAGGCGGGCTGACGGTTGAAGCCCGGCGAGCGATTGGTACAGTGGGGAGTCGTTCCCACCGACCCAGATCACCTCTAGGATCTGAGCTATCCTGGGTGGAGCTGCCGGGGACAGCAGCGTGCAAGCTAACAGGGCTCCCGCCTAAGGCGGCAGACCCTGATCTACTTTCAGTGCTGGGAGCGGCACTGGCGGACGTACTGGGCACGACGCCTATGGCGGCGTGACCGTCCTGCTGTTTGAGGTCTGCTCCCTCCCCGACCTGAGACCGTCGCCTCAGTTCGGAAAAGGAGCCCGGGCTAGACAAAGACTCTGCAGCAGAGCCCGGACCACTCCTCCCCTCTTCCATCCAACTCCCGGCTAGAGACCCGCCGATTCGGATTCAGGAAGACCGTCGCCAAAAGGTACGTAAGTCAGACCCGAAACCTGCCAGCTGCTTAAGTCAAGCCTGGGGGTTGGACACCTGCAAGAGAAGGGAACAAAAAGATTAATACAATGGAACCGCCCAACAGGGGCGGCCACCCAAGAGGGGTGTGGAAGGACAAATTGCCCAACAGGGGCTAGTCTAAGGGGACAGAGAGAGTCCCCTGATGATTTAGCTTTAAACTGGGCGGGGCCCAAGTAGCTGGTCTCCTCTTAGGCAATCACAAGTGATTGCCTAAGAGTTGCCTGAAAAAATACAAGACGAGTCAAGATTTTAAAAGGCGGGAGAAAATCAAAATCTGAGGTTATTTACTGGGGTATTTATAACCAATCTACACCTGAACAGCGGTCTATCCACTAGACACTGTTTAAATTACATTATTAAATTAACAAGTAATAATAACTAAGATTTTCTTTCAAAAAACATTGTATACTACTATTTAACAAATTCTTATATAAGTTTGGAATATCAACAATGAATTTTACACTCCCCTAGGCCGTTTTTCTCTAATTCAACATAGCTTTCATACGCCATTACCGAAAATGACAATTAATTCACTTCTTTTGGCTAACATCAAAGTGTAGTATCTGTTTCGATGGATACTGCACCCCATAGACTGGTATCGTCGCGGCCTTCGGGGCTTCATTCCGTCGGTCTATGGGTTTGTCCTGTGCAGTTCTAGGAGGTCAAATTCGATAGTAAATTCGAAATAATCTAATGTATTTATGTACTAATCCGATAAAAATGCAGAGTCACTGTAAACATCCCATAATCCCTTGCCGGATGTACCCGGTCTTGTCCTAAATTGTGTCCGGTTGTATCAGATCATCCATTAACTTCTGTCCGGATGCATCAATAACAACATAGTAATCCTACGTTAAGAGTGTGTAGTGAAACAAGGGTTGCTCAATCACATCCGCACCTGTCCAATAATCCATTGCCGGATGTACCCGGTCTTGCTCTAAATTGTGTCCGGTTATATCATGACGTCAGAGAGTGGCAGATAATTTGAAAAATAATGCAAAGTGGCGGGAAGAAATTCACTCACACTACAACCTTTTAATAGACGCTAATATTCCTCCCCCTCCCTTCCGTTATCATGATAGGCATTACCTCCTCCTTTCATGTCAAATTGGGGGGGGGGGGTGACGGCATTCGCCGGTGTGAGTCCCTCAGGCCAAATTTGGGGAGGGGGAGTGTCGGCATTCGCCGGCGCTCACACCTTTTTGAGAGGGTGGAGACAGTGTAGTATCTGTTGCGAGGAGAGAGTGTCAGCATTCGCCGGTGTGAGCGCATCAGGCCAAATCTTTTCTTGGGGGGGGGTATTAAGCAAATCTATAATAAAGACCAATGTGCATTTATTTGTATCTATAATAAAGGCCAATGTGCATTTATTTGTATCTTCTATTATATAAAGGCCAGTTGTCTGTATGTCTGTCTGTTTGTCTGTTTGTATGTCCAGATACTCCTCCGAGAGTACCCAACAAACAGTCACACGGTTGACGTCATTATGACCGGCCAGCCCCGGGACGTATACTATCTCAGTACCGGAAAAAAAATGGACTCTTCGAGGGTCGACTGCCTTTTTCCTCGATTTTCAACGTTGTTTAGTACTAATTTGAGAAAAAAACAATGACATCATGTAGAATTTGAGAAATAATGCACCGTCATGCTTTTAACAGGAAATGACGTCAGAGGAAAAGAGTGTAGGGAAGAAAATCCCTCACACTAAAACTCTTCTTTCCCTCTCACTCCCACCCCTTCTACCTTCCTTTCCTCCCCTACGCCCGTTCTGATGATACCACCCTCCTAGGCATTACCTCCTCCTTTTTGAGAGTTGTAGAGATAGAGCGGCGGTGTGACTGCTTCAGGTCAAATTAGGGGGGGGGGGTGTCGGCATTCGCCGGTGAAGCGCCTCATGCCAAATTTGGAGATGGGGGATTGTCGGCATAATGCAAAGTCACGATTTTAACAGGAAATGACGTCAAAGTGGATGCCTAACGGCACTTTTTTGAACACGAGTTTATAGTGAAGCAAGGGTTGCTTAATCCTAACCGCATTTCTTCTGTTGACATGATACCATCCTCCCAGGTATTACCTCCTTCTTTTTGAGAGGTGTGAAGTTAGTGTAATAAATAATTATGCTCCACCATTGTTTTCACTAATATTTGTATACATATTAAATAACGTTTCAAGAAGTAAAGTAAAAAGAGAAATAATTATGCTCCACCATTGTTTTCACTAATATTTGTATACATATTAAATAACGTCTCAAGAAGTAAGGTAAGAAGAGAAATTATTATGCTCCTCCATTGTTTTCACTTATATTTGTATACATATTAAATAACGTCTCAATAAGTAAAGTAAGAAGAGATATAATTATGCTCCACCATTGTTTTCACAAATATTTGTATACATATTAAATAACGTCTCAATCAGTAAATTAAAAGGAAGAAAAAATTATGCTCCGCCATTGTTTTCACTAATATTTGTATACATATTAAAAAACATCTCAATAAATAAAGTAAGAATAGAAATAATTATGCTCCGCCACTGTTTTCACTAATATTTGTATACATGTTAAATAACATTTTTTTTTGAACTCAAAATATTTCGCTGGGTCGGAGAAAATTTTAGGGGTCAATCCGAACTTTTTAGGGGTCAGCAAAATTTGTTCTTTTTTATTTTGTTTTTAACTCAAAATATTTCTCAGGGTTATGTGAGAGTGAAAAATTAGTTGGGATGAGGGGCTGGAGAGATTTAGGGGTCAGGCCGAACTTTTTAGGGGTCAGGCCGAACTTTTTAGTGGTCACGCCAATTTTTTGTTTTGAAGTCAAAATATTTCTCAGAGTTGGAGGAGAGTGAAAAATTAGGGGCTGGAGAGATTTAGGGGTCGGGGAAAATTTTAGGGGTCAGGACGAACTTTTTAGGGGTCAGGCCAAATTTTTTTTTTTTTTTTTTTTAAGTCAAAATATTTCTCAGGGTTGGGGGAGAGTGAAAAATTAGGGGGCTTGAGAGATTTAGGGGGTCGGGGAATATTTTAGGGGTCAGGACGAACTTTTTAGGGGTCAGGCCAAATTTTTTTGTTTTTTTTTGTTTTGAAGTCAAAATATATCTCATGGTTGGGGGAAGGTGAAAAATTAGGGGGCTGGAGAGATTTAGGGGTCGGGGAAAATTTTAGGGGTCAGGACGAACTTTTTAGGGGTCAGGCCAAATTTTTTTGTTTTTTTTTGTTTTTTGTTTTGAAGTCAAAATATTTCTCAGGGTTGGGGGAGAGTGAAAAATTAGGGGGCTGGAGAGATTTAGGGGTCGGGGAAAAGTTTAGGGGTCAGGACGAACTTTTTAGGGGTCAGGCCAATTTTTTTTGTTTATTTTTGTTTTGAAGTCAAAATATATCTCATGGTTGGGGGAGAGTGAAAACTTAGGGGGCTGGAGAGATTTAGGGGTCGGGGAAAATTTTAGGGGTCAGGACGAACTTTTTAGGATTAAGGCAAAATTTTTTGTTTTTTTTTTGTTTTGAACTCAAAATATTTCTCAGGGTTGGGGGAGAGTGAACAATTAGGGGGCTGGAGAGATTTAGGGGTCGGGGAAAATTTTAGGGGTCAGGCGGAACTTTTTAGGGGTCAGGCCAAATTTTTTTGTTTATTTTTGTTTTGAAGTCAAAATATTTCTCATGGTGTGGGGAGAGTGAAAAATTAGGGGGTTGGAGACATTTAGGGTCGGGAAAATTTTAGGGGTCAGGCGGAACTTTTTAGGTGGTCAGGCCAAATTTTTTTGTTTATTTTTGTTTTGAAGTCAAAATATTTCTCATGGTTGGGGGAGAGTGAAAAATTAGGGGGTTGGAGACATTTAGGGTCGGGAAAATTTTAGGGGTCAGGCGGAACTTTTTAGGGGTCAGGCCAAATTTTTTTGTTTTTTTTTTGTTTTGAAGTCAAAATATTTCTCATGGTTGGGGGAGAGTGAAAAATTAGAGGCTGGAGAGATTTAGGGGACGGGGAAAATTTTAGGGGTCAGGCACAATTTTTTAGGGTCTGCCCAAATTTAGGGGCGGCGATATGTCTGTATTTAGCTTCCACACCAGGGCGGCGATAGGTACTTATTTAGCATTCAGCAGTGGTGATAGGTACTTATATAGCATGTGCACATGGGCGGTAATAAGTACGTATATAGTATGCACACCGGGGCAGTGATAGGTATGTATTTAGCATGCGCACTGAGGAAGCGATCGGTTCATATATAGCACGCGCACCGGGGCGGCGATAGGTACGTATATAGCACGCGCACAGGGGCGGCGAAAGGTACATATTTAAAATTCACACCGGGCGGCGAAAGGTACATATTTAAAATTCACACCGGGGCGGCGATAGGTACGTATTTAGCATTCACACCGGGGCGGCGATAGGTATGTATTTAGCATTCACACCGGGGCAGCGATAGGTATGTATTTAGCATTCGCACCGGGGCAGCGATATGTACGTATTTAGCTTCCGCACCGGGGCGGCGATAAGTACGTATTTAGAATTCACACCGGGGCGGCAATAGGTACGTATTTTGAATTCACACCAGGGCGGCGATAGGTATGTATTTAGCATTCGCACCGGGGCGGCGATATGTACGTATTTAGCTTCCACACCAGGGCGGCGATAGGTACGTATTCAGAATTCAGGGGTGGCGATAGCTACGTATATAGCATGTACACACAGGCAGCAATAAGTACGTACATAGCAGGCGCTCTGCTGCGGCGATCAGTACATATATTGCATGCGTACCGGGGCGGCGAAAGGTATGTATTTCACATTCGCACCGTAGTGGTGATAGGTACGCATTTAGCATTCGCACTGGGGTGGCTATAGGTACGTATTTAGCATTCGCACCAGGGCGGCTATAGGTACGTATTTAGCATTCGCACTGGGCCGGCGATAGGTACGTATTTAGCATTACCACCAAAGCGGCAATATGTACATATTAATTATTCGCACTAGGGCAGTGATAGGTACTTATGTAGCATGCACACCGGAGCGCAATTGGTATGTCTTTAGTATTCGCACTAGGGCAGCGATAGGTACTTATGTAGCATGCACACCGGGGCGCAATAGGTATGTATTTAGCATTCACACCGGGGCAACGATAGGTACTATTTAGCATTCGCAACGGGGCGGCGATAGGTACTTAAATAGTATCTGCACCGGGGCGGCGATAGGTACGTATATAGTATGTGCACTGGGGCGGCGATAGGTACGTATATAGTATGCGCACCGGGGTGATGATAGATACGTATATAGTATGAACACCGGGGTGGAGATAAGTACCTATATAGAAGGCGCAGATAGAGGTGTTACTTTTTATAGAAATATGTCATACTATTACCCTGGGCAATAGGAGAAATGGTGGGGAAGAAACAGCTTTTGCAAAAGGCAAAATTAGAAAGTAGCGGCGAAATGGGGCGACCAGGAAAGAGAAAGGTAGCAGATAAAGAGACGGCAATAGAGAGAGGGGGCAGACATAGAAGTTTGAATATAAAGATGTTACACACACGATTTTTCTTCAAATATATGTTTTTATGACCCCTTGCAACGCCGGGTAGCCCCGCTAGTCTCTTATATAAAGGGCAGTTGTCTGTTTGTATGTTTGTTTGTTTGTTTGTATGTCCAGTATCTCCTCAAAAACTACCCGACGACATGTCAAAAAGTTGACATCTACAGGACCGCACAAATCCCGGATGTAAAATATCTTAAAACCGCGAAAATCGATTCACTCGCTGACAGTCAACCGGACCACTTTCCGACAAAAGGTAGCAGTTTTTTTCGTATTTTTCACGAAATTTCAACGTTAATATGTAGTAAATTCGAAATAATCTAATGTATTTATGTACTAATCCGATAAAAATGCAGAGTCATTGTAAACATCCCATAATCCCTTGCCGGATGTACCCGGTCTTGCCCTAAATTGTGTCCGGTTGTATCAGATCATCCAATAACTTCTGTCCGGTTGCATCAATAACAACATAGGAATCCTACGTTAAGAGTGTGTAGTGAAACAAGGGTTGCTCAATCACATCCGCACCTGTCCCATAATCCTTTGCCGGATGTACCCGGTCTTGCTCTAAATTGTGTCCGGTTATATCAGGTCATCATGACGTCAGAGAGTGGCAGATAATTTGAAAAATAATGCAAAGTGGCGGGAATAAATTCACTCACACTACAACCTTTTAATAGACGCTAATATTCCTCTCACTCCCTTCCGTTATCATGATAGGCATTACCTCCTCCTTTAATGCCAAATGGGGGGGGGGTGACGGCATTCGCCGGTGTGAGCGCCTCAGGCCAAACTTTTTCTTTGGGGGGGGGGGGGGGGTATTAAGCAAATCTATAATAAAGACCAATGTGCATTTATTTGTATCTATAATAAAGACCAATGTGCATTTATTTGTATCTATAATAAAGGCCAATGTGCATTTATTTGCATCTATAATAAAGACCAATGTGCATTTATTTGTATCTATAATAAAGACCAATGTGCATTTATTTGCATTTATTTGCATCTATAATAAAGGCCAATGTGCATTTATTTGCATCTATAATAAAGACCAATGTGCATTTATTTGTATCTATAATAAAGACCAATGTGCATTTATTTGCATCTATAATAAAGGCTAATGTGCATTTATTTGTATCTATAATAAAGAGATTATTTTTAGGGGTCATGCCAAATTTTTTAGGGGTCCGGTCAAATTTTTTTTCTTCTTTTTTTGAACTTAAAATAATTCTCAGGGTTGTGGGACATTGAAAAAAAAAATTGGGGGGGGGGGGGGGGGCTGGAGAGATTAGGGGGTAGGGGAAAATTTTAGGGGTCAGGCCAAATTTTTTAGGGGTCCGGCCAAATTTTTTTGTTTTTTTTTGTTTCGAAGTCAAAATATATCTCATGGTTGGGGGAGAGTGAAAAATTAGGGGGCTGGAGAGATTTAGGGGTCGGGGAAAATTTTAGGGGTCAGGACGAACTTTTTAGGGGTCAAGCAAAATTTTGTTGTTTTTTTTTGTTTTGAAGTCAAAATATATCTAATGGTTGTAAGAGAGTGAAAAATTAGGGGGCTGGAGAGATTTAGGGGTCGGGGAAAATTTTAGGGGTCAAGACGAACTTTTTAGGGGTCAGGCCAAATTTTTTTGTTTTTTTTGGGTTTTTTTTTGTTTTGAAGTCAAAATATATCTCATGGTTGGGGGAGAGTGAAAAATTAGGGGGCTGGAGAGATTTAGGGGTCGGGGAAAATTTTAGGGGTCAGGACGAACTTTTTAGGGGTCAGGCCAATTTTTTTTTGTTGTTTTTGTTTTTTTTTTTTTTAAGCCAAAATATTTCTCAGGGTTGGGGGAGAGTGAAATATTAGGGGGTTGTAGAGATTTAGGGGTCGGGGAAAATTTTAGGGGTCAGGACGAACTTTTTAGGGGTCAGGCCAAATTTTTTCGTTTTTTTTTGTTTTGAAGTCAAAATATATCTCATGGTTGGGGGAGAGTGAAAAATTAGGGGGCTGGAGAGATTTAGGGGTCGGGGAAAATTTTAGGGGTCAGGACGAACTTTTTAGGGGTCAGGCCAAATTTTTTTTTTTTTTTTTTTTTGTTTTGAAGTCAAAATATTTCTCAGGGTTAAGGGAGAGTGAAAAATTAGGGGGCTGGAGAGATTTAGGGGTCGGGGAAAATTTTAGGGGTCAGGACGAACTTTTTAGGGGTCAGGCCAAATTTTTTTGTTTTTTTTTGTTTTGAAGTCAAAATATTTCTAATGGTGGGAGGAGAGTGAAAAATTAGGGGGCTGGAGAGATTTAGGGGTCGGGGACAATTTTAGGGGTCAGGACGAACTTTTTAGGGGTCAGGCCAAATTTTTTTTTTTTTTTTGTTTTTTTTTGTTTTGAAGTCAAAATATTTCTCAGGGTTGGGGGAGAGTGAAAAATTAGGGGGCTAGAGAGATTTAGGGGTCGGGGACAATTTTAGGGGTCAGGACGAACTTTTTAGGGGTCAGGCCAAATTTTTTTTTTTTTTTTGTTTTTTTTTTGTTTTGAAGTCAAAATATTTCTCAGGGTTGGGGGAGAGTGAAAAATTAGGGGGCTAGAGAGATTTAGGGGTCGGGGAAAATTTTAGGGGTCAGGACGAACTTTTTAGGGGTCAGGCCAAATTTTTTTTTTTTTTTTTGTTTTTTTTTTGTTTTGAAGTCAAAATATTTCTCAGGGTTGGGGGAGAGTGAAAAATTAGGGGGCTAGAGAGATTTAGGGGTCGGGGAAAATTTTAGGGGTCAGGACGAACTTTTTAGGGGTCAGGCCAAATTTTTTTTTTTTTTTTTGTTTTTTTTTTTTTTTAAGCCAAAATATTTCTCAGGGTTGGGGGAGAGTGAAATATTAGGGGGTTGGAGAGATTTAGGGGTCGGGGAAAATTTTAGGGGTCAGGACGAACTTTTTAGGGGTCAGGCCAAATTTTTTCGTTTTTTTTTGTTTTGAAGTCAAAATATATCTCATGGTTGGGGGAAAGTGAAAAATTAGGGGGCTGGAGAGATTTAGGGGTCGGGGAAAATTTTAGTGGTCAGGACGAACTTTTTAGGGGTCAGGCCAAATTTTTTTTTTTTTTTTTTTTTTGTTTTGAAGTCAAAATATTTCTAATGGTGGGAGGAGAGTGAAAAATTAGGGGGCTGGAGAGATTTAGGGGTCGGGGACAATTTTAGGGGTCAGGACGAACTTTTTAGGGGTCAGGCCAAATTTTTTTTTTTTTTTTGTTTTTTTTTTGTTTTGAAGTCAAAATATTTCTCAGGGTTGGGGGAGAGTGAAAAATTAGGGGGCTAGAGAGATTTAGGGGTCGGGGAAAATTTTAGGGGTCAGGACGAACTTTTTAAGGGTCAGGCCAAATTTTTTTGTTTTTTTTTCGTTTTGAAGTCAAAATATTTCTCAGGTTTGGGGGAGAGTGAAAAATAAGGGGTCTGGAGAGATTTAGGGGTCGGGGAAAATTTTAGGGGTCAGGACGAACTTTTTAGGGGTCAGGCCAAATTTTTTTGTTTTTTTTTGTTTTGAAGTCAAAATATTTCTCATGGTTGGAGGAGAGTGAAAAATTAGGGTGCTGGAGAGATTTAGGGGTCGGGGACAATTTTAGGGGTCAGGACGAACTTTTTAGGGGTCAGGCCAAATTTTTTTTTTGTTTTTTGTTTTTTTTTGTTTTGAAGTCAAAATATTTCTCAGGGTTGGGGGAGAGTGAAAAATTAGGGGGCTGGAGAGATTTAGGGATCGGGGAAAATTTTAGGGGTCAGGACGAACTTTTTAGGGGTCCGGCCAAATTTTTTTGTTTTTTTTTTGTTTTTTTTATTTTGAAGTCAAAATATTTCTCAGGGTTGGGGGAGAGTGAAAAATTAAGGGGCTGGAGAGATTTAGGGGTCGGGGAAAATTTTAGGGGTCAGGACGAACTTTTTAGGGGTCAGGCCAAATTTTTTCGTTTTTTTTTGTTTTGAAGTCAAAATATATCTCATGGTTGGGGGAGAGTGAAAAATTAGGGGGCTGGAGAGATTTAGGCGTCGGGGAAAATTTTAGGGGTCAGGACGAACTTTTTAGGGGTCAGGCCAAATTTTTTTGTTTTTTTTTGTTTTGAAGTCAAAATATTTCTCATGGTTGGAGGAGAGTGAAAAATTAGGGGGCTGGAGAGATTTAGGGGTCGGGGAAAATTTTAGGGGTCAGGACGCACTTTTTAGGGGTCAGGCCAAATTTTTTTGTTTTTTTTTGTTTTGAAGTCAAAATATATCTCATGGTTGGGGGAGAGTGAAAAATTAGGGGGCTAGAGAGATGTAGGGGTCGGGGAAAATTTTAGGGGTTAGGACGAACTTTTTAGGGGTCAGGCCAAAATTTTTTGTTTTTTTGTTTGTTTTGAAGTCAAAATATTTCTCATGGTTGGGGGAGAGTTAAAAATTAGGGGGCTAGAGAGATTTAGGGGTCGGGGAAAATTTTAGGGGTCAGGACGAACTTTTTAGGGGTCAGGCCAAATTGTTTTGTTTTTTTTTATTTTGAACTAAAATTATTTCTCATGGTTGGAGGAGAGTGAAAAATTAGGGGGCTGGAGAGATTTAGGGGTCGGGGAAAATTTTAGGGGTCAGGACGAACTTTTTAGGGGTCAGGCCAAATTTTTTTTTTTTTTTTTTTTTTTTTTTTTTTTTTTGAAGTCAAAATATTTCTCAGGGTTGGGGGAGAGTGAAAAATTAGGGGGCTGGAGAGATTTAGGGGTCGGGGAAAATTTTAGGGGTCAGGACGAACTTTTTAGGGGTCAGGCCAAATTTTTTGTTTTTTTTTGTTTTGAAGTCAAAATATATCTCATGGTTGGGGGAGAGTGAAAAATTAGGGGGCTGGAGAGATTCAGGGGTCGGGGAAAATTTTAGGGGTCAGGACGAACTTTTAAGGGGTCAGGCCAAATTTTTTTGTTTTTTTTTGTTTTGAAGTCAAAATCGTTCTCATAGTTGGGGGAGAGTGAAAAATTAGGGGGCTAGAGAGATTTAGGGTTCGGGGAAAATTTTAGGGGTCCGGCGGAACTTTTTAGGGGTCAGGCCAAATTTTTTTGTTTTTTTTTGTTTTGAAGTCAAAATCGTTCTCATAGTTGGGGGAGAGTGAAAAATTAGGGGGCTAGAGAGATTTAGGGTTCGGGGAAAATTTTAGGGGTAAGGCGGAACTTTTTAGGGGTCAGGCCAAATTTTTTTGTTTTTTTTTGTTTTGAAGTCAAAATATTTCTCATGGTTGGAGGAGAGTGAAAAATTAGGGGGCTGGAGAGATTCAGGGGTCGGGGAAAATTTTAGGGGTCAGGACGCACTTTTTAGGGGTCAGGCCAAATTTTTTTGTTTTTTTTTGTTTTGAAGTCAAAATATATCTCATGGTTGGGGGAGAGTGAAAAATTAGGGGGCTAGAGAGATGTAGGGGTCGGGGAAAATTTTAGGGGTTAGGACGAACTTTTTAGGGGTCAGGCCAAAATTTTTTGTTTTTTTGTTTGTTTTGAAGTCAAAATATTTCTCATGGTTGGGGGAGAGTTAAAAATTAGGGGGCTAGAGAGATTTAGGGGTCGGGGAAAATTTTAGGGGTCAGGACGAACTTTTTAGGGGTCAGGCCAAATTTTTTTGTTTTTTTTTATTTTGAACTAAAATTATTTCTCATGGTTGGAGGAGAGTGAAAAATTAGGGGGCTGGAGAGATTTAGGGGTCGGGGAAAATTTTAGGGGTCAGGACGAACTTTTTAGGGGTCAGGCCAAATTTTTTTTTTTTTTTTTTTTTTTTTTTTTTTTTTTGAAGTCAAAATATTTCTCAGGGTTGGAGGAGAGTGAAAAATTAGGGGGCTGGAGAGATTTAGGGGTCGGGGAAAATTTTAGGGGTCAGGACGAACTTTTTAGGGGTCAGGCCAAATTTTGTTGTTTTTTTTTGTTTTGAAGTCAAAATATATCTCATGGTTGGGGGAGAGTGAAAAATTAGGGGGCTAGAGAGATTTAGGGTTCGGGGAAAATTTTAGGGGTCAGGCGGAACTTTTTAGGGGTCAGGCCAAATTTTTTTGTTTTTTTTTGTTTTGAAGTCAAAATATTTCTCATGGTTGGAGGAGAGTGAAAAATTAGGGGGCTGGAGAGATTTAGGGGTCGGGGAAAATTTTAGGGGTCAGGACGAACTTTTTAGGGTTCAGGCCAAATTTTTTTCTTTTTTTTTTGTTTTGAACTCAAAATATTTCTCAGGGTTGGGGGAGAGTGAACAATTAGGGGGCTGGAGAGATTGAGGGGTCGGGGAAAATTTTAGGGGTCAAGACGAACTTTTTAGGGGTCAGGCCAAATTTTTTTGTTTTTTTTTGTTTTGAAGTCAAAATATTTCTCATGGTTGGGGGAGAGTGAAAAATTAGGGGGCTGGAGAGATTTAGGGGTCGGGGAAAATTTTAGGGGTCAGGCTGAACTTTTTAGGGTCTGCCCAAATTTAGGGGCGGCGATATGTACGTATTTAGCTTCCACAGTGGGGCGGCGATAGGTACTTATTTAGCATTCAGTGGTGGTGATAGGTACTTATATAGCATGTGCACATGGGCGGTAATAAGTACGTATATAGTATGCACACCGGGGCAGTGATAGGTATGTATTTAGCATGCGCACTGAGGCAGCGATCGGTTCATATGTAGCACGCGCACCGGGGCGGCGATAGGTACGTATATAGCACGCGCAGAGGGGCGGCGAAAGGTACATATTTAAAATTCACACTGGGCGGCGAAAGGTACATATTTAAAATTCACACCGGGGCGGCGATAGGTACGTATTTAGCATTCACGCCGGGGCAGCGATAGGTATGTATTTAGCATTCACACCGGGGCAGCGATAGGTACGTATTTAGCTTCCGCACCGGGGCAGCGAAAGGTATGTATTTCGCATTCGCACCGTAGTGGTGATAGGTACGTATTTAGCATTCGCACTATTGCGGCTATAGGTACGTATTTAGCATTCGCACCAGGGCGGCTATAGGTACGTATTTAGCATTCGCACTGGGCCGGCGATAGGTACGTATTTAGCATTCACACCAAAGCGGCAATATGTACATATTAATTATTCGCAACAGGGCAGCGATAGGTACTTATGTAGCATGCATACCGGGGCGCAATTGGTATGTCTTTAGTATTCGCACTAGGGCAGCGATAGGTACTTATGTAGCATGCACACCGGGGCGCAATAGGTATGTATTTAGCATTCACACCGGGGCAACGATAGGTACTATTTAGCATTCGCAACGGGGCGGCGATAGGTACTTAAATAGTATCTGCACCGGGGCGGCGATAGGTACGTATATAGTATGTGCACTGGGGCGGCGATAGGTACGTATATAGTATGCACACCTGGGTGATGATAGATACGTATATAGTATGAACACCGGGGTGGAGATAAGTACCTATATAGAAGGCGCAGATAGAGGTGTTACTTTTTATAGAAATATGTCATACTATTACCCTGGGCAATAGGAGAAATGGTGGGGAAGAAACAGCTTTTGCAAAAGGCAAAATTAGAAAGTAGCGGCGAAATGGGGCGACCAGGAAAGAGAAAGGTAGCAGATAAAGAGACGGCTATAGAGAGAAAGGGGGCGGACATAGAAGTTTGAATATAAAGATGTTACACACACGATCTTTCTTCAAATATATGTTTTTATGACCCCGAGCAACGCCGGGTCGCCCCGCTAGTAATTATATAAAGGGCAGTTGTCTGTTTGTATGTTTGTTTGTTTGTTTGTATGTCCAGTATCTCCTCAAAAACTACCCGACGACATGTCAAAAAGTTGACAACTACAGGACCGCACAAATCCCGGATGTAAAATATCTAAAAATCGCGAAAATCGATTCACTCGCTGACAGTCAACCGGACCACTTTCCGACAAAAGGTAGCAGTTTTTTCGTATTTTACACGAAATTTCAACGTTAATATGTAGTAAATTACAAATAATCTAATGTATTTATGTACTAATCCGATAAAAATGCCGAGTCACTATAAACATCCCATAATCCCTTGCCGGATGTACCCGGTCTTGCCCTAAATTGTGTCCGGTTGTATCAGATCATCCAATAACTTCTGTCCGGTTGCATCAATAACAACATAGGAATCCTACGTTAAGAGTGTGTAGTGAAACAAGGGTTGCTCAATCACATCCTCATCTGTCCCATAATCCCTTGCCGGATGTACCCGGTCTTGCTCTAAATTGTGTCCGGTTATATCAGGTCATCATGACGTCAGAGAGTGGCAGTTTTCCTTTCTGTCATTTTTCCCTCTCACACTTTCTTTCTTAATTATTAATAGACGCTAATATTCCCCCCCTCCCTCCCTGTGACCGTTCTGTTATCATGATAGGAATTACCTCCTCCTTTCAGGCCAAATTGGGGGGGGGTTACGGTATTCGCCGGTGTGAGCATTACCTCCTTCTTTTTTGAGAAGTGTAGAGGTAGGGTAGTATCGGTTCCGTTGTCATGATGCACTGATCCCATGCATTACCTCCTCCTTTTTTGAGAAGTGTAGATGTAGAATAGTATCGGTTCCGTTGTCAAGATGTGCTCATCCCATGAATTACCTCCTCCTTTTTTGAGAAGTGTTGAGGTAGGGTCGTATCGGTTCCGTTGTCATGATGCACTATTCCAATGCATTATCTCCTCCTTTTTTGAGAAGTGTTGACGTAGGGTCGTATCGGTTCCGTTGTCATGATGCACTATTCCAATGCATTATCTCCTCCTTTTTTGAGAAGTGTTCAGGTAGGGTCGTATCGGTTCTGTTGTCATGATGCCCTAATCCCATGCATTATCTACTCCTTTTTTGAGCAGTGTTGAAGTGTGAGCGACTCAGGCGAAATCCAGGGAGGGGGAATGTCGGCATTCGTCGGTATGAGCGCCTCAAGCGAAATCTGAGAGGGGGATTGTCCGCATTCGCCGGTATGAGCGCCTCAGGACTATTTGGCAGATCAGAAGGAGAGAGGATACCTAAGGGATTTCAGTAGTGCTCATGAAGCCTCCTCGATTTTCAAAGTACTCGGCGTTGTCCGGGAGAAAAGTGCTCAATATCCTAGATAGAGCTACTGTAGTGATAGGTTTAGAAAATATTTTAACGCTATCTTCGTTCCCCTTTGGACAATTTTGCAGATCAAAACGAGGGAGGATACCTAACTGATTTCAGTAGTCCCCAGGAGGCCTCTTTGATTTTCAAAGTACTCGGCGTTGTCCGGGAAAAAAGTGCTCAATGTCCTAGATAGAGCTACTGTAGTGATAGGTTTAAAAAATATTTTAACGCCATCTTCGTTCCCCTTTGGACAATTTTGCAGATGAAAAGGAGGGAGGATACCTAACTGATTTCAGTAGTCCCCAGGAGGCCTCCTTGATTATCAAAGTACTCGGCGTTGTCCGGGAGAAAAGTGCTCAATTTCCTAGATAGAGCTACTGTAGTGATAGTTTTGGAAAATATTTTAACGCCGTCTTCGTTCCTCTTTGGACTATTTCGCAGATCAGAAGGAGAGAGGATACCTAAGGGATTTCAGGAGTGCTCAGGAAGCCTCCTCGATTTTCAAAGTACGCGGCGTTGTCCGGGAAAAAAGTGCTCAATGTCCTAGATAGAGCTACTGTAGTGATAGGTTTTGGAAAATATTTTAACGCCATCTTCGTTCCCCTTTGGACTATTTCGCAGATCAGAAGGAGAGAGGATACCTGAGGGATTTCAGTTGTCCCCAGGAGGCTTCCTTGATTATCAAAGTACTCGGCGTTGTCCGGGATAAAAGTGCTCAATGTCCTAGATAGAGCTACTGTAGTGATAGGTTTGGATAATATTTTAACGCCATCTTCGTTTCCCTTTGGACTATTTCGAAGATCAGAAGGAGAGAGGATACCTAAGGGATTTCAGGAGTGCTCATAAAGCCTCTTCGATTTTCAAAGTACTCGGCGTTGTCCGGAAGAAAAGTGCTCAATATCCTAGATAGAGCTATTGTAGTGATAGGTTTAGAAAATATTTTAACGCCATCTCTGTTTCCCTTTGGACAATTTTGCAGCTGAAAAAGAGGGAGGATACCTAACTGATTTCAGTAGTCCCCAGGAGGCCTCTTTGATTTTCAAAGTACTCGGCGTTGTCCGGGAAAAAAGTGCTCAATGTCCTAGATAGAGCTACTGTAGTGATAGGTTTGGATAATATTTTAACAGCATCTACGCTGAAAAGGATGGGGTAATCGATAAGAGTTATTTCAGTAGTGCTCAGGAGGCCTCTTTGATTTTGAAATACTCGGCGTTGTCCGGGAGAAAAGTGCTCAATATCCTAGATAGAGCTACTGTAGTGATAGGTTTGGAAAATATTTTAACGCCATCTTCGTTTCCCTTTGGACTATTTCGCAGATCAGAAGGAGAGAGGATACCTAAGTGATTTCAGTAGTCCCCAGGAGGCCTCCTTGATTATCAAAGTACTCGGCGTTGTCCGGGAGAAAAGTGCTCAATGTCCTAGATAGAGCTACTGTAGTGATAGGTTTGGATAATATTTTAACAGCATCTACGCTGAAAAGGATGGGGTAATCGATAAGAGTAATTTCAGTAGTGCTCAGGAGGCCTCTTTGATTTTGAAATACTCGGCGTTGTCCGGGAGAAAAGTGCTCAATATCCTAGATAGAGCTACTGTAGTGATAGGTTTGGAAAATATTTTAACGCCATCTTCGTTCCCCTTTGGACTATTTCGCAGATCAGAAGGAGAGAGGATACCTAAGGGATTTCAGAAGTGCTCATGAAGCCTCCTCGATTTTCAAAGTACTCGGCGTTGTCCGGGAGAAAAGTGCTCAATATCCTAGATAGAGCTACTGTAGTGATAGGTTTAGAAAATATTTTAACGCCATCTTCGTTCCCCTTTGGACAATTTTGCAGATGAAAAGGAGGAAGGATACCTAACTGATTTCAGTAGTCCCCAGGAGGCCTCTTTGATTTTACCAAGTACTCGGCGTTGTCCGGGAAAAAAGTGCTCAATATCCTAGATAGAGCTACTGTATTGATAGGTTTAAGTAATATTTTAACGCCATCTTCGTTCCCCTTTGGACAATTTTGCAGATGAAAAGGAGGGAGGATACCTAACTGATTTCAGTAGTCCCCAGGAGGCCTCCTTGATTATCAAAGTACTCGGCGTTGTCCGGGAGAAAAGTGCTCAATGTCCTAGATAGAGCTACTGTAGTGATAGTTTTGGAAAATATTTTAACGCCGTCTTCGTTCCTCTTTGGACTATTTCGCAGATCAGAAAGAGAGAGGATACCTAAGGGATTTCAGGAGTGCTCATGAAGCCTCCTCGATTTTCAAAGTACTCGGCGTTGTCCGGGAGAAAAGTGCTCAATGTCCTAGATAGAGCTACTGTAGTGATAGGTTTTGGAAAATATTTTAACGCCATCTTCGTTCCCCTTTGGACTATTTCGCAGATCAGAAGGAGAGAGGATACCTGAAAGATTTCATTGGTGTTCATGAAGCCTCCTCGATTTTCAAAGTACTCGGCGTTGTCTGGGAGAAAAGTGCTCAATATCCTAGATAGAGCTACTGTAGTGATTTGTTTGGAAAATATTTTAACGCCATCTTCGTTCACCTTTGGACTATTTCGCAGATCAGAAGGAGAGAGGATACCTGAGGGATTTCAGTTGTCCCCAGGAGGCTTCCTTGATTATCAAAGTACTCGGCGTTGTCCGGGATAAAAGTGCTCAATGTCCTAGATAGAGCTACTGTAGTGATAGGTTTGGATAATATTTTAACGCCATCTTCGTTTCCCTTTGGACTATTTCGAAGATCAGAAGGAGAGAGGATACCTAAGGGATTTCAGGAGTGCTCATAAAGCCTCCTCGATTTTCAAAGTACTCGGCGTTGTCCGGGAGAAAAGTGCTCAATATCCTAGATAGAGCTATTGTAGTGATAGGTTTAGAAAATATTTTAACGCCATCTCTGTTTCCCTTTGGACAATTTTGCAGCTGAAAAAGAGGGAGGATACCTAACTGATTTCAGTAGTCCCCAGGAGGCCTCTTTGATTTTCAAAGTACTCGGCGTTGTCCGGGAAAAAAGTGCTCAATATCCTAGATAGAGCTACTGTAGTGATAGGTTTGGATAATATTTTAACAGCATCTACGCTGAAAAGGATGGGGTAATCGATAAGAGTTATTTCAGTAGTGCTCAGGAGGCCTCTTTGATTTTGAAATACTCGGCATTGTCCGGGAGAAAAGTGCTCAATATCCTAGATAGAGCTACTGTAGTGATAGGTTTGGAAAATATTTTAACGCCATCTTCGTTTCCCTTTGGACTATTTCGCAGATCAGAAGGAGAGAGGATACCTAAGTGATTTCAGTAGTCCCCAGGAGGCCTCCTTGATTATCAAAGTACTCGGCGTTGTCCGGGAGAAAAGTGCTCAATGTCCTAGATAGAGCTACTGTAGTGATAGGTTTGGATAATATTTTAACAGCATCTACGCTGAAAAGGATGGGGTAATCGATAAGAGTAATTTCAGTAGTGCTCAGGAGGCCTCTTTGATTTTGAAATACTCGGCGTTGTCCGGGAGAAAAGTGCTCAATATCCTAGATAGAGCTACTGTAGTGATAGGTTTGGAAAATATTTTAACGCCATCTTCGTTCCCCTTTGGACTATTTCGCAGATCAGAAGGAGAGAGGATACCTAAGGGATTTCAGAAGTGCTCATGAAGCCTCCTCGATTTTCAAAGTACTCGGCGTTGTCCGGGAGAAAAGTGCTCAATATCCTAGATAGAGCTACTGTAGTGATAGGTTTAGAAAATATTTTAACGCCATCTTCGTTCCCCTTTGGACAATTTTGCAGATGAAAAGGAGGAAGGATACCTAACTGATTTCAGTAGTCCCCAGGAGGCCTCTTTGATTTTACCAAGTACTCGGCGTTGTCCGGGAAAAAAGTGCTCAATATCCTAGATAGAGCTACTGTATTGATAGGTTTAAGTAATATTTTAACGCCATCTTCGTTCCCCTTTGGACAATTTTGCAGATGAAAAGGAGGGAGGATACCTAACTGATTTCAGTAGTCCCCAGGAGGCCTCCTTGATTATCAAAGTACTCGGCGTTGTCCGGGAGAAAAGTGCTCAATGTCCTAGATAGAGCTACTGTAGTGATAGTTTTGGAAAATATTTTAACGCCGTCTTCGTTCCTCTTTGGACTATTTCGCAGATCAGAAAGAGAGAGGATACCTAAGGGATTTCAGGAGTGCTCATGAAGCCTCCTCGATTTTCAAAGTACTCGGCGTTGTCCGGGAGAAAAGTGCTCAATGTCCTAGATAGAGCTACTGTAGTGATAGGTTTTGGAAAATATTTTAACGCCATCTTCGTTCCCCTTTGGACTATTTCGCAGATCAGAAGGAGAGAGGATACCTGAAAGATTTCATTGGTGTTCATGAAGCCTCCTCGATTTTCAAAGTACTCGGCGTTGTCTGGGAGAAAAGTGCTCAATATCCTAGATAGAGCTACTGTAGTGATTTGTTTGGAAAATATTTTAACGCCATCTTCGTTCACCTTTGGACTATTTCGCAGATCAGAAGGAGAGAGGATACCTGAGGGATTTCAGTTGTCCCCAGGAGGCTTCCTTGATTATCAAAGTACTCGGCGTTGTCCGGGATAAAAGTGCTCAATGTCCTAGATAGAGCTACTGTAGTGATAGGTTTGGATAATATTTTAACGCCATCTTCGTTTCCCTTTGGACTATTTCGAAGATCAGAAGGAGAGAGGATACCTAAGGGATTTCAGGAGTGCTCATAAAGCCTCCTCGATTTTCAAAGTACTCGGCGTTGTCCGGGAGAAAAGTGCTCAATATCCTAGATAGAGCTATTGTAGTGATAGGTTTAGAAAATATTTTAACGCCATCTCTGTTTCCCTTTGGACAATTTTGCAGCTGAAAAAGAGGGAGGATACCTAACTGATTTCAGTAGTCCCCAGGAGGCCTCTTTGATTTTCAAAGTACTCGGCGTTGTCCGGGAAAAAAGTGCTCAATATCCTAGATAGAGCTACTGTAGTGATAGGTTTGGATAATATTTTAACAGCATCTACGCTGAAAAGGATGGGGTAATCGATAAGAGTTATTTCAGTAGTGCTCAGGAGGCCTCTTTGATTTTGAAATACTCGGCATTGTCCGGGAAAAAAGTGCTCAATATCCTAGATAGAGCTACTGTAGTGATAGGTTTGGAAAATATTTTAACGCCATCTTCGTTTCCCTTTGGACTATTTCGCAGATCAGAAGGAGAGAGGATACCTAAGTGATTTCAGTAGTCCCCAGGAGGCCTCCTTTATTATCAAAGTACTCGGCGTTGTCCGGGAGAAAAGTGCTCAATGTCCTAGATAGAGCTACTGTAGTGATAGGTTTTGGAAAATATTTTAACGCCATCTTCGTTCTCCTTTGGACTATTTCGCAGATCAGAAGGAGAGAGGATACCTAAGGGATTTCATGGGTGTTCATGACGCCTTCTCGATTTTCAAAGTACTCGGCGTTGTCCGGGAGAAAAGTGCTCAATATCCTAGATAGAGCTACTGTAGTGATAGGTTTGGAAAATATTTTAACGCCATCTTCGTTCCCCTTTGGACTATTTCGCAGATCAGAAGGAGAGAGGATACCTAAGTGATATCAGTAGTCCCCAGGAGGCCTCCTTGATTATCAAAGTACTCGGCGTTGTCCGGGAGAAAAGTGCTCAATGTCCTAGATAGAGCTACTGTAGTGATAGGTTTGGAAAATATTTTAACGCCATCTTCGTTCCCCTTTGGACTATTACGCAGATCAGAAGGAGAGAGGACACCTAAGGGATTTCAGGAGTGCTCATGAAGCCTCCTCGATTTTCAAAGTACTCGGCGTTGTCCGGGAGAAAAGTGCTCAATATCCTAGATAGAGCTACTGTAGTGATAGGTTTAGAAAATATTTTAACGCCATCTTCGTCTCCCTTTGGACAATTTTGCAAATAAAAGGAGGGAGGATACCTAACTGATTTCAGTAGTCCCCAGGAGGCCTCTTTGATTTTCAAAGTACTCGGCGTTGTCCGGGAAAAAAGTGCTCAATGTCTTAGATAGAGCTACTGTAGTGATAGGTTTGGATAATATTTTAACAGCATCTACGCTGAAAATGGATGGGGTAATCGATAAGAGTTATTTCAGTAGTGCTCAGGAGGCCTCTTTGATTTTGAAATACTCGGCGTTGTCCGGGAGAAAAGTGCTCAATATCCTAGATGGAGCTACTATAGTGATAGGTTTGGAAAATATTTTAACGCCATCTTCGTTCCCCTTTGGACTATTTCGCAGATCAGAAGGAGAGAGGATACCTAAGGGATTTCAGGAGTGCTCATGAAGCCTCCTCGATTTTCAAAGTACTCGGCGTTGTCCGGGAGAAAAGTGCTCAATATCCTAGATAGAGCTACTGTAGTGATAGGTTTAGAAAATATTTTAACGCCATCTTCGTTCCCCTTTGGACAATTTTGCAGATGAAAAGGAGGAAGGATACTTAACTGATTTCAGTAGTCCCCAGGAGGCCTCTTTGATTTTACCTAGTACTCGGCGTTGTCCGGGAAAAAAGTGCTCAATATCCTAGATAGAGCTACTGTAGTGATAGGTTTAGAAAATATTTTAACGCCATCTTCGTTCCCCTTTGGACAATTTTGCAGATGAAAAGGAGGGAGGATACATAACTGATTTCAGTAGTCCCCAGGAGGCCTCCTCGATTATCAAAGTACTCGGCGTTGTCCGCGAGAAAAGTGCTCAATGTCCTAGATAGAGCTACTGTAGTGATTTGTTTGGAAAATATTTTAACGCCATCTTCGTTCACCTTTGGACTATTTCGCAGATCAGAAGGAGAGAGGATACCTTAGTGATTTCAGTAGTCCCCAGGAGGCTTCCTTGATTATCAAAGTACTCGGCGTTGTCCGGGATAAAAGTGCTCAATGTCCTAGATAGAGCTACTGTAGTGATAGGTTTGGAAAATATTTTAACGCCATCTTCGTTCTCCTTTGGACTATTTCGCAGATCAGAAGGAGAGAGGATACCTAAGGGATTTCATGGGTGTTCATGAAGCCTTCTCAATTTTCCAAGTACTCGGCGTTGTCCGGGAGAAAAGTGCTCAATATCCTAGATAGAGCTACTGTAGTGATAGGTTTGGAAAATATTTTAACGCCATCTTCGTTCCCCTTTGGACTATTTCGCAGATCAGAAGGAGAGAGGATACCTAAGTGATATAAGTAGTCCCCAGGAGGCCTCCTTGATTATCAAAGTACTCGGCGTTGTCCGGGAGAAAAGTGCTCAATGTCCTAGATAGAGCTACTGTAGTGATAGGTTTGGAAAATATTTTAACGCCATCTTCGTTCCCCTTTGGACTATTTCGCAGATCAGAAGGAGAGAGGATACCTAAGGGATTTCAGGAGTGCTCATAAAGCCTCCTCGATTTTCAAAGTACTCGGCGTTGTCTGGGAGAAAAGTGCTCAATATCCCAAATAGAGCTACTGTAGTGATAGGTTTAGACAATATTTTAACGACATCTTCGTCTCCCTTTGAACAATTTTGCAAATAAAAGGAGTGAGGATACCTAACTGATTTCAGTAGTCCCCAGGAGGCCTCTTTGATTTTCAAAGTACTCGGCGTTGTCCGGGAAAAAGTGCTCAATGTCCTAGATAGAGCTACTGTAGTGATAGGTTTGGATAATATTTTAACAGCATCTACGCTGAAAAGGATGGTGGAATCGATAAGAGTTGTTTCAGTAGTGCTCAGGAGGCCTCTTTGATTTTGAAATACTCGGCGTTGTCCGGGAGAAAAGTGCTCAATATCCTAGATAGAGCTACTGTAGTGATAGGTTTGGAAAATATTTTAACGCCATCTTCGTTTCCCTTTGGACTATTTCGCAGATCAGAAGGAGAGAGGATACCTAAGTGATTTCAGTAGTCCCCAGGAGGCCTCCTTTATTATCAAAGTACTCGGCGTTGTCCGGGAGAAAAGTGCTCAATGTCCTTGATAGAGCTACTGTAGTGATAGGTTTTGGAAAATATTTTAACGCCATCTTCGTTCCCCTTTGGACTATTTCGCAGATCAGAAGGAGAGAGGATACCTGAGGAATTTCATGGGGGTTCATGAAGCCTCCTCGATTTTCAAAGTACTCGGCGTTGTCCGGGAGAAAAGTACTCAATATCCTAGATAGAGCTACTGTAGTGATTTGTTTGGAAAATATTTTAACGCCATCTTCGTTCCCCTTTGGACTATTTCGCAGATCAGAAGGAGAGAGGATACCTAAGTGATTTCAGTAGTCCCCAAAAGGCTTCCTTGATTATCAAAGTACTCGGCGTTGTCCGGGATAAAAGTGCTCAATGTCCTAGATAGAGCTACTGCAGTGATAGGTTTGGAAAATATTTTAACGCACTCTTCGTTTCCCTTTGGACTATTTCGCAGATCAGAAGGAGAGAGGATACCTAAGGGATTTCAGGAGTGCTCATAAAGCCTCCTCGATTTTCAAAGTACTCGGCGTTGTCCGGGAGAAAAGTGCTCAATATCCTAGATAGAGCTACTGTAGTGATAGGTTTAGAAAATATTTTAACGCCATCTTCGTTCCCGTTTGGACAATTTTAAAGCTGAAAAGGAGTGAGGATACCTAACTGATTTCAGTAGTCCCCAGGAGGCCTCCTTGATTATCAAAGTACTCGGCGTTGTCCGGGAGAAAAGTTCCGAATGTCCTAGATAGAGCTACTGTAGTGATAGGTTTGGATAATATTTTAACAGCATCTACGCTGAAAAGGATGGGGTAATCGATAAGAGTTATTTCAGTAGTGCTCAGGAGGCCTATTTGATTTTGAAATACTCGGCGTTGTCCGGGAGAAAAGTGCTCAATATCCTAGATAGAGCTACTGTAGTGATAGGTTTTGAAAATATTTTAACGCCATCTTAGTTTCTCTTTGGACTATTTCGCATATCAGAAGGAGAGAGGATACCTAAGTGATTTCAGTAGTCCCCAGGAGGCCTCCTTGATTATCAAAGTACTCGGCGTTGTCCGGGAGAAAAGTGCTCAATGTCCTAGATAGAGCTACTGTAGTGATAGGTTTTGGAAAATATTTTAACGCCATCTTCGTTCCTCTTTGGACTATTTCGCAGATAAGAAGGAGAGAGGATACCTAAGGGATTTCATGGGTGTTCATGAAGCCTCCTCGATTTTCAAAGTACTCGGCGTTGTCCGGGAGAAAAGTGCTCAATATCCTAGATAGAGCTACTGTAGTGATAGGTTTGGAAAATATTTTAACGCCATTTTCGTTCCCCTTTGGACTATTTCGAAGATCAGAAGGAGAGAGGATACCTAAGGGATTTCAGTAGTGCTCATGAAACCTCCTCGATTTTCAAAGTACTCGGCGTAGTCCGGGAGAAAAGTGCTCAATATCCTATATAGAGCTATGATAAAGACTATCATGAGAGGATTGAAAAGGATGAAGACTTTCATGAGAGGATTGAAAATGATGAAGAAATTCATGAGAGGATTGAAAATGATGAAGACTTTCATGAGAGGATTGAAAATGATGAAGACTATCATGAGGGGATTGAAAATGATGAAGACTGTCATAAGGGGATTGAAAATGATGACGAATGTCATTAGAGGATTGAAAATGATGAAGAATGTCATGAGAGGATTGAAAATGATGAAGAATAGACTGACAGGATTGAAAATGATGAAGAATAGACTGACAGGATTGGAAATGATGAAGAATACCATGAGGGGATTTAAAATGATGAATAATATCATGAGGGGATTTAAAATAATGAAGAATATCATGAGAGGATTGAAAAAATGAAGAATATCATGAGAGGATTGAAAATTATTAAGAATATCATGAGCGGATTGAAAATGATGAGGAATATTACGAGAGGATTGAAAATGAGCAAGAATATTATGAGGGGATTGAAAATGATGTATAGTATGAGGAGATTGAAAATGATGAAGAATATTATGAGGGGATTGAAAATGATTAATAGTATGAGGAGATCGAAAATGATGAATATAACGAGGGGAGTTAAAATGATGAAGGATATCATGAGGGGATTCAAAATATATAGTATGAACACCGGGGCGGTTATAAGTACCTATATAGAAGGCGCAGACAGTGGTGGTACTTTTTATAGAAATAAGTCATACTATTGCCCTGTGAAACGTAGGATGAAATGGTGGGGAAGAAACAGCTTTCGCAAAAGGCAAAATTTAAAAGTAGCGACCAGGGTAGAGAAAAGTAGAAAGATAAAGAGACAGCTATAGAGAGAGAAGGAGAGAAATAGAAGTTTTAATATAAAGATGTTACATACGCAATTTTTCTTCAATTATGTTTTTATGACCCCGAGCAACGCCGGGTAGCCCCGCTAGTGTATATATAAAGGTAATTTATAGAAAGCAATACAATGCAGAGGTGTAATGGATAAACACGAACTTAAGCAAATTAAGACATATAAAGATAGAATGAGTCTTACAGTTTCTAACTTTTTATTAATACAATATATGTATATATATCATTTTATGTTATAGTACAATCTTACGTGCCTCAATGCGGTTTAATAGAAATTTCGTATGACATGATATTTCGGTAAGAAAATTTCCCTTTTTCAGATATGTGTTCAACTTTAATTCAAACGTGCGTAAGAAACACCGTATATATATATATATATATATATATATATATATATATATATATATATATATGTGTGTGTGTGTGGGTGTGTGGGTGTGTATGTGATGATTATGTGTTATTTGTATAGTATCGTTCAATTATTACCTAACTTGGTATGAAATCAGATGTAATAAGAAAACACTTGCTTCTGAATGTGATATCAATTTATATAAGTGAATAGTTTTTAATTAGGTATAATGCCATGGTTTTTTGTCTTATCCAGAGGCAGCTATTTCGTTGTATTGCAACTTTTCATGGTATCAACACGTAGCAAGTGTATTTAGTACGAGATGCGAATCACGAACGCCAAGTCACTTCTGAATATGATAAGCGATATCAGGTCTCTTATTTATTGAACAATTACACAGTAGAAATAATTATGTCGTTTTATGTATTTTCTCTGTTTATATATTTGTCCACACTGCCTGTAAATTAAGAGAATTCCATATATATATCGTATCAAAACTCTTCAACCCAGACATAGAAAATATATTCACACCATCTCTTTCTCTTTCTCTCTCTTTCTCTCTCTATCGCATATATATATAACTAAACAAGTTCAAATATATTGATAAAATTAACCTAAACCATGTACTTTTTCAAAAGTGCTCGATACAATGTCGAGCTTTATATATATATATATATATATATATATATATATATATATATATATATATATATATATATATATATATAAAAAATATATATATATATATATATATATATATATATACATTATATACACATTAAAAATGGTCTACATGAATCTATTTATGCTTCAGTACTACCGTATACCACGTCGGGACCAGAAGCACATACAATTATGAACTTTTCGTCCCGACGAGGTCAACGGTAGTCCCGAAACAAGAATTGATTTGTGTAGACTATTTTTTATATATATATACATATATATATACATATATATATATATGTATATATATATATATATACATACATATATATATGTATGTATATATATATACATATATATATATACATACATATATATATATATATATATATATATATATATATATATAATGCATGATGAAAGTTTTATTGAATAGAATTAAAACTTCTGTCTATTACATTTCTGATCCCTTTTTCCCACTGGCAGACCAGCGAACTGATGCTATGTTCAAGTGTGTACAGAAACTCGCCATAACTTGTGTCAAAAGTATATAGCTTCGTATAGATCGAGGGAAATGCGGTTCATTTAGGTTACTCGTAACTATAAACATCTAATTTTCGCAAATAAAATAAATACGTGTAGCGAAGAGGTACACGTGTAAGTACACAAGTGCACTTAGTGGGACGTAATCCACATCAAAATGTTTGTGGTAGCGCTTTTTGACCCTTCACAAACCAGTCAGCAAAAAATGCAAAAAAAAAAGTTTTTCCTCATTCAAAATAAAAGCAACAGCTCGCAATATTATGATTTATTCCTTTCTTTCATTTGTTTTGTTCTAATCCGCAATCGCTGTCCGCAACAGATGTAACAATATTCATGCCTTCCAATGTCAACCCTTTCGCCGCTTTTACATACATCAACCTTTTGCAGACAGGTTCAAATAGCCTAACGCAGATTCAGAGCACGAAAATCTCGTAATCAAGAGATTTTGAATCGAGTCCGTACCCTTTTAAAAGCCGCGCTCAAAGTCTATCATGTATTCAACAGTGACATATGCTCTTTACAACGATTAAATTGAACTGCGTGCCGAAACTAATAAACTCAACTGGAACTTCCCACTTGGATGAACTAAACTAGAGCAGTTCGTCTCTTCAGAACATAACATTTTAGTATCATGAAATTATCTCCCTTGGATATGTAATAGTACTAATCTTTTCTTTATGTGTTGTTAAACTTGTGCAAATAAAAATTCTCTTTCTCTGAAAACTCCCGCTATATCTATTCTTTTTGCTAGTATATCATTATCCAAACCACTTAAACATAGGAGACGGTAATCTCGGGGGGGGGGGGGTATCATGACTACAGAATAAGTACTATACTACCATTACTTCAGAAATAGAGGGTGTAATACCTTGGAGGATAATATTATAACTAAATGAACATATAATAAAGTGCCACTCCATAGGAAGAGGTAATGCTTGGGAGGATGGTATCATGGTGAATTAACATATACTTAACTACTCCCAAAGAAGGAGGTCATGTCTGGAGTAATTGTCTCATGACAACATAACAGGTTAAACATTACCTTTAAGGAAAAGGTAATGTATGGGAGAATAATCTCTTGACAACAGAACAGATACAACCTTAACACTCTAAAAAGAAGAAGGTAATGCTTGGAAAGATCGTATAATAACAGCAAAACATATACTGCTCTACACCTCTGCATTGAGTATTGAAATTACCTTAGTCTGAAATAGTATAGTAAGCTGAAAGTACCTTAGTCTGAAATAGTATAGTAAACTGATAGTAACCTTAGTCTGAAATAGTATAGTCAACTGATAGTTCCTTAGTCTGTACTAGTATAGTAAACTCATCGTATCTTAGTCTGAAATAGTATCGCAAACTGATCGATCGTACATTAGTCTGAAATAGTATAGTACACTGATAGTACCTCAGTCTGAAATAGTATAGAAAACTGAATTGAGCATGAAATGATAGTACACTAGTACATTACTAAGTGGTAATATTATAGTTGCGGCTTCAGACAGACATATCAAATATCCATCTGTAATAGATCAAAAATAAAATAAATACCTTCTACAATTAAGCGTTCTAGATATTTGTTATTTTCTCTAGATCACAGGAATAAGTTATTCTAGTTTACATCTACAGCATTACCAAAGCAAATAGAAATTTACCACACTCTTTTATTTATTTAAAACTGACATATTGGAAACGTGTGGTTTAATAATAATTATCATTCCGTTTTTATCATTTAGTATTTATCTACACGTTTAGCATATCTTCAGTTTACCTGGCCTGCTAAGACAAATGTCGTATTGACACTGTTGATATCGAGATGTATGTGGCGAGAGAGGTTGACTCTTATAAGATAACTGTTTGATATATGTTTTTTTTTTATTGATGATTCACTACTTAAAATTGCCAAAAGCTATTCGTAGATAACGCTTAATGATGAAGAATATTATGAGAAGATTAAAAATGACAAATGGAATAGGAAAAGTTTGATTACTTACAGACACGATTTATAATCATTACTTGTTAAAAAGTACGTAAAACAAAGCCGCGCATGCACAAACGTATACGTAACAAATATATACACAAACACACACACAAACACACACACACACACACACATATATATATATATATATATATATATATATATATATATATATATATATACATATATATATATATATATATAACTATACGCACTTTAAAAAGTGCGTATAGTTATATGTGCGTGCGTATTTACATTTTGGTATATATATATATATATATATATATATATATATATATATATATATATATATAGAGAGAGAGAGAGAGAGAGAGAGAGAGAGAGAGAGAGAGAGACATTTTTATTTTACTTCAGTGGAAGTTCTCAGAAATCAAGGTGCCCCTTTTCTGGGGCTAACACCTGGTCTCTATATGAGATACAGAGATATCAGAGTGTTCCATTATAGTTCTCATTTAGTTTTCAATTGATCAGGTAACTATTTTATAGTATACTTTTTATGTTGTCTATAGGTCTTACTGGATTTAAGGAGAAGAGTTCATCTGGGCTGGTGGAGTAACCAGCTTAGTATCGTTACTAGAGGCAACATAACTTGAAGAAGCTGCACCATTCCTCGTATGAGCCAGTGTAGCCACACCGAGTGAATCTTATTTGGGCTTCGAATACTATGTTATTTTTAATATTTGGTCAGGGTTTACCTGTGGGCTGAAGTATCCTCATGTTAGGTTTTCCTGACAAACCTGTGTACAGAGAGACTTAAGACACTCGAGGAAAGTGTCTAGTAGGCATTCAAGTTATCCCCTTTGGGCATTCAAGTTCTCAAGGTTACGGGTAAACAAATAAATATAGCATTCATTTTAAATTTTAATGTGTTTTTCTTGATTTGTGGAGTATTGTAAGTTTCGGTTGCAATCCGTAAATGGTGAAGTTTACAATAATAAATAAATAATGGCCCCACTTTAGTGCCCACATTAGTGGCCACTTTAGTGGCCACTTTAGTGCCCACATTAGTGTCCACATTAGTGTCCACATTAGTGTCCACATTAGTGTCCACATTAGTCACCATATTGCATAGAATGTATATTTCATAATTCATAATGGGAAGTCCAGTAGTTTCGAATTGTACCAAGATCAAAAATATTATTTACGTTTATGCGCGTGCAGTGAACTATTTAATAATGTATTACTTATTACTTGATATAAGTCAACATTTGATGTAGATCAATTGTATTCTCTATTAATATTTTGTATCTAAATATTTTTAAAAGTTTTTTGACGGCGTGTCCGAGTTTGGGTCAGCGCATACCCTAAATGGTAAAACTTTCCAAAAAAATTGATGTGCTCATTTCACTATTAAACATTCATAATAATCGGTTCATTCTTTATTATCTAAAAGGGTGTTTTTATCGATTCTATTAGGATATATATATATATATATATATATATATATATATATATATATATATATATATAACTTCTTTTGTAATATAGAAGAAAAAATTAAGAGCGTAATATTTATCTATTTTTCTGTAACAATATATATATATATATATATATATATATATATATATATATATATATATATATATGTGTGTGTGTGTGTGTGTTCGTGTTAGAGTGAAATAAAACCCATAAGGAAATCCGGATATGAGAGCTCAAAATAATAAACAGAGCAAGAATAAAATTTAAAAAAATAAAACACGGAATCACATAATCATCGGTGCAATAATTTATTTCGACTCTATGGTCTTTTCAAACATCCAAGCGAGGTGATTACATTTTCGAAAATTAAAAACGAGAAACTCACACTCACCATTTCAATACATATATAAAGAGAGCGACAACATATTTAATACATATCATGATGGAGGGGGAAGTGAACGTATATTGAGGGGGAAGAGAGTGACAACATATTTAATGTGTACAGAGGGGAAGATTTCACGCTTTATAACGGCACCTATATAGGGAGTGGGGAAGGAAATCGTGGTATCCTAAACGAGGTCAGCTTGTCTAGGTCCCCTCCAACTGCCTAACCCCAAGCACCTTCAAATGGTATCTGAAAGCCGGAAGGTCAAATTATCCGCCTGGCGATTGATAAATCAGTTTGGAGGTTGGAGGATAAAAGGAAGGAAAGCACTTATGTATATATAAATTTAATGTGATGTAACCTCAGCAAATCCAGGAAACAAATTTACTTTAATTAATTAGAAACACAAGAAGATTTACTTCGAAGTAAAACGTTAAAAAAAAGTTAAAATTAAGATATAAGAACTAGAAGAATGAAAAAACAAACGTATCAATCTATACAAAAAGTTAGTGAAAGTTGTTATCTGTGTTTATTCTGAAGAGTGTTTTTATCGATGGTAAAACATAAAGATAAATTACGCCGGATGAAAGCTACACGTACATGACACGAACATTCAGATGTATAACATTAACAAATACCTTCCATTGAACAGTATAAGAAGAAATTGAAATATATATGAAAAATGAAAAAAATAGACAAAAACATATGCAAAAAACAACAAAAAAATAAATGAATGCTGAATGAACTTCAGATTTTTCCAACCTTTTGGTGAACTTTTTATCAGCACTGATGACCCTTCCCCCCAAATAAAAAAATCCTGATATTCCGTACATTTTGAATATGTTGTATATCACTAAGATGTATGTGTTTAAACTTGGCCAAACATGTGTATGCAAATCAATGCGATGTTTCTGACACAAAGGAACACTTTATTTTTTTTCTGGGGTGAATTCTATCCATATCAATCTACAGACATACTATTTCGCTGGATTACAGCTCTTCAATTCGAGTTGAATAGCACCCATCCCCTACGATACTTTAGTTTATAGTCGGAGATTCTAACCACTAGACTACGAGACGGGCGCTGTTTGCAAATTATATCTCAATGCCTGCGTATAAACATTGTAAGCTACTAGACAGTGCTCGATTTGATTATTTACAAATAGCTTTGATTACGCTCAATAGTAGCCGGATATATTTCTATGCACTGATGAACGGATCAGGCTGAATTTTGAATATATATTGTAGGCAACACAATGAGAAACATGAGACCATTATTAATTTTAACATTTAGGTGTTGCATGTATATAAATCAGATAGTGCATATATATATATATATATATATATATATATATATATATATATATATATATATATATATGTTACACCGGCCGTTCTTACACAGGAGAAACAACACCGGTTGTCACTATAAATAGTGCGAGTCACCAGAAGACAAAGCACAGTCTTGTAACTGTCTAGCCAAGAGCTAGTCAGTTTCTTACTTTGTTAATACACTTGTTAAACCAACCCTCGACTTGACTTCCTTTATTTATTATTTACTGTGGAACAACTTCACAACAATATATATATATATATATATATATATATATATATATATATATATATATTCTGTTGATATATGATAAACTCCTAAACCTATAAACCGATCAATATGCATTTTGGAACACTGCATCTATGTATAAGAGTGGGGATTTGGTTTATTTTACTTTTATGCAAAGAGGCTAAAAAACGCGTAGAAGCCCTTTCATGAAAATTCAGATACATCCGATTTGTGTGAAATTTTAACAATAGTTAGTAGACATCAATTGATAAATATTCCACAAATTTCAGTTTCTTTGGAGTATTTTAAAGGGTTTTTAGAGGGGCATAATAAGGGCCCAACTTCCTATTTGAAAATTCAAATTGTTTATATTTGCATCAAATTTATTGAACTCAAATAAAGCAAGATCCACTGCATTTCAATTTTTTATAAAAATCTTATATGTTAAGTCTTTAATTTGAGACATGTTCTAGAAAGAAGGCATAAAATAGTGCAAAACTGTTCTGTTCGGGGAATTTATTTTACCTATCTTGAGACAGGTATTCTTCTCATTACTACATTAAGACAATAGAAATGACGGGCTAAATAATACATGAATGGTTCCAGTTATACTGGCTAAGAAGTTGATGTTAATTTTACTATGAAGGAATAAGCATGAATGTATGTTTCATTTTGAAATGTTTGAATAATTTTTCCTTAAACGTTGTAATATATATATATATATATATATATATATAAACCAATGTCTGTGTTTAAGGGTGTGTGATTTTTGTGTGTTCCCTATAGATGAAAGTTTAGAGAACTTACATGAAATCTAAAAGTGTATTCTCATGTTAAATTTACCGGGTAAGACAAAGGAAATGTTCCCGAATGATGAAAACTTCAACTGTATCCTATTTTTATGAAATTTATATCATGTGTATAAAATTCTCTAGTAAGGACAATGTAATTGTCCCGAATCTCTACGTTACCTTCTATGTGCCGAATATCTGCGTGCCCCCACCTCTAAGTGACCCATGATAGCAAAACCCGTTTAACATATATTCATACGATTTTAAAGAAATGTAAACCATATGCATAACATTCTAATTCAGAGAGATTTTAAAATATTAAGCTTCTTCAAACTATATTAGAAGGCGAAAGGTAAGAAGGGGGAAGTCAAAAAAAACTTTGATTCAAATCTACACCCCTTAAATTAGAACTACATTGTTCGATAGCAAAATATCTGTGCTCGTCTAATATGTGATATACTGAATGGTTTCTAATCCAATATATGATCAACCGAGTTGTTTACATTGCAATATGTGATCTACCCATTAATTCTAACTCTAACCCTTACTAACTGAACCTGGCCCTAACTAACTAACCCTAAGCGGCCCACTTGAAATCTGTAAAATGGTGGATATCTTTTAAAATATTATTTGAATTCATCTGAAAATCTCGGCAAAAGTCCAACTACATAATGTGTATATTCAGTGAAATTTTCACAAACATTAATATATAATTTTGTTTAGATTCAGATGAAATTTTATTCCTTAATTTTGGACGGTACTGTATATATAGTCTGTCAGGGTATGTTGAAAAAATCAATGAAGTGTATGATCGTAAAAATGCGAATTATTTATTAAAAACTTATATTATATATTTCATAGTTTACATATTCAATGGTTTCTTTGACGCTAGTAGCATTTTACTGTTTAGAAAAAGCCCTTAAAACATATTTAAAATCTTTGGCGAATCTCTGAGAATGTTATGTATAGTTTTTAAATAAATAATTTATATATATATATATATATATATATATATATATATATATATATATATAGATAGATAGATAGATAGATAGATTTATATATGTATATATATACATATATATATACATATATATACACACATATATACACATATGCGTACACATATACATATACATATACATATACATATATATATATATATATACATAAATATATACATTGTACTTTATCCACGTGTTTCTAATCAATGCATATTGCATGAGACTATTGATTACTTGCAGGTTTTCTATAACATTTTCTAAGAATTGTTAAGGTCAATCCTTTTGCCCATTCCTACTTACCTTTGACTTTTACACTACTGAATATCTTAATTTAGTGCCGTAACGAATACGTATTTCTATACACAAATAGACTTTGTGAAAAGTGACGTGTCCCGAAAGTATTCTACTTGTTGGTATAACGTAACGAAATTATTACTGGGTGATCGAGAAAATAGGATAGTAAATAAGAATTTTAACCAAGATGTAGGCCATGTGTGCGAGTAGACGTCTCGTTTTAAATGTGATAATTATTGCTTTAATATTTTCAAGGTTGAAGGCAAAATGAAAATGCACACATTTTATTGTTTTAACTTTGAGGCATGCCAGTTAGAGGGATTTGTCAACGATAGAGAGAGAATCGGTAAAATAGAGCGATACTTGCGATCGATGTAGGACAAACGCGATTTATTGCATTTGTAAGGCAGGAATGTACTAGAACAATGTCGACATCATCTTACAATGAATTATAAGTTATAAAACACTTTTTCGTTTCTATTATTCTGCAATACATTTCTTATTTTGGGCGACTAGTAACAAAAGGGCCCGAACGCAACAATAAGCGAAAACAATGTTTATCTATTGCAATAGTGCCCGCTCGTTACTTCTACATACACCATCTGTGGCTTTTAACACGCCACCTTGAAGAACAAGTATATGATTCATCTTTCGGGATTGCAATCAGCGATATACGTGTTTTTCATGTTATGATGGATATGGCGTTTGAACGATGGTCAAAAGACAAAGGTACATAGAAATAAATCTAGCCTATCAGAATTGTTCTTTGCATACAAAAATACATCAAATAGACCGATTCGAATGGCCATTGAAAATGCAATGGTCACACAGTGCATAGCCTTCATCATTGGTATCTGGATAATCTAAAAAAGAGATATGTTTATTAATGTTATATAAGATACTGAGTAATATATATAAACGATATAATATCTATGAGGTATTTAAAATAAGTTAATTAATGAGGTATTCAAAATGAATAAATTTCATATATATATATATATATATATATATATATTTCGCCCATCCACCAAAATCACAGGCCCCCCTCCTTCTCTGCATACACCCCCACAACATTCCAACTTATTTTTCCCCTTCAGTCTTGACCGCAGCCACCTGTTCAAATACCCCCTTCCTCCCTCTTCTCCACCCCTCCACTCCCTCACTCATTGCCATCCACATTATTCCTGCTCATCCACCTACCTCTTTCGCTCACTACCAGCCACAATATCTTTGCTTTCCACTTCTTCCCCACTCATTTTCATAAACATTCATTTTTCATCCCTCATTATTGACTCCACCAAGCACGGACGCCTCACCTACTGTTTTCTCCAGTAGTGGCTACTATTTTCTTCCTTTTTCCCAATATATCAACACTATATGTGTTTGTACTTGCATTACATTTTTCTTTATATTATCATCCTGATGAAGTATTATAAATAAAGACGAGACGTTGATGTACACATAAAATAACATCCATTTTTTGGTTTTCCTTTTTCATTTTCCCAGATATATGTGTGTGTGTGTGTATTTAAGCAGTTTTTTTCTTTTTAAGACAAATATCGTTGAATGTAACAGACAAATTATGGCTGGGTAACTTTGTGAGGATCTTTTCCATTAGCCGGGTCTTTGTTTCGGTGAGGAATTGACCGATAAATCTGGCACAATCATTGGTGTCCCAAGAACTTTCGAGCCCATCCGTGTCCATCTTCACGGAAATCAGATAAAGCCCATGGTGTTAATATTAATAGGTAGTTTTGGGGGGATTATAATATAATACGCAAACAAATTCAGCATTATAAACATTTTAGAATCATATCCCTAGAATTGAAGTATATATATATATATATATATATATATATATATATATATATATATATATATATATATATATATAACTTTGAAATTTTAGAAACAGTTAACACGACGTTTGATTTTGTTAAGCAAATGAAATATTTATTAAATCATTTCTTTTTAATCCAAATTTTCGGTTATATAAACCTTATTCACGGTACAGACAATATTTTCCTTTTTTTTCTTTTCTTCTTTTTTTCATTGCCGAAGTCTTACGGCTTGGCCGAAGATCAATTGTTTGGTGTTATGAAGGAAAATATTGTCCGTATGATGAATAAGGTTTTTAAAACCGAAAATTTAGATTAAAAATTAAAAAAGTGATTTAATAAATATTTCACTTGTTTAACAAAATCTCGCGTCATGTAAACTGTTACTAAAATTTCAAAGTTATCGTTTCAACGGCGCTTCGAAGCTGTAGTAAAATTAAATTTTCATTATCATATATATATATATATATATATATATATATATATATATATATATATATATATATATATATATATATAATATATATATATATAATCATTACTATTTAATGTATCCACATGATATTTTATAAGGAGATATAATTTTTCATGTATTAATTTTCAGTATTTACTTAAACAGTGCTCGATACGTAAGTAGAGCTAGGTAGTAAGCTAAAGTGCATGGAGTTATTTTTGCCCTGATATAGCCTGAAGATTCCCCGGAGGATGAAACGCGGGAGCCTCTGTGTAGCTTACTTGCCATAAATATATTTTCATAGCTTACTATATATATATATATATATATATATATATATATATATATATATATATATATATATATATATATATATAAGATAAATAAATTTTTAAATAAATTTTAAAGATAAATAAACAATTTATTTTTAAAAACAATAATCTGCGTTGTGAAGGTTTTCTAAATATTTTATAAAAAAAAAATTCTCTTTATCTTTGCCATTTCGTCAACGCTCCTAATGTGTGAACTTTCAAATAACTTTCCACGTACTACGTGATACACACGACTTATAAACATTTCGTCCATAACATCGAGACGAATTCATCCTTACTGCTTGTCTCAGTCGGGAGGGGGAAAAATAAAGAAAAAAAAGAGGAAAAAAAAATGCTTATTCTTCTGAAGATGGTGATTTTATTACCGAAAGCGCTCAAGTTAAAAAAAAATGTTTTTAAGATAAATAAATAATTTATTTTTAAAAACAATAATCTGCGCTGTGAAGGTTTTCTAAATATTTTATAAAAAAAAGTATTCTCTTTATCTTTGCCATTTCGCCAACGCTCCTAATGTGTGAATTTTCATATATATATATATATATATATATATATATATATATATATATATATATATATATATATATATATATATATATATATATATAATACAGTTTCATAGTTTTTTACTGACGAGCGTAAAATAAAAACGCGAAACATATATATGTCTGGATACAATTTTTTTTTTTTTATCTCTTAATGATAATTATATACTAGCAAATATATGCTCCCTCCAGTCGCATGTTTTTGTTAGTTGTTTTATTTAATTGCTCAGTAAAATGTGTTTTTTACAACAATTACCGTCAATCAATCTTTAATTAATTATATTTATAATTTTTATTAAGATTATGATCGAGAAAATTATTTTAAGTACATCTGGAAATCTGAAAAAAAACAATCAGGAGTGTATATTTTCGAATATTAATTTATTAGAAGCTTTAAAACAAATTAATTATGTAAATTTGAAAGATGCGTGATGTTTAGGGAAGCTTTGCAATGGATAATTTAGGCAGCTGATAAGTAGATATCATGAGTGTATATTTGCGAATATGAATTTATTAGAAGCTTTAAAACAAATTAATTATGTGAATCTGAAATACGCGTTATGTTTGGGAAAGGTTTAGAATAGGTATATAAGAGCTGATAAGTAGACATAAAAAGAGAGTGATCAAACTAATAATACAGTTTCGGCTTCAATTAGATATAAACATATATATATATATATATATATATATATATATATATATATATATATATATTAGCTTAATTTAATGATTATTTTATTTTACTACAAAAAATAGTTCTGTTTAACAATATTATTTTATTTCATGAAAACGTTTTAACGTGTCTGTTCAAATGTTCACCGTTGTAGAGGAACTAACTTGATTTTCAACAATTTGCGATCTATTTCAGAATTGCAAGTAAAAAAACGAATTTATTTCTTCTTTCTTTGCCTTACTTTACGGTCAAATTTAAAAGATAAATAAATTGGTATTTAAACTGGCAAATGTTAATGTTTATCTATCTATACGAATAAATGAGAAAGATTTTGGTTTATGTTTACAACAAAGTTATGTATATAATGTTTATCATCTTAAATTAATGTTTCAAGTATTTTGTGAAGCTATATGGGATAGACAAAGCCAGTTAGTATCATCATAAGTGTGTCATATTTATCATTTATTATTTTATTTTCATAAATGGCACCTGATTTTTTTTTATATTAGTAGTTGAGATATTTTAACCCTTAAATGTGTTTTGTTTCATATATGACACATTCCAACAAAATACCTATTTAATAAAATATTCAACTTCTTTCACATCTGCAACAACCATTTTATGATTCTTTAGTGTATTATAGTTATATAGATGCATATATTATAGTGTCTGGTCATACATGTACAATTTTTTGCCATTTGTTGCACATTTGCAGCATCATTTACTTTTGTTCAATAAATATATATTTTTTTCAAAAAATCATTTATACTACATTATATTACCCCTATGAAACGTTTTTCACTTGATAACATTTTTTTAAACCAATAAAAAAAAAAAAAAAATAAGAGTTAATGTGGAAAATAATATTTATGTTTCTTAGGTTTGTTATATGGGAAGTCACCCCATTTCTGTTTATTTAATACCGAATGTCTATGCCTCAAGTTCTTAATATCTTCTCACATTTGCCAGTATCCTATATTACTATAAAGCTACCATTTGCATGGAGTATTGTTTCCACAGAAAGTAGACAGCATCATAAAGAGTAGAAAATTCACTATGAAAATTAAGCAGGAAGTGTTAAATGAATGCATCATGCCTGTTATGACATATGGAAGCAAGATATGATCACTTAATAATGCAGTGATAGCTAAGGGTGGCACAATATGAAATGAAAAGCATTATGCTCGACATTATTTTACGTGATACGAAAAGAAACACACTGGAGTAAATGACATTCATCAGCACAATACGAACGGCAAAATATAGATGGGCATGTCAGCTTTAGAAATATACAGACAACACGTGGACATATCGAGCGACAGAATGGACCCCAAGGCAATGGAAAATTCCTAGGGGAAGGCCAAAAATCCGGTGGAGAGACGACCTTGATAGGAAACTAGGTCCTACTGTGCCACGCCTAGACACGGATAAAACAAGGTGAAAAAATCAGGGAGGGCTTATTCCTCCATGAGTCATAAAAACCCTGATGATGATGATGATGATGATGATGATGATGATGATGATGATGATGATGATTGTTTCAACATCTGGGTTGGTGCACTAATCAATAGCACCCCTCTTAAACTAGTATTGATCGATAACAATTTTGTCACATCTTGGCTCTGATCAGTTGTCTAGCGGTATGAGCAGTCAAAGCCGACTATCAAAATATAGCTTTAACAATATAAAAAAATGAATTGCTTTCTTTGTTTCTTCATCACTATCCCCGTAATAGAGAGATACCAGTAAACACGATACTAACATATAAATAACAAATATAAGACGCTCACTGAATACACCCTGAAAGGATTACGAGTTGATTAAACATACTTTTTGTAACGTAGCGGACGAATCTTCTTAACGTAAACAAATTGCTGGTGCATCTAGAGATGACGTCTAGTGTGGATTTTAGTAGCAGCGAGCATGTGAAATTTCTCTCTTCCTCTCTCTTTTTCTCTCTCTTTGTGGGAATCGAAGAAGCAGACTACATAATACGTTTGTGTTTCCCTCCGCAGGAGTTAACTAATGTCTCAGCATACGTATTGACAGCGAGTATATAAGAATAACGACACATTAGCATGTTGTTTTATTTTTATTTTTTTCAATTTCTATGCATATTTGTATTAGTCTTCTCTACTCAGAACAAGCTCAGAGGGCGGAAAGAATTCCTCAGAAAACACGACTGCCTTGTCTCCCAGACTCAACAAAGAGAACTGAGAAGTTTTCACTTTTCGCCATGTCTTTTTTACATCATTATCAGATAGCTACTTCTGTTGTTTTTTACGCCATATCGTTTCCATTATATCACAGCCTGTCACGAGTCTCACCCATGGTATATCTCAGTTTGAAAGAAAATTTGTATCGGTTAGCCTCAAGATTGATCCCTAGCTATATACAAAGGTGTCTAACATGCTAAAATTAATACTATATGCAATTGTATCTCAGATTAAATGCATTTTGTATGTGATGAAAGTGTTGCATTAGTTCCATCTTCACTTTAAGCAAAGAACACATTCATGTTGTTCTTTATGAATTTCAGAAACGGAACGGCGTGGGGCAGGGAAAATCATTCCAAAACACAATTATGGTCATGAGGTAAAGAACAAGATAACCCACAGGAGATGGTTTTGTTGATTCAGAAACGAGGACTACAGGCTGCAGAATTAATCAAGAGAAGGGTGCTAAATAGGGTTGAATTCTGATGCCAACCGGACATAAGCAAAGGAAAGTCGTCGACCTTAATCGAAGGCGGTCAGGATGCTTCCTTTTCATTGGCTACTGTACCAAAATTATGGGGAGCGCACCATTTTTCCTGGGATTACTGAACTTTCCATTGATTCTCACTTTATAATGCTGAGTGTTTAGCAAAGAGTCATCAGGTATCATTTTTTGAGTCTTTAGTTGGACTCGGCCAAGGATTGAACTCCGTCCTTCGTTTCCATTAGACATTACTATAACAATAATGCGAAAATGGGCCGGACATACAGTTCAGTAAATAAGCATTGATTTCAATGTAAACCATATCATTTAAAAGCATGGTTAAATTTTAAGGGGTTGTAAAATACGTTCATAACCTTAAAACTCATATTGCAAAACAATCGAATAACTTGGGGAATTATGCATCACGCGCCGTAATCTTCGAACCTTGTCCCAACATATTACCATATTTTAAAATATTACAAAAATCATTGAAGTAAAAATGTGTTTGAACTCATTTTATTTGTTTAAAATCCATTTTATTGGACATTAGCATGTTGATCGGCAGATGGCAAGAGGTCATAAAGGAGAATGGTGGTTACATGCATAAAAAAGTACTCATGAACCACCACTTATCGAGGAAAAAATTAAGTCAAGGATTAATTAAATGAAATGGTTGTCAGTTCAAACATAAATAACATTATGCAAGGATTAAGAATAATTGCTGAGATAGACCAAGTTCGAATACATGTGAGGACAGTTCGTAACAGGAATCCTTTGACATTGGATTTGAAGATGGCACACTGGTAATCAGCAGGAAGCAGTCCTGTGGTGATGAGTTCGACAGACTTGCGAAGAAGCTCTCTTTTTGTGAAATTCCACCTGACGTTAGAGACACTGCGAAATAAAGGAAAATATTTTGCGTTGTCGTGGCAAAACGAGTTCTTTCTATGATTGTCTTACCATGAAGAACCAGAGATGGGAGGTCGGTCGAGAATCTTCCATAGAAATAATGAAAGAGTACAGGGAGATTAGCACCTGGAGTTGATCTTGAATTATTTCTAGGAAACGAAGAGCAGCGACTGCCCAGATGTGGAAGCAATACCCCATATTATACTGTATCTGACTCATCTATAGGCAGAACATTGCATCAGGAGTCAGGTACTTTCTATAGCGGTAGAATGATCCAATCATATTCGTTAAAATTAACAGCCGAGAAATAAAAAAGAAAACAAGAAACAAAATATACAAGAAATAACTTTTTCAAACGCATTAAGATTTAATTGTTTACATATCTGCATAGTTTTAACGTTAAGAAACAGTTTTAAAGTTGTTTTTTATTTCGAAATTAGATTTCGTTTAAGGCTTTCATTTTCGACTAGCGAGAAACAAAATGGCTGCTTGTCGTTCTGTTGTTCATTGGAATGATTTCCTTTAAATAAGTAAAAACAAAATGGCTTACCCTACCACTAACCTTAAGTCCGAGATGACATACCCCGGACTTAGGGTTAATATAGCAGGGTAAGTCATTTCGTTCTATAGTACAGATGAACTTATTCGAAACTAAGCGAGCATCTAAAAAAATCGATCGCTATTTTTTCGTGGTTCAATAGGTCAATTTTACGATAACAAATCCAGAGATAATAAATCTTACGATCGGTTTTAACTCTTTAAAAGTATACAGGTCGGTAGAAAATAACATTTTTACGCTTTCGGTATACGTTATTAGTTTTAATATTTCTTTTAACAAAAGTTCAGCATACTGCAACGTTATCCCATTTTTCCAGGAATTATTTCTGATATAGTGTTTTTGATATTGTTTTAGTTACTCTTAAATGGAGAGAACTTTAGTTTTTACCTGATACGATGCAACCTATCTGCTGTTATTCAAATGAGAGAAAGAAGTATAGGTTATTCGTTTTTCTGTTTGTACCTTTTGATGCTTGAGTTTTATTTAATCCCACAAAAAACACCGATTGTCGCACCTGCAGGTGCGGTAATGTCACCGTGTCATCGATTTTCTACTCGACCAACTGGTATTTTAAGCGTTGATATTTCGACATTAAACACATTCGCCCTTAAACAAAATGTTTCAAAATGCAATATTGAAAAAGAGAAATAAGGTAAAAAGTAAAACAAATCATAAAATAAATGCAATAAACAATTTCGATAGGTAAAAAAAGGAAGAATAAAAAAGCTCAAGTAAATAAAAAACAAAAAACAAACGGTTGCTTTCTGGAAACAGCTTACTATGCGATACCTAATACACAGTCTCACTCTTATGATAAATATATATCGAATCGCTAAATGTCGTCACCTTTTAAGTAATTAGAATGCCAGATAACCTTGCCGGCATTATAATGACAGAAAAAAGAACAATTGAAAAAGCAACAAAGATAAAATAAAAGAGACACAACATGATGCAATAAATGACCCCAGAACCAAAATTAATAAAAACATATTCAAATGAAGTTTAAGCGCGCAGCACTGGTGACAAGAAAACAAAACTTGCAGATATTGATTTTAAATTAAAATTTTAGCACTATCATGGAAATGCTGTTTTTGTTGTTCTTGTTGTTAAGCGAGTCGGAGTTCTGCATCGAGCTCACAAAGACTCTTATTCAGAATCGTCTGATCTGCATGAAGTCCTCCCCTTTTCTTTTAGCTATTCGTAGGTTTTTACCGCCAAAAGGTTCAACAATGGCATGAATAGTTGGGAAAGTTTGGGTACAGAAAACCCAAAGGAATTGCGTAGCAGCAACATTGATTTGCATTTTGATGGAAATTGCTCCAGACAAGATACTGGATGCAAGGAGCTAAAATAAGAAATAAAAATACTACTTCAAGGTCAGAAACAAGCCAACAATAAATGTTTGCTGGACAGACTCCAAGCCAGATAACAGCAATTGTTCCCCCTTTGTCAAGGACAGCATAAAAGAAACGAGAGTTACGAGGCTTCCGCAAGTAAACCAAAGGCCCACTTTCTACTCTCCCTGTTAGAGGCAGAGACGACCAGAGGACGACGGATCCCGATGCTGACTCCTCATGGATTTTGATCAGAGCCCTGTGATCCGGGTTGCGATCCTAATACTGCTTGGTGCCAGATCTGCCTGCAATGGGTGGCCCTGCGAAGAACCGGAGTTCCACACGATATAGACCTGAGATAACCACGATGATTCAGGGTTGGACTATCGGGGATATATAAGTAGCAACATAAAGACCTCCAACATTTTGAATTGATACAAAAAAGCAACACAACAATCTCGAAAAATGATTGTTTTAATATAGTACATAAAGTCTAGTTTTATTTTTATGTGTTTTAAAATTATATCGGATAAACTGCATCCGTTGTTGACAATAGATTGATGAAATCGTTTCTGAAAATTATCCATTTGACTCTGTGATATCTAAGAATGAATGTCGACAATTTTTTCCTTTCTTGATTTCCCTTTTAAATGCAAAGAGTTCAAACGGTTGATAGATACCAGTGTAATGAGATCACCCGGGGTGATCAAAGAAGCAGGGTAGCGAATAACAATTATAATCATGATGTTAACGATATTTAGGTCAGAGGTGTGCGTAAATGACGCGTTTTGTGTGCGGCTGTGGTTTTTTGATAATTTCAAGGTTGGGACGAACATGGTAATATAGCATTAATTTTTTGTCATTTGCGTTATATTGCGTTGAAGAATGCGCGGAAGAAAACAATTTGCAGAATTATGATCATCGATCTAAAACGAATCTGAGAAAGAATTATGAGTCAAACTTGAGATCGAGATATGTGAACGTTCCACCTTTTTCAGTCTGCAGTACGAGCTGGGGAGCTGACTGTATATGTAAAGCTGAGTTCCTATTTAAATACCTCCCCACTAGGGCATAGTTAAACATAAGGTCGGTTTTTAATGCGGGGAACATTCAGTTCCCCAAAAAGGGGCACTATGGGTTGGAACAAAAATTCAAATTACCTTAATGTAGAAGTAATATTTATTCTCTGTCCTAGGACAGAATCGACCAAGTTTAGTATCAGAACAGATACTACATGTACTTCCTAGCCAAAAGGCGGTGAGTTTACCGGAACGGGAGATAACGTTACACCAGCAGGTGCTGTAAATGTGTAACTTGAATAAGCTGAAAAAAAAACAAGATCCTTTTTTGATCTCTTGCAAAAGGTATGAATGCATCTCCACGTAAAAGAATATATAACAAGGGGTTCATTTTGATGATTTTGCCGAGAACACAACGACTCCCTTTAGAAAAGATTAAACGCCCGGGAAATATCTCCTACTATGTTTATTGATAAATATAAGGAACACGATAGAGAAATTGTTATACTGATTTATGAATAAAATAGTAATGATAGGGGCTAGCTTACAAAGCGAGCCTTGCCCTGCCTCTCTACCGCCATTACTTACACTGTCTCCACTCCGAAGTAAGGAGATCTTTATGATCGACATTGTATATAGTTTTCTGCTAACTGTACTGTTCTGTTCTCGCCGGATCACTAAAGTTAAGTAAGATTGTGCCTGCTCAGATTGTGACGTTTCAGCACTGTGTTCTACATGAATGAAAGTTCATAACCTTTGGTAACGGCTCGTTTCTGTGCGCGCTTTTTCTGCGATCGTTCTTTACTGAGAGAACGTCGTCTCCAAATATAGTTTTTCATGCCTAGAAAAAGGACTAATTACAGACAAAACTGTTGAAGATAGAACGGTTTATTCGCCTTGATCTTCGTTACAAAACCACTGAGCAGTGGAGTGGGGGTAGAAAGAGAGAGATCGGTAATTAGTATTCAATTATATTATACCCGAGCATTTTAAAATGACATGTTCACACTTATAGTGCTCTCAACGCTCTTTCGACTTCTCTCATTCACTCTCACTTTTAACCACGTTACGTCATATCCATTTCTACCAATTCCCATGACCCCAGTAAGATAGTTCAGCAAGTGTACTGCGACTGAACTTTCATTTATTGTCATTTTCAACTAACCAATTCATATAGTAGCGGATTTACTCGACTAACAAGTAAGGTGACTGGGTACTTTCACGGGTTAAGACCCACACTAACTTTGACCCTAACCCTTATTCTACATCTTACCCAAACCCTAATCTAATGCTAACTCTAACCCTTACTCTAACCCTAACCCTAACGATGGTATCAAAGTTAGCGTAAATCCTAATCTGTGAAAGCACCAATGATTGTGTGCAAGGTTACCAGTTGAAATAAAAGATTAAGTAATATTTGTCTCCGTTCTTCTTTTGCTCTTTTAAAATGAGCCCGGCCTCTTTAAGGTGCTGGGATCTACAATTAAAGTGACCTTTTCTCAGTCTGTAGATATCAACAAGTGTCGTAAGTTCGGAAGTCAATGTTCCTGAAGAGCAAATAACTTTCTCTGACCCCTTGCGAAAGGTATGCATTCCTCTGCCCTCATCCTGGGATTAAATAGTATTGCAGACTTAGCTATCAAGCTTGTTCAAGCAACTTATCTAGACGATGTAATATTCTTAAAAGTCAGCAGTCTTTCTCCGTATATCCTAAAATTGCTTCCAAGCGATTGTCTTTCTCTTTCCCTTTTGATTGAAGCAATGCTGGATGAGTCATTGGTTATTGAGTAACATTTACCTCATTTTAAATCAGTATTTATCATGCACGAACCATTTCAGATGGTATCCATTGTCTGCCGATTAAAGGGGGAGGGGTTAAACGATTACTGTGAACATGGCATGCCGTGTTCAGATTCTGTAGGGCGTCTATGATTACTTTCACTCAAAGGAAAATATATGGATCCATAATTACTCCTTCTATCAATGGGTAACATAGTAACATAAACAAAACGCGCGAACCGGTGTAAGCATGCGCAAGGCGACATGTTTAGTGGGACGCATAGATGCATACTACTAATGGCAGGTGTGCAAGTGGGAAATATTAAATTAAAAGAAGAGAAACCACCCAGGAAATGGTTGGAGAACCCAAAATTTGATTTCTACACCTGGAATAGTTATTGCTCTTTTAATAGGAGTTTATGTTGTGACATACAACCATTTAAAATCTATTAATATAGATTACTAAAATCTAAAACTATTGTCTCTTTCAGATACGATGTTACATTTAGTAATTATTACCCACTTGAGAGTTTTCATAATTATTGTGCATAAATAATGATAGACTTCATGGTCAGTCAGTTTTTATATCCATAGATTAACAGCTTATACCCTCGAGTGATCTCCCCGGTTCGTTCCAAGTGATCTCTCTCTCTCTCTCTCTCTCTATATATATATATATATATATCTATATATATATATATATATATATATATATATATATTCTAGCAGAGAGGTAAGGGGGAGGTTAGATCGACCCCTGTCTGTCTCAGTGGCAGATGGGGTTTAGGGCCTTAAGCGGATTAACTATGTGTTTAGCTGGAAGATATGTTTGTCTTGATTTGTAGAGGAAAACGTTATGATTGTAACGACTCTCAGAATCAAAATTGTTACTTATTTTAAACTGGAGTTATGTTTTTTTTGGAGGAAGAATCCTTTTTTTACAACAGCAATTAATTAAAATCGAATTGTTATCTGACACTAGATTAGAATTTTGCACAATGATTTAACCACTGAGTTTAAAATTCTATTCTTCATTTGGTTTTAAACGTAGAATGCAAAACCAGTTTAATACCTGGTGCACATATTAGATTACACGTGATTTAAATTTTGCACCTTGCTTTCAAAGTTAATTTAAAATTTCAGTCTTCATTTGGTTTAGTATGGCTTGCTTTTGTTTCGTTTAGTTGTTTCAAAGCTTTTCGGGTTACTTAATGCTGCATCTGGTCATTTTGTAAAAATACGTCATGCTTCAAGTTTTTTTATATCTTCAAATATTTATTCATAATGTTTGATTGGTTATTTTTTAGAGGAAAATTGTTGTTTTTGTTTTTAGTTTTGCAAAACATTATTAAGTTTTGAAAGGAAAATGAAATATACACTAACATTAATGGTTGGTGCATTCTAAGTAAGGAATTCTAGTATCTTAGACAGCCTGATCTGGTAGCACGAGTATTTGGTTTAGAACGTAGAATACAAAACCTAGTTTATGACTGGTGCACATATTTTATTACAATAAATTAAATTCAAATTTTATTTTTACATTAGATTAAAGTTTGGTACCATGCTTTAAGAACTGAGTATATTTCATTTAGTGTTTAACGTAGAATACAACACCTAGTTTACGAAGCAAATCTTGTCATGACGAGACACTTCGAAATGAAAAGCACAACCTACAATTACACTATGAAGCAACTTATTATACAATAAGAGAATAGTCAAGTTCTATAACGATATGAAAACGAACAAGTTGTCTAGCTTTGTATTGTAAAATCACCAGAGGGTGAACATAGTTTCCACTATTCTAATCGAGTGCGTAATAATGTCCTCATATTCCGATGTGTTCGGATCTAAATTCTACTTCCGGGTATCGAATGATACATTTACGACTTGAAAGGTAAATGAAATTGCTCGCCCAAGGCCAAAATCTTGACCACAAGAAGGCCAATACTCTTGAGTCGTCGGCAAATTTATCGGTCCACTGGCCATTACCGATTAATACCGATCCGTAAATGACCAGTATACAAATAAGAGGCAACCTTAGAAAGCGGGAAGATATACACACGAAGTAGTCGGAAAATTAAACTCTCGCTTCAAGGTATCACTAGTTGACACACCAATCTACGCCGGGTAATCAGATAACTGTTCTAAACGAAATTAAATTACATTAAAGCAATATTAGAGTCGGGTATCTTAAAATAGGATTACTATGGTAAATTTTCACGTAAGATTAAAATTAATAAGAGTGAAATGTTCTCATTTAGAAGCCGAGCAAGAGCTCCGTGTTCCGGCAGTGGCGTCACACAGATATCGGGAGAAAGCGTACCTTACGTGGCGAATGAGTAGGGAAGATCTGTCTCTTTCCGCATTAATAACGAGAGTGAGCTGTTGGGTGTGGATAGCTGCTAACCCCTTGACGAGGGGGTGGGGTATGTTATATGTGTATGCATGTATACCATGAAAACGAAATAAAGGCCTCAAACACTTTTTAAAAACCAACTGCATTTGTTGTATTTTTTATATCAATAACGTTTATGCGAACTGTTATTGAAAAGAAGAAGTAGGAGAAGAAGATATCTGCAACGAAAAAAAGAAGAGAAAATGGAAACTTTGGCTGTCACATCATTACTGCGACGACAGACATATAATTCTTGGATCCTGTCGACAAAGTGTGGGTATCCAAGAGCACATACGCTATGTTACAACATGTCACATCTCCGTATTATGATGGACCGAGATAGATCCGTTATCGAGGGCACCTGTCCCGGTATAAAAGTTTTGCACGTGTTAAATATTGGAATCATATGCTTTAAGAATTCGGCGAAGCAATCATTTGCCGAATAAGTTTACTTAGGTATGATTAGAAAAGTCTGGTTGGCAAATTCATCTATCGTCTGATACAAGGGTCGATAGCGGATTTGCTTATTTAATCATATGCTCTAGACATGTAGTGAGATTATATGTGGGGAGATAAAAAAAGTAATAATAATAATAATAATAATAATAATAATAATAATAATGATAAATACTATTATTATTATTATTACTATTATTATTATTATTATTATAATTAATATTATTTTCCTTATCATTTTTATCATTTTTATTATTATTATTATTATTATTATTATTATTATTATTATTATTATTATTATTATTATTATTATTATTATTATTATTATTATTATTATTATTATTATTATTATCGTGTGTGAATTTCTTTCTCAACCTCGTGAACGTGAACGAAGTGGGAAGAGGACTGATAAGTATAGAAACTGTATAAATAACAAGCAGAACACTTGGAAAAATATATAACTCAAAAGAGCTGATAACAATGCAGGAAACAGCAAAACCAGAAAAAAAGACAAGAAAAGAAAAGTGGCAAGTGAAAAAGCTACATGGACTGGTCATAAAAATGACAAAAGATGAGAATCAGGATAACATTTGGACATGGCTAAGAAAAATGCAATTGAATAGAGGAACCGAATCGTTATTTACAGCTGTACAGAACAATGCGATTAAAATTAACTACAGTAAAGCTAGAATAGATAAACCCCAGAAAAAAAAAACAGTAAATGAAGACTCTGTGGAAAAAAAGACATACATGGTTTACAAAATAATGAGTGCATGCATCAAACAAGCCCAAAATATACTAGAATAGACACGCCTGCGTAGGGGTAGCAATACACAGGGACATACTGGAAAACAAAAACCACAAAATCCTCTAAAACATGGAGGTACAAACAGATAAATCCAGCCAAGCAAGAAGACCTGATGAAGGAAAGAAACTGCTTAATTGTAGCGTTTGCTATTCCAGCAGACAACAGGGTAAATATCATAGAGACGAAAAAACGAAGCAAATACACAGAGCTTGCCAGAGAACTGTATGGAATATGGAACATGAAGAATATAATACAAATAATTGCATGAGCACTAGGATCAATCCCGCAAAACCTGGAAAACGACTGGGAGAAACTGTAATCAAGGGAAGAACGGGACTTTAAAACGGACGGCAATGACGAAAACAACTGAAATCTTAAGACAAATCCTCGAATGCGGAAACCAAGCGACATAAACTACAATAACTAGCTACATGGAAACTGCAACAGAAGTAAACCAAAAATATTGAAAGAACATCACATGAACCCAAGGGAACTGAAACTGCAAGTAAACTTTAAAAAATATGGCACCCACAAAAAGGGTATCAGCCTCGGCTGATATCACACAAAATAGTTGTGAAAGGTTCAAGGAGGATGGAAGGACAGAGAAGAGTGAGCACTATCCAGACCTCGACTGGATAATGTGAATTGCATGTCATCCGAAAATATGTTTTAAATTATAGCTATTAATGTTTTTTCATCTCCCCAAACAAAGGACTATTTTTGTTTGTGTTTCACTTTGCTTAGATACAAGTAAACAAAATATAAATGAATAAATAAAAATTAGGAAATCTTTAAAAAGTAATAAAATGCCTCTAATTTGGTGTCACGCTGAGATAAAGAAGGTAAGTGTTAACTTTCGAATCATTTCTTAACACATAGATTACTTTTATGTACGTGTGGATTCTTTTTATGTACGTATAAAATTAATAAAAACATATATATTAACGAATAATACGTCCTATAAGGTTAACGGCGACTAATAAATAGTAGTTGGCAAAGAACAAAAACAACGAATGCTGCAATAACCAATAAAAAATGATTACATAAAAATACATAATATATATATATATATATATATATATATATATATATATATATATATATATATATATATATTGTGTGTGTATCTAGGCAGCATCTATTCAGTTATGAAAACATTGTTAAACTTTTTTGCAATTTTTCTAAATAGAAAAGAATGATATATGTTCTATATCTATTACAAACTTTTCGATTCTTCGTCGAATAATCTTCAGGTGACAAAACAAATAAAGAAAAAGTGTGAAAGAAAATAGACTTTTCAAAAAACAGTCGAAAACGCGCACGTGAAGTCGGTTAGAAACCAAAAAAACGAACCAGTTATGATCATCCAGAGACGTTAGTAAGTCATATTCGGGGACGCCAGAATTAGTATCTCATGATGAATTGTATTAGGTTAACCAGTTTAAAATGTTGTTACTGGTTTCATACGTAATGTTATTAATTATAGGTTGCCAGGTTTTAATAAAGATAGGCTCGAGTATTTTTTATTTTTTTTAAATGTGTATCATAATGTATTATTTTTGTGTTATTACTTAAAATTCTTAAGAGAGTTAAGTATTTGTAAAGTTGTAATAATAATAAGAAAATTAGACTCATTATTCACTTTATAAAATTTCATACCGAAAATCTTGTAGTAAAACACAACTCCTCCCCAACCCCTAACACATTAGATTAAAACCATGTTATAGGATTTCGATAAATAAAAAAGATCCATTCGTCTTAAAAACAATAATACGCCTAAAATATTGTTGATGTTGAATTCCTGAAACTGATATAAATAATGTCATAATTTTCAATTGACTATATATATATATATATATATATATATATATATATATATATAGAGAGAGAGAGAGAGAGAGAGAGAGAGAGAGAGAGAGAGTAAGATAATACTTTAAAGATATAAATAATATACTTAACCAGTAGACTATCAGCATAAAAACAAATCTCAATATAGTGATAGAGCCATAATATTAGTTAAATGACATAATATAATTAGAAATTAATAAGATGTTATTACAGTTCATAAACAAGGAGTGATACTGCGTCCTTAACTCATGAGTTTTCAAAGAGAATCCTCTATTCAGAAGATTATTACCGCAATAATTTAAGCTTTGAAAAAATATAAAATATATAAAACATACATAATAATAATATATAAAACATTAAATATATTGGCAAAAACACACTTTTTTGTTAAACTTATACAATTCATCCAAGTCATAAAGTTTAAAACAATTTCAAGAAATATGTCAAAGAAGTCGATTAAAAACAATCCAGGTGGTGAATGGTAGTCCAAAAACGAAAGAGTTATCCAGGCATGAAATTTGCTTGCTATGGATGCAGTAGATGACAGTGAAGTGTGTATTCAGGGTGTATGCAAATAAATAATAAGACGATAAAAAAGCAAAATCATACAAAAAGTTCAGATAACTCATTCGGTGTTGAATATTATAATGTGCAATGAAGGGTTCTTAGGAGCTGATAGTAGGAGTGTTGCAAAACATAACTTCCTGGTCTGACGTATATATAGAAAATGTAATGGAGTAGAAATATGCAGTAAAATATGATAAAAACCCAATTATCATTAAGAGATTGATTGGAAAATGAAAAGCAATCAAGGGAGGCGCGATAGCGCTCTATCCCTTAATAGACTTCAAAAACGGCCTTTGCTAGAAATCTCATTTCTTTGATCAATCATAGCTCAAAAACCAATGAACCAAATTAGTTAAAACTTTTTTTTGATAGGTTCTATAAGTATGTAGAATTTCAGCATCATTAGTCAAGGCAACCCAGAGATCCAGGAAGGTCAGGCATGATTTTGTGTTATCCGTCTGTACGTACGTACGTATGTGCCACCCTGTATCTAATCAGCTATTTGATGTGTTCAGCTGATTTTTAGCCGATATAGAGGTTCTAGGGTCTAGTTGATGGCATTTAAATTTTAGTTTATCATATAACTTAGTTTTCTAGAAAATTCAAAAAAAACTTATCCAACGTATTCATGTACTAATCTGATAAAAATGCTGAGTCACTGAAAACGTCCCATAATCCCTTGCCGGATGTACCCGGTCTTGCCATAAATTCTGTCCAGTTGCACCACGTTCTCTGGATGGCTCCTTGATTTTCTAAGTACTCGGCGTTGTCCGGGAGAAAAGTGCTCAATATCCTAGATAGAGTTACTGTAGTGATAAGTTTGTATAATATTTGAACGCCATCTACGTTTCTCTTCAGACTATTGTGCACATGGAAATGAGGGGAAATCAGTAAGAGTGATTTTAGTAGTGCTCTGGATGCCTCCTTGATTTTCTAAGTACTCGGCGTTGTCCGGGAGAAAAGTGCTCAATATCCTCGATAGAGCTGCTGTAGTGATAGATTTGTATAATATTTTAACACCATTTACGCTTCTATTCGGAATATTGTGCAGATGAACAGGGGGGGGGATCAGTAAGGGGGTGCTTCTGGTGCTTCTACAATATAGGATCCAGAGGCTTCTGCAGAATAGGGACCATGCGTGTTTCTGCAGTATAGGGGCCAGGGTGCTTCTACAGTATAAGACCCAGCACCGGGGGTGCTTCTACAATATAGGACCCGGAGGCTTCTGCAGTATGGTCATTTGATATGACCGAGGCGCCTCGGAAATTTTCTTTTCTTTCTTTAACTGAAAATATTTCTATGTATGGGGGACGGTAAAAAAAATGGGGGGGTCCAAATTTTTTTTTTTTTTTAAATTAAAAATATATGTATGGGGGAGGATGAAAAAAATTTTTGGGGGGGAAGGTAAATTTTTTTTTTCTTTTTTAAACTAAAAATATTACTATCTATGGGGGGAGGGTAAAAAAAAAGGTTTTTTTTTGGGGGGGGGGTCAAAATCTTTTCTTTTTTTTCTTTTTAATTAAAAATATTTCTATGTATGGAGAAGGATACAAAAAAACAAATTTAGAGAGGGAGGGCAAAAAATTTCTTCTTTTCTTTTTTAACCTAAAAATATTTCCATTTATGATAGTGACACTACATGAATGAACACTATTTTGTTTTTCTGACACAACAGGGGCACATTAATATGAGTTCCTAGGTATGCGAACTGGTTTTAAGATAGGTACATATATAGTATGTGCACCTTGCAGAGATAGGTAAGTATATAGTATGCGCACCGGAGCGGCGATAGGTATATATAGTATGTGCACCGGGGTGGCAATAGGTACGTATATAGTAGTGCATAGGGGTAGCGATAGGTAGTATATAGCATGTGCACAGGGGCGGCAATAAGTACTATATAGCATGCGCACCGGGACGGCGATCAGTACGTATATAGCACGCGCACCGGGGTGGAAATAGGTACGTATTTAGCATTCGCACTGGGGCGGCAATATGTACATATTTAGTATTCGCAGTGGGGCAGCGAGAGGTACTTATGTAGTATGCGCGCCGGGGCGGCAATAGGTACGTATTTAACATTCGCACCGGGGCGGCGATAACTATGTAATTAGCATTCAGGGGTGGCGATAGGTACTATACAGCATGGTAATATGGGAGGCAATAAGTACGCATATAGCATGCATACTGGGACGGTGATAGGTATGTATTTAGCATTCGCTCCGGGGCGGCGATCGGTACGTATATAGCACGCGCATCGGGAAGGCGATAGGTACGTATATAGCATGCGCACCGGGGCGGCAGAAAGGTACGTATTTAGCATTTGCACCGAAGCGGCGATAGGTACGTATTTAGCATTCGCACTGGGGCGGCGATATGTACGTATTTAGCATTAGCACCGGGGCGGCGATATGTGCATATTTAGTATTCGCACTGGGGCAGCGATAGGTACTTATGTAGTTTGCATACCGGGGCGGCAATAGGTATGTATTCAGCATTCGCACCGGGACGGCGGTAGGTACGTAATCAGTTTCTGAACAGAGCGGCGATAGGTACTTATATAGTATCTGCACCAAGGCGGCGATAGGTACTTATATATTATCTGCACTGGGGCGACGATAGTTACGTATATAGTATGAACACCGGGGCTAAGATAGTACCTATATAGATGGCGCCGACAGAGGTAGTACTTTTTATAGAAATATGTCATACTATTGCCCTGGGCAACGTAGGCGGAATGGTGGGGAAGAAACAGCTTTCGCAAAAGGCAGAATTAGAAAGTAGCGGTGAAATGGGGCGACCATTATATTGAGGCATAGCCTTTACAAAAGTAATGACATTCCATGAAAAATGCCAGTATACTGAAATCATATGCCACTTAATAGGGTTAAGATGAAAATTCATATACACTAAACACTAAGTGTACAAAAGCAAAGCAATTCCCAAATTTTTACACTTTTATTGTTGAACACTTAGGCAAGGTTACAAAGTAAGAACCGAAATAAAGTGCTATTCTATTGCCTATATTTGTGATATTAGAGCCGTAGAGTACTGTTTTTAGTTAAAAGAAAACGAAAATTTCAGAGAAATGAAAAATACCAAGGTTTACAGTTCACATTTTTTCATTTATAAGATTTAAAATTCTTGTTTGAGGATTTTCAATCTGAATTGTAAAAAAATGTATTGTATTGTTGAAAGAATACAGTAAACATCGTTTATATTAAAACAAAATGGTGAAAGTTGTTAATTCTAATAAATTAAAGTGTGAAACATAAAATTGACTTATATACAACAATAATACCTTCATTTTCCTTAATACATAACAATGCCGCTAGTGTCGTATGAATAATGGTTCCACTCGGGCGTGATTGATAAGGATACTATAAAGATAAGTAAACTACCAGTTAAAATGTTTATTGGCAATGCTTATATTAACAGTGCTAAAATAGTAACAATGTTTATATTTTTTATAAAAAAGATTCCTACCCAGTAAAATACATAGCCCTGTTGTGCTCGCATACCCTTAATGACAATAAAAGTGTAAGAATTTGGGAATTTCTTTGCTTTTGTACATTTAGTGTTTAGTGTACATGCATTTTCATCTTAACCCTATTAAGGGCATATGATTTTAGTATACTAGCATTTTTCATATATATATATATATATATATATATATATATATATATATATATAGAGAGAGAGAGAGAGAGAGAGAGAGACATTGAAAATAGAACACCCAAAATATTATGTATGTATTCGCCAACGTTTAGTCTTTATTATAAGACTTCCTTAGGATGATTGTCTGAAAAGAACATCACACAAGTACAAAATGTTTGGAATGGATAATGGTGGCAGCAGCCGGCCCAGAACCTGCGGCTGCTTTAGAAAACATCAAAATATGAGATACAAATTGATGGTGGCAGTGGCAAGCTGCGGTTGGAGTATAAGATTATTAGGAGGCGGGAGATGTATTAAAATAAATTCAGAGGGGAGGGGGCTAACGTTGGTCGCAGCTCGAATTAATTTAAATTATGAATGAGGGAGGGGATACGAAATATGCCTATTGAATCTTTTTAAATTTAGCTTTGAGATGAGAGAAACGGGATGTTAATATGTTAGGGTCGTGTGATAAGACAGTGTGGAAGGTGATGGGGCGAGGGCGGGATATATATATATATATATATATATATATATATATATATATATATATATATATATATGTGTGTGTGTGTGTGTGTGTGTCTGTTTTGTTTAGATTTAGATTTTTTTATATATATTCAAATATAAATTTTATAACATGAAGTAATTATAATAGCTCAATTGTGTAAGGCTAGAACTATGCTATATTCGACAGTTATTATCTTATTTTATACCAGATTTTATGTAATTTTATACTAATTTATACTAATTATTTCAATGTAATAAACTTATTTTTTATTCAGCATACAATTGTTTTGGCAAACACCAATATATTTGTAAAATGCTCCTGTGTATTTATTTCTTAATGTGGCTATCTTCAGTGCTCATTTTATAAAACAAAGCAAAAACGTAAAAAAATCATAAAAAACTAGGCGAACAGAGGCTAAATTACCATCTGATTTCATGAAATGACGTGAATCTGTCTTTTGTAACATTGTAATGGTATGAAATTACATAAAATATATTGAATATATATATAGTCATTGACCGCCACTTTTACAGTGTTTAATTTATTTATGTACAATCAAAGAGCTTTGCATTACGCTAAGTAAACGGCAGGCGTTATCATTTAACGTCAGTGCTCTACCCGAGAAAGGGATTTTTATATATATATATATATATATATATATATATATATATATATATATATATATATATATATATATATATATATATATATATATATTAATATACAACTTCTGAAAATAATTCTGTAGACTATAGTTCTGAAACCGAAACAATTTACGATAAAAAAAAAACCTTTGAATATTTTTAGAGTTTCATAACCAGGAAATATATGCTCCCTCTTGTCGCATATATTTTATTGACCTGGCAATATTGCAGCATGACAAACACACATCTGCAAGACAAACCCTAAAGTTAGAAGAAACGCATGGAGGGATGGTCTTATTGCAAGATAACCGATACTAATCTACCCTTGCACAAAATAAAGAGGAGATAACGCCCGGGAATATGAAATCATGACCACAGAACAGATGCTAAACTACCGCCCCACACGCAAATAGGATGAAATGATGCGTTAGAGGATGGTATCGTGACGCACGAACAAATACTACACTACTTCCCGTAGGAGCAGGTTAATAATGGGAGGATGGTCTTATTCCAGAATAGATACTCAACTACGCACCTCGTGAATTGAGCATCAGAAGATAATGCATTAGCCTGAAATGTTATAGCAAACTAAATTGAACATTAAAACAGTACAATTTAATAGAAGTTATAGTATAGTTTCGGCTTCAGACATTATAAGTAATAGATAATATACGTAGGAATGTGTGTGATATTGCTTAACGATGTTATAGATAGATAGGAATAAAGATACTGATTATTTAATGGAATAAATAATCAGGGATTATTTGTTTATGATACATTTTATTTCAGTTTTCCGTTGAAATTTTTCCAATATATCGTTAAATTATGCATTCTCTAGTAAAATAAACTGCTTAATAAATGAAAACTCTTGCAAATTATTCATATTCATATACATGACAAGCTAAAAGAAAAGTTGACTCAAAGTTAAATAGTCATAAAATGAATCCGTGCTTTCATATCAGGCGATTGTTATTGAAATTCAATTGATAACTGAATAAAAAGTCACCTTTTATCGAAATCTATCGGCATTGTGTTGTATTGAAGATGGCAGACAACTGCCGAAAGCCTTTCACGCATGCGCCTACCCGGACCAGAATAATAATGGCGGATGAAAACAAAATTCAGTTTTTATTACGCCAAGTAGACTGCATCAATTAGCATTGATTAAGAGAAAATGAAGAAACGAATATAGAGTGAAAAGAAGCAAATAAAACCTGGAGAAAAACTAAAAGCCAAATAGGAAACGAAAAATAAATTTAAAAAAACGCGTTAAAATGACGAAAAGTATAGACCAGTGAAACAATTTTAAAGAGAAATACTTAAATTATAATACTTGAATGAAAATATTCTGATTAGCAAATGTACAGAAAAAGAATTACAGATAAAATCTCGATAAGTTACAGTACAGTTATAAAACATACATTGTCTATGAGTTCATCTGTAACTTTAAAAAAATATATATATTAGACCACCCGATATCCGTTGGATAATATATATATATATATATATATATATATATATATTATCCAACGGATATCGGGTGGTCTAATATATATACAATGATATTTTTATAAATAAATATTAATTATTTAAATACCTAGAGACATCGATGTTTCATGCTAACGCAATCTTCAGTCTAGGAACTAATTCCCGACGGTCGGTAGGCGCGAACCCCGAACACAAATCGCCACTGATTCGTAGTCGGTGATCTTATCCAAACGGCCATCGTCAATTTGTTAGTAAATATAGAGTAACTTTAACTGTAAATAGCGACAATCGGCTGCTATTTACCAGGCAGATAGAGTGATCTTACTAAACGGTGTTCGGATCTCGCATATAGCTATTTGTACTGCTTGTTATTAAAGCTACTCGAAAGTGCCCAGCCCTTATATATATATATATATATTATATATATATAATACTTATTTATATCTGTATCACAGAAGATTAGAACTTATTTATATCTGTATCACAGAAGATTAGAACTTATTTATATCTGTATCACAGAAGATTAGAACTTATTTATATCTGTATCACAGAAGATTAGAACTTATTTATATCTGTATCACAGAAGATTAGAACAAAATCCGTGCCGCCGGTTTCAAATGCAAACAAACTATAGTTGGTCTCCTATGCCGGACTCTTTTATCATAAACAAAGGCTAGAGAGAGTGCGGCATAGGAGACGAACAATAGGCCTCCTTTGTTTTGATTTAAAACTGACGGTACCAATGTTGTTCTGATCTTCTGTAACACACACACACACACACACACACACACACACATATATATATATATATATATATATATATATATATATATATATATATATATATATATATATGTGTGTATATATATATATTACTTATATTTGCCCCAAGCAAGGCACATTGCAACTCAGACGTAAGGTATAGATTTTCACGGGCTTACACTTTCCTGTGCGAAACGTACTATTTTTATTCATTTCAAATGCATATATTTTACATTCTGGGCATACCGGATTAACAGAACATTACATTAGCAAATAAGCAAGTTCACATATTTCAAATCGCTCATGAAATGACGCTTATATTATTCTTGAATAAACATTCATAACCTCTTTTTTTATTATTTTTAATGTATTCTTACAATATTTCTCGAACAATATACATTTTATAACAACTTTCTTATTCCCTCCTAACGACGGGAACATTTATCTACACCTTTCATTATTTTAGCCTCATATAGAGGGACATTATAGTGCAAGCTATTTCTGAGCGAAATTTACAGTTTTACAGTCTTTAAAACTATAGGTTCGCGTTAAACAGTCCCGCTATGTCACGCCCACCATTTCTGTTCTGTTTTGTTTTCGTATTGCCACCCGGACTTAGTATTAGGATATAAAAAACGCAACACTTTGGGTTACTTAGAATTCATCATAGCTGTAAAGGTAACGGAGGTCATCTTCACAGGACTTACCCCCTCCGATAGGAGGGGGTAATGTCTTGTCGTCTGTGGCGCTTTCATCCGTTAGAGAGTGTTGACAAGATGAACCTGTCTATTTGGGAGCGAAATTGATTTTAATGGTCCTTTAGACAATAAGTTAACTCTATATGCATACCGTTTCTGCCATTTTTCTCGTATTGTCACTCAGATTTGGATTTCGTGATAGGGACAATGAAGTACAGGTATGTTTTATTCATATCAAATATTACCTTCCTTCCAGTGTTTCTGTATAGAGACGAGTATTTACCCCCTAAAAACTCACTGTTATATATGTAAGTTACAGGAAAGATCCTATATATATATATATATATATATATATATATATATATATATATATATATATATATATATATATATATATATATATAATTCGAACGTTCAACAGTTCATTGATAAATATTTATAAATTAAATACTTACATGATAGCACAATAATCATTTATTGTTAATTAAAAACGTGATTTGAAATACTTATATGGGTTCAGAGGTGGGAGCAAAAATTTCTTGAGTTTTTCAGTTTTCATGTCCAACGCCAGTGCACGCGTTCCGCTAGTAACCATATAAAAGTGTGCGTTTCTCCAGCTTACTTAAATACTAGCCCAGTCTAAGAAAGCTAGACTAGCAGTAACATTTGGCACATGCATATACTTAAAGTCTGAATATAGTCTATTTCGCTCGTTCATTTTCGTACGGCTTTTCTATTCGTACATCCTTCTGCTAACTTCTTTTTGACACTCACTTTTTCTTTTCCTTTTTTTCTAATCTAACCTATTCACGGACACCGGTATTTAACGTTACTTATTTAAATCTATATTTTATGTTCCACTAGTATACCCTATGGACACTCTCAGATCAATGAAGTTTGGTAAACTTGAGCATTTGAGCATCTTAGTTGAGACAATGTCTAGGATGTCAAATCCTGAATGTTTTGAAGTTGCTGTTAAGTTACTTTATTTGGTAACATTTAGAAATGTATAAACTCGTATATTATCCTACTAGTTATGAACTAAATTGTGTAATCGACTTGGTAAGACTTGGTTTAAACGATTGAAAAAGCCAAAGAGATGTTGCTTTGCTCAATGATTCCAGAATCATCATCTGACATTAGCAGAAAAATATAATAACAATTCGTGTATGTGGACGTCTATAAGAAAACATGTTTAACATCAAAGATATATCAACGCCTCTGAAGGCTTTACAATTCACTGCTTGTTACTGTTGCTGTATATTCAAGCGAAACATTAGTGATACTCACTAAATATGAGAGTAAGCCCAATATGTTTAAAATAACCAGTTTAAAAATTATCTTCAAAGTAACTTTACGAGATAGACTAAGAAATGCAGCTATCAGAATAAGGCTTAATACAAACAGATCTATCAATGACGTTATTCGAGAAAAATCGTTATTTTGACATGTTTTCTGGTGATCAGATTCCATCTTTGTAAAAAAATCATATCAATAAGGTTTAATTCAATAAAGATCAAGAGGTCGACTACCCAAAATATAAGACGAACAGATAAAAGGTAGAGACTGGGGTGCACCTCTTGGCAGCTAAAAGACTTGTCCAATACCATGATAAATGGTGGAATTTTGTTATCAAGCATTTGGCGAAGCTCTCTGGAGTAAACACATAAGTCAAGTAAGTCAAAGGTCAGGCTACTAGTTTAGGAGAAACAAAAATCCGAGATCACACACCATTCCCCGCTTATGCCAGCGATGTTTTCAGTTGTCTTGGATTATTACTTACTTTTGAGTTAAGGAAATCCTAGACCAAGAGGAATGCTGTTGGAAATTGTCCGAATCTTGATTTACTATAAACTCAACGAATCTGAACCTTCGAGAGGTTACCCACTGTCGCTCGCGATAACAAGAAGACAACCAATAGTGTTTGGGAGTCATTGATAAAAGTATAAGTCATTTGGTCAGTCAATTTATTTACTCCCCGTTCAGAATGTATGAAATCGTATAGTGTTCTACTAGTTATGGCTTGAATAGTAGGGTAGACATTGTAAGCCTATACATCTAGGAGAAACAAAAATCCGAAGTAACACATCTTGCTACGCTCATACCACCAGTACTTCGGGTTGTTTTTTGATTATCACTTTGAATTAAACAATGTTAAGCCAGGAGAAATACTGTTGGATTATGCAACACGTGCTTCACTATACACACGGTGAGTATGTACCCTTTGTATCGCGCAATTTACGAAGAGATTGTGAACATTATGGATTACTAGAGACTTGCCTGGTACATTTTGCATACTCTTAAGAGTGTTGAGACCCAAGTACAATCCTCGGTCAAGTCATACCAAAGAATTAAAAAAAATGTTACTTGATACCCCCTTGAGAAACACTCGGCTGTATAAGGTGAGCATCAAGCATAAGTGGAATACTCCCAGGAATAAAGTGGCAGCATTCCCTACACCTCAGTGTAGGAGCTAATTAACAGGGAGCCTTTAGGCCGCCCTCGACTATGGTAGACCACTTAACTTTCTTAGAGGCTTCCATAACTATAAAAATCCGATTTCATAAATAAATGCTTACAAGAAGAAAGAAAGAAAAACAGAACCAAATTAAATACGTTTCTTATATGGAATGTTAAAAATTGTAATTCCCTCCTTCCGTTCGTTATATTCATTGGCATCATGAAAAGTCTAATTGTGTCATTTTTGTATTTTTTGCCCCTATTTCCCAGTCGTATTAACACACGTAAGCTATGTTTACCGAGACACCGAAGCATCTGTCAGTGACATTTCCTTTGTTTACCGTTACAATCACGCGAAATGGTAAATTTCTGCTGCGAGGGGAAGCTAGACGCTCGCTTCCGTGTCCCAACAATCTCTCCGGGGCTTGCGGCACTTCGGTATTTCTACAACATATGCAACTGATTGGAAATATGTTCCGTAACCAAACGACCAAAGGCAGTAAGAAAAAGCGTCGTATTAATGTGTAGAGTCTATACATGAAGGGGAACCAGATAATGACAACTGTGAATGAAAGCGATATAATGTCATGTATACACACACACACACACACACACACACACACACACATATATATATATATATATATATATATATGCATTTATATGTATGATATATTGTGTATTTATGAGGAGGTGGGTTGTGAGCATGCGCATTAATATAATTCTATTTCCGTTTCGTTTTCTATTTCTATGATTAAAATGTATGAATGAGATTTTGTAAAAACAGAAAGGTCGAATATAACCGATGGAAATATGCATGTTGTAAATTATTTTCTGATTCATGAATGGAAATAAATATATTTTAAAGATGGACAAAAAAGGAGAGATGTCCTTTTATAGATATCTCAACGAGCATTCCAAACATTTTTGCGGCGTAATCTGACAATGTCTGAATACACACGCACACTTACGTATGTGTGAAGGCTTTTTTAAATACGCTATGTATATAAGTTTGTTTCTACGATAAGTTTGTCTTTTTGCAGTATATCAACCACTTTTAGGTCGCTTATGCCATGATGAGATCTATGATTGAAAGAAACGCCATTGCATCAATTGGGCACTTTTTATTATAACTATAAAACACTACTAAAGTTATTGAGCATTATTGAAATAAATACAGGAACACGTACACCCAAAATAATTTAATATACTATTTTGGATTTAAAATAATATATTAAAGCATTTTGGGTGGAAGTGTTACTGTATTTATTTACATCGTGCTCAATAACTTAGTAGTTTTCTTTAAATATATAGAACAAAATTAACAAAAAAAAAAAAATCTTTTTAAATAAAAAAAGTTCAATAAGAAAATCCTCCCCACTTAAATAATAACTAGCAACCAGTAGTCCTTTAAACACACGATATATCTTTTGCGAGAGAACAAACAAAAAACACCGTCAAAGCATACCCGGTGTACCGTTCTAAAAACCGATTTCGGAATCTTCGATAACGAAGCGGGCTTGAGGAATATTTCTATGATGACCCGTCAGATTTTATCCTAAATCCAGGATAGCCACATTGATGAAACATTCACCTAATGTATAGTATTTAAATAAAATAATTTATATAGATATATACCGTGCGACTGTCCGAGATTATCATCCCTGCACTGATGAGAGCGACAGCTCGAAACGCTAGCGTATGTAGGTAGAAATAATTTAATATTATTTATTTTAAATTAATATTTAACAAATTTAATGTTGAGCCCTGTTCAGGGAAGTTAAAAATAGACTGACACGTAGCTATACGGCATATTCCAACAACGTTTTTTTTTATATGCCACCCTTCGCATGAATAGAACTTAAATTACTTTCTTGAATGTTGTAATGTCTCTTGGTCTTATGATTACAGCGTTTGCTTACGGAGTGTAGGTTGACTCTGTTGTAGGTGTTTGAACCGGGCGACCGTCCGAGATTATCATACTGATGAGAGCGAAAGCTCGAAACACTAGCGTATGTAGGTAAAATAATTTAATATTATCTATTTAAAATCAATATGATATATATATGATCTATATGATATATATATATATATATATATATATATATATATATATATATATATATATATATATATATATATATATATATATATATGAGAGAGAGAGAGGGATAGATAGATAGATAGATAGATAGATAGATAGATAGATAGATAGATAGATAGATAGATAGATAGAAAGAAATAGTAATTCACAGAGTGTTTCGCTGTATCACAACTCCCTGGAGTAGATTGACAAACAAGTACTTCAGTCTGAAATTGAAACAGGGCTTTTTTTTTTCAACAGCCAGAACTTCTATACATTACGCCATCCTCAAAATCTGTGAGACAGGCTAACAGTACTGCTTATAAACAATATTAGCAACAGAAGAGTGCTTTATTCGTTTTCATGAATAGTTTTGGATTCTTGCTAATGGATGCTGGCAATTTCCCATACCACACACACTCACACATAAATATATATATATATATGTGTGTGTGTGTGTGTGTGTAGAGAGAGAGAGAGAGAGAGAGAGAAAGAGAGAGCGAGAGAGAGAGAGAAAAACGGAGAGGAAAACGGAGAGGGTGGTTGGAACGGCTAGTTTGTTGAAATATAAATTTCAACTGAAATCGAAGGACTGCTTAGAACTTGACTTCCATGTGGATTCTGATGTTAAAACCTTCTACGTATGCTTGTATCAAGTCAATTCACATTCCACATAGAACGGTTTAGGTATTTCTCCGTATTGAAAAACATTTACATATATAAAAAAAAATATTTGTCTCTCTAAATGAATGAAGCAATAATATTTAATTCTGTGTATTGATTAATTAATAGAAAGTAATTAAAATCGGACAGTGCATGATTTACATTTTCATTACATTTTTGTTAAAATAATTTTAACGCATGGGGTCAGTTGGAACTTTTCGACAGAGGCTAGTTGGCACGTTTCAACTACAAACTCGCATCATATCATCACGAGCATATCATTTGTATTACTGTTGATTTGCAGAATTAAAAAAAAAACCCTGCGTTTCCTGTAAATCTCGTTGTTTATAATCTCGAATATAGGCACGAATAAAGAATATTTATATGGGACACATACATGTCAAATAGTATTCATTGTTAAAAAATAAAATAATCACTAATTTTTTTAGATGAGAATTCTCACAACGTTTCGGCCGATGCAACCTCTGACCTTCCGTAGGTGCGTCTTGTCAAACTCGGGAATCTTTATTATCGAACTCTGGAATCTGACTGTAATTTAGAACGTAACGTTTTATTTAATCCTCGGGAGAGGCTTAAGTAATATTTAAATATATTCTGAATATCGCATGTACTAAGGATTGAACCTTCAACCTCCTGGAGATTGCTACTTAGAACTCAGTATTACTTAGCATGTTATCTGTTGCTCTACGGGTCCACAGGTTACATCGGTCGGAACTTTATGAGAACAACATCCAAGATGAGAACAATACCCAAACAATCCACATACTATAAATAATTAAAAGTTAATTGAAACACAAATTTAACTGATGCAATGTTAGCAAAATGTTATTATTCTTTTTAAAAATTTACTGTGTTCCAATATAAACAACATAAGGTTTCTCCATACTCGGTAGAAGAGTATTCCGAAAACCAAGAGAGTGCATTAGAACAGTTCATTTTACAGGGATCAACGAACTCTTTCTACTAATATGTTAGATGTTAGAACGAATCTATATTTACTCTTGTTGTTAGGTTTTACGCATGTCAACTCTCGTTGGATCATTTTCTACCGGCGTCGTACGTGTTTTTGTATACTATTGATTTGTAGATCAGTTTGAATTTAGTTTGATTCTTGTTACATACTCTACCTGGTGCTTCGAAATTATCTCCCATTAAGTACTTGCAAAGCTTATCATACCGTTTGCTTCGGCTATCTTACGGCAACCGGCGTGTCAACGCGATTAGAACCGTATGAAATGTATATTTGTAAAATCTGAGAATTTTTAGATATAAGTATATGTTTAAAATATATATTTAATCCTCCTCTCCTTATGTAGAAACATGACGCCCCCCCCGACGATCGCCGACCTCACACGTTTGTGCCGCGGTTTCCTCTTCGTTATCATTATCTTGATTGTGTCATCTCTCGTATTTGCGATCACCAAAGGTACGTGTATTGGTTTATGAGTTGTGTTCAAAGCAACAGCAAAAAGAGACTAACACAATAAAACACAGATGTATGCTAACTTTTTTGTATTTTTGTTTTTTGAGATGAGGATTGATAATATGTATTATTCGGACAATCCAAATAATACATATAATAATCCTCATCTTCAAAAACAAAAAACATTAAAAAATTAATACCAAATCAGTACAGACCTGAATGTATACAGAAATGAAAACAACTCACCGCTCTTTTCGTTTTTGTAAGTACATCACAGAATTTGGAATTTTAATGACGATCGTGCGTCCGCTAAAAAAGAACAAACACATGTTTCCACAATTCACCAATACAAGCTATTGTCAATTACACTTGAAGAAAGGAGATTATATCGGCCGAAACGTTGTGAGAAAACACCGAAGATGAGAGCAATTGTCCGAGCAATCCAAATAATATACAGATATATACATTGTGTATTGGACTTGTTGGTAATGGGCGTGTGTGTGTGTCGTTGGGGTCCCACTGCTAGCGTCCACTGAACTCATTTGCCTTTCGATGCAAGTCATTGTCATCTCGAGGTCATCTATTTCTCATTTTCTGCCTGACTCGATCTACCACGTCTCATCGAACAACTCGTACCTGTCTTACTTCCTTCGTCTATCCAAAACGCCGAACTCTGATAACTCCTGTCTCCGCAGTCTCCTCAATATATTTCCCTTTCACTGGAAATCCTAGATTTCCGGTCTCTTTCTCAGCCACTCGATTTTGATTACGGAATCTGACTACATCCATATCTTCTAAGCCCATCGCCATCCGACCACCCAGAAATTGAACACAAAACTTAACATGCTGATGCATACGAAAAGAAGTGAACTTGTTGACTTGATTTGCTGCTTGCTGTAAAAAAAAACACCAAGCATAGAGACTGTATATAAGCTAAAGTGTCGCACAAAACTTAAAGAAAAGAAAGAGTAATGGAAAATGAAATGATTTTCCTGTTTTCGTTGAGGGATTTAAAAAAATGAAATACGGTTTTTACATGTTTTTTTAACCTAAAAAAATATTCACAGATTTAAGCAGTCGGGATTTTGCGTAAACGCTCAGATTAACGTTAAAGAATATTATTTTCATTTACTGATGTATCCATAATAAGTTCAGTGTATGTTAGGATTTGAGATTCCCCGTTCAGAGTTTAACGTCTCAGAGTTTTGAGTGGATACGTCAGATTCTTGTATAGAAACCAGCAGGGGCAAGAGCTCGAAGTTGTTTGATTTATCTTTAAACATTTACCAAACATTTCACAATATAGTTAATTTTCTTTATAAAATAAGATGTGGCACAAGGCCGAAATTGAGTGGGCTGGGAAGGTTGTCGACTGTTGTCCTCTTGATCTCTTATATAAATTAGTTTTCGTCACTAAAATACAACATTCACTCTATGGGTAAAACCTACTATATATTATCCCCAATAGTTTGACGTTGTTTATTCACAAAAAATATATGAACAAATTCATCAATTGAGTGATTGGGGTACTAAAAACAACATAGATTGCTGAGAAAATATATCTTAAAGTTATACTGTAGTTAACTCGCCGTTTTGGAGACGAATGTGCTTATAACGATAACTTCGATAAAATCTGACTCATTCACAATAAAGTCGCACTTCAATAGTCTGACATATCCTTTCAGAAGGACCTTTCCTGGTGTAGATAGCTATGTTGGAACGGAACAGCCACTGGAAGATGGGCAAGGATAGTTCAATAGCCGTGCATGGGAAATAGCATTCGTAGCTGTCGAGAGCAGTGTGCGTATTGAATGTAAAGTATATAGTTAGACATTGCCCCATTGATTTATAGGAAGACGATGTGTTTTGAGTGCAAGAGTTGTTGCTTTCCATACTATCCCATTATAACTTTCGCATTTGCCATTCCCTTGGGGATTATAGGAAGTAGTGCGGCTACTTGAAATTCCGTAATCATGTAAGAAGGTTTTAACTTCGGCAGACATGAAGCTGGAAACCCTTTTCCAAATGCATGAACATTGGCATACCAAAAATAACAAAGAGTTTGGTAAGGCATTTGATGATAGTTTGCGACAACATATCAAGCAAAAGCAAAGGGTGAGCGAGAATATTCGTATATTTTTATCACGGGGAGTGCATCAGGTCTGTTAAAGCTTCAGCATATATAGTGCAAATGGTAAATTATCTATTTATATCCTCCATTGAGAAAGGAACGTTCTCCATCCTGATAAGATGCGCCTTTCGCGTAACACCCGGGTGACAAAGCGAGCTGTGTAATTCATATAACTTACGACAAAACAATACCTTATATAAAGTATCCACATTGACATTATTTTTTACTCGGACGGTAGTTAATAGTGAAACTATCACAGGCAAGTTTGACCCTTCACCTTTGAAATTTATCGTATTTGTTTTTTCAGCCTGTTTTGAATGAAACATAAAAAGCTACTGATCTCTGGTCGGTAAGCAATGTTAAGTGACGTCCAGTTAAGTATGGCTTCCTTTTTTTTTTATAGATAAATGCTTACGTTGACTGGTATTCAATGTCATCGAAACGAAAGCTACTGATCTACCAGATTGGTTAAACCAAGCTGCAATAGTCTTGTATGACGCATCGGTCTATACGGTGAATATAAATTGTTTCGTAAAAAGAATACACCGTTTTAGACTTCAGTATTCAGAAACTATTTCAGACGTTTTGGGGATAGTAACTGAACATTCACAATGCACGACGAAGGAAATTAATATCACGAAGAAAAGAAAGTTATTTAAGTGGTCGAAATCTCTCTCGGTCTAGTTTAATTGTACCCTCAGATATAGTGTAGCCTAGACTGTCCAGAAAAAAAGGGTGGCGAAGTAGCATTTATTGTGGTTGAAAATTAAATTGAACTCCTTGTCCGCTTACATAAATTTATGGAGGGTCTCATCGTAGTTTTCTTGACTCTTACCACATATTGTTCAAGTAAGCAAATGTGTGAAACAGTAAATTGTCAGTTATAAATTTATCAATCATCTTCTGAAAGCAAGCAACTCCGTTTGTTTCTCTAAACGGTGTCCTGCATAATTGATATTACTTAGCATGTGCTTCAAATGCGGTATAAGATTTGTCTTACCTATCGAGAGCTGATGGTGAGCAGATTTCAAATCTACGGTACTATAGAGTTTGTAATGTGCAACCTTGCTTACCAATTCCTCGATTATAGGCAAGGTTTAGGCATCCAGCATAGTTAATATGTAAACTATCTGGGAATAATCGACGACTATTTTCTTTATATGTCGTGCGTTGGTGGTCACTATGACTTAGGCACGCCAGGTGAAAGTGCTGGTCTTAATAATTCTTTCGGAATGTTGTCTTTTCACTTCAGTAGCAATGAATTATTTATCTGTCTTACTGTATTTTCTTGATTTGTCATCTATCGGCTTGCAATTATCGGCAAGATTAGCAAACAGTCGTGAAAGAGGATAGAGAAGGTAATCAGTTTGCACACACTAAAAAGGTGGACTTTTTGCACCAAATTTCACACAGATACTTTTGTGTTGCTTCATGAAATAGAAAGTTTGACATCAAAATATACTTGCTTCTATACTTCCACATCCACCAGGTAATAACCTGACGTCATAAACCCCAGGGAAGTAATCGCTATTAACAGAATATTATTCCATCTAACTCTCGCTTTCATGATTAACATATGAAGCTCTCAGCACTAAAACTGTTTGAGAAATAACAGATTCTGAACTTTTCTAAGCTTCTTCAAGAGTCTTGGCTTGATCGGATGCAGTGGTGAGGTTTAGCGTTATATTTTCAAGTAGTCGTTGTCGTATATAAGTGGGCAGGAGTCCACTTATGAATGTATCTCTTATGGCCTCAGCTTTTTGTGCCTCAGCACTGACTGCCTTGTAGTTGTAATTTAAGCCTCGACGCATCATATTCAGGAGATATTTGTCTAGTGTCTTTTCTGCATTTTGTCGGCAAGTAGCTAGTATATGCCTGGCACAGATGTCATTCTTTTACTTGTCATACAAGTGCTGAAAGTTACTGATGGCTACCCGGGAGAGTCACAAATTAGTTCATATACTGAAGTACCGATAAGGTTTATCGTCCCCTTTTGTCGATCGTTCCAAACTTTGTAGAACGTTCTTGAATGTAGCTAACCAGTGTCTCCAGTTCTTTGCAGCATTATTTAAACTGTACAGAGTTTTTAGTATATGTGTTCGCAGAATTTTGTCCATAATTTTAAAATAGAACCAAATGACTTTTGTGATGAATAAATTATTGCATAGAGACTGTAATTAAGTGTTATTTAGCACAAAAGTGAAGTTCATAATCTTGGGCAGTCATTATCACACATAAAGCAAAGAGAGCAGAATTGTTCACCACACTGCCCTTTTTCAGGTTTGAACTCTAAATCTCATGATAACCTACAAGTTTAAATTCACGCCCTATTCGCTTCGACCATGTTTCTCTAGGACCAAGATGAGGACACAGTTCGAGAATAATAAATTATAATAAAAATAATACATCCTCTCAAAATTACAGAAAAAAATAAGTATCTTCTAACAACATGATAAATAAATAAAAATCAAATTCGATGAATCAGCATGGTACGACTTTTTTCCATCGGCTTGATTCTGTTGTTGGCATTGGTTTCCCTGATTCTTTCAGGAGGGACCACGCAAAGGTTGTAAACATCCATTAGTGAAAGTGTTGCTATGAAACCGCCTGGATTCGAACTTGTCACACCCGGTCGTCAAGTCCATGTTGTTATCTATTTGATCAAGTGCACCACCTTTCGAAAAAATCAATAAATATACATAAACCCTACTGGTAAATTTTTAAGTCACTATATGCATTATATGATATATGTATAAGAACATATCTACATATATTAAAGTTAAAGTTCATTTGCACATGGACAGAGTACACATAAGTTATGTAAATAATGATGCACATAATGTGCAAAGATATATACTTATATACATTGATATTATGATATCTTAACTCTTGTGCAATGTAAATCTTACCGATATCAAAATGTAACTTTGTGTCATTTTATTTGAATTAAGTTACATTCTAAGAGGGTGCAAATTCAGATACTTCCGATTTTTTAGAAATTTTAACAATCTTAGACACGAATTAATAAATATTCCATTTAATTTGAGTTACTTTGGATTATTTTAAAAGGCTTTTGAAAGGGGCAATATAAAGGCACAACCTCCCGTTTAAAATTCAAATATATCAAGCTTGCATTGAATATCATCAATAGTCACTAAAAACCAATTAAACAAGATTTTCTGAATTTTAATTTCTTCTTGAGAGCCCTTAAGCTGAAGCCTTAAATTCTATACATTTTCTAGAATCAAAATCATGTGATACGTGTGGTTCAAAATCGGTATACAGATTCAAATTATAAGGTTTAGTAGAATTATATGTTGATTTTAATCATCGTCAAGGGACATAAAAATGGTGCAAAACTGTTTTATTCGGAGAATTAATTTTACCCATCATGGGGCTGGTATAATTCTAGTTTTGTATATTATTTAATATGTTGCGCTTGGAAAACAATCATAACACTACTGGAGAACGTATAACATGTACAAATTAAGACATATACATGCAGAAGCTTTCATAGATGGCGTATAACATGTACAAATTAAGACATATACATGCAGAAGCTTTCATAGATGGCGTGCAAAGAAACGTTCATGACCAAAAATGGTTCCCTGATGAGTTCGGGCTGCACATGCCCGAACGTAAGCGGTTCACATGTATCCGAGATGAATCTGGTCACACGTGACCATCCGAAGAGATTGCATGGCATTTGACAACACGAATTACAAAATGGCAGCGAGAAAAAATAAAAAAAACCAAGGCATTTAACAAAAATGAAAAAGAGAAAAACAGCTTCAATTCTTTCGATTCTCCATTTCTTTTCTAAAAAGAAAATGAAAATAAAAAGATTTCGCCTCGCAGACTGGCAGTCACGTGACCGTTCAGCCTTGGATAACGGAAAGCAACAAACACGCTTAACAACAGGACGAGTAGAAAAAAAAGAAGAATAAATGAATAATCGAACGAAAACAAAAAGAAGAGCGGCGAGATAACGTTCTATTCATCTGTCCGGAAGCAAAACCTACATTTTTAGCCGTGGCATTTGTTTTCACTTCGTTCTTGGCTATTCATGACAGCGTGCAGATTGGCCTTCTAACAGAAGAAATATGTAATTAAAATATCAAATCTTTATCGTGAGTTTCTTTTTGGTTGTTTTTATACTGTTTTTTTTACATTTTGATCTTTATATTCCTTGTTTCTTACGTTTTTGTTATTATCATTCTTATGAAATCTTTCTTCGTTTTTAAGTTTAGTAAAAGGAACTGTAATGGCAATGACAATAATTGTGTTTGTATACATATTTTAATTTAAACGGATTTTCATTCATTTGAAAAAAACAAACAAATACAATGCATTTTGATATTTCGAAATGTTCTGACCGGCTAATAATAGAATTACATACAGGGGATATTCTATTTTAGGACAAACTATATGAGCTGGGACGGCAATCTTAATTCTGCTTATTAATACTAAGATACCCTTCGGCAATTATATACGAAAGTAATTCACTCACAAAACAAAAGTTTTCCCTTTTTATTTACGAAGAGCTGATTCGAACTTAATTGAACTTTTCGGTTAACGTCTTTTGTGTGACGTTGAATTTAGTTAAAACGTTGACATAAAATTAATCACATATTCACACCAGAAACATACTTTGAATAATGGTTCTAATTACAATTTAAAACGCTTCATTGCTATAATCTTTACTTTTAAAACTTGAACTTTCATGTTAATGTTTAAATAACACTTTACTTTAAATTAATGTTTAAGTATTATTTTCTGAAAACCTATTATATTAAAGTAATAAAGGTCTCTTTATCTGTATACTATCATACCAGATTTTTTATATATATATATATATATATATATATATATATATATATATATATATATATATAGTGGTCGCGAGGGTTAAGACAACGGAATTTGGTTATAAACATCACTTGTTTCGGGATTTCGAATTCTGCGACATGAATACTTATCTCAACACTGACGATTCCGGAAGAATTAACGTATATGTAGCTAGGCAGATATGTATAATTATTTGTCGCCCCCAATCTAGGCTGGGCACTGTAGTGAGTAGCATTAATACAGCCGTCAAAATCATAGCTTTAATGCATGTTTCTTAATAAGTTGAACACTGTTGATGTCGGCTGCCTGTAATAAGTTTAACACTTTTACCGATTTATGTTGTTGTTTATGGTGGCCGATATTTGAGTTATGAACATGACTTGTTCCGAGGTTTCGAATCCTGCGATCGACTTGAATAATTACATCTACACTAACGATTCCAGAAAGATGAAATGTATACGTATGTAGATGGAAAATATTTTATATATATATATATATATATATATATATATATATATATATATATATATATATATATATATATATATATATATATTATTTAAGGATTTATAAAATAATGTTTTTATAAGTATATTTTCAATGGTATTATGAAAAGTCTATGATACGATAAAGTATGTTCAATATTGGGCATAGAGCATTATTATAATTAAATAAGAGCAAAAATAACTAAATATGTTGTTATATACTGAAAACATCTATTATCATATTTTCAATATAAACAACATCATACTTTTTTTAATTCTATTCTTTATGATGAAATATATATCCAAATGTATATTATTATTATTATTATTATTATTATTATTATTATTATTATTATTATTATTATTATTATTATTATTATTATTATTATTTTAAATTTGGATTCATAACAATTGTTTTAAATGTCTGTTAACAAATTTATCTACCCATAATAATGTATGATTATTTTTGCTTTTCCCCTTTCCTAATGTCCGACCTATATATTTGACTCAAACCTATAACAGTAAAACTTATCTCTTTAAATTAAACGTTTGTTGACAGTCTCGCTCTCTATGTTCGCATAAATAAATCAATATTTATCCTCATTTTATTCTTTAACCAGCAAAGGAGGATGATTTTTCTAAGCAAAAAAACTATCTATACATTGCATACTGACTCTTACACAGATACGTTGAACTTTATTTTATTTTACTTTGTTTATAGTTATCTTATGTTTTGGATTTCCGAACATCGGATTTACTTATCGCATGAATGGTTACTTTGCACACGGACAATACTCATATATTTTGTCATATCTTACAATATAACCGTTGAGTTGTGGACACCTAACTAAAATAGTATAACAGTTAAACACTTTTTATCCTTTTGTATGAATTATTTACTGTATTTTTGGAAGTATAACGTCCATTATTTATCAGATATCTTATCTCACAAAAAGTATTTTGTTTTCCGAAAGATACTCTAATTATTTATATAATTTTCTAAAAACTAAATAGAGCTAATTTTTATCATTCCAAAATTGGTTTCACCTTCTGATTAAAAGAATATATTTTTTCTTCGAAAACTCTAGATTTTAAGGACACATATGACCTTACCTTCTGCTTTGTGGCATATTAAGAATATGTGATTATACATTTGTAAAGTATGTAACAATATATTTGGTTATTTTCTTCTGATTAACGATATATGTATATATATATATATATATATATATATATATATATATATATATATATATATATATAGAGAGAGAGAGAGAGAGAGAGAGAGAGATGTGTAGATTATGTCTGAATGAACAATTTGAAATGCTAAAGTTTAAAAAACCCCAAAACATATTAAACTGTAGATGTGAAATAGTAAATTACTGCTTAAACAGAATTAAATTCAGCTTAGATTAAAAATACATAATAAATACATGAATGAACAAATTAATTAAAAAAAACCCTAAATAAACCTAAAATAGAAATACAAGCAATCACGAGTTAAAATAAGGTCACCCATTATTTCGACACAACAAAGAAACAGGCATTGTCAACCCTATCGAAAACAGAACAATAGAATAGGACATATGAAGTAAAATCAACCGAACCTTTGTTTGTGAGAAGCCCAACTATTGGCTAAGAGAATAACACAGAATCAGATTAGTTAACTATCTAGACTAAACACAACGTGTATATATAAAAACACCCGGCAACACAAACTGCATTTTAGCCTGACGATTCTCCACGGAGATGAAACGCGAACACCTCTGTGTAGCTTGATTACATGAAATATATTCTCATAACTTACTACCTTGCTCTACCCACGTATTGAACACTGTTGAAGTAAATACTTAAAATTGATACATAAAAGATTACATCTCCTTATACAATTTCTACATTGATGTTCACCATGTAAGGGGAGGGGAAATAACTCATTACCTTTTTGAGACGTATTTTGTCGAAAAAGAGATGTTTGTTTTGTCACCAGCATATACAGAAAAAACTACTCTCACAGGTAAGTATATGAGCTGGTATTCGTTCGCCCCTAAGCAAATGATCTGATTAAAACGTCAGTATATCGGGCTTTGCCGACTTACTCTAGTTCTAAACTAGATGTAGAATTACATTGTATAACAGAAATCGACCAATGGTCACATGTTCCATACAATTGAAAGATGCATAAAGGACAAAATCAATGCCTTTAAAGATCAAAATCTTTTTGCCCCTTAGTGCTTTGTTTATTTTGTGAAGCCTATATGGATTAGTACTAAAAGTCAGGAGTTATCACTCAGGAATGATCTTCAGCCGTTTAATATTGTATTTTCTTTGGCAAGTTCGAACAGTGTTCAGGACTAAACGTGCTTTCCCCTCTTTTCATAAGATTGGCGTATCCACGACTCAGTATTACATGATTTTTTATCGTTTTCTTGATTAGTGGGAGGCTGACTCCGTGATGTGTACTATCTAACGCCTCAAAGTAAGAATTTCTCAACATGTCCTTGCTGCAATACGTATGCAAAGACAGCACCTGACATTCTGGCGCTCACAAGCTCACGAGTTGGCTATTAGCGATCATTTATTGCTATACCAAGTTTGCATTCGAGGATATTTGGATGAGGCATGTAGCACAAAACAAACTACACTTGTAATGGAAAATGAAAGACGTTTAGGTAGTTTTTTCTAGTCCTATTCCTTCTACCAATTTATTTAAACATCTATATGGGAAAAAAGTGCTGAAGTAATTCATCTTTGGTCTCCCATCCTTCTAGTAATTCTTTATTTCTCTTTAAGAATAATATGAATTATAAAAAGACTATCCTCACCATCGATGATAATACCAGTGCGTCTAATATTGTTCAATTGTATATATATATATATATATATATATATATATATATATATATATATATAAAAGACAGGTTCATTTTTTATTCCAATAAGCATTGCTTCTTTTTTTTTCACATTTTCAAAAAACATAACATTCCTGTGAGATGTATATTTACAAATCGTTTATCTGGAGGTGAACCAACCAACAATATTATATCGATATCGGCTCTGCTACACCTCAAGATCATCAGAAGAAAAATTCTGAAATGTAAAAACCCTTGAAAAACCCTACATGGTGGATCATTGTGGCTAAAAACAACAAGAAACATAAAGAAAAGCCTTCACACGAGGAATAAATCTCTTTTCGATGCCATATATACATATGCATATACATACATACATACATACATACATACATATATATATATATATACATATATATATATATATATATATTTATTTAAGGGAATTAATAATTAGCTATCAATTAAGTGCGTAATGCAGAGTTCCGTCCGTCTGGATCGTTAACCACTACTATGACAGTATACTAAAATATGTTCGTTTGTATAGACATAACTAGAGATTAATTTCTCCTTTCTTCATGGTCGTTGTGTTAGCCGCGTGGTAAAAGTTCAGACTGCAAGGTTAAAGGTGACTTTCGTTCGACCGGCACAACACTCATCCTCTACACTGATGATTCCCGAAAAAAAAATGAAACACATGTGTATGTAGATAAGAATTAAATAAAAACATATTTCATAATATTGATTATATATAAGGTGCTTAGATCGACGGAATAAATTCAGGATAATATTCTACATGTATTAAAAGGCCTCTTTGTGAGTAGGTTTCTTATGTAATAGCGCTCCGTTCCGAGTCTAATTCCTGTTGTGGTACATTTCTTCCTCTGCGTACTCTTTGTTTTGTGCTAGTTATTTATTTACCTGTATCCTGTCTGTTGTATTCTGCCACCTGCAATAAGAAAAGCCAACATTCACATGATGTCGACCAGGTATCTCATGCTAGCTATCAAAGACAACCTATCGATCATGACACTATTTTGAGCTCCACGGCTCTTGTATTTGTTTGGTGTCATATTCTCATGGTTTTGTTCGTGTGTCTGTGGTAACATAACGGCTGAGCAAAGTTTATCTGTGATCTTGTCACAGACATAATGTTTAAAGTTAATGTTTACCTACAATGTTACTTCAAATAAATGTTTAAGTATTTCTTTCTTAAACTCTATTAGATTAAAGTAAAAATGTCTCTGCATTTGTCTATTATTATTGTAAATCTGAGTTTATCAACATTTGTTTCTCGAAGGCTTCCTATAAACTTTAATAACCAAAAATGTATACACTAAAATATAACATAGTTTTGGTATTGAATTATGTATGAAAAATGCCTTCTAATTGCTTTAATTAGTCGCAATTGATAATTCACTGAACAAGTTACTCATCACTTTTTTATCTATCTATGACCCCTTCGCAATATCTTCATCATCATTCTTATAAAATATTTCCTAGGTTTCAGTTTACTAAAAACAACAACAACAACGACAATAGCTATATTTCTTTTGTTTATACATTTTTATTTAAACAGAAAAACGAATAATTTCCATTTAATATTTTGAAATTTTCTAAGCGGCTGACAATAGTAAATAGTTAACTTATGGCGAATTCTCCATTTTAGCAGATTGCATACTAGCTGACATGACAGTCTTTATACTATTTAATAATACTGAGATGTCCATAGACCCATTTAGTAAAACTATTGAACACAAAAGAAGAAAAAAAAAACTGTATTTGGTTAGAAAATTATATTTGAACTTGTTTGTACCTTTGAGCGAACGTCATCATGCGTCCAGCCCTTTTGCGAAGGGTAAAGGTTAAATTTGGTTTATGACGTCTTCTACGTGAAAGATAAGTTATTTAAAACGTTCACATTCAAATAATCCTTATTCATAATATATTAATGCTCGCGGAATACATTTTCAAGTTAAACATTGTTTTACTTATATTCACACCTCAAAAGTGTATTACCACTGGGAAGTAAGGGGCTGCTGTATCTATGTAGTTCTATCGTCTCACTCTAACGCTATGTTAATTCAAGTATTCTCCGATATTTCCCGATATA
>OY744521.1:163780860-163805860 GCA_963556195.1 Sepiola atlantica | reverse complement strand
GTCCTAAACCTCCCACCTGTTCTCATCATCACATACGCAGCTGTGATGTGACCTCCTTCATCGGTGGCTACGTCTGAGACATGGTACAGGTAATTCATTCGCTTCTTGGGGTGGTTCTACCTGGACATGTTGATCTTCGCTTTTGTCGTTGTCACTGTCACTGTCGTCAGTCGACACTGATTAAGGCCATTATACACCAGACTATCGGCATCGTCATACATTACAGGCACACATAATTTCCCATCGCTTGAACGGACATAACTCCACATATCTGCATTTCCCCGCTAATAGTAACCACGTCAATGGTCTGCTTTCGCAACGAGAAGGAGACCCCAGGATCAACTAGTGCAATGCACTCTTTCCCGTACACAGCTACTTTTACAGTTGACAGCGCCCGATTCATAATTTGTCTGTCGTCCCCTAAACCTTTTCCCGGACTATCCAGAGAAGTGCTGCCTTGTCCTTCACATCGGTAACAACGGGCACCGCTTTTCCGCAGTTGGGCGTTCCAAGCTCACCATCTGTCTCGCCGAGTAAGACAATCACTAGCTAAGTGGTTAATTTCATCGCATTAAAAACACGTTATTCTAATGTTCTTGGTCTGTTTTTTCTTGGTTTGCATTGGCCCCACGGCTGCCGTAATTTACTCGGGTCCAGGTGGGCCATCTTTCATGATAGCTGTCGCTCGAGCCAGAAGCTGAGAAATGCTGATTTCATCCATTCGAGAAGAAGCTCGTAAAAAGTGTCGGATATTGTCGGGCAACCCATGGACAAAGGCTGCTTTGAGACCGCGATCCGTCTTACTATTGAATGGTACAGAAAGCTTCCGTGGATCCGCCAGATAAACATCTACGGTTTCAGCTGGTGCGTGTAGCGTGCCACAAACTGCGCATATGCCGCATAGATGTCCAGGGCAAACGTTGTAAATAAAGCCTCCTTTATGGAGGCATGATCCCCCTCTTTTTCTTCACTCAATTGTTGATACACTGCACAGGCACCGCCTGTCAAACGCATAAGGATTATGCATCTTATTTTATTTACAGGGCACAGTCGACACACAAGTTCAGCCTTCTCAATCCATTCAATAATGGATTGACTGGAGTCCAACCAACTAAACACTGGTATAAAGTTTAGATCAATCTTGTCTCCCATTATAACGCCGAAATAGCTTGTAAGAAAGCAATGCACAAAACAAAACGAAAACTCCGGGACAATCGTCTAACGATCAACTGTCGTTCCGACGGCTTTCCACTTTATTCGAATTTAATTTCTAAATCATTTCATTTGATCAATATCACCTTGACGTTATGCAAATTTCATGCACGGCACAGGCTACATTTTGTCGTTTATATTGTGTGATTGGCTCAGTCAATTATAATGGGGAATCTTGAAGATTGCGAATTGTGACATCATTTTTAACTAGATTAGATTTTTAGTATATGTAATAGTTGATATTATCCGCAAAATGGCGGCGGTAAGCATTAACAGCTTGTGGGAAATGCAAGCCTTTTTTAATGATGTGTATCAATTAGAAATTAGGATGATAACATAATGGTAAGCGTTAAATTCTTTTAATATTGTAGGAAAGGAATCACATTTTACGAAGACGTATTGTAATTGCTGTATAGAAAGAAACAAAAAATACGACATATAATTCTACACAAAATAACATTTTTCACTAAGTTCTCAATTACAATTATGAATTCATTATATTCCATGGTAATTAAATAATTAATACTGAAATTTCTTCTAAAATCGTTTGATTTCATGAATGTTTGTGAATATTTGAATAAAGGAAGGAGTCAATTTTGTTTATTTTTTTGCAAATTGGTCATTTATTTTGCCCATACCTATTCTTATATTATGCGGGAGTCACGTGGCATAGACACGCGAGTCCGATATGATGCAACATTTAGCAACGGAAGCAATTATGCTAACTATTGGCTTGTTAACAAATAAATAAAATGATTTCCATACCGTAAAGAACAGCACAACATCTGACAGATAAAAACATAACACTTTATTAAATATTTTAACTTTGTTATTACCAGATTTAGTTTTCGATAAGTGCACTGTTTATTTGATTTGTCCCCCGATTTATAAAATCGGGAGACCTATGTTTTAAGGCATTTCCGTCCGTCCATCTGTCCGTGTGTCCGTCCGTCCGTCCGTCCGTCCGTCCGGATTTTTCTCCGCAACCATCCATTGAATTTCTCTGAAATTTGGGGGTGAAGTTGTAACTTCGGTCAGGTTAGAAAGTGACATTCTCAGATTTTTGTAAAACAATCTGGTTAGCCCCCCAGGGGTTCAAAAGGCCCCGAAATGGCAAAAAATGACATTTTTTTGCCCCATAACTTTTTATCCATCCATTCAATTTCTCTGAAACTTGGCCAAAATGTGGAAGCAATTGTTCCAAATAGAAAATAACTATCGCTGACCTTGGAAAACATCTGGTTCGCGCCTCCAGGGGGCCAAAAAAACCCTAAAATGGCAAAAAATGACCCTTTTCTCCCATAACGTTTGATCCATCCATTCAATTTTACTGAAACTTTGCAAAAATGTAGAGGCAATTGTTCTAGATATAAAATGAGCATCTTTGACCTCAGAAAAATTCTGGTTTGCACCCCCAGGGGGTCAAAGGGGGGGCAAAAATGCCCCAAATTGCCCAAATTTATTGCATTTTACACTCGCCACATCGAGTCACATACAGAGGGGGACCACGTACGCGCGGCTTGTTTAATTTAATTTGAATTGATTTTTTAACAAAACAAAAAAAGTAATTTTCATATCACAGAATACAATTTCAATATTAATTCGTACGATATGAAAACGTATGGGAGTCACACAACTTTTAAAAGGAAATAAATAAATATATTGAGTTGTTATAATTCATTAATTTTTATATTAATTATATTTAATTGGTGTGTTTTTTTAAGTACTGTTCACAATTCGTTCAGTGTTGTTGACTTTTTATATTGTTTATCATTTTTTGTCTAAAATAATTATTTAAATGTTGATCTTTGGAATAGTGTATGATATGCACATTAATTTTGTGTCATTTTAATGAAACGATAAGTAAAATTTAATGAAAAGTGAATGCACTGATCGAAACATGTATACAATTTTGCAATTACGAAATTTTATACGTTTTTGAAGCTATATTTTTGACAATTAAAAAGCGTAATCAACAGTACAAACATAATTTCATTAATTAAAAATTGTTTAAGTACTTTAATTATTTTACATTCTAATAATTTTATTTAATTATTATGATGATGTATTAACTGAACAAAAGTAGTTTAAAACTGTAACTAATTTTGTCAGGGAAATGTTTGTTTATCTCTATTTATAAAACTATTACTATTAAAAAGTTGATAAAAATAAATAACTATTCGACAGTTTAAATACTTCAAAATTCATGAAAAATCGCAATTAGTAATCAATTTGTAACTATCAAAAAAGATTGAAATCGCTGACTTGTGAAAGAAGAAAGCGAAATGCGGTATGATAGATTTAATTTTATGAAATTAATTTTTTTAAATTTGAAGTTTAAAATGTTCGTTTAAGCATTTTACGCTATTGCATTTTAATTTCAACAAGTAATTGATTAAAAGTACTTAACATGAATGCAAAAGTCTCGTAGATGCGAGAAAAATACACATTAATAGACACACAAAAAGTGTTAATATAATGTTATCAATTGTACTGTAATGAATGGACACCCAGAGAATTTCAGTACTCCTACGGAGAATTCTAAATCATTTACGGATATGGCTGAAGCAGTTTACGATGTGTTCGTTTTTTAGGAAGTTGCTTAATTTTTTTTAGTAATTTTTTTTTCAACCCTAATCTACCACTTGTTTTGTTCCATCAGTTTAGACCAGGTAGAATCTTTAGTAATTCTTAATTGTATTCTTAATATCGCAAATACTGAGGACTAAACCTTAAATCTTAAAAAAAAACTGTCACTTAGTGCTGTTTAAACTTAGCACTTTTATCCGTTGCGCCACGAGTTCATGTGACATTCTTCTGGAGGTTCGAGGTAAAAGATAAAAGTACAGTCGATATTAAGAATTAATGAAGAATTGCTTAAGTCTTATACCAGATAATGGCCGAGGGAACGAGAACAAGCTATCCCCGTGCATTAAATAAGTGTTCCGTTCGAAATTCCGTACAAAATTCCGAGTTCGACATTAAGATTTCCCGTTTCGACAAAATGCACATGAATAAGGTCTGAGATTACATCGGTCGAAACGTTGTGAGATGAGAACAGTAGTTCGAATAATCAAAATAATGAGGTAATTCAAGTTAATCGTTAGTAATTACTAAATGGGGTATTGTTACTTATTTGGGCTGGTGAATCGCTGTTCCATTTAAGGGTTCTTGATAAGGTTCAGAAGCGTATCTGTCATGTACTTTGCTCCCTCATTTCTTCTTGTTTGCACTCTCTCCCTAACAGGCGTAATTTTGCCTTCTAAGTCATTTCTATAAGTAGTATTATGGCAAGTATTTTTCAGAATTGTTTTATTTATTCCCGGCTTCCTTTGTTCCAGCTTGTTTGACTCGTTGGTCTAGTGGTCTTCATTGATTCGCTATTCAGATAACATTTTATATTAAATCTTCCTATTCCAGTAGCTTCTTTTCAATAATCACATGGTTTAAAGACTCTCTTCCCGCTGACTGTTTTCCTCCTACATATAGCCTTGGTCTTTTCAAGACTATGGTCGCTAGGCATCCACTCTCTATGCGCTAATCATATTTAGTTATTTTAGTTCCTTACATCCAGTTGCTTCATACCTTGTCTAGAGAAACTTCCATGAAAACTAGCAAAAATAGAACAGTCCATAATCCTTTGTCGGGAAATCACTTCGTGTTTTGTTATTTTTTTACTAGATAGTCACCACTTATCAAGGCCCAAAGGCCACTCGAGTATAAGAGTTACTTAGTGTTAAATTGACGGTAGAAAACACCGTGCTGATTGGTAATGATGATGGAAGTTTGGCAGAATTTGATTATTTAGGAGGACGGCTTAACAAGAATTTGTTTACATTTGACTTGAAAGCGAAAATTTTGTAGTAGCCGGGAAGCACCCCCGCGGTTTGTGTTCCATAGACGAGTATTGATTTACTCCTCTCCAGGAGTTAGGCACAAGGCCAGTTTTTATCTTACTCCCACAAGTAAGATGTGACCCAAGGTCGGGTCAGGAAAGTGGGGTTTAAAAATTGCCTGGGCAGCCTCGTCGGCATTCCCCGGTAAGGGCGCCTCAGGCAGTAAGCAATAAACTTACTCCTCCCCAAAGAGGGGAGGCGAAGCCTGGGAGGCTGGACCTCCTAGAACTGCACAGGACAGACCCATAGACCGGCGTAAATCAAGCCCCGAAGGCCAAGACAATACCAGTCTATGGGTTGCAGTATCCATCGGAACAGATACTACACTTTGATCTTAGCCAAAAGGCCAAGGAAGTTCTAGGAAATGAACTCTACTCATGAAAGCTTACTTTAGTTCTAGGAACACAGAGAGGGAGAAAGGGAAATTATTGACAGTGGTTGTAACTAGCCGAGTCCTTGCTGTGAATGTCCTACAGAGAGGACAATGGATTGAAGCATAGCCAAACACCTGCTACGTAAATGACGATAGAGTAGAAAAAGACTAGCAACATCTCTTCTGTGAGAAAGAGGTAGTAAGGAGGCGAAGAGGACATCGCCCACTAGATTTCGAAGTCGTTTTTTGGACTCGGTCAAGGCACGAAAGATGCTCTGATCAGCACCTCTCCAGATGTGGCAGTAATACTCCTTAATAAGTAAAACTGTATCAATAACATTGACTTTCAACATATAGAGACCATAACAAATGGATTAAATTGTTACTTGGAGATGACATTGTTTTCTGTTCATTAATCGGCTATTATTCCTATTCGAAGACCCCACAACATATTTTAAAAATGTCTGCTGGCGCAGGGAGGAGCACAGCTTTTTCAGTCGCTGTCGAACGTGGCTGCGCTTCGACGGAAACAGCTGGTCTTTGTCAGGAAATGAACGACCAGCTGACGGGCCGCACTTTTGCTGTCGTAGTGTGGCGGGAGTCGAGTGACCAAGATGACCTCCCACTGTCTCCAGACTTCTCACCGAAAATTGAACGCTGCTACCAAAGTAAAACATAAAGAGGGAAAGGGGGAAATGGGAAGACTGAGAAGGGGATGTTCATCGCATTGTAATTCTGAAGTGTTCTCGAATATAAACCGTCGGAGGAAAACCAACCAACGGCAGTGTTTTCTGAATGGAAAACAATTAATCCATGACGAGTTCGCCTTTGCTTACTTTTTTTTTTGGTCCCCGTCTTTTACTTTCTTTTCTGTGGGGCGGGGTGGCTCTTTACTGTTTCCCGTTTATTAGAATAAATGAATTAATCGATGCTGATACAGAGTAGCGTCATGTGGCTTGACTTTTGGCATCATACTTGCCTGGGAAACGCTGACGGATTTTGTTAACTGCCTAGCGGCAATCTTAGCCTTTCTTTACTGGAGATCATTTCTTTATTATATGAAATAACTAGTAAAATAGCTTTTCCTGTACGGGTACATGCGAGGTCAATTTAATGTCCGTTCGCAGTCATTATTCACTCATATTTCATTCAGTTTTGATGTCAGATTGATATTTAATATACTAGTGAACAATTGTATACTAAAATTTAAAATGCTGAACTTTAAATTTAAATATAAAATTATTTTAAAGTAAAATGGTCAATTTTAAAGGAAATGACCACATTTTTCTAAGTTGAATAAGTTTAATTATTGTTTTATTTTCAAAGTAAAGAAAATGAACTGAACATGAAAAATAGCGACGAAAGCTTTAAATCTAACTTGAATTAGGAAAACCTCAGCAAAAATTAAGGAGAAAATAAGCGATAAGCCTCATATAAAAAAGCGAAATTTAAAAGTAAAATTCGAATTTCAAGTAGAAAAAAGTCTATTTTCATTTAAAACATATATCAGCGTCAAATTAAAAAAAACAGTGTTATATAGATAACTCAACTAATTTACATAGGAAACAGGATAATAGTACAAAAAGTTGAACTTCAAATTAAAAATATTACATTTAAATTGTAAAAATGATAAAAAGATTAACCCCGAAGTAAATACATGACATCAAATTTAAAAAATGATGTTCAAATTAAAAAACTATTTATTTTCTTTAATATATATATATATATATATATATATATATATATATATATATATATATTATTGAATTAGATACTTTTCCGCTCGGACTACTACGTGCACAAGATACACGAACTCAACTGACCACCGTCAAATAATCAGCTTTTTAAAAACAACATTTGGACTCCTAAATACTTTGAGTTTTTTTTAAAACATCTATTTCCACTATAACAGCTGTTTTTTTTTTTACGGTGACTATCCTTACTTTACGTTTACTTCTTAACAAAAAGGTATTTATCTTTTGTTTTTTTTCTGTATAAATTTTGAAGATAATATTTACAGTTACATTATCGGTGTTTATCCTCTGATGAAAAGAGTTTGTCTTTGAACATCGATGTATTAATGATATGGAACTCCTTGCTTTGAACTCCTGTATTGTATCTATACAATATTTTATTCTAATTTTTCATCTCTTAGATTATATATATATATATATATATATAATTGTCATCTGTAAAGTAAATTTTTTCGGGGTTTTTACTTGCTGTTCTTATCATCTTCCTTGACTATGAATAATGTGCTTTTGAAATTGTTCTCTGAAGGGCAGATTAGTAGATACAAGGCTACTTTTTTTATTTACCGGGTTGCAAAACGCGCGTAAAACGGAAGGAAAGCGATATAGGAATTAACCGAAATAAAGAAATAAAAAATAAGGATTGAAGACTGATGTAAAAACATAATTTTTTAAAATTATTGAAATTACACAACTAGTATATATATATATATATATATATATATATATATATATATATATATATATATATATATATATATATATATTATTAAAGTGTGTTTTTTTTTACTTAAAGACGGCGAGGTTTTGGGTTTTTTTTCTCAGATCAGTGCAGAAGTAGTAGTTGTAGGCGCTCGCATGGGCTCGAATGCTGTACGTATATTCAGCCTAGAATCACAAGCCTAATGCCTATGTCTACACGGTCGCGAGAAATCATCACACACAGTAATTGAAATTAATGTACACTTCATGTTGTAGATAGTGTTCAACGCTCCAGCGGAACTTTGCCTAATCTCTAGAGTGACACAAATGTTGTCATTCCAAAGAGGGCTCTACTATTAAGACTATTACGTTTTAAAGGGGCATTATCTATAAATATTGCTTCAAATTTTAATGTGTTGTTGTACCTACAGACGACGTCGTTTCGGGTTATATATATATATATATATATATATATATATATATATATATATATACATATATATATATATATATGTATATATATACACACACATATATATATATGTATATATATATATATATATATATATATATATAGTCAATTAAAAATTAATGGCAAATTATCTATATCTATTTCAGTAAGTAATTGATGAGAATAACAATTGAGTAGAGTACAACATTTATTAAATCATCAATAGTTAAAAACAAAAGATTTATATATAAACAAAATTAGTATTCCTTAAAGAAGGAATAATCCAATAATTTTCTTTCAAATAAATATCTACAAAACTATGTATTTTTTTGTCGGAAAGGCGATATGCAGTAGTAAAAAAACTGTATTTTGTTTTAAGATTATGACACGCTGAACGTATTAGCGTTAAAATCAATTAATAATTACGTATACAATATTTTGAAAGTAAATAACTGCTTACGTGAGGTCGAGTAATGTAAGCAGCAGGCAAAAGAAACCAGTTGGAATCGTTCGACCTAGTCTGCTGATTTTTTTATTTATAGCTATATTCCGCTAAATCGGAATGTGTAAAAGCGTATATGGAATACATTGACAGAACGCCCGAAAGAATGAAAGTGCATTTCTATAGAGCATCGTTATTTAGGTTGAACATATATCGTATGATACAAAGAAAAATAGTACCGTAAAAAATGAAAGACAAACAATGCAAAAACATAATCCCATGCACAACAGTTATCCGGTAATACAAGGGCGGTACGAGTAGATATTACAATAAGAGTGAAAATGGCTGTGACCTCCTCTGTAAAAGACTGTTCGGAGAGGCCGTTTAGCCGGGTAAAACTAAAGAAATTTTGAAAGCAAACGAAACGAATGCATATGTTTTTGAAACACGAATTAAAAATTGCCCTCGGTGGCTCGAGGAGCCGATTACATTATAAATGTATTGGTTCTAAAGCTATGATGGCAAATAGGCGAAACATTAATATTATACAGAAATTAACTTTATATATATATATATATATATATATATATATATATATATATATATATATATATATATATATATATATACGGGACAATCACGTTGACAAACAGGTTTCTGTTAGTTCACTGAAGTTAAGCGACGTCGAGCCTGGCCAGTACTGAATGGGTGATCATTTGGGAATCCAGGTGCTGTATCTGCTCTCTGCTTATCCTGGCATTGTTTCCAGTCGTCTTGAACTACTTGCCATTGGAATCAAGCAGTGCCGACTCAGGAGAGGTGTTGATGAAGATTGCACAACTCTTGCAATTACAATTGCACGCGCGGGCAGCACTGGTGAGGCATTTATACGTCGAAATCGACGGGAGAATCCATCACACACACACATATATATATATATATATATATATATATATATATATATATATATATATATATATATATATACTGCAAGAATACCCGTTCTAGGAGGGTAAAATTCATTCCCTGAACAGAAGAGTTTTGCAGAAATTTTATGTCACCTTGCAAAGATTAAAATCAAAGATATATTGCCACTAAACCTTATTTCTAAAATCCTTATTCAATTTTTATAAAGAGCCAATATAATATTTTGATTCTGGAAAAGGTCTATAATTTAAGGCTTTAGCTTAAAGACTTGTAAAAATAAATAGATTCTGAGAGTCTTGCTTAATTGTTGTCAAATGACTATGGTTCAATCTTAATGCAAATCTGAAATATTTGAAGTTTTAAATTTGAGGTTTTCTATACTATGCCCTATAAACCTCTTTTTAAATATATCAAAGAAACTGAAATTTGGTTAATAGTTTTAATTGATATCTAATACCTATTGTTAAAAAATCAGAAAAATCGGAGGTATTTGAATTTTTACGAAGGTCTTCTATTACTTTCCTGCCACCTTTGCATAAAACTTAATTAAACTAAATATAGTCCACATAAAGATACCCTACTCCGTTCAGCTGTGTTTCCAAAATCCATGACGATCGTGTAATTGCATAATGAGTGAATACTCTACATACAAATATATAAACATATACACATGCATAACATCGCAAACGATGGCATACATAGATCGGAAGGCCTAGACTCCTTTGGGATCAAAACCCGAGTCGCCTCTATGTGAGTCGAACATTTTACTAACTGAGCTATTTTATCACACACACACACACACACACACACACACACACACACACACACACATATATATATATATATATATATATATATATATATATATATATATATATATATATATAGAGAGAGAGAGAGAGAGAGAGAGAGAGAGAGATGTGTGTGTTCCCTGTAAAAAGATAGGTTAGAGAATCTACCAAAAACTAAAAATGTCTTTATATATAAAATCTTCCGCGAACGACAACGGAAGTGGTCTCAAATATTTAGGTATTCTCACGAACGGACTTATGGGGAAGAGAGAACTCCCCCTAAAACTTAAAATATTTCCAATTTAAAGAAAATTTAATTATATGTATCAAAATTCACGGGAATAAATGACTGTTGGAGTACTCATAGCGAGTAAATACTATTACTACTACTACTGCTACTATAACTACTACTACTATAACTACTACTACTACTACTACTACTACTACTACTAATAATAATAATAATAGTAATAATAACTATAATAATAACAAAAAAACAAAAAGAACTAGAAAAGCTGATAAATACAACCAGAACCTTCAGCTAGGACATACGAAAGGAATTCGGTATGAAAAGGTGTGCACTACTGGAGAGGAAAAGAGGAAAACTAGAGATAGCGGAGATCATGGAACTATAAAACCAAGAGAATGATTTGATACCTATACATATATGGGAGTTCTAGAAGCAGACGCCATCAAATAAACAGAAATTAAACCGAATGTTTTAAAAGAATAGCTGACAAATGCAGAGAAACTCTTAGCATGACCAAAAATAGCCCACAAAAATACAAACAGACACGACTGTGTGAGAAAGGCAGTCCAACGGGAACTATGCAAACATCTACACTTTGAACATGGGGATTGATGATACAGACACGAACCGGAGACATGGAAACAAAAATCACAAAATCCTCGAGACATTTTAATTCAACAAACGAGACTCAACGTGTTAATAGTCAATAACAAAAAAAATACTGCTAGATTGTAGAGTACGTCGTCCCAGCAGTCCACAGTGTGAAGATAAAGCAAACAGAAAAAGGAAACACGAGTATAGAACTGCCCAGCGATCTGAAAGGTATATGAAAGATGAAGAAAATAACTCTAATACTAATAATTGTAGGAACACTAGGAACAGTCCAGAAAAAATAGGAAAAAGACTAGAGAAATTAAAATGAAAGAAGTGATTGAGACCACACAACGCACTGAAATGATGAAAACAGCCGAACTGTTATGGAAACATCCTGGGATCCGGAAATCAACCCATATAACCAACGAAGACTATTCGGCCATAGGCGAAATGAAGACGAAATAGAGCAAAAAATATAGACAAAAAAGCTCACACGAGTCCAAGGGAACTGACATTTCCATAAGTTCCATAAATTAAACAAAGATGCAACGACGCATGTAGTGGCAACCGCCTCGGTTGCTGCTACCACACAAAATGGTGGTAAAGGTTAAAAGCGGAGGAAAACACCGAGTGAGAAAGACAATAAAGCAGACTTCAACGGAGAGTACTGGAATATTGGAGAAGTTCATGACCATTTAAATCCCAGAGAAGACTAACGGTCGTTATTAGATAGGAATCAATGGTAAAATGCTGTTGTGGTAACGCACAATGATTTGCAACCTTTATCGAAAAAAGTCAGAGAGTCCTGGAAATCTGTGGAGAGTTGTAGTCACTCTGACTCCAGAGAAAACTACTTGTTTACATCAGTAAGCAATCACGGTTAATGACTTGTATAAAAACGCACCACGTGAGTAAATAATAATAATAATAATAATAATAATAATAATAATAATAATAATAATAATAATAATAATAATAATAATAATAATAATAATAATAATAATGATGAAACATACAAAAAGAAAGAACACTATTCATCGAAGTGTTTTATACATCAATTTTAAAAATTAAAAACAAAATTAATTCGATTATTGCAATCGTTTCTTTCTTTCATTATACTTTGTTTGTTTTAGACGCATTCCTTTTGTCTGAATGGCATTAGCAGGACAAAAAAAATGACTGCAAATGATCACGAGTAGGAAAGCAATGCTTTTACGCGACGTGACGTGATCGCGTGTCACGGTCAATGGCTTTTACAAAGCAGGTCAGATATTTTTTTTTTTTTTACCTCTTTCTTTGTTTTTGTTTTTTACATTCTTAATTCTTTTGTTGTTATTTTTTCTCGCGTTGTTTCTGTTGATTCGCCATTACTGCCACCATCAGGCGCAACAGAAGCTGAGCAGAGGACAACGACGCGCTTTTTATTTTATTTTTCTATCTAACCGAGTGAAACACGTGAACGCGGTTTAAAAACAACACAACACAAACAACGTAGCTAGTGGCGTGACGAGAACGTTGCCGTGCGCGACTGTCGTGACATTTTGTGAAGAAAAAAAAACTTGCGCTGAGTTGCGATAAAGTTAGAGCTGCCGGCTACGAAACTATGTACATAATTAATTGTGTCCCAATTCAAGAAGAAAGAACTCAAAAGCAACCGAAACGAAACTAAACAATTGAAGATACTGGTGAGCACATCGGTTGCGAATTTATACTCGCCTTCTAAAATGGTGATTCTCTGAAGGCTGCCACTGTTCTTTTTTCTATTGGGTCTTCACCTTCTCATGCCCATATACAAAGCTATTCAGCTTATATAATGCTCAGCCAGTTCTCAGTACATTGGTGTACTTTGATGTTGTAGAGTGCTAGGCCCTTTGCTGTGCAGGGTCCGCCCAAAAGAGGGCATCGAAGAAAGTGGTCCGTGGTTCGAGGTTCTGTGCCACAGTCGGATGTGGTTCGGCCACTAATATAGTCCCATTTGCTTAGGGCCTCCCTGGAACGGCCGACACCTGAGCGAAGTCGGTTCACACGCTTTCATTATGCTCTGTTGCTATATCCTGGTGGGAGGGGTTCAGCAAGGGGATGAGCATAATCAGCTCTGTGGGTGGTTTGACAGCTTTTCCTCTCACATTATAAGGCGGGATTCATATGGTGGTGTCTCAGTGGAGCAGTGCTGGTCTGGAAATCTCTCCGTGATTTTAGTCGGTAAGGGGCAAGTACATGGCAATGTAAGGGATTCCTCTTATCTGTGGCTTGTCTGTGTCGCTCTATCCTGCTGACCACCGCCCTTCTGATGACTGAAAGGGCGATACCTGCCATGATGTACAGGTCGTTGGTGTTAGTTGGATTTAGGCACCCAGTAATACATCTGCAGCTCCCGTTAAGAGCGGAGTCCAGTTTTTTAGCATGGATAGATCTTTCCCACACTGGGCTGGCATATTCTGCAGTAGAGAATCTGAGAATAAGGGCTGTAGAACGTAGTGTCTTGGAACATGCACGCTATCTGATGTTGGTGAGTTTGCGCAGGATGTTGTTGCAGGTGCTCACTTTTGTCTTTGTATTCACGATGTGAATTTTTAATATAAGGCATTTGTCGAGTGTAACTCCGAAGTAGACAGTATGTTCAGAGTGTGACAGTGGTGTTTTACACACAGACATATTCAGTTGGCGCAAGACTTCCTTGTATCTCAGGTGGAAAGAGCATGTTCGTGTTTTGGGGTTGGCACGTAGATGGTTCTCTTCATCGTAGGTTGTTAATCCAGAGAGGGCGTCGCTGAGCGTTTCCTTAATACTAATGAAGTATGTACCTTAGGCGCTGATGCACAGGTCATCTGCGTATAAAAAACCATAGGTGACAACATCTTTGGATTGGTCTTTTGTATAGATGTTATACAGAAGTAGGACAAGTACGCTGCCTTGTGGGAGTCCATTCTTCTGGATGCGCAATCTGCTGCGTTTTCCGCCTAATTCGACGTAGAATTTGCGGTTGTGCAGCATGGCTTCCATTAACCCTGTTAGCTCAGTGTCTTTTGTGACCTCCAGGATCTTACATAGAAGTCGTCTGTGGTTGACTGTATCGTAGGCAGCAGACAAGTTCACGAAAACAGCATCGGTAATCTGCCCTCTCTCAAATCTTTATTTGTGTTGAGTGAGGTTGGCTGGTTTTCTGCTTTGCGTGTACGGAGCCCTGTTTGCTCTGGGATGATCTTTTCGTTCATGGATGGTGCAATCTTGTTCAGTATCAAGCGCTCAAACCGCCTTTATGTGTGACATAGAAGTGAGATTGGCCGGAAACTTTTAGGATCAAACGGGTTCTTCCCGGGTTCCATGTGCCTTTAGCAAGATGTTTGGACGCTTATGTGTAGCCATACAGCTATTGACTAGGTTCAGGCGCCATTCCTTTGTTTGTTCTACAAAGTACTTGTCTTGCACTGTTGCGATATTATCCAAGCCAACTGCTTTCTGTGGTTTCAAACTATGTATTCCTGTTTCCAGTTCAGTCATAGTGAAAGGTCTTGTGAAACCTAGGCTTGCATGGTACATTTACGGTCTAGTTTGGCTTTTTGCTGTCGTTTCTTGAGTTCTTATCCATTCAGCAGCAGTAGGTGGGCAACTTGTTCAGCAGTGGTGTTGCAGTTTTCTTTAACTGTCTTCGGATCTTCTTCGGAGTTTACAAATGTCGGGTCCTGCTTTCTTGCTGTTCTTTGACATGTCCGTCGTGTCTATCAGAGTATTCAAGGATTTTTAGCGCTTTTGGGATACACTGATCATCAGCTGTTTTCCTGTTATTATGGTTTCCTTCAGATATGCTATTCTTCATTCTTCAAATCCTGAAAATCTCATGTTTCGCAGTCGCTCGGTATTTTTGTGGTGGTGACGTTTCTCGAACATAGTGCTCCAGAATTATATTGTTTCTGTCGGGTCCGATTGTTTCATTGTTTTCCGAAACTTTACTTTGTAATGTTTGAAGTTTTATTTGTATCTTTTAACAGTATTTCCGAATTAACCAGTATATTTTGTTCACGTCCTTCATATTTTTTTGTGCAGTGTTTCTTTATCCACGTATTTTCCTCTCTCAACTGTTTCTGATCTCTTTAACATTATTCACAGCTTTAGTTCTATTTTCACTTTGTTGATTTATTTTACCCGTTTGTTTCCATAGCGATAATCTGTTCATACTTTCCTTTGACACGGTTTTGTTGATATATTTAGTTTCGTAATTACAAATTTTACCTGTTTCGATCTGTTATATTGTCTGTTCAGATCTGTGGGAACGTCGGTTCAATTTTCCGATTCTAACTAATAATACTTTCTTCAATTTTTGTTCTTTAGGGAAGGAAGTTACGTTTTATTCTTGTTCATAATTTTGTTTATATGTTCGATTTCTGCTCCTACTTCCTCGGTTAATTCTCTGATCTTGTGGTCATGAGTTTCGTGCGATTCAAGTAACCCCATTGTGTAGAGTTGCTTTTGTAATAACATTCTACCAATAGCTTATCATCCCTTATTGTCTGTTTCTTCATATGAGTTTTAGTTTTGTTTTTTGTATGGATCATTTTGACGTTCCTGTATTTAGTCTGTGATATTCCGGTAACTGAAATATTCTGAAGATGCTAACTGGATTCTCCGTGTTGGCGATAATATCGCTCAGATTTTTTCTTCTATATTTTGCGGGTTTTATTTTGTTGTGTCATATTTCATGCTTTTTTGTATGTGGTAATACCAATCCTAGTTTCAGTTATCACGCGGATCAAAGCAATCCAAGGGTAGCAATGAAATTCGTTTAGTCACATATTCTTAACATATTTTCTCTTCTTCACTTGTTGAGCGATCGTGGCGGTGCTGACGTAACGAATCTTGCTTTTCTTGCGACATAATATATAATGGAGCGTAGATATCCCCTGTACTACTGACAGTTGTAGGTTTCTAACGATAAGCTACATATAAGAATTAACTACATACGCGATTTAAGCCAATTATTGATATGTGTTTTTAAAAACAAATTTTGTTTCGTTCAAATTCATCCATTTTTATAGTAAAACTGAGGTCGTTTTCTATTTGATTACTAATCTCAAAGCAAGAGTAGGAGTGACTACAGTCCCCACAGTGATAAGTCCTCATCCTTCTATCCAGCATACCGCAAGGAGATACAGTAGACATCTAATTAGGGTAATTTTTTATCATTACATCGTATGTCCGTTCATTTATTTACCATGTAGACTAATACACAATTTTTACATATTATGTTTTCAGATCACAAATGATATACTAACATCAAAAATCTTATTTACCATGACATTCATAGAATATACATAAATAACGTCCTTTACCTTATTTTGTTTGAAACTCAAACTTAAGCATTTTGCACTATTTTTCACTCTCGTTAGTAACACATGGGTGCTTCGGATTTTACTATAATTACTGTCGCATGTGTCACTTAACCCTTTCATGCATGATTTTTACAGAAATTCTACGTATCTGATCTAACTTGTTCTGGAACCACGTACCTTCAAGTTTAGATGGAATCCAACAAAAACCCGTGACGACAAATAATGGAGGCAAAACGTATTCCTCGAGGTTGCTGACTTCCACAAAAACAAATATAATTGACCAAATCAAAATTTATGATAATTTATGACAACTTTTTTATTTGTTGCTGTGGAAGAACAGTAAGCATGAAAGGGTAAAATGTAATTGACGTTTCGCGTGTGTGTTTTATTGCAACTTAAACGTGACTGCTTAGTGTTCGCAGTTTATGTTGGCTGGTTTCAACATTCGAGGATTTTCCTTAATATTTCAACTGTTTTCATCATATCCGTTATATAGTCTTCTTCTTCTTCTTTTCTTCTTCTTCGTCTTATTATTATCATTACTTACTCATTAGAATTTTTCACTAAAGTCATTAGCAGTGATTTCTCACTGATAAAAAAACAGTGGTACTCCCTTGAGTCTGAGTGACAACACATCTTCCCAGATGTTCAGCACTCTTCGCCTTTTTGGATAAGTTGCAAAACATTTTGAATTGTTGCAACTGTTGTTTACAACTGATTTCTTGCTTGCATCGACCATTGCACTTCTTTGGAATTTGACTGGCGATAAGCCTACCCAAGGTTCCAGTTCACTCTGCACCTTTTCAGTGGGTGTCTGGCTAGTGTTCTCTCCTTCCTAAACATTCCAATCTACCTTCAACCTTCATTTTGTTTAAGAGCAGCCGAGGCTGATTTCACCACATGTGCGTGTGTTTTTTGTGTCGCGTCATTCTATGGGATTCCTGGCAGTTTCAGTTCCCTTCTGCTCGTTTGATCTTCTTTCAATGTATTTATTTTTCTTCTATTTCAACTTACCTGTGGTTTGTTAGCGTTCGTTGATTATGTGGGTTAGTTTCTTCACTCGTGAACTTTTTTAGTATTTCGGATATTTTTCTCATTGCAGTAGGTTGTTTGGTCTCAGTTCTCCCTTTCATTCGGATCGCTTCTCTATTTTTTAATGTTATTATCATTTACTCACTAGAACGTTTCACACAAGTCATGATCATTGATTTCCCACTGGCAATAACAGTCAGTGTTCGCTTGGAGTCTAAGTGACAACAAATCTTTCGATGACCTTTCCAAATCATATTGCGTTATCGTAACAGTCACCCTGCATTGGTTTCTTGCGAGCAACGACCATTGCTTTTCTCTCGAATTTTACTGACTCTAATCGTCCCCAAGATACCAGAACTCTCGCACACTTCCGGTGGAGGTCTTGTTGATGATCTCCCTGCTCGTTTTTTCTTGCTCGCTTTGCATATTATTATTATTATTATTATTATTATTATTATTATTATTATTATTATTATTATTATTATTATTATTGGTACTTTAGCTGTTGTACTAATTTCATACGCGTATTGAAAGCGGAGATGAACGCAGGGTGAAAAAGAAAAACTAAAGCTGTAAAAAGAAGCGAAAAAGTAAAGTAGTCAAAATGGAAATATGAAAAGTAAAGAAACAAATAAAAGAATAGAAAGCCCAATATGAAGGATGTAGAATCATAATCGAATTATCTGTCATCGTATTAAGAGCGGCCTTTCAGCTATTAACGCTATCTCCTTCGAATCTTTTCAAACTTCCATTTCACGAGTCTATCGCCATTATAAAGAAGTGTGTGGACATTGGGACGTTCGACCGACCGATCGACCGACCCGGTGAACATCGCATCAACAGGAAGTTGATGGACTGGTCTTCACGAATTGATGAATAAAGATGAATGTAGTCGGTTAGAGTCGCGTAGATGAATAAATCGCTCTCTAGCTTATACCCCCTTATCTCTCTCTCGTTCTCTCTCTTCCTATATATATATATATATATATATATATATATATATATATATATATATATATATATATATATATATATATATATCATAAGTCACTTCTTTCCCTCCTGTTTTATAGGCTTTATTATTTGTCCCTTGCCACTATCAATTTTTTCATTATGTTTCTTTCATTAGTTTTCTCTCTCTTTTCCTTCTCTCTCGTTCTCTCTCTTCCTCTTTATATATATATATATATATATATATATATATATATATATATATATATATATATATATATATACATTTTACTTTTTTTTATCTATTTTACATTCAACGATTATCACTGTTTTCACATTCTATTAATTTTACTTCTCTAATTCTACTATTTATGATTTTTTCACATTCTACGATTTCCACTTTTTCACATTCTACGATTTACACTGTTTTCACATCCTACGATTTACTATTTTCACATTCATCGAGTTTTATCTTTTTCACATTCTACGCATTTTTATTTTTTCACATTCTAGGATTTCCACTTCTTCACATTCTACGATTAACACTGTTTTCACATCCTACGATTTTTACTATTTTCACATTCATCGAGTTTTATTGTTTTCATATTCTACGAATTTGTATTTTTTCACATTCTAGGATTTCCACTTTTTTCATATCTTACGATTTTAGTCTCTATTTCTATATTATATATGCTTACGATTTAAATATTCTGGAAATATATGTAACATTCATGTCTGTAGATGTTTTTTATTCCGAAATTTGATTGAAATGTTATTATGAATTGATATATATATATATATATATATATATATATATATATATATATATATATATATATATATATATATATAAAGGTAAGAAAGTGAAAGTAGAATTATACTTTTAAAATGTACACTCATCGTGAAGTGTTTAAAGCTCAATATTATTGATAGAGTAATTATATAGATAAATTAAAGAGATATAATAACATTCGAGAATCACAAATCTCTTATGTCTTCAGTTATACAAAACAAGGTGTATTCAATAAAAGAATATTTATTTTTTCTTCCTTAAGATAAGCTTTCTAAAGAATGGTTTCTTATCATCAGATTAATTTAAATAGATAGATAAGTTGGCGAGATACAAACGAAAAGTCATAATTTGAAAAAATCACAAAATGTAGATGTAAGTATGTAAGAAGAGTGTCAAGAGTGCAAAATATGTCCAGTAAAAAAGGATGAGAATGGAAAGACAAAGATGCACCGTTGGAAGTTTCGTCCAAAATGCTACTATCGGGTCAAATACTATAGGTCCAGGAGGAATTGATCCATCAGAATAATAGGTGGTTCTGCCATAGAAAAAGGATTTGTCAGTGTATAGGCTGGGGAATTAAGGGTATATTAATTCTTCCATAGACCTTCGCAAAGACATTTTTATGATTTGAGTAACTCTGACTAACTGAAGATCTAATAGATTTGCTATTCTCACACATTTAGTTTCTCTTATTGCATCTATCTATTCATCTAGCAAGCTCGCTATATGTATATATATATATATATATATATATATATATATATATATATATATATATATATATATATATATATTATCTGTATATATATATATATATATATATATATATATATATATATATATATATATATATTATCTGTGTATTTACGCAGCATTCTTTCATTGATGCGTAAATTGTTAAAGATAACAGAATTTCGCTGCTTAATTATACTTTTTTTTAACATTTTTAAATTTTTCTAATGATCTTTTTTAGTGTTAAAATAAAAATAAATCTTCCATATGTATGAGACAAAATCCAATGTCCAAAAAAGCTGAATAAGATAAGATAATTTCAAAAATCAGCCGAGAACTTGCGCGTAAAGTCTCGGCTGCATTGTGAAATTCTCGTATATATATATATATATATATATATATATATATATATATATATATATATATATATATATATATATTAATTATGACAATATATGTATTAGCATATACTATCAGTGCCTTTTAATTAGAAGCATCTTTAATAGATTCATCTCGACGATTGTTAATAAGTAACAACAAAGCATATCTAAGTCAGGTTCATTTTATATTCTAATAAAAATGTTGAAAAGAAAAACAATTGTTCTAATTTTATTTTTATGTTGCAGATTTTCCAAGAACATACCATTTCTGTGAGATGTATTTTTTACAGTACGTATCTTTTGTCGTGAGCTAAACTTGATTTTTATGTTAATATCGTCCCAGCAACATTACACAATCATTCGAAAAATACAAACAGTTTTTGGATTGAAAACTGGCGTACTAGTGAGTTTTACTTACATGAGAGTTTGCTATTTTCTTATTTGTTTTCGCCCAAAAGATGACCCTCTGTATAATGTAGTTTTTACTTTCAAAACATTTCAATCCAGGAACTATTTATTCATTGTGAATTTTTCTGATGCTTTTGTAGTGTAGCAAAGACGATATTGACATAAATTGTTGTTTGGCTTACGGTAAAAGAAACGGGCCGTAAAATACATATCACAGAAATGTTATGGTTTTTGGAGATGTGAAAAGCTAAAACTAAAAAGAATATATATTTTTTAAATATGGTTATTAAAATATAAAATGAACCTGACATATACTACAGTTTGATTCTAGCCAGAAGCTCAAGAAACACGTACGTACAAACAGGAAATTGCGTTATCTTCTCAGTCACTTCATGTTTTCAAGCACGTTATCACCTTTCTCACCAGATTGTCCGATTAGATCTTGATTGGTGATTAAATTGATGTTGTTAAGCTAAAGAATTCCGACTTATGTTATCCTGAAATGAAATGTTACGAAATTAATTCATGTCTCCCCGTTGATAAAACAGTACAATTTTAAATGAATGCATTTAAAAATATAACATTCGTTTTATTGATTTGAAGAATATTTAGCTGACATTTTTTTTACAGTAAGAAGGCATAGAATATTTATTGTTCTAAAAATAATTAAAATCCTATAATTTTAAATAAAGAGAAAAGAAAGATATTTATTTTATTTATTTAAAGAATATTTAGTTTACAATGATAAACATTTTTACGAAAGAAATTTTTTTTTTCTTAATAGTATTGAAGCTGAAAGACATTCATTATTTCAAAAGAAATGTAACTATTAACAGTAAATTATACAAATTGATGTAGTAAGCACCGTGGAATTTCTACGGGGGGGGGCGATAATAATAATAATAATGATAATAATACGCTCAGTAATTTCATATTCGTACGTACGTTATCACCTTTCACATATATTAAAAACGAGTTGGTGAGAAATCTGATATCGCTAATGTAAAAAATAATTAAGAATTTTAACATGAATTGTTCTAAAATTTGGTCGACTAAACAATGCAAGTTTAAACACATTTTTAAAAAGTGACAGTTATTTTTACGGAAGAAAAATAGAGAATTTTTTTCTTATTAGAGCTGATAGGTATTTATTTATTTAAAAGGAATATTATTATTATTATTATTATTATTATGATTATTATTATGATTATGATTATGATTATGATTATGATTATGATTATGATTATTATTATTATTATTATTATTATTATTATTATGATTATGATTATGATTATTATTATTATTATTATTATTTCATTATTATTATTATTATTATTATTATTATTATTATTATTATTATTATTATTATTATTATTAACAGTAAATTTTACATATCGATGTAGAAAGCACCGTGGAATTTTCATGGGGCCTGCTGGTTATTATTATTCCAATATCTTCTTTTACTCTTTTCTCCTTTCTTTCGACTTTCGAAATATTTTCCTTCTATTTCCACTCATTCGTAAAGAAAACCATTCTCTCTGTATCTTTTCTCTTTCTCTTCGCTACATAAGTAAAACGCGAGAGCGACAAACCACCCTCCTCGCCCCGTCCATACTCACGCAGGTCGTTCTGATCAATTGCCATTCACATGGGTTAACTGAAAGAACTAACTGCATAATCACCGCCAAAATTTTAACAACGTGTCTTACCTCAGGCAAACTGGGAAAGAAAGAAGCAGGCAGCAATGGGCAGCGAGATTAATTCTTGGAATATGTTGCTGACCGCCGTAGGGTATTGGTACGCCGACCATTCCGCTTCCCTCTTCCCTCTTGTTCTCACTCTGACGGCGCTGTGGTGTCAATTAGAGAACGCAGCGGGACGCCCGTTTTTCCGCCATCAAAATATCAGTCCAAAAGCCTTGCGTTATTATTATGATAGACTTTTTTTCTCGCTTCCCGTCCTCAATTGGTTACTTCACTTGACATTCTCATACCGTCTTTTATGGATCGAACATTTTTTTCTTTTTTCCTTTTCTTTTCTTTTGTTGTTGTTAATTCTCTTGTTATCTTCTTTTATTCTTTCATCAATTTTTCTTCTTTCTTTTCGTTATTCAGTAGAAACATTTTACGTCTTCTTTTCTTTCACGCCGTCCATCACACGTTGCTTTATTCTTTTTACTATTTTAGTTTTAGCTTTATTTTCGTTGAGCGTTTTTTCATTCTTTGGCTTCCCTAACTCGTTCTGTTATGTCCTGGTTTCTTTTGGCTATCTTTGTCGGTTTTCATCACCTCTTACACTGGATTTTCTTCTTTTTTATTTCCATCACTCCCCTTCTCCCTCCTCGCTCTCTCTCTCTTTCTCTTGACATTTATTTCTATCTTTCTCTTTCTGTTTCGTACCTTTTTCTATTTCCTAGTTAAGATTCTGTGTTATTTAACAATTCTTACTCTATCTCTTCTCTTTGTATTTAGCTAACTCACCCTTCTCTTGCTCTTTCTCCATAGGTTTTAATTTTGGTGTCTCTTTCTTTTCCTTCCTTAATTACATGTGTTATTTCCCAGTTTATTTCTCTCTTATCTCTCTATTTCTTCTCTATCTATCTATCTATCTATCTATCTATCTATCTATCTATCTATCTATCTCTCTCTCTCTCTCTCTCTCTCATGCACACTTACATATCTTCCTTTCTTTATAATTTCATCTATATTTAATGTTTATATTTCTACTTCTTTTTCTTCTTTTTCTTCTTCATCTTCTTCTTCTTCTTCTTCTTTGTCTTCTCCTTCTTAGTATTATTATTATTATTATTATTATTGTTATTATTATTATTATTTTGCTTACTAACTAGAAATTTTCACAGAAGTCGTCATGAATGATTGCTTACTGATAACAACATGTAGAGATCCATTAAGACTGAGTGACAAACAGTCTGTCCAGATGGCCAGTAGTCTTTTACTCTTCACAAATAATTTTACGTTATCGCAACAGCCGATTACCATTATTGTCTCGCTAGAAACGACAATTTGCATTCTCTTGAATTAGGGTGGCAATAAACCTCCACAAGATCTTAGTACTTTCCACGCTCTTCGAATGGAGGTCCGGTTAGTGATCTCCCTTCTTTGGCTTTCTATCTTCCTGGACCCGTCACGACTATTTTGTGTCGTACAAGCCGAGGTAAGCATTAATGGTTTATGTGGATTGGTTTCCACATTAAAGACTTTTCCGTAAGATTTCAGCTGTTTTCGTCATTGTTGTTCGTTGTATTGTCTCAGTTTTCACTTTGATTCCAATTTGTTCTAGTCGTTTTTTCAGGTATTCTGGGTTTGTACCTAGTGCTCCTACGATTATTGGTATTATATTGACTTTCACTTTCTCCCACTCCCTGTCTCTCTCATTCTATATAATTACCATTATTATCTTGTACATTTCTCTCATCAACTCTCTTTCTGTAGCTTATCTCTTTCATTTCCATTCCAAACCCTTTGTATCGTTTCACAGCTACACATGTGATTTTTATCTTCATCCCTCTTTCAAATCCTAACGCCCCCTCTCTCTTTCTCTTTTCTTCTGTTTTGCTTGTGCTGATAGAACAGTGGATAAAGGTTGCGACTGTCGATAAAACAAACGCGTTAAATCTCACCTTGAAGAACTGGTCTATCAAACTACACAAAATATATTTTATACAGCAAATCAGACTCTTTTGTTTTCTCTCTCTCTCTCTCTCTCTCTCTCTCTCTCTCTCTCTATATATATATATATATATATATATATATATATATATATATTCAATATGAACAACTAAAACAAGACTGATATACTTGGCCTGAAGAGATCGTAGTTTTTAATGACTACTAATGGAAACATCGTCGTGTCAGTGTCGTTTTTGTACATGTTTGTATACATTAAAATATAAATATATATATATATATATTTAAATTCCCGAAACAGTTTTCATGGTAAACAACTGATGATCCCTTAAAATAGTGTT
>OY744521.1:163735860-163778360 GCA_963556195.1 Sepiola atlantica | reverse complement strand
TTAGGAGAGACTCGACCGCGAAATAATATAAAATGGGCGCCATGCTGTTTTTCGATCATTCTCATTTCTAATTGATAGCCGACATTTTTTTTTATGCTTCACAATGAAATATTTTTATTTCTATTGCTGTCTTCTTCATTTTCTGATTCTTACGACATTCGGCTATTTTCAATGTTTTATCTGTTCCTTAATTCTATCTTCGCTCAATGTACTCTCATTTCAAAGTATCTTTGTCCTTACGTAAACGTGTTTTTATGTAATACATACACCGAGGAGAACGCCCACAGTCAGCAGCCTTGTGTCAGATAGACGTGGATGCAAACGTAAAAGAAAGGAATATAAGATTGACCGTACAAATATAATGCGAACCTGAAGTTACTGATTACGTCAGCGAAATAATTAGAATCAGTCTCTTTCCACTCTGATCACGAGACGTATCGGACATCCGCGTTCTCTGTTTGGCTTTCACAGTAACACGAACAAGTAAAGAGTGTACGAACACATTTAAATTCTATCCTGTGATTTTTATAATACTGTTAGACTGATTGTTTCTGTATGTCGATGCGTCTTTTCTTCTGTCGGTTCATCTGCCTGTCTGTCTGTCATTCTTCTTTTTTAAAAACAAAAGGTATTCTCTAGACGCGCAGATTGAATGAAAAATTCTTATTTCTTATTTTAAATAGAATTCGCTTATGTCTGTCGCGCTTAAGTTCGAAAGAGACTTTTCTTTGGGCTATCACTGTTAAAAATATAAAATGCATTCTCATTGCAAAATATGTAGTTTGAGTGGACGTACAACTATGCTATTCATATTTGTTCTACTGTTTCATAACTAGGGTCATTGTTGTTTATTTATCTACCTCCCACAAGGTAAGATGTGACACAAGGTCCGGAAAGTGGGATTAGATAAGCCAGGGCTCGAGGTGAGTATTCTGGCCATTTAAAAATTGTCTGGGCAGCCCCGTCGGCATTTCCGGTAGGGCGCCTCAGACAGTAAGCAATAAACTTACTCCTCCCCAAAGAGGGGAGGCGAAGCCTGGGAGGGTGCACATCCTAGAACTGCACAGGACCAACAACCCCTAATAGACCGGCGTAAATCCAGACCTAAAGGCCCGGACGATACCGCTTTATTAGGTGGGGTAAAAAAGTTTAAGTGACATCTTTAAGCTCAGGAGTGACCCGAGATTGTAGTCGCGAAACCATGCGATTTCTGGGGGAGAGGGATAATATCTTCTTTCTCTTAGCTGGAGAGATTTCAAGGAGTTAAGACGTGTCCGGAGTGTTGTCCACAATAAGGGGGGGGAGGGCAAAATGTAACTAGATGTAGCGGGACGAGCTATCTGTCTATCTGTCTGTCTATCTCGCTTTTCCTCACACGTGTACAAGTAATTCTTCGCTGTAATAGTTTCTGTGACTGTCTCCTTTTTTAAATAAACTTTTTTATAAACATGCATCGGCGTTCGAGTGGGTTTGTATCTAAAGACAATCAGAAACATGGGTATACGAGGGCAACAAGAGTGTTGTAAGGTTTATATAACCATCGGTAAGTGGAAATATAACACTACCATAAATTTCATCTATACTTTCTTTTATTTTACTATTCTGTCACTACTTATCTAGGCCAAGAGCTACTCGAGAAAAATCTTTAATGAGACGTGAGTATTTTAAACCAAAAGATGGAGACACTATAGAAGTATTCACATTGATCAAAATTATTAACTGCGTTTGCTTTCTTCTGGGGTGACTTATTGCTAGAATTTGTTGATATTGGATTTGAAAACGAAAGTTGTAATTAAATGGGAAGTATTCCAGCGATAATGTGATCCACAGGATGGTGTCCTCGCACAGAAGCTTTGTCCATTGAAATCCCCCCCCCCTGACGCAATGAACTCGAAGGGAGAAAGCAAATTATACTTCCCGTTGTGGTCGTAAGCTGACTCCTTGCTGCGAATGTCTTTCAAGGTGGAACCAGCGAATTGAGTTCTGTTGAGAACATTCCTAACGATAGAGTCGAGGGAGACTAGCAATGTCTCTTCTGTGAAAAAAGAAGTTGTGGAGAGGTAAAGAGATACTTCCCTCTATATTTCGAATTCGATTTTGTACACTGTCAACACCGAAATGGGTACTCTGAGCGGCATATCTCTACACGTGGCAGCAATACTCAATCTTAGGACGTTTATGACTCTTATACAGGTAGACGATTGCATCTCAATACAACTACTTCCTGGAGCGGTGGGATTATTGAAACCATTTACCCAGACGTCTCAGCAACATACTTGATACACGTCTTCCATTTTCGATCTGAAGTGAAAGTCAAAGAAGGAAAGAGAACTCTATGTGGCACTTCCTCAGTTATGGCAACAGTAAAAAGCTGACACCGCAACCACACTCTTTAGTTTATAGGATACATATATTTTATTACTTCCGGAATTTGGTTCGGCGTACTTTTCTGTGTTTTGAAGGCTTTGCTTTCCGTTTCTAGGTCTTTTGCCTCATATTTCTTTGCATTAATCATGATTAAACATCATTTGAAAGTGTGAAGAATCTGATTAAGAATATTTCTGAATTTTGTCTCATTGAAGGTTGCGACTAAGTATGCAAAGTGCACACAACCTTGAAGTAAACATTTGAGAATCTAGCACATATTTATTTTAAAATAGACACCACTTAAAATATATCAGTTTTAAGTAAAACATAAATTGACAAGTTGTCTGCGTATTGCTCAGATTAAGAAGATACAGATGGATGAATATGGGTAACATTAAGAATTAAGAGGAACTACAGCATGGATTAGTTAACACAATTTGATTTGAATATGTATTTTGCATTTATAGTGTATTCATGTTTTATTATAAAGGCTATTAATAATAATAATAATAATATATATATATATATATATATATATATATATATATATATATATAATACGGCACAATCACGTTGACACACCGGTTCTCGTTATATCACCGAAGTGTAGCGGCGTCGAGCCTGGCCAGTACTAAATGGGTGACCATTTGGGAATACCAGGTGCTGTATGTGCTCTCTGCTTATCTCGGCATTGTTTCCAGTCGTCTTGTATTACTACTTGCCATTGGAATCAAGCAATCCTGACTCAGGAGAGCGGTTGTTAAAGATTGCACAACCCTTGCAATTACAAATTCACGCGCGGGCACTCATACGTCGCAATCGACGGAAGAGTCCATCATATATATATATATATATATATATATATATATATATATATATATATATATATATATATATATATATATATTAGGGTTCGAATGCAAAACGCAATAAATCAACTTCCTTCAAATTGAAAAATAACACTACAACAACTATATATTTAAAAATCGAGAATTTGGCAGTAAAAATGAATTTTCGTAGAAAGTAAGAACAAGATACATATAGGTTTCAGCAGAAATTAATTTGGATGCGGTGAAATACGTAGTTGTATGCTATATAACACCGGCCAATTAATACAATGCTACAAATTCCCGGATACAACTAAATAATGCAGGTAAAATTGAGCTAAATGGTAAAAACTTAAAGTCAAACATAGCTTATATATATATATATATATATATATATATATATATATATATATATATATATATATATATATATATATACACTAATTTATTAAAATATATTTATGGTAATTAATCTACCCAGATTCTTCTAGGTTTTATTATTCGTATTATTAGTAACACATTCGAAGACTTGCCCCAGAATTAGAATGTACTTGATGGTGTCTTCACAGAAACAAAATGAAGAACGAGACACGGAGTTCTAACTCAAAACAGAATGTATATGCAAAAAGACAATCGTATATAAAACAATCCTTGTAGAAGGTCCGAGGTCAGTCATTACGCATTATGTGGTTTTACTTACGATTCTGATTATGAAAGATCGCACAAGCTACACAAGCAACATATGAATTTTAGAAAAGAAAATATCCATTCCTCGAATACAACGTTAAGATACGTACTATATAATGAGTCACTTGCTTGTGAGGCGAGTCCTCTGAGCCATAACGCCACATACAACGAAGTCTATTAACTAACACAGATCATGAAAAAAAACGACGAGATCTTGGGATGTACCTACACTTCTCACTTAGAACCTAGGCTTATGTCTCACTAGTAGGATTTTACACGCGCTAGGACGATACAATCCAACAAGAAAACACAACGAGCAAATAAATATTAGATATAATTTTAGATACAATATCATTATTTCTACAATCAGACAATGCCGAAGCCCAATCAAATCATAAAGCCACAAACCGGAAGCCCTAGACTTGAGTTTCTTGCATAGTGTCTCACATTAAATATATAAACATATCTAAAGTAAGTTAACTATTGTGCACTTTTTCATGTTTATTGATACTTTCTTCCTTTTCTTTATTAATTATCTGCTTATCTATCAATATATATATATATGTATATAGTAGTTTGAAAATATACTTATAGCAAGTAAGCTACACAGCAACAATAGTGTTTCATATCTGAGGTAAACTATCGGGCTAATTAAAAGAATTACACATTTTCATGATGCTTTACGTTTCTGTGTAACGTACTTGCAATGGGTGTCGAAGCCTTTCGTAAAATTTAGATACCTCCAATACTTGTGAAATTTTAACAATCGGTATTATACATTAATTAATAAGTATTCTCCGAACTTCAGTTTTTTTGTGAGTATTAAGCTAAGGCTTACATTCGAGATATTTTCTAAAATAAAAATCTGATAAAAATTGGATTTTAGACATCCGGTTTCGTATCATTATATCTCTATTTTAATTTTAATCAGGGGACAAATAAGTAGTGTCGAACTGTTCTGTTCGAAGAATTAATTTTACTCGCTGGTATTCTTCTAGTCTATGTACAAAAAATATCTAAAAGAGAGATACAGAGTAAGTTCGATTATATGTGGGTAAAGCGTCATCAGAAATTGGCCTAAGCGCGCTTGTACACACACACACACACACACATATATATATATATATTTATATATATAGGATCACACATTTGAACTTTTAATCACACTCTCACTGTTTATGATCACGCATTTCTCATTATTTAAAACAATTCTTCACATTCCTTCTTGTGTGATTCATAATGATCTGTAATCTAACAACCATGTACTCTCCATTTGTATCGATTTGTATATCTGTTTGATCTGATTTGTAAACTATCTGAACTGGTCTGTTTTACCGTCACCCCTACTGCTTTCTAATTTGCTGTATAAGTTGGAGTTTTCACCTGATGCTGGTTGTTGGCTTCTACGTTGGTGTCCATACCCTTTGCTGATGAAGTGAATCGATATTAATAAAAACCCATATCGTCACAGAAAGAATGGTACACAAACTGTTGTTTATGTTGAATTCTTGGAGCGTAAATAAAATATCATGTCGTAATTAAGTTTACCTAGGAACTCTCTCTCTCTCTCTCTCTCTCTCTCTCCATATATATATATATATATATATATATATATATATATATATATATATATATATATATATATATATATATATTAATTGCTGCATGGCTATTAGTATGACTTAATATAATATATAAACTCTGAATCTAATACGAATTTATTCAGTTTGCAATTGGACATTTTCGGATATTATAAGGAGTATAAAATGAAAATATACATTTCTTATTAAAACCTATATATATATATATATATATATATATATATATATATATATATATATATCGGGAACATAATTAGTGCTGTATTTTTAGCTATTTATAATGTACACACGCATAAGTAAATGAGTCGCCATATTTTTGGCAAGTTCCTTTTCACAACTCATATGAACTAATTTTTCAATGGCGTCTTCAAACGTTTCATTAAATATTACAGCTGCTGTCCACTTCACTGGAGACATACAAAGGAAGTCGACTTGTATCTTACCTTTAAGTACGTGATTAATGTACTAAGACTTGTTATAGCCCATAAATATACGTTTATAAGCATTAAAAGTGTCACTTGAAAGAATATATGTTGACGTTTATTATCGCTCTCCATGTCTCTCTTTCGCCATCTCTCTGTTTTACGTGTGAAGAATGATACACGATAATACTTTGTTTACTAATATTCAATTGTCTTGAATGAGACGTTTACGAGAAAGACATACATCGTTTCAAACAGGGGCGGATCGCTTAGTTTTTTTCTGAAATTGTATCGATTAATCAATGAATATGTTTTAATTGAATACTTCCTTACTATTCGTACACCCGTAATTCTATTTCCATAATCAGATGTAAGACTGTATCCGACACACACCACGAAAGTGATATATTATGAGGCCTAAACTCGAGTTTTATCCTACTTTGGGCTCGTTATTAAAACACATCCGAACTCAGGATTCGAGACCAGATTCAAATACGTTTTGCCACCTTACCTAACGAACAACATGAACTCTTCCCCGTGACCATAATTACCGGGAGCAAACGTCTCTCGTTGTTGGATACTTGAGGACGTCGGGATGGGCAAATACCAGTCGAGGATTCGTTCTCGACAATTATTTATGCAGGAACTGGCCAATTTCGGGATGAGGTATACTATCCTGGGTAGTCCTATGAGGTGAACCCTCCAAGGTCCGGCCTCTCCTCTTCGGGGTGGAGTAAGTTTGATGCTTACTGCCTGCGACTCCCTGACCGTGGAATTCCGATTGGGCTGCCCAGGCTATTTTTGCTACGCCAGAGTTCTCTTTCTTTAGGAACGCTGGCTTATTCTTCTCCCAGCTTCCGACCTTGTGTAAATTTGGATCATTGAGGACGTCGAGATTGGGTAATACCAGTCGAGGATTTCTTCTCGACAATAAGTCCAGCAGGAACTAGGCCATTTCGGTAGTCTTTTTATCTGTCGGGCTGAGGTATTGGTCCTGGGTAGTACTAGGAAGTGAACCCTCCCAGGCCTTGCCTCCCCTCTTTGGGGTAGAGTATGTTTATTGCTTACTGCTTAAGGCGCCTTGGCCGGGAAATTTTGACGGAACTGCCCAGGCTATTTTTGCTCGGCAAGAATGCTTTTTCTTTAGGGGCGCTGGCTTTATTTTTCTCCCACCTTCCGACCTTGCGTCACATATTGCTGCGGTGGGGAGCAATTAAATACTTAGATCCTTGAGGACGTCGGGATGGGCAAATACCAGTCGAGGATTCTTTCCCGACAATCAGTCCAGCAGGAACTGGGCCATTTCTGTGCCCTTTTATCCAACGGGCTGACGTATACTGTCCTGGGTAGTCCCCTAGGAGGTGCAGCCTCCTAGGCCTTACCTCCCCTCTTTGGGGTGGAGTAAGCTTATTGCTTACTGCCTGAGGCGCCCTGATCGAGGAATGCCGATGGGACTGCCCAGACTATTTTTGCCCGGCAACAGTGCTCTTCTTTAGGGCCGCTGGCTTGACGTTCAACCACTTTGCGGTGGGAAGCAATTAAATATCAAATCCACCCAAGTCCGACACGAACTGGGACATTTCGGTGGCCTTTTATCTGTTGGGCTGAAGTATTGGTCCTGGGTAGTCCAAGAATGTCCACCCGCAGGATTAATTCCCCTGTTTGGGGTGGAGTAAGTTTATTTCATACTGCCTGTGGCGCAGCGACCGGGAAATGCTGACTGGCCAGGCTATTAAAAAAAAGCTATTGTGATTCTTCTTTAGGGGGTTGACTCACCCCTACGTTTCGGCTTTGTGTCACATCTTCCTGCGGTGAAAGGAAGTAACTATTTGGAACTACTACAATCTAATAGTGGCAGCAGACAGATGTTCAATCACTCTCTGTATATGCTGTATTTATTATTTACTTTGATATACTGTGTTTCACTTAAACCTGAGTTCGTATAGTCTTATCGGACCATGTACAGGGCCACAACAAATTGTATGCAAGGCAGGCTACCTAAACTACCACGTTATATACGAGAAAGTCTACTGATTACTACATATGCAAACTACGGTGAACGACCGCCTTCTTTGTTTTCAAATGTTTATAAAGAATAATTTGTAAACAGAGTAATTATTTGAATAGAAGGCATGTTAGTCTCACATCTTAATATAATAGAGATAATGTGTATGTTTATAACCAAACCTCCATACACACTGTTGTTAACTTTTATTTATTTTTACGCTTATAATAAAGAAATATTTTTACTATTATTCATAGAGTTCACCACTTTACGTTAATTGTATACGTTATTCAATTTATATGTACAAAAAATCCTAATTTGAAGATCAATGATATGTTCAATTAGCGTGTTGCTAAGTTCAAACTCATTTTAATAAATAAATTAGCACACGTGTTTATTTCTAATATTTTTGTTTCAATATTATGCATATTATCACTAATTTTGTGAATAAATATCAAAGGAAATCAAGAAAAATGGAGAAAATAGTGTAATTTAATTATCTTCATTTTATTTCGGTAAATAGTTAAATTTAATACATTTTACAATAATGTAGAAGTAAAACTAACCGCCGCGTTTCAACTACACCCTTTATCAAGTGGAGTGAATGGCTTCACATTTTTTGCATATGTTTTAATGTAAGACATTTCGAGTAAGTGTACATATTACTTTGTGTCATTTAATTAATATTACTGTTATTCTTTCATACTCTAACTAAAATAATGTCATCATAATAATACTATAGGTTTTATAAACGTCTTTCTTTCTCATATAGCAGTAGACAAATGTTATATCAATTTTTATCTAATGGTGTATGTGCATATGTTATGCATTTTTAAAATGATGTTTAATGTTTTACTTTGCTTCACCTAAAAATGAACACTATTTTTGAAAGAATCTATTAAAAAAGAATAGAAAAAAATTACCCAATGCGAGATTCTCAAGAAAATATAAATATAATAAGTAAACAAAACATAAACATTAAAACAAGAAAGTCTAAACTGAGAGACAACTTCGCTGTAGCTCATATTGTAATTATATATGGTTAATGTTGAAATATATATTAAATGTTACGTTAAAAAAATATAAAACTTAATTTTTTAATAAAAAAAACACATCTATTTAAAGGTGTCTATAAATGCTTTCTCCTTAGTAATCAAACTATTCAATCCGAAGGAAAAAGTAATCACAATGATAGCAAATGTTATTTCGGTCAAACGCGTTTTTATTGATAAATTATGTTTTTATACAGTGGAGTAAAACATAGTAAAATATTGAAAGATATAAATGATTTCAAAAATGTTATCATGTAAATATTTAAAATAGTGAAAATTATGTTTTTATACAGTGGAGTAAAAAATAGTAAAATATTGAAAGATATAAATGATTCCAAAACTTTCTTATGTAAATATTTAAAATAGTGAAAATTATGTTTTTATACAGTGGAGTAAAACATAGTAAAATATTGAAAGATATAAATGATTCCAAATATTTTATCATGTAAATATTTAAAATAGTGAAAATTATGTTTTTATACAGTCGAGTAAAACATAGTAAAATATTGAAAGATATAAATGATTCCAAAAATGTTATCATGTAAATATTTGAAATAGTGAAAATTATGCATTCTAAATAAAATTTAACCTCAACAATGAGAAAAAAATAAGCAGTTTTTCGTAATAGATATGGCGAAATATCTAAAGGTTTCATATTACAATAGTCTATGATTTCTTAATTATTACCCCTAGGTGGCATCTCCAACAGACATATTATGGAAACACTGGCTGGTGGCTTTTTATGCGTCTAAAACCAAGCTTCTTTCCTTTTACCATCAAAGCTCGGATTCTCACTTTGTCCGAATTGAAATGAATAGCTCGCTTCATGAGGAATCCCCTTTCTTTGATAAGCTTCTGGGACTGACCTTCACTTCAGACTTTAAATAGAAAACTTATATCAAATCCGTTGCTAAGGTCGCTTGGAAAATGTTTGGGTCATTCTACAACTCCAGAGAGTATGTCACGTTTGACCCGATCCTCTACTTGTACACGAGTTAAATGCGTCCTAAGATGGAGTACTGTTGTCACATCTTGAGTGGTGCCGTTCAAAGCACAACACCCTGCTTTGACAGAGTACAACACTGACTTCGAATTCTAATGGGGGATGTCTTCTTCTCTTCCCTACAGCCACTTTCTCACAGAATAGATGTTGCAAGTTTTTCTCTGCTTTATCGTTATTTTCATAGTAGGTGCTCAACTGAGCGCCAATATATGGTTTTCCCTGTAACAAATTCACAAGACTCGTCTTCGTACAACCATAGTTAATAATTTCCCTTTCTCCCACTGTGCACCTAAAACTAAACAGAGCTTCAATTAGCAAAGTCTCTTTTCTGGAACTATGCGTATGTAGAACACAATGCAGCGGGGATCCTTCTCAGCTAACTACAACATAGTCGTTTTCAAGTCCAATGTAAACAAATTTTTTCTGAGCTGTTCTCTTTAATGATCTAATCTTGCCAAATTTCAACCATCGTTGTCCATCATCACGGTGTTGTCTCACCGTCCACCTGAGAAATTAATTAACCGTTATCCTCGAGTTATATTTTGGCCTTTATAAGCGGTGACTCTTTAGTAAAAAATTAGATTAGATCACAGGTATTAATTCCATACGGAAAATAAACTCTTCTAACATCGATTTCATAGCCTGAACAGGTTGAGAATGTGGCTGATTGGTCGAGAAATCGTCGTAATATCATTGGCTTTACTGGTTTTAATATTTATTTACAAAGAAAGTAAATATGAAAAATACAATAAAACAAAGATAAGACGATTTTTTACTCGAGAAAAGGTTTACACATAATGATGTTAAGGTATATGTGGCAAATAAAGCAAGCAATCAACTGTAATAAAAATGAAATAAGATATTATTTATTTTAGCGCTGCGCAAAAGTTTTCTTGAAAATATAACAGTATATTCATTTACTCTGAAAGTTCAAATGGTTGTGGTACAAAAGCGATAGACCTCAGATAAAAGTAATCCATCGAAATCATATTTCTAATAGAATCAGAGATTAAATATTCTTTTATCATGGAATATGAACAGGTCGGCGTCTGAATGTATTGGACGCGTTTGCCGTGCTAAATGTAATCCATAATTATTTTTTATAGAAGAATAGAAAGGTACGTTTGCTTCCCAATTCAAGATTGTGCCTGTTTCGTGTATTCTTATGCGACATATGTGGTGAAAACTTCGAAAGAGGATATTTCTTTCGTTATGATCCAAGTTTTGTCAGTAAATTCAGACGCTGTTTTCCAAATTACATTTCATTTAGTACCTCCAAAGGATCAGATGATTTTTCAATAAGACATCTGGGATCAATGCTTGTAGATGATTTCAAGAAAATAGTTTATTCCGAAAAAAGAGATTTGTTACTTTCCAGCGGGGAGCGGGGATATTATGGCGTGTCCTCTACAGGATTAGATGAAATCTGTAGTTCCAACACTCTTTAAGTTGAAGCAAGCTTTCTTACGCATGCACAGAAAAGATGTAACCGTCAAAATTCCTAAATAATACGTGGCATTTTCACGTTCACGTAGACTTTTGATTGGTCGCCGATACAGGTGCTTGCCTACAACCTTATTTGACTTCCAACTGGCTTACATGCATGATCCGTTCTTTGATTTTATGAGAAAAGACATGGAAAAGGTGGGGGAACATTGTTCCCGTATTTCTCTTTTTCTTTCTATCATTCATCAGAAACAAGAATGGATAGTCTGTGAGGGGATGGGAAAGGGATGAGCGCTCTTTACCACGATGTGTTTGATTTAGATTAGGAGTTTATATTTATTTATCAGGGAATTAGTGTGGATATTATTAATATACGCGTATAGAATGCGAGATTCGTAGCAATATTAATATATATATATATATATATATATATATATATATATATATATATATATATATGACAACCCCTCGTGGGTTAATACCAGCAGAATGAAAAGAAAGAGCGAACGTCTTCTTTGAAAAATACATTTATGTCGAAAGTCTCAGATACATTAAATGAATGATGTATTCATTAAAAAAAAAAAATTGGTATTCTAACATCTTTAAATAATTTTACGAAAATATTTTTTTCCATGATGTGTCCAACTGCATGAATTTAAAAAGCGCTAACCACGCGAAACACATTGGCATCTACTTTTCAACACTCTCCTTAACAAAGAACGAACGTACATTTTGCTTCATCCAGGAGGGGACTACCCGTCGTTGGTAAATACTAGCAGAATCAAGACATAAAATGAATGTTTTCTTTTAAAAATACATCTTATGTCGAAAGGCTTAGATAGTTTAAATAAATAATTTATTAATTCAAAAGAATAAATAAATTACATTAATTGATGTGCTAATATCTTTAAATAAATAATATATATATATATATATATATATATATATATATATATATATATATATATATGTTTCATGATCCACTCCTCCTGGACCGCAGCAGTACGGGTTTCGTACACTCTTCCCGATACGGGCCATGGCTTTACTTGTTTCGTATACTCTTCCCTGAAAGGGCCGTGGCAGTTCACATTTAATACTCGTCATTTTTAAAACGTCATAAATAACATAGTTCGTATATTGTTTGCATACCTTAGATTTCTCCCTCGCCGTGTAGAGGGTCGTGTCGTCTAGTGGATGCATTCTTTCTTCCTTTCTTCCTGCCGTGAACCACGCCGTCCGTTGTCTGCAACAAAATCCCCATGATCGGGTTGGACTCTGAAGACAAACAATCCCTTTAACTTTTAACTTCCAGTTTTTATTTCAAGCGTTAGTTATCAAATCAAATGGGAGATATTCACTACGTCGAGAGAGAGGGAGAGAGTAATCACTACTTTATCGTAGTTAGTTAACAATTATTTCCTAAACCATTGATAGAGAGGGGAGGAAAGGATATCTCTCGCTTGTATTTTCTTAGATAAAAATTTTCCTTATCTGTTGTAAATTACATTTTAACAATCACGTCTCATCGGTTTGCTTCCAAAACCCAGACTGACGAAACTCGCTTCTCAGGAAGAACGAGTGACGTCACGGATCCCTCTGTTTCCCACAAATAACCTGTGACGTCACAGAGCCTCTCACAGGTGCACACTGACTCTTGATCTAGGGTCACGTCACACGGTAGCCTTGTCACGTCTATGATTTCCGCCTGTGAGAACAGGCCCTATTCTGCACTCAGCTGCCGGTCCACCCCGCGTTAATTAAAACCAACGATTTCCAACAGATATGTCCATTTCCATAGGGACATTATCTAACACACACACACGCACACACACACAAATATATATATATATATATATATATATATATGTATATATATAATTTATTTTATATATATATATATATATATATATATATATATATAATTTATTTGTTTACTTTACTTTCGATACTTGAAAAAATCCTAAATGCTAGATCGGAATAATTCTTCCCTTGACCAATATGATGAACAGCATATAATTTGAGAATATAATAAAATATTGTTTTTAATTTTTAAATTATAGTTTATATATATGTACATACTATATATATATATATATATATATATATAAAGAAAAACACTCTTTGAAAAGGAGAAGTATATACTCGAAAGCTAAGATTAAAATAAATTTTATTTATTTTACAGCACCGTTGTTATTATTTTTTCAAAAAAAAAAAAATACTATTACGAAACAATGGTTTAAATATATGTCTAAATACCCTTTCTTATTCAAACCGGCGTCACCTCGCCTGCAGACATAACGTGATTTTCTGACAAAATAGTCCATTTCCATCGGACGATGAAAAAAAGGAGAAAAGAAAAACACACTTTGAAAAGGAGAAGTATATTCTCGAAAGCTAAGATTAAAATACATTTTATTTATTTTACACCACCATTGTTATGTTTTTTTTCAAAAAAAGAATAATACTATTACGAAACAATGGTTAAAAAATATGTCTAAATACCCTTTATTATATATATATATATATATATATATATATATATATATATATATATATATATATATATATATATGTTAGATTGAACAGAACTTTAGTTAATGTTCCTGTTTGTCACTTTATGATCCAAGTCTTATTCATTCGAGTACTTAAACCCATCATCAACCAAGCTCGATACGACAATGTAAAGGGTATATAAAGTGTTTTTTTAAAAACGTTCTAAATCGACTTTCGTAATAAATTCACCAGTTTTGATTTTGTAACCTACATCACGTGCCTGACGACGACTCATGCGAGTTATTATTCACACTGGAGCATAACATTAACTCGTTGGCCGCGAACTCTTAACATTGGACCAGAAAAGAAATATCAAACATGTATCAAGAAATAATGCTAGCCAACTGTAGACTATATATTATTTTTGAATCGTTTTCTGTTCATGTTTTTTTATATCCTTTTGTTTTTGTTTTGAAATTCTGTCGGTGCAAATATATTGTTTTTTTACATGCATAGATAAAGAGAAAACTGACTGTCTACATAATGAAAACGTTTTGTCTGTCTGCATATATCTATACCTATATGTATTTATCGGTGTGTGTGTATATATCTATGTAAATTTATATATTTATCTGTACGTGTGTATCAAACTACGACTGTTCTTTCTAATTATTTTCATTTTTATTGTTGTTTATTATTCATGTTAATCTTACATTTTATCCTCTCATTAATAACTATTATTTCTATTAGTATCATACTTTATCACGTCTTTCTAATTATTTTCATTTTTATTGTTGTTTATTATTCATGTTAATCTTACATTTTATCCTCTCATTAATAACTATTATTCCTATTAGTATCATACTTTATAACGTCTTTTTAATCATTTTATTTTTATTGTTTTTTTTATTCATGTTAATCTTACATTTTATCCTCTCATTAATAACTATTATTCCTATTAGTATCATACTTTATCACGTCTTTCTAATTATTTTATTTTTATTGTTTTTTTATTCATGTTAATCTTACATTTCATCCTCTCGTTAATAACTATTATTACTATAAGTATCATACTTTATCACGTCTTTCTAATTATTTTATTTGTATTGTCTTTTATTATTCATGTTAATCTTACATTTCATCCTCTCATTAATAACTATTATTCCTATTAGTATTATACTTTATCACCTCTTTCTAATTATTTTATTTTTATTGTTTTTTATTATTCATGTTAATCTTACATTCCATCCTCTCATTAATAACTATTATTCCTATTAGTATCATACTTTATCACGTCTTTCTAATTATTTTCATTTTTATTGTTTTTTTTTATTCATGTTAATCTTAAATTTTATCCTCTCATTAATAACTATTATTTCTATTAGTATCATACTTTATCACGTCTTTCTAATTATTTTATATTCATTGTTTTTTATTATTCATGTTAATCTTACATTCCATCCTCTCATTAATAACTATTATTCCTATTAGTATCATACTTTATCACGTCTTTCTAATTATTTTCATTTTTATTGTTTTTTTTTTATTCATGTTAATCTTAAATTTTATCCTCTCATTAATAACTATTATTCCTATTAGTATCATACTTTATCACGTCTTTCTAATTATTTTCATTTTTATTGTTTTTTTTTTATTCATGTTAATCTTAAATTTTATCCTCTCATTAATAACTATTATTCCTATTAGTATCATACTTTATCAAGTCTTTCTAATTATTTTATTTTTATTGTTTTTTTATTCATGTTAATCTTACATTCCATCCTCTCATTAATAACTATTATTACTATTAGTATCATACTTTATCACGTCTTTCTAATTATTTTATTTTTATTGTTTTTTTATTATTCATGTTAATCTTACATTTTATCCTCTCATTAATAACTATTATTCCTATTAGTATCATACTTTATCACGTCTTTCTAATCATTTTATTTTTATTGTTTTTTTATTCATGTTAATCTTACATTTTATCCTCTCATTAATAACTATTATTTCTATTAGTATCATACTTTATAACGTCTTTCTAATTATTTTCATTTTTATTGTTGTTTATTATTCATGTTAATCTTACATTTTATCCTCTCATTAATAACTATTATTCCTATTAGTATCATACTTTATCACGTCTTTCTAATCATTTTATTTTCATTGTTTTTTTTTATTCATGTTAATCTTACATTTTATCCTCTCATTAATAACTATTATTCCTATTAGTATCATACTTTATCACGTCTTTCTAATTATTTTATTTTTATTGTTTTTTTATTCATGTTAATCTTAGATTTCATGCTCTCATTAATAACAATTATTACTATTAGTATCATACTTTATCAAGTCTTTCTAATTATTTTATTTTTATTGTTTTTTTATTCATGTTAATCTTACATTCCATCCTCTCATTAATAACTATTATTACAATTAGTATCATACTTTATCAAGTCTTTCTAATTATTTTATTTTTATTGTTTTTTTATTCATGTTAATCTTACATTCCATCCTCTCATTAATAACTATTATTCCTATTAGTATCATACTTTATCACGTCTTTCTAATCATTTTATTTTTATTGTTTTTTTATTCATGTTAATCTTACATTTTATCCTCTCATTAATAACTATTATTCCTATTAGTATCATACTTTATCACGTCTTTCTAATCATTTTATTTTTATTGTTTTTTTATTCATGTTAATCTTACATTTTATCATCTCATTAATAACTATTATTCCTATTAGTATCATACTTTATCACGTCTTTCTAATTATTTTCATTTTTATTGTTTTTTTTTATTCATGTTAATCTTACATTTTATCCTCTCATTAATAACTATTATTCCTATTAGTATCATACTTTATCAAGTCTTTCTAATTATTTTATTTTTATTGTTTTTTTATTCATGTTAATCTTATATTCCATCCTCTCATTAATAACTATTATTACTATTAGTATCATACTTTATCACGTCTTTCTAATTATTTTATTTTTATTTTTTTTTTATTATTCATGTTAATCTTACATTTTATCCTCTCATTAATAACTATTATTCCTATTAGTATCATACTTTATCACGTCTTTCTAATCATTTTATTTTTATTGTTTTTTTTTATTCATGTTAATCTTACATTTTATCATCTCATTAATAACTATTATTACTATTAGTATCATACTTTATCAAGTCTTTCTAATTATTTTATTTTTATTGTTTTTTTATTCATGTTAATCTTACATTCCATCCTCTCATTAATAACTATTATTACAATTAGTATCATACTTTATCAAGTCTTTCTAATTATTTTATTTTTATTGTTTTTTTATTCATGTTAATCTTACATTCCATCCTCTCATTAATAACTATTATTCCTATTAGTATCATACTTTATCACGTCTTTCTAATCATTTTATTTTTATTGTTTTTTTATTCATGTTAATCTTACATTTTATCCTCTCATTAATAACTATTATTCCTATTAGTATCATACTTTATCACGTCTTTCTAATCATTTTATTTTTATTGTTTTTTTATTCATGTTAATCTTACATTTTATCATCTCATTAATAACTATTATTCCTATTAGTATCATACTTTATCACGTCTTTCTAATTATTTTCATTTTTATTGTTTTTTTTTATTCATGTTAATCTTACATTTTATCCTCTCATTAATAACTATTATTCCTATTAGTATCATACTTTATCAAGTCTTTCTAATTATTTTATTTTTATTGTTTTTTTATTCATGTTAATCTTATATTCCATCCTCTCATTAATAACTATTATTACTATTAGTATCATACTTTATCACGTCTTTCTAATTATTTTATTTTTATTTTTTTTTTATTATTCATGTTAATCTTACATTTTATCCTCTCATTAATAACTATTATTCCTATTAGTATCATACTTTATCACGTCTTTCTAATCATTTTATTTTTATTGTTTTTTTTTATTCATGTTAATCTTACATTTTATCATCTCATTAATAACTATTATTACTATTAGTATCATACTTTATCACGTCTTTCTAATTATTTTCATTTTTATTGTTTTTTTTTATTCATGTTAATCTTACATTTTATCCTCTCATTAATAACTATTATTCCTATTAGTATCATACTTTATCAAGTCTTTCTAATTATTTTATTTTTATTGTTTTTTATTCATGTTAATCTTACATTCCATCCTCTCATTAATAACTATTATTACTATTAGTATCATACTTTATCACGTCTTTCTAATTATTTTATTTTTATTTTTTTTTATTATTCATGTTAATCTTACATTTTATCCTCTCATTAATAACTATTATTCCTATTAGTATCATACTTTATCACGTCTTTCTAATCATTTTATTTTTATTGTTTTTTTATTCATGTTAATCTTACATTTTATCCTCTCATTAATAACTATTATTTCTATTAGTATCATACTTTATAACGTCTTTCTAATTATTTTCATTTTTATTGTTGTTTATTATTCATGTTAATCTTACATTTTATCCTCTCATTAATAACTATTATTCCTATTAGTATCATACTTTATCACGTCTTTCTAATCATTTTATTTTCATTGTTTTTTTTTATTCATGTTAATCTTACATTTTATCCTCTCATTAATAACTATTATTCCTATTAGTATCATACTTTATCACGTCTTTCTAATTATTTTATTTTTATTGTTTTTTTATTCATGTTAATCTTACATTTCATGCTCTCATTAATAACAATTATTACTATTAGTATCATACTTTATCAAGTCTTTCTAATTATTTTATTTTTATTGTTTTTTTATTCATGTTAATCTTACATTTTATCCCTTCATTAAAAACTATTATTCCTATTAGTATCATACTTTATCACGTCTTTCTAATTATTTTCATTTTCATTGTTTTTTTTTATTCATGTTAATCTTAAATTTTATCCTCTCATTAATAACTATTATTCCTATTAGTATCATACTTTATCACGTCTTTCTAATCATTTTATTTTCATTGTTTTTTTTATTCATGTTAATCTTACATTTTATCCTCTCATTAATAACTATTATTCCTATTAGTATCATACTTTATCACGTCTTTCTAATTATTTTATTTTTATTGTTTTTTTATTCATGTTAATCTTACATTTCATGCTCTCATTAATAAAAATTATTACTATTAGTATCATACTTTATCACGTCTTTCTAATTATTTTATTTTTATTGTTTTTATTATTCATGTTAATCTTACATTTTATCCTCTCATTAATGACTATTATTCCTATTAGTATCATACTTTATCACGTCTTTCTAATTATTTTATTTGTATTGTCTTTTATTATTCATGTTAATCTTACATTTTATCCTCTCATTAATAACTATTATTCCTATTAGTATCATACTTGATCACGTCTTTCTAATTATTTTATTTCTATTGTTTTTTTATTATTCATGTTAATCTTACATTTTATCCTCTCATTAATAACTATTATTCCTATTAGTATCATACTTTATCAAGTCTTTCTAATTATTTTATTTTTATTGTTTTTTTATTCATGTTAATCTTACATTTTATCCTCTCATTAATAACTATTATTCCTATTAGTATCATACTTTATCACGTCTTTCTAATTATTTTCATTTTCATTGTTTTTTTTTATTCATGTTAATCTTAAATTTTATCCTCTCATTAATAACTATTATTCCTATTAGTATCATACTTGATCATGTCTTTCTAATTATTTTATTTTTATTGTTTTTTATTATTCATGTTAATCTTACATTTTATCCTCTCATTAATAACTATTATTCCTATTAGTATCATACTTTATCACGTTTTTCTAATCATTTTATTTTTATTGTTTTTTTTTATTCATGTTAATCTTACATTTTATCCTCTCATTAATAACTATTATTCCTATTAGTATCATACTTTATCACGTCTTTCTAATTATTTTATTTTTATTGTTTTTTATTCATGTTAATCTTACATTTCATGCTCTCATTAATAACTATTATTCCTATTAGTATCATACTTTATCACGTCTTTCTAATCATTTTATTTTTATTGTTTTTTTTATTCATGTTAATCTTACATTTTATCCTCTCATTAATAACTATTATTCTTATTAGTATCATACTTTATCACGTCTTTCTAATTATTTTCATTTTTATTGTTTTTTTTTTATTCATGTTAATCTTAAATTTTATCCTCTAATTAATAACTATTATTCCTATTAGTATCATACTTCATCACGTCTTTCTAATTATTTTATTTTTTATTGTTTTTTATTAGTCATGTTAATCTTATATTTCATCCTCTCATTAATAACTATTATTCCTATTAGTATCATACTTTATCACGTCTTTCTAATCATTTTATTTTTATTGTTTTTTATTCATGTTGATCTTACATTTAATCCTCTCATTAATAACTATTATTCCTATTAGTATCATACTTTATCACGTCTTTCTAATCATTTTATTTTTATTGTTTTTTATTCATGTTAACATTACATTTCATCCTCTCATTAATAACTATTATTCCTATTAGTATCATACTTTATCACGTCTTTCTAATTACTATTATGTAATTCTTATAATCATACTTTTTTAAATTTATTTTATTTTAAATAACTTTTAACAAAGTTTCTTAAACAAGTCATTTATAGAAATTATTCTTACTATTTTAATAGATTTACTCTATATATATTTGTATTTAAGTTCTATTTTAATAACTAGATTGTACTATATCTCCTCTAACCATAATTTTATAATTCTATACTACTTCATATCGTTAGGGTCTTCTCATATATCCTAAATTGCCTTTCAAGTCAAAATCAATAAAATTCCTTCTTCTCCTCTTGTATTTATACAGGGACATAACATTTAACCCTAACCTATCAAAATCATTTATAGTTTTAAATATACCTAATTATGGTACGGGCTCTTCATAGAAATACAATAATATTTTCCAGCTATTACGTTACTTTTAGGTATCTCCATACTTATCATTTGTAGACATATATCTTCAAATTATTTCAATTTCTATCAATCTAATATAATAAACTCTATCTTTTATATAAAAAACATTAAATCAAATCTAGTTATTTTATTTATTTCTCTTTATTCCTCTTTCTCCTTTATAATTTTTTTTTAATAAACTGTTTAATTTAGTAGTTATCATTCTTTTTTATTATTTCAAACTATTATTTTTGATTTTCATCTACAATAATTATTATTTTAATACTGGAATTCCCAAGTTAACCATCTCATATACAATATACAACGACGTTGTATTACAACGTCACCTCATTTTATTTGACTTGATATGAGAGAAATAAAGACAAAAAGCAATGGAGGAGTGTGTGCGAAAGTTAGCGAATAAAAGGAAAATGAGAAAAATGAAGCAAGGGAATAGGGATTATAATGTTGAGTAGTATTTATGAAGTTGAAATTAGAATGGTTAAGGATCGGTGGGGTGGAGGAAAAGTAATGCTAGTTCTCAATTTTCAATAAGTGCTATGGGTTAATATAGTTATTATGTTATTGCGATGGTTATTTGTGAGGTTGGAGAAGTTAAGAATTAAAAATTAACAAATTATAGAATTTAAAAAAGTTTTCTAATGATAGAAAGGAGGTTGTCTTTTCTTAGATTTGCTTATATATTTCACTGTCAACGTATACTACTCCGGCCCATGAAGGTTTGGTAAAATGGCCCGATTTCTTATAATTAATTCCGATTAAGTGCGCTCCACCTACGATTTGAACTCAACATCTCACTATTGGAGTTACTTCATTTTTGAACGCTTTTCCATGATGCCTTCACGAAAACCCTTCTTACTCCAAATCTCCTTTCATTGGACACTTTATCAACAGCCCATTACCAACTGAACTAACCCCATATCTTTTTTACACGAACTTTTTTTTTACTCTCCATGTTAAATGTTGGCTTTTCCACTGCCAACTTATCTATCTATGTAATTCCTCTGATGATAAGATTTCGATCTTTGAAAAGCCTTGGCTTAAAGAAAAGAATAATAAACATAATTTTATTACCGAATATACCTTGCATTGAACAATCGAAGTTGAAATAAATCTGGACATTCGTATATGTTTATCACTCCTCTTTCACCTATCTTTACATATATATATATATATATATATATACATATATATATATATATATATATATATATATATATATATATATATATATATATATATATATATATGTGTGTATCGAGGCAGCATTTTTTCTTTAAGACACGTATTATTAAAAATAACCGACAATTCTTAGCTAGACACCTTACTAATGAACATTCCTGTCCCCGCTCTCAAATCCGAAAACTTCTCGTAGACAATACTAAAATCCTAGAACATAATACTAATACTCAAAAACTCCACATACTAGAAGCTCTACTCATTAAAACTAAAAAACCTGCTATTAACAAGATTAATTTTAATACTAGCACTAATATACTTAAATGCTTATAATACCTAATAAACATAGTTAAATTTTCCCGCCATAATTAATTATAAATCTCACTCCAGGTCTTTACCTGTTTATCATTATTCCACTGACGATGGACCCAGACGGGTCAGAAAGTACTCTGGACCAATATGTACACTATGGCAGTTTCATCAGCCAATTTCCTTCCGAGATTAAGATTTTAATCCGGAAAATTGAAGGGATCAACACTAAAATAGCCAGACAAAAATTGTCGGTTATTTTTAATATATATATATATATATATGAAAGATCTTGATACGGCGAAATATCTGTTTGCGGAGGAGAAAATAAGTATATGTGAGTTAATTTGTTCGATATGTTAAAATAAACGCTTCGAGTCTTACAGTTTTAAATTGTTTTAAGTTAGGATCAAAGTAAGAGAAAGAAAATGATGGATAATCTAATGAAATTGTTTGCTTGTTTGTATTTTTGCTGCATATTAATTCATTTTTAGTCATGTTGACCGGCAATACATATTGTCAACGATTAATAGTATACAAGTCAATATATTCTTCATAGCTGGGGTACATTTTTTGTTTACACACTTATCAACGGGAATAATAAAAATTAGCGTTGAAAAAACCCTAAACATTCATGACTGACCCCTAACAACACCAGATGTTTTACTAGTAATATAGTAGAGATGGGGATTTTCAAGTCACATTGCCAATTCTTGCTGTCCTAACTCTAAAGGTGAAGCAGATGATATTTTCTGCATAGACGCACCTCGCTGAACATACGTAACAGTCATCAAGTATGAGTGGCAATTAATAGGTTTCACTAAACCAATTTTCGTTGACACTGTTAAACAATAGTGGGTTTGTGTTAGTAAGTGTGTTTTGTCCGTTACACTACGATTGCACGTGGCTTATTGTATTTCATATTTGGAACACGGGTATGTTAGTCTTCAATCTAAGTCATTAAAACTGATGGATAATAAGAGTAGTTTTTGTAATACCCAATCCCATCTGGCTTATCGATTTGAAAAATCTATGATTTACTTACAAAATCTAATCGCGGCACTTATGTTCTATCGTTTATAACTACTAAATAAATAATAATTTTATTAGAAAAGAAACAACAACCGAATGCACTCGCCGACACAAGAAACTGTAAGGAAAAAAGAAAGTAGGTGTATATCGTATAGCTGTAACGAAATACTAACTTAAGAAAGAACTGCTCTTCAAACAAAATAGTAACTGACAAATTTCCAACATCAACTCTTTCTGTCAACTGTAAAATGTTCGATCCCCCGTCTGTTATTATGAGGCGTATTCTGTTGAAAAATGAATTTCAGTTTTTTTTAAGGCAGATATAATGTGTCAAAATATACAATTTACCGAATGCTCTCAGCGATCTGACTTGCATGTTAGTACACATGTAAAAAAATAAGATTAAACTAAATTGGGTATATTTAAAAGAAAAAAAGGTTTCAAGTAAGGTAGATATATATCTTCTATATAAAGTAAAAACGATTTTCTGTTGTATTTTTGTCAAGAATAAGAAAAATAATCATATGCATCATATGCTACTAAACTCACCACTATATTACGCTTATTCACTCGAGTGTTTCATAGTAAATTTGTGATTATTTTATCCAACTAACACTAAATATTACTTTTGAGCAACCATTTTCGGCTCTATTCCAAACACACTTCATACAAGGGCTAGCAAAATCTTTTCCCATTATAACTTGACTACTCCCCTCGACACCGGGTATTAATAACCAACATCTACTTTTTAAAAAGTATCCCTTATTATTTACTACTCGTCTGCTATTTAATTACTACACAATACAATACATTACGCACCCATTTAATTGACGCTCTCTCTAATTCCGCTTTTTTTTTAGAATATCGAATTACGTTATTTCTACCTATTACGCATACAGTTATACTCATTCCGGTTTTAAAAAAATGCAATTAACGAACATAGTTTCTTACAGTGTTTCATTATTCAACATGGCGGCCACAATTTATTCGGCGACTCAATTTTCGAATTAAGTCAAAATACGGCATGATACTCGACACATAATTATAAAGTTGTCATTTCCTGAATTCTACACCTTTTACACGCATAATATTCAAAAATTGAAAAAAAACATCGTTTACTTCGAATAGAAATGATCCAAAACGTGTGACGGGTGGACCCTAAATTTAGTTGCCTTCTAGCTGATTGTAAGATAAAACGCATGCTCTCTTCCGTGGCCTAGATGTTATCAGCGTACATCTAAGACCGAGATGTTCAGCGTTCGATACCAGTTTACTTACACACTATTTTACATTGTTAAACTTTTGCCTACGATGGAGGGGAAAGAATGACTATGGACAGTTTTTTTAATTCACGTTATTATATAGTAAATAAATCAATGTAATACGTAGTACTTTAGCTGATTCACACAGTGACGTCTTTTCCTGTTTGTTATTTTTCTCATTTTTCTTCATAACTATTGTAAATATCACCATTTTTCTTCGAATACACATATGTTATTAGTTCTCTGCAGACCTCCTTAATTGTATTTGTGTGTTTCAGTAGTTCTCAGGAGGCATACTCATTTTTCTTTATTCGTTCCTCACAAAAAAAAGAGAATTTATATACCAAAAATAACGGGCGAATTGGTTTTAATAGGGCTGTGTAGGCCTCTTCAATATTAAAACTGCCCGTTATCATAGATAGAGCGGTTGTTAACACAAAAAGAAAAAACATTCTGGGAAATACCAGTACCTGGGCAAGAAGACTCCTACAACCGTGTTTCCTTCCTTCTTTACTTTTTTCCTTCTTTCCCTCTTCCATAATTCCAAAACGACAATCATTCTAAACAGTAAAATTGTCCGATGTGATCTATTTACGTTCTGTCGGATGCTGACAAATGTTAGCTCATTTCGATTTTCGCACTTATTGAGAACAGAGGCCTGAAGAGATAGAGCTGATTTACATCTTTGACCGAAATATGTCTGCAAATGTATAGTTGAAATATTGGGTAGCGATTAGAGTCAAAAATTAGAAGTGGGGAAATGTGTAGCTACTTTTTATTCGGAAGTTTTAGATGTGAGAGCAACATTTCCCGGATAGAATTTAACAATAATTGAAAAGATATAAAACTAAGGGATAATTTATGGAAACACCCGTGAAGATTCAAGATAATTGCTTAGCGTGATAATTCCGCATAGAAGTCGTAGTTGATTTACCTATAATGAATGTAGTTGTAGGGAAACCATCAAGTTTGCTTCATTATATAGATAACTAAGTCGAGTATTGTTTGTTTGTGTAAGTGTGTGTTTTCCCTCTACGTAACGAAAACATTATTTTTTATAAGTTATAGTAGACAATTTCCCAAAACCATAAATCGCATATAATACGATGCGATTCAGGATTGAAGGAAAGTGTCTCTTGGTGAATCCATTCATTCGGGTAACCTAGAGTATCTTATATGTTCCGCTAGCATATATATATATATATATATATATATATATATACACACACATATATATATATATATATATATATATATATATATATATATATATATATATATATATATATATATATACATATGTATATATATATATGTATATATATATATATATATATATATATATATATATATATATACAGGGTGGGCCAAAATAAGTGTCCTATCTTTAAATTTGAATAACTTGAATTTGAATAACTTCCACAAAATAAAAGTTAAACTCACCAAACTTTATGTGTGTGTAGACTGACCCTTCCGAGATTTTTTGAAATAAACAAAACAAATTTTAGCGGAAAAACACTTCTTAAAACTTACAAAAACTAAAGTATTGTTTTTTACACTGTTTTGAGTTTTTGAAGCAAAAATAATGTTTTCTAAATGAGGGTACGTTCCTTAGGGCTAATACGGCTCATGCTTGCTTCGGAAGGGGTCCTTTACTTATTCTAAAAAAAAAAATTAAAAAAATCAATAAATAAAAAAGTTATGAATTTTTAAAAATAGGACCCTTATTTTTGCCCACCCTGTATATATATATATATATATATATATATATATATATATATATATATATATATATATATATGGTAATCTTGTAAACTAATGAACGGACACATTACTTTTTGTAACTGTTAACATTTAGGCGTTGCATATATTAAGCTTTTTGTTCTTCTAATATTTAAATATTTTTTAGAACCGATCATTATGAATTTTGGAATATATATTCTCGGTAATCTGGTGAGTAACATCTTTTTTTTGTAAACGTTCACATTTAGGGAATGCGCCTACTTAAACTCGTACACCTTCTAAATTGTCTAAATAAGTTAGATACAAAAATATAATAGAGAAAATAATTGCTCTAAATCAGTGTTTGAGTTATATTTAATAATATATTTAAAAAATGATTGGTCCTCGCGCATGAGCGTCACTAATACGTATGTGTTTGATAAAACCTAAACTATTGAAGTTATGAAATATATACTTATGGCTACATGGTGAAGAACGTTATTTATTTTTTGTAAACTTTACCATTAAGGGAATGCTATTGAAACCGTACCATATATATATATATATATATATATATATATATATATATATATATATATATATATATATATATATATAATTTAGTAAGACCTTATCTTAACATTTTACTGCAGTGTCATGGTAAATACGATCGTTACAAAGATAATTGTATTCAGTACGTGTATACATAATTGAACACGATCTTAAACTAGCTCGAATGACATTTTCAACGTAAAAATTGTCAGCGCCTCTTTTTGATATGACTTTGTGTCACGCTATTATCTTCACTTTCAAGCTTCTTATTATTCTTAAATTTGTGATTTGATTTGTAATTTGCGATAACAAGTTATACTTACATTTTTATGAATTAGAAAGTGGTTCATTTTTTGTTTCCGTTTTAAACATGAAATTTCATGAATAAGATATAACATTTATTTGTTTTTAAAATTCCGTTATTTGTTAACCTAACGTCATTATGAATAATTCGTAATGTTGGGGACAAATAATTATAATTGGCTGCGTTTACAATTATATGGTAATTTAGAGTTAATATCGATGTGAGAATATATAAATACAACTGATATATTGTTTATTCAGTTATTTTATTTATTAGACGACACTTAAGACGCGAAATTATATAGAGATTTTAATCCATTTTATCATTTCATATCTTATTTATTTTTATCATGAATTCTGTGTGGTTTATTTTGCTATCTTAATTATCACTAATATAACATGTTATCATTCAAACATAAAACGATATGAATAAAGAGTTATAATTAGATATTTTTCAAATTGCGTTTTTTTCTATTTAAATTCTTAATACAGTAACGCGTTACCAAAAAAAAATGTCCGCCCGTGACTAAAATTACATGAAACTTTAGATTTAATTACGACGTGAAAAATATATTACTACACCTAATACATTTGTATTATTAAACATTATTTATTTATGTATTTATTTTAATATTTGCATTTTTTGTTGTTGAACCAGGAAGTCAAATAGCGAAGCAAATATATATATTGGGGTTTCTGTATTTGGCTGGCATTTTCTATTCGTTCGTTTATTAATTTCCTCTGTCGTTTTAACTTCATAATTTCATATATTTACTATAAATATATTTTACATTTTCTAATATTTATATTAAAAGAAAACAACAATTTTAAAATTTTCCAATAGATATTATGATTTATGTTTTTATTTCTTGTTCCCATAAATATTTAGGTAATTAGGTATTATTTTTATAGTTTTAATTATCAAATATCATTATGTAATAACCATATATATTTAATAGAGTTTTTGTAGCTCATATATATATATATATATATATATATATATATATATATGATTATTTTTATTTACACAGATATGTACAAAATCTGCGACACTGGCATGTCTATGTTATCGATAAACAGTTATTATAAACTGAGATCTCATCAGGCAGAGTTAGAATCCGATCTTAACCTTAGATCATATTTGGAAAGTACCTTTCCAAACAGTGTCGCAGATTTTGTACATGTCTGTGTAAATAAAAATAATCATACATAAAAGCTCTATTTGATATTGAGCACTATTTATAAACCCGGTTTAAATTCTTTGGATTACTACCCTGTGGATGTTTTACCTGGATTAATATTAGTTAAATATATATATATATATATATATATATATATATATATATATATATATATATATTAATTAATTTATGAATTCATTTTTTCGTGCATGAAAAGAAGGCATGAGCACGTCCTTCGTGCTATGATGCCTCATCAGCATGACTATGACTACCTAAGTAAAGATCGAACTCCCAGTATAAATATTCGTAGTCTAGCGTTTTGCAACTAAATCAGAATTATCTGCCACGTTTTATACTTATTTTTTGTTTTGCTATTGTTTTTACTGTCGACAATACACCAGTGTTTAACCGGTGCATATACTATTTGTCGCTACCCTGAGCCGTTTTTTTTATTTAAGAATATGCAAAAGACTGCAGTCATTCGCCCTTAATCGGATGAGTCATCAATTTTTGTATACATAGATTATTTAAATAAATAAGAAAAACGCTCAGGGTTGCGACAAATAATAAACGCACCGGTAAAGCACCGGTGTACTATCGCCAGTAAAGCAATAACAAAACAAAACATCACCGAAACATTATAGGCGATAAAGAGTCGAGCATAAAACGTTGCAGGTTATTCTTGTCTAGGGGTAAGACCATCCTCCCAGGCATTACCTCTTCCTTTGGGAGGGTTGTGTAATATATGTTCGGTCGTCAATACACCACCCACTTACGAATTACCTTCCCTATTTTGAGGAGAGTAGTGAAGTATTTTTTGTTGAGTCACGAGTCTAGTCTCCCAGACATGATCTTTTCTTTTTCAGGGAGTAGGATAGTATCTATTCTGTTTGGATAATACCATCCTTCCAACCATTACCTCCTCATTTGTGTTAGTTTAGTATATATTCGTTCGTCATGATTCGATACTCCCAGGCATTACCTTCTCCTTTGGGTAAGTTTAGTATGTGTTCGGTCGTCATGATACCATCTTCCTAGTCATTACCGGCTCCTATATTCGTTCGACATATGTTTACTAGTTACAATGAGAGTGTTTACTTTCCGTACAGCATTCTTTCATCCGTTAATCTCCTTATTCTTTTATTCGATTACTTTCTTTTAACTTGGATCATGTAACTGTTTGACATTGATGCCACGTTAACTTAAAAGATCTTACTCTCTTTCTTTGAATTTTTCTTTCTCGTTTATTATTTTTTCGTCATTTCATAGTTTATCCATTCATTATTTCTTTCCTTATTTTCGCCGTATTATCTAAAGTCTACTATTTGTTTTTTTCTTATTGAATAATATTTTCCTTTTTCCTTTCTCTCGTTTTCATGTACCTTTATTCTTTTAAAGTAATTAGTTATTAATATATTTCACTCGTTCAATTTAAGTATTGCTTTCTATTTAATCGTTTTATTTGATTTGTTTTTCGTCCACTCTTGCTTTCTTACTTCTTACCTTCATTCTTGCATTTTTGTTGTATTTTCCTACACCTTCTTTATATGTTCTTCCTTTCTTCCCTTCCTTCTTCCTTTCCTTCCGTCTTCCATGTTCCTCTTTTTAGGCTTTCATTTTTTCTTTGATATATAACTTCCTTTTTAGTTCCATTCTTATCTTTCTAATTTAAGTTCTTTTTTTTCGCCCACCATTTTCACACTCGTTATTTTATTGTCGACGCATTAACGTTAGACGCCATTAACTTAATTTCCCATTATAGCGCTTTCCTCCTCTCTTACCTGTTAACACTTTCATTGTCTTCGTGTATTAATTTATGAACATTTTTCAAACAATTGTTTCCTTTTTCTGCCATTTAAAATAGTTTACGATTTGTTGTCTTCAGAGCTTTGACATTTCAGCTTTTATTATGAATGACCGTTCATTTGGAACGAAACACACTTAACTTAATTTCTTCCATTCAATTCGATCTTTGCGAAACAAAACAAAAAAGCAATCTGCCGACCATTGATGTTGTTTTCAGAACAATCAGAATCTTTTAAGTCTTTACACCAACAAATATAAGCAAACATTAGCTATATCTATCTATCTATCTATCTATCTATATATATATATATATATATATATATATATATAAATATACATATATTATATATATATATAGAGAGAGAGAGACAAAAAGAGAGAGAGAGAGAGTTATGCAGTTATAAAAAAGTGATGTACAATATATATATATATATATATATATATATATATATATATATATATATCTGCGTGTATATATGTGTGTATTTTATTTCTTATTCGTAAGCGTAGAGGTATATAGCATGTTCTTTCGAAAGCAGAATTTTTGACCGCTTATTTGTGCTTTGAATACTATGTTATTTTGAATATTTAATTACGGTTGATTAGGAGGGAAAATATTCTTATATCAGGCTGTCCTGACAAACCATTTTACAGAGGAACCGAAGACACGCAAGGATTATGTCTAATAAGTAATTCAATAAGTAAGGTATAAGTAGGTAATTGAAACCTTCCTATATATATATATATATATATATATATATATATATATATATATATATATATATATATATATGTGTGTGTGTGTGTATATATAAAATCCAAATATGATCTGAGGTTAAGATCGGATTCTAACTCTGCCTGAGAAGATCTCAGTTTGTAATAACTGTTGATCGATAACTGGGGATTAATAACGTTTTTGTTTGGGGATCACCATCATCAACTCGGTCGATTTCCGTTTTCTATTTGATCTCCTAATCTCAGGAGCAGTCTCTGGTATGGGCACCTGAAAAGTATCAAACACTGCATTCATGATGTCCTCCTCGGGCGATCTGGTCACCTCACTGTTCGAATATCTTTTCCGGATTTGGTTAGTGTGACGTATGTGCACGAAATCTGGTCCCTTAATCATATAGACCATGTTGCCTATTTGTTTATCCACAGTGCCGGACTCCCAGAAAGTCCTATTGTTTCTGTAGATCTTATAAAAAACTTTTTCGCCAACTTTATACCGTTTTTTTGTTATCGTTCTTTTTATATTTGCCCTATCCTGGTTTGGTAACAACTTGTGGAAAATCGATCTAACCTTGCGTCCGAACATGACCTCAGCAGGTGTCTTCGACGTTACGATGTTTGCATTCGGAGTGACTCTGTAAACTTGCAGAAACTGTTGGATTGCCTTATCCGTTGGTGATCCACTAGCTTTTTTCAAAGCTCGTTTGAATGTGTCAACGAATCTCTCCGCCTGTCCATTGCGTCTTGGATGGTATGGAGGGATTGTTATATGCTCGATGAGATTATCCTCGCAAAGGTGTTTAAATTCAGTAGACGTGAATTGAGTACCATTGTCGGTGACAATGCAGTCTACTACTCCAAACCTAGCGAATAGTTCGTATAGGAAGTTGATAGCTGCCTCGGATGTGGGGTTCTTGCATTTTAGTACTTCCGGCCACTTAGCTAGGCTGTCTACAACAATGAGATAGTAGAACCCATCCAGTGGTCCCGCAAAATCTAAGTGAATTCTAGACCAAAGTCGGTCCGGTTTAGTCCACGATCCGAATTGAGTTGGAGGAGCTTTCGTAGCTAAGGCGCATCCTCTACACTCCCTGACTTTTTCTTCGATATGCTTATCTATGTTTGGCCAGTAAACGAAAGAGCGCATAAGGCTTTTCATTCTCGATATGCCTGGATGTCCTACATGGAATTCCTTGAGCATTCTTTTCTGTAATGTCATAAGAATTACAACCCTGTCGCTATATAACAGGACGTTGTCGCAAATTGAATAAATTCCATCATCTAGTTGGCTATTGTTGATTTTTTCTTTCGTGCTTATGATAAATTCGTCCACCTCTGCCTTACTCTTAATCTCATCAAGCGTTACTGGAAGTTCTCTTATTGTGTCACATAACGTATTTTTTACTTCAGCTTCCGCTTGAATGGCTGCTATCACCATATCTCCAATGGTTCTGTCTGCTTAGGTATCAACCTTGATAACCCGTCTGCATGACCAAATTTCTTAGATGGTACATATTCCATTTGAAAATTGTAGTTAAGAAGAATGGTACCCCATCTTTGGAATCTATTCGCAGTGTGTTGTGGTAGTCCCTTTTTCGATCCGAAAATCGTTAATAAGGGGTTGTGGTCTGTTTGTAACAGAAATTGTCTACCGTGCAGGAAACGATGAAATTTCTTTACCGCGAATATAATGCTTAGAGCCTCTTTCTCAATTTGAGAGTAGTTTTTCTCGGCTAGTAGAAGTGTTAGGGATGCATGGGCTATGGGTTTTAATTTTCCATCATCCATTTTGTGCAATATGCATGTTCCTATACCATAGTTGCTGGCATCGCTTGCAACTACAATATCGCGCTTGGGATTATAATATGCCAGAAACAAGTCAGACGTTAAGATATCTTTAATTTTCTGAAACGCTTCTTCGCACTCTTGCGTTCAGACCCATTTTTGGTCCTTCTTTAACAGTTCATTTAAGGGTGATCTTAGTTTATGCATGTTTGGTACGAACACATTGTAGTAATTCGCCAACCCTAAGAAGCTTTGTAGGGACGCAATATTTTCTGGAGCAGGCATGTTCCGTATCGCCATTGCCCTATCTGGGTCTGGCCTTCTTCCTTGCTCATCGATGATTTGTCCTAAGTATTTTATTTTTTCCATGAAAAAGTACATTTCTCATCTTTGATTTTAAACCCCAAAATCTTGGATTTTTTTGAATACTTGGTTTACATGAGTCTTGTGTTGTTCTTTGCTAACGCTGTTTATTAACACATCGTCCATGTACCCTACTGCGAAATCCATCTCATTTAACATCATGTCCATAATTTGTTGAAAAATCGCAGGGGCGACCTTTATTCCAAAAGGAAGTCGGTTAAATTTGTATAATCCCTTATGGGTATTGATACATAGCAGTTTTGAACACTCTTCATCGACAGGGATTTGAAGATAAGCGTCGCTGAGATCGATTTTAGAAAAATATTTTCCTCCACTCAGTTTCGCAAATATTTCGTCAGGGCTTGGAAGAGGGTAATGGTGATCTTGTAATGCCTTGTTCAAGCCTGTGGAAAAATCGGCACAAACCCGAATCTCCTTGTTCTTTTTCTTAACATAAACTGTAGGTGAAGCCCACTCACTGTGATCAATTTGTTGAAATGACAGCCATGTTCTTGAGTCTTTCTAATTCACCGTCTATTTGCTCTATAGCGGCGTATGGAACATTTCTTTTCTTTCTGAACACAGGTAGTTCATTTGTTTTAACTTCAAACTTTGCTACCGCTTTTGTACACCTTCCAAGACCGCCTGAAAATACGTCTGGAAAATTTTCTTTTAATTCCCTCTTGAGTTTTTCTGCCTCCACATTCGAATCCTCAACCTTTTGGCAAAAGGAGCTTAAAGGCAGATCCCATAGGCTAAACTTTTCAATCAGATCAGTTCCAAAAAGGTTATTAGATTTTCGCATAACAAAAATTTGGCTTTTACGGTCTTATTCTGGAAAGAAATATTCGTCAATAATTCCTCTTCGAAGGTTATTTTTTCACCACTGACGCTTCTCGCCGTTTTTTGTGATTTGATCATAGTGGGTCTCCCAAGCTTCTTCCATGTCTGTACATTAATGATGGAAATGTCAGACCCACTATCAAGCTGTAGTCTTACTTTTTTTAAAGCATTTTGACCTGTACATATTTTCGGATATTTTGTTCTTCAGGTTCAATTTTTGTCAGTTTAATGGCTGTCTTTCTACCAGATTTTTTTCTACAACGTGATGCCTTATGTCCTTTCTGGTGGCAATTGTCACATTGTTTGAATATGTAGGGACACTCATTGTACCAATGGTTATCTCCACACCTCCAACACGGTCCAGGTGGATCTTTTCCATGTCTTTTTCTCTGGTTATTCACTGAAGTCAATTTTTCTTCTGATAGATTTTTTTAATGTGCGACACTCCATTTTCCTCTATGTCACGACTGTCCTGTTTCAACGCAACAAAACGTTCAGTCTTCCGCTAAGTTTTGTATTGTTAGACATGGCTCATTTGCGAGTTTATTTAAAACACGACGCCTTATTTCAGAGTCTTTATTTAAGACCAGACCTTGCAAGAATATTAAATATTTAAAATTATCCGATGATAATTCCTCTAATTTAAAATCGTCGCAAAGTTTATTTACTATACTTGCATACGTAATGTAGTTGTCTTCCTCTCTTCTAGTGACATTCATACCCTTATATCTCCTGTGGAAAAGAGAAGTTTTTGTAGAAAACAGTTCTGTTAGTAAAGTAACTGCCTCCTGGAAGTTCAGCTCACTGGTCTTTTTTGGAAGGATAAAATTCACGAACTTTGTATGCTCGGCAGCTCCTAATTTTCTTAGCAAAAATCTAACTTTTTTAGAGTCTGTCCATGTACTGCAGTCCGATACAAAAATATCCTCATATCTTCTATAGAAGTGAGCAAAAGTGACATCGTCTTCTGGATTATAATTGAAAATTTCGATAGCGCTCCACACAGCCGTCTGGGAGAATGCATTATGATTCTCGTTTGCTTTCGTTAACTGTGTTGCCTCCAGAAAATTTCTCTGTTCCTCCTGTGTTTTTATCAAGAGTTCTTCGAAGTGTTTCTGCTGTTGTAGCAGTTTTTCTTGGAATCTTTCTTCTCGTGTTGTCGCCAGCTCTTTTTGTTCAGCATGCATTTTTCTTTGGGCTTTTTGCTGTTCCAACAACTCTCTTTTGAATTTCTCCTCAATTTCAACTTGTTTTCTTTGAAGTTCCATTTGTTTTTCAACTTGCTGTCTTTGTAACGCAACATTTTGTTCCGTTTGGAATTTAAGTAATTGAAAAAGAGAATCTTTGAATTCAGTGTCCATCATTCACGAATTCAAGTTATGCACCACACAATTTACACTTGTAAAAATAAATCAGTTTTCCCCACAACGTGCTTAATATAATTAGTTTGCTCAACTAATACACAAAACTACAAATATATTATTCCTTAATAAAAAAAATTCAATCCCAGTTCTTTTGTTTGAAAAACAAAACTAAGAAAATTTTATTTTTTATTTTTTATTTTTTATATATATGTGTACGTAGTTTTACAAAACCAAGTCCGTCGCTATAAGCCTAATAAGACTAGTTTTATGGGAAATCTTTTTAACCCCTTTTCATTTTGCAAAAATGCGACTTGCTTATTTAACAGTTCTTTGTTAGAAGCACAAATGACTTACGCGAATATATTTTTTTACTGTCCGTCCTTTTCTCTCGACAATTCTGTGATAGACCGTTTTAATAAATAGTCAATCCGGATTTTGCTCAAATATCAGATGTTGTCCTAATAATAACGACAAACTTACACAATATCTGTAATAGTTGACGCGGATAACATTTATCTTAACGAGTCAGTGAAACTTGAAGAGAAAAAAAATATAGGTATCAGTGTATTCAATTATTTCAATAATTGAAAATGTCTTACGCGTTTTTTAGTTTTCGATTTTTCGTAGCAAGTTTTGAATTTGTGGGTTTTTTGTTTTTTTTTCGCTTAACTACTCAGTAGTTAATTTGCTGTTAATCCTTGCGAATCCAAATATCTGACTAAGATGGGGTTTTTTTTCCGTGAAGATCTTGCGAATCACTTTGGGTGATTTTTTTTTTTGCAGTGAAATCGTTTCGATTCCTCGTCGCCAATCTGTTGTGAAGTTGTTCCACAGTAAATAATAAATAAAGAAAGTCAAGTCGAGGGTTGGGTTAACAAGTGTATTAACAAAGTAAGAAACTGACTAGCTCTTGGCTAGACAGTTACAAGACTGTGCTTTGTCTTCAGTGTCTCTGGTGACTCGCACCATTTATAGTGACAACCGGTGTAGTTTTTCCTGTGTAAGCACGGCCGGTGTAACATTTAGAAAATAGGACAAAAAGTTACAATTAACTACCTTGAAAAATAATTAAAATCAAATAAAAAAATTGGGTGGTTATTCCTTTTTTATTAAAACGTTGTAATAACACGCTTTCACTATTATTATAATTAATTAATTAATAAATAATAATAATAATAATAATAATAATAATAATAATAATAATAATAATAATCAGAGAATATTCTAGAAATAAAAAAAATGAATAATTAGCCACGTGATGCAGTGGGATGAACATACCTGTATTTTAGTAGTTCCGACTGGCATTTGAAACCCCGACTTCATTACTCGAGATGTCTTTCTTAAAAAGGTAATTACCATTTATTTTTTTACTTTAACTAATAATATAAACTACTTAAACCTGACTTTCAGTTGAGCAGATAAAAGAATTTTCTAGAAATTCAAAACAAAAGTAAAAAATGAAAAAAAAAATGATTAATTAGTCACGTGATTCGAATGGGAGGAAAATGTCTGTATTAATCGAGCTTCAATTCATCAGGCAAACATGGAAAGGAGAATCTATAATCTTTTTTCGTACTTTTTTAGATTATCGTAGGAAACTTATACTAAGTAATTAGGTAACACACACACACATATATATATATATATATATATATATATATATATATATATATATTAAATGTAATGTGTGTGTGTGGTAGTGCACTTTTACTTTCATGAAAATGAGAGAAAAACTACCCCTGTGACAGGATCACGGGAAAACTAAGCCTCGGCTTGGTGTTGCCACATACATCAAATCATGAAAAATGTCTACAAATACAAATAAACGCAGTGGGACTTAGAATAAAGATCTGAGTGTCATTATGGGCAAGTGCTCCCTTGATAGCCCACATAGGGAACCCGATCCGCATCCTGCGAATTTTGGCTATTTTAATTTCAGAAACCATAACACGGACAAACTACAGGTAAGTAACCTCTCTAATTCCATGTATGGCAAGAGCACGGACCAAACACAATGAAGCGGGGCCGACAAGATAACACCAGAAAGCAATAGAAAGAAATGGACCACAAAAAAGAACAGACTAGTAATAGGATGCTACTACAAAAGACGCTACCCCATTGAAAGAGGAATCGAAAACAAAATGAAAGATATATGGAACATTTCTACTGACTACCATGCAACGGAACAGAGGATAGCAGATCAAGCAAAGAAGAAACTCAAGAGAGGGTGGTTCTCTGAGATGGAATTAACGGAAATCAAACAAAAGATTACTTGCGTGAGAGATCAAGAAACACCACCTGAGGAAAACACCAAGGAAGAAGACGGGCAAAAGATAAACACTGAAACTAAAGAAGGCGAAGTTTGTGAAAGCAGAGAACTCACTGAGAAAGAAGCAATAGAAGTGGAAAACATCAAACGAATCATCCCGAGGAAAAAACAAAACTCCCATTTCTAAGGAACGTGTGGATATATATATATATATATATATATATATATATATATATATATAAACCAATGTCTGTGTTTAAGGGTGTGTGATTTTTGTGTGTTCCCTATAGATGAAAGTTTAGAGAATCTACATGAAATCTAAAAGTGTATTCTCATGTTAAATTTATCCGGTAAGACAAAGGAAATGTTCCCGAATGATGAAAACTTCATGTGTGTGTTTGTGCCTGTGTCTGTGTTTATGTGTACCCATACATATATGTATATATATATATATATATATATATATATATATATATATATATATATATATATATATATATATATATATATAATTAACTTGTTACAAATATCCAGGGGGTATGAATCCGAAGGAAGTTGAAACCGGGTTTATGAGAGTGCTCAATGAAAATTCAGAGCAACATATATATTTTTTGATTTTATTCCATTAGTTGCGACAAAACAAGTTTTGTTTCATTGGTGCGAATAGCGACCAACTCATCGGGCCGGCGAAAGGAATTCAAATGGCATAAAATTTTAACTTCACTTTAACGGGAGATTGAAAATTGAAAATACATTGAAAATACATTGGAGGGGGAGGGGGATAGAGTTGGGGCTTTGTTTATAATGGCGACATGGGACATGAGAGGGGAGGGGGGAGGACCCCAACAAGTCGTGTTTCAAATTATTACGTGGGAGGTTTTTCACGTGTCAGTGCTGTGACGATCTCAATCTCGGCCGGGGTGGGAGGAGGGAGATGGGGCGACGGCCAGAGTGAGTTAAATTTAAAATGAGAATAAAATTATGATTACAACCGTCATTCTTATTTTATTTGAATTCTAATAAGTAATTATCATGTGGATAAAAATGTTTGATAATTTTAATTTAGGGTATTAATTGCTACTTTTGCATTTTATTTATTTTATTTTAATGTTTTGTTTATTATTTGTAGTGAATTTTGTTGTGATTATATTTTTTTAAATTGTGATTATATTATACCGAGATCAATACTAGTGGAATCATTTTATAAGAGAAGTTTTCTGGTGTTACCAGTCTTATCATTAACAAAACCGATTATGACAATGGTAACGCCTACCAATCATACCTACGATAGTCGCAGTGATAACAGCCTTATATAAAAGCCTTAATAAAAATAAAAATAAAAATAAAAATAAAAATAAAAATAAAGATAAATAAAATTAGAAATAGAAATAACAAGTTTGTAAGAATATTAATGATAATAACAATAATAATAATAATAATAATAATAGTATTAAAAAAAAAAAAAAAAAAAAAAAAAAATAATAATAATAATAATAATAATAATAATACTAATAATAGTAATACTAGTAATACTGATAAATATCACCATCATTACCATCTTGCTACTTGTGAAGTCATTGGGCGAAATAAGTCGACAAGTGATGGTAGGCTTTTTTAATTCCACTACCAATGACAAGGACTAAGTACCAGTTAATAATTAAGTGTTCAAGGTAGTGATCGAGGGGTTAAGTAATTGAGATTAGATTAGTCTAAGTGATATCAGTGTTGATAGCTGTCCCAGTTATGGGTTTATGTTAGAATTGGTAGTATGGCTGAGAGGTTATTTAGGCTGTGCATTATAGGTAGTACGTAGAGATTTGATATTATTGGTGGTTTAGAGGGGTGGTTATATATTTATAGATTCATCATGACTTGTTGGGGTGGGATTGGGTTGTAAATTTGGGTGGGTGGGTAGGGGGTTATAGTGTGTTTTGGGGTAGTGTATAGTGGGAGTTTAATGTTATCATTCATTTTTGTAAAAAAACAAAAAAACTGTTAATTTTATTTTGAAGTTAAGTAGGGTTGGTGTGGGTTAAGGTGGGGTATGTGGGTTGCTAAGGAGGTAGAGTCTACTATGTTTACAGTTGATAGATGTCTCTTGTTTTCTATTTAAGAGTTTGTTTTTGTCCTTAAAGCGGATAATTTCCAGTTTTTCATTTAAGCATAATCTACATGGAGAGTTTATTGATTTGTGTGTGTTTATATATTTATATATATATACATATATATGTATATATATATATAAATATATAAACACACACACATATATCATTTCCTGTTAGTCGTTGTCTATTATAATAAGAGTTATAATTAATATATTTGCTTTGGGTAATGGCGCTTTCTCTCATCTGAGCCTACATAAATTTGGGGGTGTTGTCTGATTTACCATTTTCATAGCGTTATAAGACTATTTAATCTGTTTAGCCAAGTTTAAACCCCCTATAATCTTTTTTGGTAATAGTATTAGTAAAGATATGAAGGCCCTCCTCCCTCAGCTATGTATACAACATGAAACTTGTTCTCAAGTATTCTACGAGAATTCTGAGAATACTCAGATTGTATAATATTTAACTATTTTAATCTGCCACCCGGGCAACGCCAAACGATTTTAGTCGTTTATTAATAAAAGCCGGCATTTCAACGTGTCAATTGCAGACATATTGAAATCTCAAACAGTGAAACTCGGACGACGGCCTAAATTGAATTTTATATTCAAATAGTGGCGACTAAGATTCGTTCGAAACCTCTGCCTCTACGCGTTTCCCGCCGCAAAAGTAAAAGAATAGCACTTATTAGAGGCGGTCCTCAGATAAATCGCAAGGTGCTCGTAACACCTGTGACCTTAGTGGCTATCTCGAAACGTTGGATGCTCCCACAAAGGAAACACGGCTGAACCGAGGGTAATGGGTTGGGCACACATGTGTCATTTTAACAAGAAACGTGTTCAACTACTGGACGTTAATAGACATTTAATTAGGGTTTTATAATTGCGAGTATGTATTCAAAATGAATTCAATAATTTTATCAGGTTGACGTTCTTGCTGGAGTATACATCCTACGCAGCTTCCTAATAGGGAAACACCTTTGGACCCTTTAATAATTGCAAGTGGATCGATATCCAAATTACATCTACACAGTAAATTTAAATTCCTACAACCCATCATTATTTATATACGAATTAGTCATCACTAACAAAGGCTCAAGAGGAACTCGAAGATCAGGAGTTTGTTAATTAGACGTAGAAGAATGTTAGGATTTGAAACAACGGGTGAAAAGAGCAATAGTTGATTGCTTAAGAGTAAAGTAAACCTTGGGTTTACTTTCGGTAGTCTCGTAAATCTCGCTTGTCTTATTTCGTACATTATTCCTCACATTCAATGAGAGATGTTTCTGACATAGAGGGAGAATAGGTGCTTTCTGGATCGGAATGTATCCATCTAACATTTATCGTTGACTAGTTTTCGTCCTTGAAGTAGTATTGTTTTTTTAGCTCTTTGCATCAAGTGGTTATATGCCTTGTTTTGGAGCGTTTTCCACAAAAAAGAAAAGAGGATGGTTCGAAAAGTATTTTCTGACATTGTGCTTGAAAACTACTATGTAGTAGTCAGCAGGGAAGCACAGCAGTTCTCGGAAAGAAGCTCCGTTTATGGAAGTGCAGTGGTGGTAGCTAGATGGGTATGTATAAAAACCCTATACTCTTTCTATATCTCTACTGAACACTATTCTCATCTAATAAAACTAAACATGTAGTGACAATATGGGTATAGGCGTAGTAATTTGTAAATATGTTAGATAGGACATGAACACAGTTTTGTGCCTAGAAGAAACCATCAGCACAAGAAGAGAGGATGAATAAAACAGCGGGAAAATGAACAAGTGAAAAAGATAAGGATCTGAAATTCAGAGTATGCGTGTACCTTTTCGAAGAAAAAGAGGGAGTGAGGGGAGGGAAAGAGATAGATATATAGGATGAATAGAGGAGAGTATGTGTTTGTGTGTGTATAATAGTTTTAGTACCAAAACAGCATACCAATTGAAAACGATTTGTTTTAAACGATGTATTAGGCACAATATTCTAGTCTAATCATCGCTGTGGGTTCTGTTTTACCTGATTGAATTATCGGTATCATTTACGACACACGTGCACGGTCTCTCTACTCCTACACCGTTGTGCGAGAGACATAATGAAGAGAGAAAGAGTGGGTGTGTGTGTTTGTGTATACAATGATTTTAAGACCACAACCCCACACGTATTAAGAATGATTTATCTTTAACGATTTATTAGGCAAACTATTCTAGTTTACACATACTTGGACTGATGGTATTACAATGTACATGAATGCAATAAACCGGTTCAGAAAATTCAATTCCCCGTATTTATATATATTACAACATTCGTGCTTCCTCCTCCTACTCCACTAAGTGAGAGAGAGAGAGAGAGAGAGTAAAAAAAGAAGAGACGGAGACAGAAAGCGTTATATATATATATATATATATATATATATATATATATATATATATATATATATATATATATATATATAGTAACAGGGAATCACATAATAACCGGTGCAATAATTTATATATATCCTAGGACCTTATTCAAGTATCTAAGAAAGGTGATTACATTTTTTGAAAACGAAAAAAGAGAAACGCACACTCACCATTTCAATACACATATAGAGAGAGCGACAACATATTTAATACATATCTTGAGAGAAGATGAAGTGAACTATTTGAGACGTGTATTGAGAGGGAGAAAGAATGACAACACATTTAATATATATATATATATATATATATATGTAGAGAGAGAGAGAGAGGGGAAGAAAGAGAAAGAGAGAGAGAGGGGATTATTGCACGATTTATAACAGAAGGCAATACAGTGAGGGGGAAAGAGAGAAATGCATCTATATAG
>OY744521.1:163585860-163730860 GCA_963556195.1 Sepiola atlantica | reverse complement strand
TTTTTTACAAGTAACATTTTTAATTCAAGGACTAATTCATTAGACCGGCTGATTTGTTTTATAAGCAATGCACCGGAGTAGAATAAGTATCTTAATGAAATCACGCAAGTGTTCTTCACTTGTAGAACGTAAAGAATAACGAAAAAGAAAAACAAAAGAGCGCCGATGAAGAGCTGATGTGTGAAGGTTTATGAGCTTAGTACATAAGGTAAAGTAAGACGTGTTGCCGCAACATTTAGCGAAGTAATGTTGCCATAGCGACCATAGAACTGCTAATGTTTGTCGTCTCGAAGCTAGAAACGAACGCTCGTGCGTACCCTCATCGACTGGAAAACAATAAACAATTTTGACAAACAAAATGACGTAATGGCTTTTTAGTAAGTCATTGTGCGTTCTCAAACAAAACAAACACCATGTTTTTTATTTGGGTAAAGACAATCAGGTTTGGAAGGATGGAATGGGGTCACAACGATTAGAGATAACGTATTGAAACGTAAATAAGGCAAAATTATAGTGTTATAATTCGATCTTACGAAAATTCGAAAAGCATGAACACCATTGCTTTCCGTAATATTTTTACTTTATATAATCTAATGCTTTTATGTGTTATTGATTAATAACACATGAAATCATTAGATTATATTAAGTAAATATATTACGGAAAGCAATGGTGTTCATGCTGTTCGAATTTTTGTAAGATCAAATTGCTTTAGAACCACGACGAGAATTAATGTGTTTACTGAATTTATATATTTTGAAAAATATAATATAAAACCTATTATAAGAAATTAAAGATGAAATTGTATGTATGTTACCTACGAATAATATAAGCGACTGTTCATCAATAAATGTTCCAATGAGACCTAAAGTCACTTAATTTCGATAAATGTAAATATGTTAATCTTTTATTTCAGTGAGTAACGATTTAAAAGAAATCATTTGAAGTAACTAATCAAAAGTGTTCTGAGAAAATAAAAATATAGATAGAGGGAGCATCCATTGTTTAGGTTGGAAATATAGAGTATCAAACGTGCAATTGCAAGATTTAAATAAGTAATAATGATAACAACAATACTGCTACTAACGCATGTGTCCTATAAAAAGTCTTCTCAGTGTACGTGAGTGGCAGTGGTAATATATATGTGTGTAGATTAAACATTCTTCGAAATGTCTCTATGGATAAATATCCTAAAACAAAATATCGTGCAGCACTACATATAGAATTCAAAGAAACTGAACGAGACACACTTATAGTTTCTGAAAACAGGCATCGGTAATTTAACTAAATCGATGCCGAAGCAGATTTTCATATGCAACTTTTGGATAGAAAGCAAGATTTAAATATGTAATAATAACTACAATAGTGCTACTAATGTATGTATCCTATAAAAAGTTATAGTGTTATAAAGGGGAATAGCCGATTAATAATACAGGACAGTATGATATTATTTAAAACAATACAGGAACATCTCACTTTATTTTATATATGATATAGGAGGTTAATAGATATTACAATTGAGCAGTTTTTTCTTGACTCCATAACTAGTTCGTAGAATTTAGCCCATATTGACTTTAATCATCATTAATACGTGTCACATAAAGATGAACTGTTTCGAACAGCATCACTATTATTATTATTATTATTACTACTTTTACGAATGAAACATAACAGTTATGGACTTCACAATTAATCGATATATATGGCCAACATTTGACAAAACACATCTCTGGCCTGCTGGATGTTTCGGAGGTAATAACAATGATACCAGTGCTTCTAGTACTGCTATGGATACTAGTATTACTATTTCTGCTAATTCCAATACTATACAGCAATGCTGCTAATACGCATGCGTTAAATCAAAGAGTTGTGATTCATTCAAACTCGATGCAGTAGTAGTATACAGCATTATTTTTACAGGTTAACAAAAAGCAAAAGACAACTGATATTTTCCAAGTTTGTTTAATTACCAAAAGTTTCATTATAAAAGTTTTACAAAGAATATTAGAAAAAAATTGTCGATCAAAAATGTGGAAAGACAAACAATAAAATACGTCTTTAAAAATTGAACATATTTTGTTTTTATTCATTGGAATATATTTATAAAAAAATACTGCTGTAAAAACATTATTCAAAATAAAGCTAAATGAATAAAAGCTTGTTTCGTTCACTTTCTTTGAATGTTATATTAAGTCCTGCACGACTTGCCTCCCCACGGGGGCAGGGTTCGACACCAGGTCAACTTTTAATGTGGGAAAAATCCAGTTCACCAAAAAGGTGAACTCTGTATTGCGACAAAAATAAATATGTATCCTTCATTGACTGACGACATAATTGATAACGTTTAGTATCAGAACATATACTATACTTTGCTCCGACCCAAATTCATCAGTCGGTGTCTATATCTAGTTTACTACCATCATTTCGTGTGCATATCATAACAAAAAAATCTAAGACAAGTGTATGCAGTTAAACCACTCCCCCACTCTCGATTTATATCTCTATCTCTCTCGTCCGCTCAGATATTCTTTAATTATTTGTTTTGTTCATCTCATCTTTCACTGTTGCGGCTTTACCCGCATTACACACTGCTCTATTAAATACAGATATACCTATTTACCAGCAATACTTCAAGCACACAACCATAACTTTTTAAAAACCTACATTGTTTTGGGTTCTTAAACTTACAAATCCCAATTAAAATTCACCAACGCTTTCAGTAATAACATCTCTAATTCAATTCACGCGAGTCAGCGCGATGCTCCTGATTAGCACATTTGAGAAAAAAAATCACAGTTGAAGATCATAGTTACAACACGCCACTAGGAAATAAAATGACAAAGAAAATAAAAACGTTGCTATGCCTGGAAAAGACGTTATATCGTGAAAACTAATTGATTTTAAATAAATAAATAGCTATTTAATATATATATACTTGTTTTGTCGCAACTAATGGAATAAAATCAATATATATATATATATATATATATATATATATATATATATATATATATATATATTTTGATTTTATTCCATTAGTTGCGACAAAACAAGTTTTGTTTCATTGGTGCAAATAGCGACCAACTCATCGGCCTGGCGATGGAATTCAAATGGCATAAGTTTTAACTTCACCTTAACGGGAGATTGAAAATTGAAAATACATTGGAGGAGGAGGGGGACAGAGTTGGGGCTTTGTCTATAACGGTGACATGGGACATGAGAGGGGAGGGGGGAGGACCCCAACAAGTCGTGTTTCAAATTATTGCGTGGGAGGTTTTCACGTGTTTGTGCTGTGATGATCTCAATTTCGGCCGGGGTGGGAGGAAGGGAGATGGGGCGACGGCCAGAGTGAGTTAAATTTAAAATGAGAATAAAATTATGATTATAACCGTCATTCCTATTTTATTTTAATTCTAATAAGTAATTATCATGTTGATAAAAATGTTTGATAATTTTAATTTAGGGTATTAATTGCAACTTCTGCATTTTCTTTATTTTATTTTAATGTTTTGTTTATTATTTGTAGTGAATTTTGTTGTGATTATATATTTTTTTAAAAATTGTGATTATATTATACCGAGATCAATACTAGTGGAATCATTTTATAAGAGAAGTTTCATGGTGTTACCAGTTTTAGCATTAACAAAACCGATTATGATAACAATGATAACAATGACAAAGCCCCAACTCTGTCCCCCTCTCCCCTCCAATGTATTTTCAATTTTCAATCTCCCGTTAAGGTGAAGTTAAAACTTATGCCATTTGAATTCCATCGCCAGGCCGATGAGTTGGTCGCTATTTGCACCAATGAAACAAAACTTGTTTTGTCGCAACTAATGGAATAAAATCAAAAAATATATATTTTGCTCTGAATTTTCATTGAGCACTCTCATAAACCCGGTTTCAACTTCCTTCGGATTCATACCCCCTGGATATTTGTAACAAGTTAATTATATATATATATATATATATATATATATATATATATATATATATATATATAGTAAGCTATGAAAATATATTTATGCCAATTAAGCTACACAGAGGCTCCCGCGTTTCGATATGTGTAGCTTAATTGCCACAAATATATTTTCATAGCTTACTACCTAGCTCTACTTACGTATCGACCACTGTTGAAGTAAATACTGAAAATTGATACATAAAAAATTATATCTCCTTATAAAATGTTATGTTGATACATGAAATACTAATATATATATATATATATATATATATATATATATATATATATATATATATATATATATATATATATATAACAGTTTTTTTAAATTATATTCCAATTACCATGGTTTGTTTTATTACTTTTATTTTTATTTTTTCCACATTTCCAAAAATTCCAAATTTCTGTGAGATATATTTAACGGTCCGTTTCATTTGTTTTGTGCCAAACAACATTTGTATGTCAATGTCATCGGTGCAACACTACAAAATCATCAGAAAAAGTTCACAAATAATAAAAGAGTTCTTTGATTAGAGTGTCTTGAAAAACACCCACATCATACATCAGTTTCATTTTAGGGTGAAAATAAACAAAAAAACAAACAAATTTTTTAAAGCAAACACTCACACGTGTGCGATCAAACTAATCCGCCATTTTGATTTTGATTTTTTCTTTCGTTCAAAGCTAGTATCTCCTAAAAGAATTAGTGCGAACAGTTTAAAAAAACTTTAATTCGGTAATATTTGCTCAAATATTTAATATTTACTATAATTTATTTATAAAGTTCCAGTTTATTTGAAGATAATTTATTTTTTATTAAAGTTACCTGAATGTTTATTTAAGTCGTTAGGGTGCGAAACTCATTTAAGCAGATCATTATAGAGCTAGTCTCATTGTGTCAAACCGTTCATTCAATCAACTATTAAAAAAGTTTCTTCTACATAAGTGTTTATATGGAATTTATATAGTATGTATTAATAAACCCTTTCTAACAATATTGAGATAAGCTTACCTTCCCAGAATTCATCACTCAAGTAGTAAGTGACTAGTTAAAATGCAAAACAAAGGGGGGGGTTATATTCACGGCGAAATATATCCTCAATATTTAGCCAGACTACGATTTCATACCGTCAGTATGCGTATATTTCAGTCCGTAGAATATGCAAGTATATACATAAGTAAATAGAACTAATAAAATAAAAGCTCTTTTTTCTGTAACTAATCATGTATCCCACGATTCCGTCCAACAAATATATACCCTATTTATCCGGCGAGGTCAAAGTTTTACATGAGGTCAAAGGTTTGTAACGTGGAAGAAACAACGCACTCTAAAAGGGGCACTCTTGATTGAGACAAACATTTAATTGCCTCAATCCAGAAATCTAAATGTTGGGCATATTGATGATCTATTTTAGTTCAATGTTTGTCAACCTATATCTTTTTGCTTTAAGCATAAACATAATCATATATTTGTCACCTTTATTTTATGCTGGGTGAATAATATTCTTTAATTTTTTGAAAATCGAATAAAATCCGTTCGGGAAAAGCTCGGCTTTTGTTGATAGACGCAATCACTTAAAATTGGCCTGTCGTTTGTCCGAGAAATTTGTAGATTATTGCTAACCTTTTACTACCATCGGCGTTCCATGCAATTCCTAATAACGAGAACTGCTTAAATAGAGTCTTCACGACTAAAAGGTGATAACGGGTTAAGACGGAGAAAAAAGAACGAAAATACATGCGAAGAGAAAGGAAATAAAACGGCGAACTATTCATGAAAGTATCGAGTTTACAATGAAAGAGACATGATAACGGGAAGTGCGGAAATTATTTCCGGCGGAGCACAAACACCAATGAATAAAACGGAAATGCTATCATAAATAATGATGAAGATAATGGAAGAAGAAGATGATGAAGAAGAAGACGAAGGAAGGCAAGAAGACGATGAAGATGAAAAGGATTGTGAAATATAATAACAATAAAGAGTAAGTAATTAGAATGATAAGCAAGGTATGAAAAAGAAAAAGAATGACGGAGAAAATCAGGAATGACTATTACAAAGAATAAAGGACATACACGAACGAAAATAATAATATTAGATAATACTAAGGAAAGAAAAGACGTAAAGGAAAAGAAAGAATAATGACCAATAAAGCATGAATAAAGAATAATAATAATAACAACAAACATAATAATAATAATAATAATAATAATGATAATAAGAAAAAGAAGAACAGTTATTATTATTATTATTATTATTATTATTATTTTTTTATTATTATTATTATGTTTGTTGTTGTTATTATTATTATTATTATTTTTATTATTATTATTATTATTATTATTATTACAAGAAGAAGAACAACAAGAACAAGCAAAAGAAGACGAAGAAAGGCAAGAAAAAGACGAAGACGAAAAAGATAATGAAATAGAATAATAAGTGAAATAAGAAGAAAAATAAGAAAATAGAATGACGGAAAAAATGAAGAATGACTATTACAAAGAATAAAGGACATAAACGAACGAGCATAAGAAGAATCGATAATAATATAGAAGGACAAGCATTAAAGAAAAATACAGAATACTAAAAATCACCAATAAAGCATGAATAATAATAATAATAATAATAATAATAATAATAATAATAATACAGCTGAACTCTTAAGTAAATTCCTTAAATGCGGAAACTAACCCACATAAACTACGAATGTTAACCTGTCACATAGAAGTTACAATAGGAAGAACACAAAACACAGAAAGAACACGACCACATGAAACCAAGGAAAAGAAAATGCAAGAAATTTCATAAACTGCCCACCCCCAAAGTAATGGAACCAGCCTCGGCTGATACAACACAAAATAGTCGTGAATGGTCAAGGTGGAATGAAAGACCGAGGAGGGAAAGCCTAACAAGACCTCAAATGGAAGTGCGGGGAGGACTGGGACCTTGGGGAGGCTTATTGCCATCCAAATGCCAGAGAAGACGAAAGACCGTTGCCACAAAAAAATTGATGGTAAGCGTCTGTTGGAAATTTGGGGAGACATGTTGTCACTCAGACTCCAGGGAACGCAACCGGTGATTGTCAGCGAGCAATTACTAATGATGACCTGTGTGATAACTCCTAGTGACTACTACTACTACTACTACTACTACTACTACTACTAATAATAATAATAATAATAATAATAATAATGATAATAATGATAATAAAGAACTAAAACAAAAGATAGCAGCAATAGAAATGCTGGCTTAGGCGATATAGATACAAATTGGAACAGTACAAACAGAACAGGACCTTTGAAAACAATGGCAACCAGTTTTACAAAAGTATGGCATCGCCGACGATGACCTGTGTGAGAACTCTTAGTGAGTACAAATAATAATGAGAAGAAAACGTAGCAAGAGAAGAAGAAAAAAACGAAGAAGAAGAAGGAGGAGAAAGAGAAGAACAGAAGAAGGAAGACAGTTATAAAAACTGTTATAATAAGAGAGAAAAAGGAGAAGCATCAAGAAGAAGAATACTGAGGAACAGGGAAGAATAATGTTGAAGAAGAATTGAGTATAAAAAAAAAAAGAATATAAAAAAGGAGAAAATCACTGTCAGCTTTGATTGGTTTGCTTCAGTTTCCGGCATATCAACCTTTATTTGATTGTAAACTAACATAAATAAAGGAATGAAAAGAAGAAAAGCTGCGATAGATAAAAAAAAACGAAGATAAGGGGAAGAAAAGAAAACACGGAAGGAGAGATGAAAAGAAAGAGGGAAGAAAAAAGTATATAATAAAATTAGGCAAACATCAAAATAGTCAAAACTAGAACATGAAAGTGTTATCATACGCCTTCAGAAAAAATGCCTTTTCTTTTTTTAGGAAATTGCTGAAGCCAAGGCATGAAGCCCTTTGATGTACTCCCCAGAAGGATAAAGAAAATTGAAGGGTAATTCTAATAGTACTCTTAATAGTAGTTTTGTAATAAAACTAAGATTCAATAATTAACACGGAAATAAAATCATGGAGCTTAATTGCATTTAACCAGAAAAGAACGAAACTTAATTATTCTGATAATATGAATAATTAAATTATCACTTATTTCTCTGCTTTACTGTCAATAAATTTCATTTTTACCTCTGTGTACCTAGAAAACTTAGCGGAACTTTTATGAGTAAAGTTTCCTAGAACTGCCCGTCTATGGAACATAGCATCACGGGGCTGCTTCACAGCCGACTTTTACATTGCTGTTTTCAAGTCCAATTTAAAATAAATACTTGTTGAGCCGTCCTCTTAAATAGTCAATTACTGATCCGTTACAACCATCATTACGCTGTCCACCTGTCAGACTAAATAACCCTTATCCTCGAGTGGCATGTTGGCCTTGATCAGAAATTACTCGTTTGTAAAAAAAGCTTCATGTGATAGCAACTAGAATTATACCTGTCATCCTTTAATGGTGTTTCTGCTATTTTCTTTAGTTATGTATATTGCATACACTAAGCGCGAAACATGAGGGCAGGTGGCGTCGACTCAGCATGCTGGAAGTCTGTGGCTGAACACCGCAGTCGCTGGAGAACTGCTGTGAAGGCATGCTCCAAGAGGAGGGAAGGAAAGAGAGAACAGCTGTGGAGGGAGAGGAGAGAGCACAGACGACATAGGGATGCAACAGGGCTCTCAGAACCAAACACCACCTAATCTGTGGCAAATCGAGGCCTGCACACTCACAGCAGACGCTGCAATTCGAAAACAGACTAATCTGATGCGCAGAAATTCATTGTCTCCTGAGACAGACGGATGCCAACAAGATACACTGATCATAACTAATTTCACAGTTTTAATAGCTAAGATGTGGACTTTTAATGGGGTCTTCAATTAATAACACTATACGTGAAAAAATAATTCTGTTATCGCAACAGCAGTTTACTATAGATGTATTTCTAGTAACGGCCAGTTGCTTACTCTTGAATTTGAGGGGCAATAGACCTCCCTTTATATACTTCATAATCACGTCGACACATCAGCTCTCGTTAGATAACCGAAGTTAAGCGACCTTGAGCCTAGTCAGTACAAGACGTGTTACCATTTCGGAATACCGGGTTCTGTGTGTGCTCTCCGCTAATCCCTGTCATTGTTTCCACTCGTCCTGTACTTCTCCTTGCCATTGGAATCAAGCAGTGATGACTCAGGATAGGTGTGGTTCGTATTACGCAACCCTTGCTTCACAATTACACGCACAGACCCCCTTACAGAGAGGATCAATTGTCTCTCAAAACTTAACGGAGCCTTGTTATAAGATACCTAATGTTCCAGTACTCTCTACACCCTTTCTGTGGACGTCTAGGTTGTGCTTTCACTTCTCGATCTTTCAATCTCATTGACACTTCATTGAAATTGTGTGTTCTACCAGTCGAGCATGGTGGCGCCATATTTGTGTGTTTGTATGTATTGCGCATGTCAGTTTATTAGATTTCTGGCAGTTTCAGTTCCCCTGAATTCGTGCAGTGTTTTTTCTATATTTTTTGTTCTATTTTTATTTCAACTTTATTAGTTGACGTTCGCTGATTATATGGGTTAGTTTCCGTGCATTATATTTGATACCAATTTCTCTTGTTTTTATTTAATATTTTCCAGACTGTTCCTAGTACTCCTCCAATTATTGGTATTACAGCCAATTTCCTAATTTTTCATCTTTTATCTATTTCATATATTTTCTTAGTTTTTCTCTCTTCTTGATCTTTTTTACCATGTAAACTGCTGGAACAGCGAAATCTATGATTTTTGCTGCCTGCTGACTATCATCACGCCCGATAATTTTGCTAGGATGCGTTTATCCAATGTCCGGGGGGATCTTTTGATTTTCGTTTTCCACTAATGGCTCCTGTTTATATTTGTATCATGTGTCAGTATGTTTAAAGTGCAGATGTAAGCATACTTATCAGTGGACTGCCTTCCACACAAGAGTCGTGTCTGTTTTTTAAAATTCCTTTTGCGCTAGTTTGCTGCATTCGCTTATGATGTGATTTTCCGTTTCATCTCTTTGTCAACGGCATCTACATTTAGTGTTTTTCTGTATGATGTATATTTTGACTATTATATATTTGATCGCGTTGTTTTGTACGTCTGTCCAATTGTCCTTTCCGTAGCCATGCTCATGTGTTATTAACAATCTCTTCTTGTGTCAGTCTTATAAATCGTCATGTAACTGATTCTCTTCTCATTTTGATTTTTTGTTAGTTTGTTTCTAGTTTTAATGCTATTCTATTGTTTACTTTAGTAGTATATTTTTCAGCATTAATCAACCTTTCTGTGTTTTTAGTTATCCACGCAGTCTTCTAAACCAAGCAGTTACCTTACTCTTTCTCTCATTTTACCACAAAGTTTATCAGTATAATCGTTCCGATTTTGTGCATTACCCTTGATGATTAGCTTCATAGTTCTTTAGTTCAGGTGTCTGAGTTTTTCTTGGTTATATTTTTATTTTTGAAATGTAAAAAATTCATTATTTCTAACGGAGAAACATTTCCAAAAATAAAATGTTTAACCGGAATCGATATCTTGAAAGCGTCTTAATGTCAGAAAAAAACATCGGAATTTATCAATATGCACCCGAGTCTGTCTACAAATATCAACAATCGTGAGAGAAATAAACAATGTCTATAAAAATTCTTTCTAAGCACGCAAACCAAAACAAACGATAAACAATAATAAAATCACCTTTGAAAAAAACATTATATATAATAAATAAAAAAAACATTACAAAATCTCCAGTTAAACAAAAAATAACAAAGAGAGTCCTTTAAAAACGCAGAATATCTTTTATGGGGGAACACAAAAACGTGGACCCGTTTGTCTTTAACCGGTGATTTGTGTTTTTCCCTATTTCTCGGTGTCTTCGCTAACTGAACGGTACTTAAGCGTCGCTCTGACAATATAAGCCAATTTATACTCAAGAATCGACTTGATTAGATCAGTGAAACCCATATACACAAAACAGACATTGTAATATATAGTTTTTACATAAAATATTCTATAAATACTATACATCGCTAAGTCTCCTGCTTATTTTTCACGATAGGTCCCTTTGGTATTTGGTGAATTTTTCAGCGATAACAGTCGGTTTATACACGTTCTAAATCTGCAATCTATCAATAGACACCAGTTAAGAATGATTTGCTAAATTTCAACTTCGTATCAAGACTCATTAAGCTTACACGTGAGATGCTAGACATTTTCTATAATCTAAACCATTCAATTGATTCTGATTAAAATTAAAATGAAGATTCTTGATATAAGGTTTAGTGTGATTTATTTTGGTGTGAATCCTCGTAATGGAATATAAAATTGGTGCAAATTTGTTTTTCTTTCGGAGAATTAAATTTACGCGACCTAAGAAAGGCATTCTTCTAGTATAGTATAGTATAGTATAGTATAGTATAGTATAGTATATATATATATATGTATATATATATATATATATATATATATATATATATATATATATATATATATATGTGTGTATATATCTATATATTAATACGATAGCGTGTGTGTTCGTGTGTCACGCTTCCGGCAAAGGCTCTGCGCATGCGTGTCGCACCTAGATTTTGAAAAACATTCAACTCGCCTAATTTTAGCAGCATTTTCAAGTATTTTCCTTTGGCGCAACGGTTAGCGACGTAATATTTTTGACTTCGGCCTGACTGGTTTATAGTTCGATCCCAACCAACCTCTAAGACGTTTTTCTACATTTCGAGGGGAAGGGGAAGAGAGGTAGCGTGTGTGATTTTGTGTGTCATGCTTACATCAAAAGCAACGACCCTCCGAATCTGTGTATGCTACTCATGAATTGGCTTGGCCTTTTAGCTAAGATCAAAGTGTAGTATCTGTTCCGATGGATACTGCACCCCATAGACTGGTATTGTCTTAGCCTCCGAGGTTTGATTTACGCCGGTCTATGGGTCTGTCCTGTGCAGTTCTAGGAGGTCCACCTTCCCAGGCTTCGCCTCCCCTCTTTGGGGAAGAGTAAGTTTATTGCTTACTGCCTGGGGCGCCCCTACCGGGGAATGCCAACGGGGCTGCCCAGGCAATTTTTAATGGCCAGAGTGCTCACCTTCTCGAGCGCTGGCTTTTCAAACCCCACTTTCCCGACCCGACCTTGGGTCACATCTTACTTGTGGGAGTAAGATAAAACTTGCCTTGTGCCTAACTCCTGGAGAGGAGTAAATAAATATTCATGAATTGGAGCCAAATTTAATTTAATCGAAAACATTTACAAAGTAAGGTTTAGTCGTCGAAATATTACTTTCACTAGAAATATTGTATATAAAGAAGTTTTGTAAATTGTTTCATGTATTGTTCATTTTTTAAAAATAAATATACAAGTCCAAATCTTATCATATTTTATTCAAACATGTATAGGTTAGGAACAAGATAATTAGTATTAAAAAACATCATTTCGTGTAATTTACACGGGTCCCGCTAGTATATAGTATTATTTCATGTATACTCACATAATATTATAAGGTTATATAATATATTATGTATAAATATTTAGTATTTACTTTGACTGACAATTCCATGCACAAATGTGACGCTTCTATGAAGCTTCATTGCCATGAATATATTTTCATACTTTACTATAGATGTATAGTATATAAATACTTAATATACATACGTAACGATAGACATGGAAACACTTCTATCTCTCTCTCCCCCCCCTCTCTCTCTCTCTCTCTCTCTCTCTCTATATATATATATATATATATATAGTGTGTGTATATGTTCTCGTGTATATGTATTATATACGAGTATCTACTTAAACCCTGCTGAGATAAAGTCATAAAACCTACACGATGGGAGTTTTTTTAAAGATTAAAACAAATTAAAAGGCTGCTGAAAACCGTAAAGAATGTTTAAGATAACTCGTTTCCACTCCCAAATCGTTAATAAAGCAAATATTGCCGAATCATAAATTATTAGGAAATGAGATATTGGCAGAACACATGAAATAAACTATGTGAAATGTATTGCATTGGTTCACGGAAGGAAAGCACATCTAAAAATATAAAAAATTGTCCTTAAAGCAATTATGCATCTCTCTCAGTATAAAGTTACTAATGTTTATATGTTAATTTATTTGTATTTACATAATGCACGAAACTTATCCACTGATCATTATGAATTTTGGAACACAGCTACTAGACGTTAGAGGGTGATGTGGGATGTATTTAGTTTTATTTTGTTTAATGCAAAGGGGTAAAAAAGGGTTGGATGCTCTCGGAAAATTCAGATACCTTTGACTTTGATAAAATTTGAACAATAGGTATTAGACATACATCTTGCCGTAGATATCCTTAAATTACATCAGTTTTAAGTTAAAAGATGACCGATACTTTGACCAAGTTTAGTGACGATTGGTCAAGCGATGTGGAGGCTAGACTGTAGATAGTTAGAAAGAAACTCGACCTAAAACATAAGCTACGTCTTGATTGATGTAATAATTGGTGCTTCTACAGATTAGGAACTGTGCTAAAATCGTCAGGATTAGGGTTAATGTTAGTGTTAGGGATAGGGTTAGGGTTATCGTTAGAGTTAGGGTAAGCGTTAGGGTCAGGGTTCAGGTCCAAGTTAGCTCGAGTCCCAATCTGAAGAAGTAACAATAATTGAATTAAGACAAAAAAATAAACAAAACTAAGAAAGAAAATAAAAAATATGAAGTAAACGAAACGAAAATGTTAAATTGTGATGAATTAAATGATATGAACAGTACGACATATTGAAATAGAGACAACTAGCAAGCGATAAAGTGAAAAAAAGTACAAGAAAGAGAAAAAGAATAACACAGAGAAAGAATAAATTAAGTAAATATAAAAATTTGAAAGAAATAAAAACACCGTTCACAAGGGAAGTAATCAACCATGGAAGAAAGTATGAATTACATTACGAGATGAATAGTAAAACACAAACACGAGAAATGCGGCAATACGAAACATAGAAAGAAAGAACAAAAAAAGGGAAAGGAATAATTGTATAAAGAAAGTCAACAACAAAGAACGATGAGATAGACAAAAGAATGAACTAAAAAAATGTGAAAAAAGAAAAAAAATAGGAAGACAGAAAGAAAATGAAAAATAAAAACAGACAGAAAGAACAAACTAAACCAAATGGTTAGAAGGAAAAAAAAGAAATCAAGAAGGAAAAATAATTACAAAATAATAATAAATAATAATAAACGAAAAAGAACAAGAAATAATGCAAAAAACTGGAAGAAAGAATAAAGAAAGAATAAAAAAATAAAAAAACAAAAAAAGAGAAACAGAAGAGAAGAACCAAACAAAAAAGATATAAACAATGTAGGGCAAAATACCAGAAAAACAGAAGAACAGAACGAAAATGAAATACAGAACGAAAGTATGGCAGACAAGACAGAAAGAAAGAAGAAAATATGATAAAAGCAAGAGAAAAATAAACAATTAAAACAGAACGAAAAAATACAGAAAGAAAATAACAATAAAAAACAACAGAAAGAAATAATAAATAAAAAAAAATAATTAAATAGAAGAGCGACATAACAAATAACGAAAATAGAGAGACATGACCAACAAATAGAGAACAACAGAAAAAACTATGAGAAAGGCGAAAAGTACGAATGAAAAAGAACAAAATAAATATGGAACGAAAGAAGAAAGAAAATGACCCAAAATGACAACAAAAATAAAGTAAAAAAAAACGGAAAGAACGAAAAAAAAACAGAAATAAAAAGAAAGATTGAAAGAAAGTAGAACAACCAAATGACAGAAATAAAGAAAAGCACTTAAGAAAGTTAAACCAAAAAAGAAAACTGATAGAAAAAAAACAACAAAAAAGAAAGATACAAAGAAAGAAAGACTAAAAAAACAGAAGAAGAAAAACAAAAAGAAAAAAAGAAAGACAGAAAGAAAATTAAAGAAAAATAGAAAAAAAAATAAAGAAACAAAGTAAAAAGGTAATACAGAAATAAAGAAAAAGACAGAAAGAAAGTAAGAAAAAGAGCGACAAAAGAAAAACGAAAGTCAGAGCGAAAGAAATAGCAAAAATAAAAAGTAAAAAAAAGAAAAAAAAGAAGAAAGACAGAAAAAATTAAGAGAAAAGATTACAAACCGTAAGAAAATGATACAAAGAAAGAAAGACAAAAGACAGAAAAAATAAAAATAAAACAAAAAAAAACATACAGAAAAAAAGAAAAACCGGTAGAATAAAAAAAAACAGAAGGAAAGTAAAATGAATGTCGAAAATACAAGAAAATGAAATAATGTTAAAAGTAGGACGGGCAAAGGTTAGAGAAAAATGAAAATGCATGATTAAGAACGAAATACGAAAGAGCGAACGAAACATAAGAGACAGAAAGTAAGAATTAAAAAGAAAGAAAACAAGTTCGACAAATAATAAAAGAGAAAACACGGAAGAAAAATGAAAAGATAGAAAGAAAAATTAGAATGATTACATAACAGAATGATTCAATTTAAAAAATAAGGAAATAATAGACAAATGTGCAATGATTACGGTAGAAAATAGAAAGGAGGGACGAAATAACGAAATAAAACTTTAAAAAAACTAGAGAAATAAATTCAAAACAAAATTATGTTCTGAGAAAAAATGAAACAGAAATATAGAAAGAATGAACAAAAGATAACATTATGTAATATGAAAAAGAAAATGAACGAATGGATGAAAGACAGACAAAATATAGAAAGAAAAAACGAGAACAAGAACATGGAATGATCTAATATTTGAAAAAGTGACAAAGAATGAAAGAATAATGATAAGTAAATATGAAGAACGAGAGAAAGAATAAAATAGCAATACGATGTCAAGTTTGAAAGTCTTATACAAAGAGAGTATTAAAGAAAGATAATTGTTTTTAAATACAGTGGCCAGATAAGAAATAAAATCACAAAGGGAGAAACAAGATAGAAAGAAAATAAAGCAGTAAGGAAGAAAGAAAAAAAGAACGACTATAAAAATATGGGAAGTACGCATGAAAAAAATGAAAAAAGGAAAGAACGAAAATATACGAGAGGAAAAGAAAGTCAAATAGAAAGAAAGAAGAATAGATACAAAAAGAAAGAAAGAAAGCAAAAAAGAAAGAAAAAAAAAGTAAAAGAGAGACAAAAAGAAAGAAAAATAAAAAGAAAAAGAAAAACAGAATGAAATGAGCGAAAAAAGAACTATATTAGAAATATAGAATAAAAGAATTAAAAACGTTAATATGAAAGAAAAAGATAAAGACAGAAAGAAAAAAGGAAAAGAGAAGCTCAATGAGAGAAAAAGAAAGACAGAAAGAAATAATGGTTAGACATGGGAAAAAACGAAAGAAAAAAAGAAAGAAAGAACTATAAATGAAATACGAAAAGTGCGAATGAAGAGGAAACACGAAAGGATAAACGAAAATATAAGAGAAAAAAGAAAGACAAAAAGAAATGCAGAAAGAAAGAAAATGTACAAAGAAAAAGAAAGACAGAAAAAACGTAGGAGAAAAGAAAGAGAGAAAATAGGATTAGAGCAAGAGAGAAATAAATAATAAAAACCGAACAAAAAGAAATTAAAAAAAACGATAACAGAAAAAAGGAAAAGATACAATAAAAAAGATAGATAGTGAGAAGAAAAAAGACAGAAAAAGAACGGAAACGGAGAAACATGACGAATAAATAGAGACAAAACAGAAAAAGGGAAAAAGAAAGAAAAGTATAAGAGAAAAGCAGAAAAAAACGAAGCAAAACAGAACGAAAATCGAGAGAAATGAGAAGTGTGAAGAGAAGATGACAGGAGTGGAGGGCGATGATCGTGAGAACAAAAGAGGTGATTGTAAAAATTAATCCAACGGAAATAGAGGTAAAATATACATGGAAATAAATCTCGAAGAGAGTATGATAAAAAAGAAAACCATTAGACTGGGACGGTGGAAAAACGGTAAAAAGAATTGAACGACGGAATTGGTGTTGGTCATGGCGCTGGTAAAAAAGAAAGGAGACTGAAGATAAACGGTAGGAAGATGGGGGCATCAATGATGGTGTGTTTACAAGATTAATTTAAGCACCTTTTATAAAAGAGAGCATGTCATATTCATATGCGGACGAGCGGCAACCGGCGGCAACGACAAGGGAAATAAATATAACATAAAATCAAAAGCGAGAAAAAACACGTTGATGATGATGATGATGATGATGATGATGATGATGACGAGGAGGAGAAGGAGGAGGAGGATTATGAAGAGCATAGAGCTAAGGTAGTCGTAACTGATTAACACACGCCCCCATTCGTGACCCTATCGCCCAGCAGAGCCCCGTTTAAAAACAACTTAGCAGTGAGTTGCCTTTTACGCAGTAACACTTTGTTAAAATTCTACCGATCTCACCTCGCTCCTAAAAGACTTGTTCCCCGGCTCTTGTCTAAACTCTCACTCTTTATGATTCTATTTCCTACTCTCTCTCTCTCTATCTTTCTCTCTCACTCTCTTTCTCTCTCTTTCTATTTCTCCCCTTTCGCAATGACTTCAATAATCGCAGTGGGGAAACCAGATATTTCTATAGTTTTAAATGAAGATTGCCGCCGGCTTGCAGAACGCGCCTGACTCGAGATAGTCCTCTCATTGATTAACTGTCACGGTCTGCTGTTGGGACCTTACTGAGCTGATAATACTGTTACAACCGTCTTGACATTGGCTCTGGCAAGGGAATTACAACCAGGAACAGCCCACCAATTCCCCGGCTCATCATTTCTAATTATGCCTTCAATGTCGCTATTGTGCCCCAGCGTTGAGATGCGAAAACGAGAAAGACGAGGGCGTCTGAAGAGTTCCACTGGTCCGAGCGAGGGGTATTGTCTTTAGAGGTATGTGAAAGAGCAGGCGACTGGCGAACGAATGGATGCAAAAAGTAAGAGGTTCACTAACGTCCTGGAGATGTTTGCGTCTTACATTTTTATTCTTCTATATTTATTATTATTATTATTATTATTATTATTATTATTATTATTATTATTATTATTATTATTATTTCTCTTTTTTCTGAGACAGTCGTCATCAAGTCCATGTGTTTGAATTTAATAATGCCGCATGAATAAATTTACTTTCACTCTACGTGTTAGCATCTTTTAATGGTGTTGAAATTGGCAAGCGTGGATATCTCATCCCTTTTTATTACGATCATCATCATCATCATCATCATCATCATCATCATCATCATCATCATCATCATCATCATCAGCAGCAGCAGCAGCAGCAGCAGCAGCATGATCATCATCAACAAAAGCAGTCATGAAGTCACTATCTATAAATACCCTCCCCCTGTTCGATCTCTTATATATTGTACGACATATTATTTATTTATTATCTACCCCCTTGTCATGAAGTCAGACACAAGGTCAGGTGCGCTTTTGAGAAGCCATCGCAATCCCTTATTTTTTCTTTTAGTCCTCACATTCCATGAGCGATGTTTCTGACAAAGGGGGGATAATTGCTGTTTTCTGGGTCAGGATCTGTCCATATAACACTTATCGTTGGTTAGTTTTTGAAGTAATATTTACTTTTTAGCTCCTTACATAAAGTGGCTTAATGCCTAATCTAGAGCGATTTCCATAAAAAATAGTATAAACGCACTTTGACCTACAAAAATGTATGAGGAGCCCCGTCGGCATTCCCTGGAAGGGGGACCCCAGGCGAATAGCAATAAACTAACCCCTTCTCAGAGAGAAGGTAAAACCCGGGAGGGGGTGGATCTTCTAGGACTCAACAAAACATAACTTAGCACGACAGCACCAAGTCACTGTCGAACTAATGAATCTGATCTTATCCTGTATGACATATTTATCATGATTTCCTTGAATTAATCAATCGTTACTTTTGTTACGAATGCCGAATCATTTCGGAATATCCGTTCTTCTGTCCTCCCAGCACTATACTAATCATGATACACTATGACAGTGTAATTAATTAATGCGTAACTAATCTGTTTTTCTTCATAACTAGCAAGACTATCTGGCTTTGCCCGGGGAGGGGAGGTGTATGTAATTTATTTTTATCAACAATAATTGATCTACTGTTGTCACATGGGAGGTAAATCTTGCTGTTATAAACATAAAAACTAATCGAAATAAAACTTACACAACCAACAAATACGCTCGTAAAATCTTACCTAACGAACACACACACAGGTAAAGTAATACGCGAGATAAGTTTTCGTTCAAATAATTAAACTAATCCTTACTCATTAACCTCAATCTGTAAATAAAGCATGTGCGTATTTGTAGACAAATTCGTATTCTAGTAACAAAATTATTAAGAACAGAAGAATATTTTATTTGTCTATTAAAAGTGAAAGAAATTATTTGCTTTATTTTTTATTATTAATTGTTAAGATTAAGTATCCCTTTCTTTGCTCATGAAAATAAATTTGCATACGTGATTATTTATGCGAGCCGGACACATGCACATTCATTTTTATTATATAGATTTTTCAGCCAATGCACCGTTATTCGGCTTTTTTGGGGTGTTGGATGCCAATCGATGTTGATTTTTGCACCAATATATATCTGTCATTTTTTTTACCAATAATACATTCTAATCCCAATTGTCAAAGCTTTGGTGATTTTTTTCCATGCCAAGTGCCTACTTGTTTCGATTTATTCAACTGCCTCTAACTGCAGTAATGTTAGATATGACGTCACTTTAAAGTTGAGGATCCAGCTACCCCCAAAAGGAAGCCCTCTGAATTAGTACAAAATTTGCCGTGGCCGCTCCTGGCAGTAATCCCTAATAGGAGCGCCTAAATAAACCAATCACTTCGTCCGAAGAAGGGAGTAATGTATGGGATGATGGACTCCTAAAACTGAATAGAATGATGCTACATTCAAATATAAGATCAATGACATCTGCCAAGTTAGAGGTTTTGTTTCTGATGCATTTGGAACGACCTTGGTTAATTTTATACTTCTGGGTCACACCCCTTTTGAAAATGTAAGACATCTTAGATTGCTGACCGTGGGTAAACTTAGCACAATGTTGTAATGCCTAATAAAGCGAACTAAACAGCCCATCTTTGCACGTGTTTGCTGACGTTTTATTTTCAATTTTCAGCAGCAAATTCAGATTTTGATTCAAGCGTGAGAACAACGATCATTTAGTTGGTATCGAGTATAAGTAAGAAATAAAAACGGTATGATGTTCGAAAGACGTGGCCTTAAACATTTCAAATAATCAATGGAATGGTAAAGAACTTTAGAAAGAAAGATGTTCCGTTGTGGATAAACAAGACAACAGTAAAACATACTATTATTGGACATCTGCATCACAGAGTTTTTTTTTCCTGGACTTACAACAATAAGCAGGTGTGGTTCTACTGTTGTCTATTTCTAATGAAAAACTATGTTTGTTAGAAAGTACTGTTGCCATTTGACTGCTACTTTATTGACGTCCGCCATCTGTGTCTGGTAGGTCAGCTGCTCGAAACCGCACAGAATGGTGCTTCCAATGTTCAGTAATACCGCTCAAAAATACACATTTTCTCCCATTTGAGGCCACCTAAAATTTCCGTTGCGCCACAACCTTTTCCGTCATTGACGTAATCTTTTCCATTCACTGATACCGTTTGGGACGTTAAGTCCATCCTATCTGAGAAATAGTGTTGCATCCTATAACTGCACGTGCACTGAATGCTGTTTAAAATGATACATGTTTTAGTCATCCCATGGCATTACTGTAGGCCGCGATTTTGCTGTTTGTGTACTGGTTGATTTAATCATAATAGTGCTGGCAAAAGGGCATTATAGTTAACAACGCAAAAAGGGGTAAACATTTCAAATTCATAACAAATAATTTCCACTAAACGCAGGAAAGTTAATTCTTCTATCGACTTGTATACTTTTTCAGTTTTTACATGTTTTAAGTGTTGTTTTTTTTCGGAATTTGTATCATTGCTTCAGAGGCTTGTAAAAATTGGAAAGCTTGTAGTGGAACTTAAAATTTTTATTTTGTCCTTTTGGCCTAACATTCTATGAGCGATATTTCTGAAAAAGGGGTAAGAATTGCTGTTCCTGGATTTTAATCTACCCATCTAACACTTATTGTTTGCTAGTTTTTGACCTTGAAGTAGTATCTTTTTAGTTCTTTACATTAGATGGTTTCATGTCGTGTGCAGAGCGATTTTCATAAAAAAAAACGAGATTAAGGGTACAGTTGGATAATCTGTCTATATTCTGGAGTTCGACAAAGATCCCCAAGTTAAACTAGAATGTTACCAACCTTCAAAGGATTTGCCCAAAGAAGGTAGGAGATTACATCAGCCGAACTGTCCTGAATATAACAACGAAAATGAGAATAGTATTTTGAATAATCACAATAATATAAAATATATTCACTTCACTGTATACAATGAATTGTTTTCGATAGGGGGTCCTCTTTCGTTATCACAACACCTACAAACGGCTTTTAGCTGAAAGAAAATCTCAGCTGAAAATTTGGCTCAAAGGAACCTAATTTTAATAGCTATTTTTTTAAATTCTGTACACATCCAATGAATTATTTTAAAGCACAAGCAGATGTTTTCACACGCAATTATTTTCCCCAACAGTTGTAAGATATTCAGAATCAAGAGTAAACAACACTTACAACGTCATAATTATCTAGCTGCTATGAAAATATTGACTTCTTCCCGAGTGTGAACTGGCACTTTAATTTGTAATCCAGAAATTGTGAATGTATATTTACTATAATAGAGATTTCGTGTTTGTATATTTTAACCAACATTCAAAATAGTATTTAAAATGTGTTTAATGAAATCGTTCATAGTGTTTAATTAAGTAAGTACATACATATAATTTATATGTATAAATAATATTCAAAAATTTTGTCAAAAACGTGCAGACACCAACGCTTTATTATAGTAACAATAATTAAGCATTAATTTCAATAAAATCCATAGCTTAGGGTGCTTGTAACCAGATCTAACTACGACCACTATCATAGTTGTTCACTAGGAATTTGTCCCGTATTAAACCATATATCCAAAATAGAATTTTGTGTATGACTTCTGAGTTATTTTTTGTATGACCCCTTGGTTATTTTGTTTATGCCATCTGTGTTATATTTTGTATGACCTCTTGGTTATTTTGTTTATGCCATCTGTGTTATATTTTCGGTCAAAAGTAAATTTTACTTGATTGCCATTTGCTCCAAAATTTGCAAATTGCACACATTTTTGCGAGAAGATTTTAAGTATTGGTCCTAATTAAGAACTAAAATATGATTACATTTAACAATATAAACATTTCAGTTGTCGAATCTGATCGTAACATGATGCGAACTATATGTTAAAATATGGCGCAATCTCCCGAGGTTTATATCGGAGTTCCAGTGCAAAGTTAACTATTTAAGTTTGAATTTTAAGTTGCATTCGTAAATAAATTTGAAAATCTCACATTTTCTTCCATTCAATTTTTCTTCTGACTAATGATTACTTCAGTGCTATTTTGCAGATGTCCAGGTAACTTAATTGTGTCTTAGTCAACCGTCACAAAGTGGTGTCTTTTCAAACTCTCACTTTTAAAAATTTCCCGATTTATGATTCTATCAACATAAGATATTTTAAACGCTTGTACAATAATTACATAGCATAAAAGCAGGTCTTCATCTGATATGAATTCATCTGTGACATTGTCTGTTAAATATTCTCGCCAAATATTTAACAGAAAATGTTATGATTTCTTAGTTCTGAATAACAGACAAAAAGTTCAGTCGTGGTCAGCGTAGTGCCCTCGGATTTAAGCTCGATCTTCTGTGTGCTAGAAACAGATGTTAAAAAGGTCTGAATAATATATGATTAATCAGTGATTATCGATCTCTCTATCTCACACAACCCGACTAGTCAGTGGTTTGGAACAACACCAAGGCGAATAAGTTACTTCTTGTCGTCAACTGTTTGTCTCGTCTTGGTTCTTATTTTGGGGGCATGAACACACTTGTTGACAGGCAGTGTTTCCTCGACCGGACACGATCACTCGAAAGGACAGGTGCCGAAGCGACCGGCCAGCAATGTATGTTATGAGCGTTCATATATTTTAACTGATTGTGACTCGTGAGACATTAGACCTCCTGTTTTGAGAGAGGAAGTGATGTAAGAAATTGTCTTAAAGATAAACGATTCTGTATTATTATACTGGTAAGAATATTTCCATATTTTACTCGGATAACGAATGTCTTTTCTTTTCTTCCACATTATTCGAAAATGTTCCTAGTGCTCATACAATTATTGTCATTACTGTAGTTGTCTTTATGTTCCATATTTCTTTCAGCTGTCGGACAAGCTCTATATATCTAATTAGGTTTTTGAGCCTTCTTGATGTTTACTCTATTATTTGATAGGACAGCGAAATATACTATTTAGCAGTTGATTTCCTTCTTATTAACTATTATCACGTATGATAGTCTTGCTTGAATTAGTTTGTAAGTATTTATCTCAAAGTTCCAGAGGATTTTAAGCCTTTCATTGTCCAATACTCTTCCCGGTTTCTGCCTGTTCAATGTGCCTGTGCTCAAAATCTAGTCATTTGCACAGTTCCCAGTGGATTATTTCCTGACACAGTCATGCCTGTTTTATATACTCGTTTTGAGCTAGACATGCTCCATAGGTTCGTTTCTTTTCCCAGCGAGTCTACATTTAATTTTGTCCTGGATCTTTTCTCTTTTGGTTTTCTTGATACCTTTTCTTTTCTAGTATAATTTCTGTTGTCATATTCATGTTTTTCATCCGCTATTTGTTCCGTATTTCTTCCTGTTGTTCCCTTTAGTGTTGTCTCTAGTAGCGTAACCACTATCAGCATTACTGCATTCTGTGTTATATACTCTTCTAGATCTTTTATCAAAGTGTCCTCTGTCTATATTATTTACCAGTACTCTTCTCTTTCTTTTCCTTCTTCCTATGGGGTAGATCAGTATTATTCATCAAGTGTACTGCGTATTGCATGGTCATTAGTGTCTTCGTTATTTCATCCATGCAACTTAGTTGTTATTTTGTCAAGTTTATGACGGCTCTAGAATATCGTACCTAATATACTGTTTACGTATTTATCCCTTTTATTAGGTTTCTACTATATAATTTATTCTCAGTTATGTTTTAATCATCTGTTACTTTTCTGTTGAGTTGACGGTGTTTGCTTTCAGAATAACTAAGTATTTATAGTTCTCACATTGACAAATTGCTCTCATCCCGTAATAATTGTGTAATTTCGTGCCTTCTAATATTTTTTAGATTTTCTTTGTTCGTATCAAATATTGCATATTTTTGCGAGATTTAATTTCATTCCCATATCATAGTTAAATATTCTAGTGTAGTTATTAGTGTTTTTAGCTACTTCTCTTCTTTTATGATATTAGTTTAAGACTATTATTATTATTATTATTATTATTATTATTATTATTATTATTATTATTATTTGTACTAACTAGTAGTTCCTACACAGGTCATCATCAGTCTGAATGACAACAAGTCTCCTCAGATTTCCGGTACTCTCTACCTCTTTCGATTACTATTGCAAATGGGTTTGCGTTATCACAACGGACGCTTGCCATCAATTTCTCGCTGGAAACAACCATTGGTCTGCTCTGAGATTTGGATGGCAGTAAGCCTCCCCAAGATCCCAGTACTCTCTGCACTCTACCAATGCAGGCCTGGTTAGTGCTCACCCTCCACTCTCCTTGGCCTTTCACGACTATTTTGTGTGGTATCAGCCTGGAGCTATCAAATTTTATTTGGGGGGTATTATTATTATTATTAGTAGTAGTAGTAGTAGAAATATTATTATTATTATTATTATTAGTAGTAGTAGTAGTAGTAGAAATATTATTATTATTATTAGTAGTAGTAGTAGTAGTAGTAGTAGAAATATTATTATTATTATTATTATTATTATTATTATTACTAGTAGTAGTAGTAGTAGTAGTAGTAGTAGTTAATACTGTCAAGTCAATTTGATTGTGAAGCGTAAGAAGCCGCGAGGAGCACTGTGTTTGTTATGACATAAGTGTAATTCATGTTTGTTGTGTTGGAACAAATAAACTGGTTTATTAACCGTAAAATTCGTTGGTTGTTTAGTGTGTGTCTCAAGAACTATAGGTTAAAGTGTTATCTTGATCTTTTTTTTCGGGCGCCATGTATATTGTCGAAGAAAAAAGAGGTGACGTGTTCAGGGTAAGCTAGATGCTATTTACTAAACTTAATGAAACGTCTTCAATACTACTTCTACAGCGGAACATTGAGTTTTAGCAGCTCTATTTATCACTACCTATATGATGTTATATATTATACGGCATAATAACGTTTACACACCGGTTCACGCTAGATCACGAAAGTTAAGTGACGTTTAGCCTGCCCACTAATAGATGGGTGACCATTTGGGAAGACCAAGCGCTGTATGTAGAACCTAGCTATAGGCAAATAGCCTTCGCCAACCCGCAGTGCCTAGCGTGGCAATTAAAGCAAAACCCCTGAATGACCGTCACCAATAAAGTGTCGGAAACCAGGGAAGGGTTCTTTTTCCAGGCGTGATCAAAACCCTGATGGTGATGGTGATGGTAATATGGTGCTTGGCTTTGCTAACATTCTGGCATCAACTGAATGTACTTCCAATCTTCAAATATATCCTTTGTCGCGCTGTTTGGCTGAGCACTAGAGCAAAATTGTCTTTTACAACTCCCGTCCAACACTCGCGTCTCTATGCGAAACATATTACGTCACGACCACAAACCTTGCCAAAAAGAATTCGCAACCCAAAAGAAAGACAATTAAAATAAAGAAAACTACTACAATTCTAGAAACAGCTACTATCATGTCGACGTATTTGTTTATGAGAAAACTCAGAACAACGTGAAAGTTATGGAGATGATATATTATGTAAAAGTTTTGATTACCTAGATATTATGGATTTGAACAAAACAAAAAAAAACTTCAAGCGAAAAAGATGGTCGCTTTCAGCAGGTGCAGTTAAAAATACTGTCGCCCTTTTAAAGATATAAACTACCCGTATATGTACAATGCATTCAATTAGAATATACAAATGCAAGATATTATCATGGATAGATGAACCTACCAGATTATATACACATGGAGACACACATATGCATATATATTCATACGAGTATATACATATATATGCCTGTCTACTCGTTAGAGGTGCATGGGTATAGCCAACAGGGTGATCGATGACGGACTGTTAATGATGACAGGTGTTAGCAATGCAGGTACAGTGGTTTGAAGTCGAGTATGACTCACCAAAACACTAATTCGTACTAGTAATCTCTAGTAATTGAAAGAGAAGCAAAAAACAAAACATCCAGCTCAGTAAAGCAGCGGGTTTTACATAGTGCTTCTAACAATCTCCTAGAGAGTTGCCATAATAAAGACCAGAGTACATCATATTTGGTTCCTTTACTGCGCTCGGTACTTATTAAGATTAGAACCCGAGCTAACTTTGGCCCAACCCTGACCCTGACCCTGACCATAACTATGACCCTAACCGTAACTCTAACGCTAATCCTGTACCTGACCTTGATCCTGACCTAACCCTAACGACGGGATTAAAGTTATCTCGGTTCCTTATCTGAAGAATCACCCTACGCTCTATTATTACATATACAACCCCCCCCCCTTTAGAGGAGGTCGATGTCTCACAAGTCGCAAGCATAACATTTTTGCTGGCACACTTGCCTTGTGTGATCCTGCCCAACAGGGGAAACACCGCCTGCAAACAAGTTGGTTCATACCTCGAAAAAAGACAAAAAAAACAAGGTTTCAAGACAAAAGTAGATTTAGTCGTCTGGGATCGTCTGTTCTGAATCACAGATAAGTGGGGCGGATAAATATACGTATATAGAGAGGTCGATAATTACTGGTTAATCACATTTTTAACGGGACATTTTTAACCACACTTGTTCACACCACAAAATTTCAGATTCAAATGCCACTTCTCCCTACCCCTCCCTCTTCGAGCCACGTGGCGTCACTTTCGCTTCTAACAAAATAATAATCGCCCAATATTCAACACTATGAAATCGTCCTGGGCTATTTCTATGTGACGGCGCATACATGAAGACTGTACCCCATGTACGACTATTGAATTTTCCAGATATATTTTTAATGTATGGCGGGAAGTTTCCATCTGTGTAGAGTTCACAAAGTATATCAGCAATGAATGCCAACGGTCCAACGACGGAAGTCAAGAGAAGCCTTCGTCAGCCATGTCGAACCCCTAACATCTCAGGAAGAAACATATTACAGCTGTGGACCAGACGGCTTAGTAATCCCGCCTACTACTGACATGAGAATCCTTTCTTTCTTACCCCCCATTTCAGAAGCAACCTGGCTTCAGTGGAAAACATTCAACCATCATGAGAACAAACATAGTGCTAAAAAGTTGTTACGACTAGATGAGGTTACAAAACTGACCCAAATAACTGCGAATGTAAAGAGGAGGACGATACAATGCAACCCTGAATACTGTCTTGTCTGTTCTCTACTGTCCAACTAGTGCAAATTGAAAGATCTTGCAGAGTACAGCAGAGTACAGCAATAACGCAATATCAACGACTCTTCATGTGTCATTCTTCTTTTTTATGTTCTTGCTAATACTTGCGTTGCTAAGTCTAGTAAAAGAAAATTCTTTTTTCGCAGGTTTTTTCGTTTATTTTATTTTACTTATTTATTTTTATTTTTTTCTCTGTTGTCCACGACGCTTGATGTGTCTTTCTTTCTTTTTTATGTTCTTGCTAATACTTCTGCGAGTTCTTTCTCTGGAGGGGTCAATGCGTTCGAAGATTAAAAGAGGGGGGGTCATCCACTATCAATGTAGTTTTAAAAAAGGAAAAACCTTATTGTAGCCCTCTTGGCTGTGTTTTAAAAAGCCACGTGTTGATCCATTTATATCAACGTCTGTCAAGTGATGAAGATCCCAAAATCAAATGCAGCTTACAGGCCGGGTTTTAGAAAGGAAAAAAACAGCTAAGTTCAAAATTTCCTAACTGTCTTATCTTAAATACTTGAATATAATTACGTTTCTACGTCTTATTAAAGAATATACTTTTTGTCGCAGGTTCTCGTCGTTTCTTTCTTGTTATCCACGACTCTTTATGTGTCATTCTTTCTTTTTTTTATGTTCTTGCTAATATTTTGCGTTGCTAAGTCTAGTAAAAGAAAAAAGATCTTTCGCAGGTTTTTCTCGTTATTTTATTTCATTTATTTATTTATTTATTTTATTTGTTTTTTCTGTTATCTTAAATACTTGCATATAATTACTTTGCCACGTCTAGTTAAAATACATTTTTCCACATAGTGCAACTACAAAATTACCTTTATAACGTAACGGCATAGCTAAAGTTCCTCTTCGTTGGACCTACGCCATAGTAGATAAAACCCTCCTATACACCATTATGGCCGGTGAAATGTCTCTACAACTAATTTTGCTGATAATAGTGGGAGGGAAATTTATCTTTAGTCTTTTAGAATATTTAAAAACTGGTTACTAGACTTATTCTATCTACATATATATATATATATATATATATATATATATATATATATATATATATTTATACATGTGTGCATATGTGATCGGATTTTCTTTTTTTTACCTGCGGGGGCTCGGAAATACTTGACTAGTAGACGGGCGCAGGCTATCCTCTCTCGGAGTGATGGACTCGTAGACCCTGCCAAGTCATCCATCTAAGAGAAGGAACACTCTGATAATAAAACCTTGCTACCAACCATATGTCTTGGCAGCAAACTGTTGGGGAGGGAGGCCTCCTTAGTCTTGGTCGACAACCTTCCTAGAGCTGGAATCTCGAACAAAGTATCCGGTTTGCAAACCTATAATTGCTTAAGGAGTAGATAGGCTCTGCCTATCGCCCGGCCTTTGCACTCCTTCTTTGTCTATTAGCCAGGCGTAGAGGTACTGGGAATCCTCTAAAGAAGCCTGGTACTTGGCCTTGTTTCCTGACTAGGGCAATGAACGCTGTCTCTCTTACTCTCTGTCCGGACAACTTGGGAAAAGTTTTTTGTCACTAAGTCTTACATTGCTAGTCTGGGTCGCTCTTGTTCCAACAGGTTGAGGGTATATGCTAGACAGCTTGTCTGGCTGCTGTTTCCGACTGACAGCAAGGAGCCCAAACTCTTGGGTAGCTCCATGAACGGCTGCTCCATCATCAGTTGCATAATACCGTGGGTAGTTGTATGTGCCATGTCGCGCATAAAAAGGGACCCTACAATTATTCCCAGTGGGCTTTCCCGATGCCACAACCACCATGGACCAAGTCACGACTAATGGGCTGGCTGTGTGAGCTTATTTGGCACCTAACAAGCACCCATTTTGCCTCCCCACTCTAACTCAAAACAAACATGAAATTACAAAATAAAACAAACAAACCTAAACCAGACACCCAACAAAAAATATCTTCGACTCTGCACTTGAGGCTCGCATTCACAAATATCCGGGGACTTAGAACCAACATCAACGACGTAGAATCCTTTCTTCTGACAAACTCACCGGATATCTTGGCTCTAAGTGAAACGAACCTTCAATCCTCAATCCTTTGACAAGGTCTGGCATGAAGGGCTTTTCATAAAACTGCACTCATATGGTATTACTGGACAAATATTTAATATAATTAAATCCTTCCTAACAAAACGAAAAATCCAGGTTGATGGCCGTTCTTCTAAGCAATATTGCATAAATGCAGGTGTACCCCAGGGATCTATTCTACTGTTCCTAATTTTCATAAATGACCTCTCTAATGCTATTGCCACTGAGATAGGAATATTTGCGGACGACACCACTCTCTACTCTCGTCATGTGGGCAAAACCGACGTGCACATATCTGAAGCAATGGCTAAATCCTTAGAAAATGACCTCCAGTCTGTAGTGGAATGGGGTCAAAAATAGATGGTAACTTTTAATGCCGCAAAGACAAAGCTACTTTCCTTTAATAACTACAAGAAACCTCTTCAACCATCGATTGTCATGGCAAATAACACCCTACCTGAGAGTTTATCATTCAAACTCCTCGGCCTAACTTTGACAGATAGCATGAATTGGAATAAATACATCCAAATACATCGAAAACATTGCCAGGACTGCTGCAAAGAAAGTGGTCTCCCTATACCGTGCCAGTACACTTCTCACACCAGACATTATCCTATATCTCTACAAAGCCACCATCCGCCCATGCATGGAGTATTGTTACCACATCTGGGCTGGTGCATCAGCTGCTAGTCTCTCCCTCTTAGACAAGGTCCAAAAAAGAGTCGTCAACTTGATAGGTCCTTTACTTTCCACCAAGCTCGAGCCCCTATCCCATTGCCGCAATGTTGCTTCATTGTGCCTGTTTTACAAGTACTTCAATGGATTGTGCTCTGATAAGCTTGCTGCTCTGGTGCCCCCACGACGTAAATTTACTAGACCAACCGGACAATCTGCCAAATCCCATCTATACATTGTGAATGTCCCCAGATGCCGTGGACCTTTCTACTCCAAAAGCTTCTTTCCTCGTCCTGCTGGACTCTGGAACTCCCTCCCTGCTTCCTGCTTTCCTGACGCTACTGACATACAGAAATTTAAAACCAACGTAAACAGACATCTTGCTGCGCGGCTCCTAATTTAAGTTGAACCTCCCCCCTTTTCTTTCTTAGTAGCCCCTTACGCCTACAGTGGCACCCTGCCTTATTTGTGAACTATGATTAAAAAAGAAAAGAAAAGATGTTTATAACTATTGTATAACCACATGCTTCAAAGGCACGCAGAGATGTGACCTGTGTAGATTGAATATGACTTTCTAGCCCTGGCGAGGAATTCCACCATCTCGTACAAATATGACAATTTTGTACATATCTTGAAAAGGTTACCTTTGAGTATATCAGTTGAAGTAAATTCATTTACACATCTTCCGCCTATGGAAACACTACTCGAACCATAGTAAACACTTTTCGCGTATCTTTAACTTCTTTGGTGACCATTAAGATATACATTAGTGGCGACGTAACCTTCCACATTTATTATGACTGAAATAACTTTCAGATGCCACAGATTTTAATAGAGTAATGCCAAATTTATTGCGGTAGACAAATACATTGATAAGTAAAACGTAAATAAGTATTTATGCATGCTAGAGTTACCGGAGAAATCGAGGTTGTAACACTAAACATCTAACCCGCTAATCAAACACCCTACTACTGAACCCTTTGCCTAGGCATTGGCAGACATATACGTACACATGCATATGCACACAGGAACGGACATGAATATAAACACGCACATAACTAAACATACGTAAATATAAACATATACTCAAATACCTACATACGCATACACAATTGATGAATACATATTGTCAACTTACCAAAACACATACTTAAAAACTATGATATTCACACACACTCAAATACACACATGCAAGTATGAAGACAAGTAAATAAATATACAAACACACACACACATATATATATATAAATATATATATCGATGCTATACTTCCTAAATGTTAACGTTTACCAAAAAATAATCTACCTACTTTATCTACAAACGTTGTATAGAATACATATTAGATACTTTATAATGATAAATTCACAAGTTTAGAATGTTACCATCGCATACAATTGACACTCACGAACGCGCACTTATCATTACTTAATAAAACTCAGAATATTATCTAGAGCAATTATTTCCTCTAAATATTATGTATGTAACTTATTTTAAAAGTATTATAGCGGGCGGGGGTGAGAGTGAGTGGGTGCACCCCCGAAATCTAATAGTTTACATTTAAAAAGTAATGTGCCAATGTAACTCACTGTGTTGCCGAGAAAAGATATACAATTAACTATTAACATGTTCATAATAAAATTAAAAGTAAACGAAATAAATAAGTATATGCACTTCCAAATGCTAACATTTCCAAAAAATATTACGCCATGTTTCTCATCGTATTTTGTAGAATATATATTTCAAAACTCATATCGATCCGTTCATTAATTTTGAAGATCAAAAAAACGATATCACCCCTAAGTCGTAGAATACAACAAAATAATGTGTCAATGTTACTCACTGGGTTCATAAGAATATATATTCCAGAATCCATAATGATCCGTACATAGAAAAAAATAAATAAAAAAACAAAAAAACTTTACCTATATGCACACATTAAAAGTTTGAATTAGCAAAAACAAATGTGCCTATGTTACCGAATTTTTTAGAATACATATTCTAAAATCCATAATGATCTGTTCAAGAGATTACCTTATATATATATATATATATATATATATATATATATATATATATATATATATATATATATATATATTACATAATTTTGTAATTGTTTTTATTGGTGATGGTAGCTGTTAGATTTGTCTTATTTGTATCTAATTTCCTAAGTGATAAAGGGTAATGCAGAAGATTGCATATTTAGTCGCCCATAACTTTATGAGACGTATTTTCGTTAATATATTTATTTGCATTAATTGTGTACGTACATAAAAGAAAAGAAAACACACACACACACACACACACACATATATATATATATATATATATATATATATATATATATATATATATATATATATATATTTGCTATCACCAATAAAAACAATTACATAAACATACATTAACTATTTCGGTTATAAAAATCGTACATATTTGTGGGCAGGTTGTCGTAATCCACTTGTAAGACGATCGACTATAGACATCAATTTCGAAGGTTAGATTTTTGTCTAAGTAATCAATGCCGATGACGGCTGTTAACCAGAAATGCATGTTCATGGAGTACGTATAAAATTTATATATATATATATATATATATATATATATATATTATGAGATGGGGAACCAAAGTAAAATTACTGCGATTTTTTTCTTCAATAGAATGTTTAAAAACATTTAGTAAAAGAAAAGGGGACAAAACAAAGAACCTACTAAGATATACTCCAGTCGTCCATCTTAAAGCAGCCGTTGATAATGGGAGGAAATATCGATTAAAACGTGGTTAAAAGAGCATAAATTATTATCAAAGGTAAAAAGGATATATATAAATATAAAACGAGGAAAGAGGTGGATGAGGCATTCTTATAAGTTCTAGATTGTGGGTTGTACTCTTTTTGTTTGCCCAGAAACGATAGAACTAAGTTTATAGCAAACGCTTTTTAAAATACAGAATGCCTCATCCGTGTACATTCCCGTGCAAACTTGGCACTACAATAAATGGTTACTAATGGCCGATTCGCCCACTGACTGTGCCTACGTATCCCCCTCTCTCTTTATATATATTAAATATGTTATCAGTCTTCCTTAATCTCGATTTACGTCTTAAATAGTTCATTTCCACCACTCTCAAGATATGCATATATATGTTGTCGCTCTCTCTATATGTATATTGAAATGGTAAATTTGAACTTCTTTTTGTCATGTAATCACCTCGATGTATGCTTGACAAGACCATAGGTTCGAAATAAATTATTGCACCGGTGATTATGTGATTCCGTGTTATTTTATTTTAATTTCATGTTTGCTTTGTTTATTACATACCCGGATCTCCTTCTTGAATTTATTTAACTCTAACACACACTATATATATATATATATAAATTTATAAATGCGTATACATTAATTATTTACCATTGTTTAATATATATATATATATATATATATATATATATATATAAATATAGAGTTAAATGAATAATTGCAAAAGGTGGGACAATTTCCTGCGCTAACGGTAAGATAAGAATTGCCAATTTGGAATTAATTAACATTTATTTAATATACGTACTGTTTTATACACTGCTTATATATATGCGATATCAGTCACAAGGTTAACTAATTAGCATATTGCTTTTGAAAAAAAATATGTTATTAATTAACTATTATTATTATTTTCTAATTCATTGTTTGTTTTGATTTTAATATAGCAAATTATTATGTTTCACAATATTGTTTATTTTCCTGGACAAATATCTAGCCTTTGTGTACAGATATTCTTTTCTTTTTCGAGAGGCCGACTTGATTTTCAACAAGTGGCGATCAATTCCTTAATTGCAGTGAAAAAGCAAATTGATTTATTGTTTTATTGTTTTTCCTCACGTACAGTCACATTTAAAAAGATTATTATATCCGTAGCGATATGAATTAAAGCAGACAAGTTTTGTTTCGTGTTTACGACAAAGTTATAAATGTTTATTATTTTTAATTAATGCTTCGCTTTTTTAAACTAGAGATTTTTTGAAGCGAAATAACGAGCCAACAAATTAAATTGTAAAGAGACTTAATGGACACTCTGTATGCTAAATAATTTCCTAGGTAAAATTAGAGAAAGTCAATGAAGATACGTAATTAACATCAGTGGAAAATAATAAATTATCTATAAAAGTATAAATCTATGTTTAAAAATAACAGTGAGAAACATACGTCTAAATGTTATTTTTGAATGAACTCAAACTTTACTCTTACATAGTTTGTAAGAGTAATAGTAATAAAATAAAATAGTGAAATAACAAAATAATATTAATTATTTTAATTTCAAAAAGATACTTAATAATACGACATAATATCATTTCAATACGTGGCATAATTTTGGTTACAGACTACACTTAATCTCTATTACAATAAGATTTAAACTCTCACCTTTTCTTCTTAAACCAACACGTCTTACTACCACTTGCATTTCTCCTTCCATTTGCCTAGCGTGAGACGGATTTTCCATGGACAGAGCTTCTTTGTAAGTGCATCTCACATGTGGATCACATTACCGCGATACTATTTCCTTGTTGATTACAACTTAGACGTCTTTAAATCTAATTTCAACAAATTCCTGTCATGGACAACTCCCATAATTAACCACACCCAGCTTATACCATTGTTTGCTTCATCTTCCGATTGGCAATCTGCATAAACATTATCATGGAGTATCTCCTGGCCTTGATAAGTAGTGACTCCAATAGTAAAAAGCAAAATCAATATGATTGCACAAGCAAACATGTATAATAATATAACCAAACAAATCTCGTTTTCTTACGGAGAAAAAGGTTAGCTCTCTACACTAAATTATTATCTGTAGGGGATATTTGATCAGCCTAATGGATTTTCAGTCGGAATAAAATATTCTGAGTTCAAACCCTATCGGATCTACCTTATTACGTACACATACTGTTGAGGAAGTTTAAAGCCTCAATCTTCCTACCATATTAGATACAATTTCTGTTCACTAAATTGTACGGTTGTTAGGTTGCTTTATTTAACGGCATATCAACCCTTTTCGGGTAATTTCTGCTAAATCCGGTCATTTTTGCTAACAGTTTTTATGCTTCAAGTTCTTTATATCTTTAAATATTTTGTTCATTATGTTGGGTTGTTTCGTTTTACGGCATAACAACCCTTTAAAAGTTATTTAATGCTGAATCCGTATTTGTTGTTCGAGTTCTTAATATTTTCAAATATTTATTAATAGTGTTTTCTTTGGTTGTTTTGCCGATCCAAATTGTTGTTTTGGGTTTTGGTTTTGCAGAATATGATTGAGTTTTTAAATAGAAAGGATAAAAACAATAATATCAATGTTTGGTGCATTTCAAGTCAGCAAGCTGGTACATTCAGACATCCGGATTTCGAAGTATCAGTGTCAATTGGTTGTATACAAGGAATTTTTTACAAAAAAACTATCATCCTGGCTTTATATACCTAGAAATGGTTTATATGCCGTAAATCACAGAAGACTAACTGAATCACATTTATATTTCGTACACTAATAACATGTTTCAATTTTTTATAACTTTATATGTCTCTACAACCAAAATATTTTTATTTAAAAAATTTAAGAAACTATTAATTTTAGCAAACATTTGTTTACATAATGAATATTTATAATGTGTCGCCATCATATTTACTTGAGGATTTTGGGGCATTTCTTCAGGTTTTGGAAGAGAAAACTATAAGCGTTTATAAGTGTTTTTGTTTGTTTAATATTCAAGAATTTACCATAAAAAATAGAAGCAGCCCAGGACGCCAAAATGTTTAAATTACCAACTAACACACCCCAAGCTGAAATTTATCAAATATTTATCCATCGTAGTTTGATATATCAATACCTGTCATTTAAGATTGCATCACGAATGGTGCCCCCTATCGGCACGGAAACACGCCCGGCGAGTAAGGACTGTAACTCTCATTTTTCTCTTCAGTTATCTCTTGTTTTTGACAATGTTATTTTTTCATTCTGTGAAATATCTTTTTTTTTGTTTTAAAAAAGGGGGGAATATCCGGAAGAAAAAAAAGACGAAGCTCAGATTCGTCTGTCCTGTCAACAGACCCCAACACTTTGGTTTTCCTCATCTCTCTTTCTTTCTTTCTCTTTCTTCTACTCTCTTTCTCTCTATATCTCTCTCTTCTTCTCTTTCTTTAAAACTTGTCTGCATAATCCCTTAAGACCTCATCCACCATGCTGGTTTTTGTGTCACTCTGTTTTCACCTGGTGGTCCGAGGGGGCAAAACGGACGATGAAATTTAAACCATGACGTCCATTGGCTGTCAACTCGTATGCCAGTCACGTGATCTGCCCTGTGGGACTGAATCGAAGGTGTCGTATCTCGCTGGCGCGTGTTTCTTCAAGTAATCGCCATAAAGCATTATATTTATATACATATTTTTCTTTACTTTGAGCCACTCTCTGATTCTTTTTAAAAAAAACAACGTTTCGCTACCTTTTTAGGTTTTTTTTCATCAGATTCAAAACCGAAATCTCTTGTTTGATAAAATAGCATGAGTATCATATCTAAATATGCACCAAAATAACTACATTTTTACAACATTTGGCCTAAACTTTGGTTAGACAATTTAGCAATTTGAATATTTATGCAAGAAAAAGATGTTTTTATTTTATTATGTTATTGTATCATTAATATTTAGATACACGATTGACTCTTCCGGTAAGAATATTCTACTTTGACTGTAATCCACTCAGGGAGTCGAGTAGCAAACGCTACTTGCAGACCAATATATATATATATATATATATATATATATTTATAAATAAATATTAATTATTTTAATACCTACAGCCATCGATGTTTCGTCTAACTCAATCTTCAGTGTATATATACCAGTAGAGGATCCGTTCTCGACAATCAGTTTGATAGAGACTAGGCCAACTCAGTGACCTTTTATCTGTCGTACTGTGGTATTAGTCCTTGGTAGTCCTAGGATATCCACTCGCCATGGTCTAGCGTTCTCTTTTTGGGTATGAGTTATTTTATTTCTAATCTATTGAGACGCTCCGACAGGGTAATAGCTAGGGAGCTGCCCAGGCAATTTTTAAGAGGCCAGAGTGCCATATTTTGAGGGGTGCTGTTTTACTCTTCCCCTCTTTGTCTTTGTGCCACATCATACTTATAAGGAACATATGTAAATATCTAGTCAAGCAGCGAACGTTACATGCTGATCGGTACATACCAATCGAGGATCCGTTCTCGACAATCAGACTGACGGAGATTAGGCCGACTCGATGGCCTTTTATCCGTCGGACTGTCGTATTAGTCCTTGGTTGTTCTAAGAAGTCTGCCTGTTCAGGTGTTACCTTCCATCTTTGGGAAAGAGTTTGTTAATTGCTGACTAATTGAGGTATGCACATCGGAAATGGTTACTGGGCTGTAAGCCAATTTACAGAGGTCACAGTGCCCAAATACTGGGGCGTTGGCTTATTCTCTCCACCTCGAGCTTTTGTGCAACACCTTCTTGCGGTGAGGAAGAAGGAAGTAGATACCGAGTCGAATAGCAGAAGCTACACTGGCTATTTGTATTACTGTAACACAATTTATATTTCCTCTTTTCAAAATATGTGTTGGTCTTATTTATTTGAAATGCCCCTTCGAAAACATAACTTTTAAAACAAATAAAATCCAACTAGAATAAAAATTAAAAAATATCAGCTTTTAACATGTTTAACTGTAACAGAAGATAAGCAGTTCTTTATTTATTTTTTATTTCCTTACTTTTTGGCTACTCACATACTATTTTCTCTAAATTCTAATGTGTATTATATGAATGTACTTAATTCCGTGTTTGACTTAAATGTGTTTAATTATTGATATATACTGTCTTATTGCCTGTCTATTGATTTCCCACTGCAGAAATTATTGAAATTCCTACGCTGGCTGACTAATTATGTAATTAATATAGTTGTCTCTAACGTATCAATACTAATAGACGAGGAAGGCAAATCATTTTTTCACTATTTTCAAAACGATATATTCCAACCACTCTAGTTACTCGGCCAACCATATGCAAATAATAAAGAGTCGTCCTAACTATAGCAAAGAAAAAAATGTCTTCGAACTGCTTGAAAAAAGATACACCCCTGTAAAATTCCTTCCTCAAATAAGGTGACTCTCCTGTCACTAAAGTCATTCGTAGGCTAGGCGCGCCAGGCTTGACCCGATATTTCCCAAGGCAAGCGACAAAATAATAAGCACTTTTTTATTTATTTTTTTTTCCTTACTTTTTGGCCACTCACGCTGGCCTTAAGTTTTGGCTGTCTTTCTCTTTTATCTCTTATTTGTAATTACTTGCGAGAGAGAAACCTATCTTCAACTTTGTGTTCCATCAGAAGTGTACAGAGAACTTATTCTATCCACACACACACACACACACACACATATATATATATATATATATATATATATATATATATATATATATATATATATATATATTGAATTTTTTTTAATTTCGAGGGCTCGGAAATACCCGACTAGAACACGGGCGCAGGCTATTATCCCCTCTCGGTGTGTTAGACCCGTAAGACCTTGTAAGGCTATCCATCTCAGAGAAGGAAATCTCTGACAATAAAAACTTGCTACCAACTACTTACGCAGTGGCAGCAAACTGTTGGGGAGGGAGGTCTCCTTAGTCCTGATCGAAAACCTTCCTAGAGTTGGAATCTCGAACAAAATATCCGGTTTGCAAACTTACAATTGCTTAAAGAGTAGATCGGTTCTGCCTATCGCCGGTCCCTGCACCCATTCTTTGTCTATTAGTCAGACAAAGGGGTACAAGCGCTGGGACGCCTTAAAACCATTCAGTGCCTTGCCTTGTTTCCTTACGAGGACAATGAACGCCGTTTCTCTTTCACTATATTTGGACAATTTGGGGAACGTTTATTCGTCACTAAGTCTTACATGACCAGTCTAGGTATCTCTTGTTCCGATATGTTGAGGGTACAAGTTAGACAGCTTGTCTGGCTGCTGTTTCCGACTGACAGGACATGAGCCTAACTGTTGGATAGTGCGAAGAACGGCTGCTAAATCATCAGTTGCATACTAATGTAGGTAGTTGTATGTGCCATGTCGCGCATGGAAAGGGACCCTGCAGTTATATCCGGTGGGCTTTCCCGAGGCTGCAACCCCAATGGACCAGATCGCGACAAATGGACTGGTTGTGTGAGCTTATTGGAACCTGACAAGTACCCACCTTGCCCAACCCACTCTATAACAAAACAAACATGTCGTTACAAAAAAATCAAATCAAACCTAAACTAGACCCACAACAAAAAACACCTTCGCCTTCGCCTTTTAGGCTAGCATTCACAACTATCCGGGGAATTAGAAGCAACATCAACGACGTACAAACCTTTCTCGTGACAAAGTCCCCGGATATCCTAGCACTAAGTGAAACAAACCTTCAATTCTCAATCTCCTCTCACTAATTTGACATGAATGATAACCTCCCATTTTATCGTAAAGATTATGACAAACATATACACGGGCTAGGGATTTATGTTCGAAACACCTTTTCCCTGATTAGAGAACATAAGTTAGAATCGGATGACCAAGACTACATATGCTCTAGATTGACTTTACATCCCAGCGTTAGTTACTTATATTTTTTATATAGTTCCCCTTCGACCAATGACTGACACCTGCTAAACTCTGTCTCTGAAAGCATAGACAGAGGACTCTAAATTGACTCGAATGCCCAGATACCTGTATTTTGGGATTTAATGCACACCACCGTGACTTGTTGGGATACTCCAGGCTTACTGACGCAGTCGGCAACTCGGGAATGCTGATCACATTGTGCTAATGATTCATATCACCCTAAGAAGTCGTCCAAAAGCTAATGAACCGTTGCTCAAAATAACGAGATACTACGAGCAGGCTGATTTTGAGTCCATCAGAGATCACATCAGCGACGCTTCATTGAGGGAAAACTTCTCACTCCCTGCTGTCCAGAGTGCAAATGAGATAACAGAATGGGTTAAAACAGACATTGAAGTCTACGTCCCCATGCGAAAATTATTTAGCAAGCCCCATTCCTTTCAATGGTTCACCTCGGAATGTGCAGCTGCCATTGCTGAGAGGCAGCAAACATTCCGTTAATTCTGCCGCCATAAGTCATCTACTAATAGACATAAATTTATAGAGTCAAAAACTAATTCTAAGGCCGTGATAGGTGAAGCAAACAGAAGGTATACTGAGTTAACAAAAAAAACGCATTCAATCACGGAAACTAGGTACTCGCGATTTCTGGAAAATCTACAATGATTCCCCCACTATCAAACCACAATGATGTCGTTTGCATCGTAACTGATAAGGCTCAACTACTTTCCTAGTGTTTCGCCTCTAACTCCACTTTGGACTCAGAAAACCACCTTTCCTCAAATTCCCATTGCGGACCGAAGCCACAGTTGATAATCTGATCATAATCCTATCTCAGGCTAGAGACATCATAAAAAACCTTGACACCTCCAAAGCTTGTGAGCCTGATCTTATACCTGTAGTAGTAATAAAGTAATGCTCTGTTAAACTGACCCCTGTCCTCTCCAAACTCTACAATAAATGCCTAGCTGAATCGTGTTTCCCCGATAACTGGAAAATTGCCTCTGTGATACCAGACTAAAAGAATTCTGGGAATAGTACTGATCCTTTAAACTACCGCCTAATCAGTCTACTCACAGTCTTTGCTAAAATCTTTGAATCATTAATCAATCTAGCGATAGTCCGGCACTTAGTTAATGCTAAACTTCTTTCTGACCGCCAATATGGATTTAGACAAGCACGATCTACTGCAGACATACTAACGGTCATCTCTGAACGCATGTATCATACACTCGACAAGGCAGGTGAAGCAAGGGCAGTAGCGCTTGATATATCCAAGGCTTTTGACAAGGTATGGCGTAAAGGGCTTCTAAAAATACGCTCATACGGTATTACTGGGCAATTACTTAATATAATTAGATCCTTTCTAACCAAAAGAAAGATCCGGGTTGTCCTCGATGTCCGTTCATCTAAGCAACATAACATAAATGCTGGTGTAGCCCAGGGATCTATCATTGGACCTTTATTCTGCTTTATCTTCATAAACGATCTCCCTGGTGACATAGAGTCTGAGATTGGTTTATTTACTAACGACACCACGCTTTACTCTCGTCATGTTGGCAAAACGGACGCGATCATATCTGAGGCAATGGTTTAATCCTTAGAAAATGACGTCCAAGTTGTAGGAGATTGGAGACATAAATGATTTGTAACTTTTAAGATCGCAAGGACAAAGCTCCTTTCCTGCAATAACTATAAGAAAACTCTCCAACCACCGATTGTCATGGCAAATAATACCCTACCTAGAAAGTTCAACATTCAAACTCCTTGGCCTAACCTTCACAGGTAACATGAATTGGAACAAATACATTGAAGATATTGCCAAGGCTGCAGCAAAGAAGTTGGGCTCCATCTACGATGCTAGAAAACTCCTCACACCTGACATTGTCCTGTATCTCTACAAAGCCACCATCCGCCCATGCATGGAGTATTGTTGCCACATCTTGGCTGGTACATCATTTACTAGTCTCTCCCTCCTTGACAAGGTCCAAAAAAGAGTCGCCAACCTAATATGTCCCTCACTGTATACAACAAGCACCAGCCCCTGTCTCCTCGCCGCAATGTAGCATCCTTGTGCTTGTTTTACAAATACTTCAATGGATTATGCTCCGATTAACTGGCTACTTTGGTCCCCCTTGACGTAAATTTACTAGACCAACTCGACAATCAGCGAAATCCTATCCATTCACTGTGGAAGTCCCCAGATGCCGGAGAGCCTTCTACTCCAATAGCTTCTTTCCTCGTCCTGCTGGCCTCTGGTTCTTCCTCCCTGCCTCCTGTATCCTGAACAGTACCGACATGCAGAGGTTTAAACAGACATCTAGTTGCACAGCTCCCAACTTAGAATGACACCCTAAACCTATTCCTTTATTCTCAGTAGCCCCTGACGTTTACAGTGGCGTACTGCCTTGTTTGGGATTAAATATAAAAACACAGTGATAATATTTGAAAAAAAATGATAAAACATCTGATTTATTTTTGTTATGAATGTGACAAAAAGAACAAACAAGCATAGATTTTGATTTGATTTATAAACTAAAATATTAACATGAACATCGCAGAGATTTTCTATCAAAAAGAATACCCGTCCCATGATGAGTAATAATTAATTACACGGACAGAACAGTTTTGCACCAATTTTATGTCCACTCATGAAGTCCAAAACTTATGTCTAGAATCCTTATTCCAATGTTGATCTGAATTCATTACATTATTTTGATTCTAGAAAATGTGTAAGATTTAATCTTAAGTCTAATGAAAAAATATAAATGTACGGAATTTTGCTTACTTATTGCCTACTGACTATGGATAAAATTTAATGCGAATCTGAAATATTTAAATTTTTAAGATTTGGGTGTCTTCGAATATTATGGCCCCTAAGACCCCTTAAAATAGTCCAAATTAAGTGAAATTGATGGAATATTCATTAATTAATGTCTAATACCTATTGTATAAAATTTAACAAACGGCAAAAATAATAGTTACTACTGACCCTACTACTGTTAACACTCTAAGTACTACGAATTATATTATTCAGAATTGTAATGAACAACGTTTGTCCAGGTTCAAAGCAAAACAAAAGATCGCATAATTCGGGTAAAAACGAAATACTATTTGAGAAAGAATTTATTTTTGACGAATGTAAAGTGTTATTTTATCCAAACTTGAAGGGAATTCTGGGGCATATACTTTTTACCTAAAAGTACGACATTGCTGCTGGTAGTTATCGCCATTCGTTAAGTCCCATCATGCCCTGTTACTCTTCTATTAGCCTTTCGCATCTACACCTTAGCGCATAGCCTGGCACGTGGTAAATTAATGTAGGTCACAAAAATAAATACATTAATAAGTCCCATAACAGGGACGACTTAATGCGTATAATCTATGTTAGTGAGGAAACACTCTCATCACTTGGGAAAGTCACCTTCAGAAGTTATAGCGTTCATAACAACTCTCATTATTGCATAAGATGCAACAAAAAACTTCAACTATATATATATATGTATATATATATATATATATATATATATATATATATATATATGTATATATATATATATATTAATCCTCAATAACCTACTATAGAAATTTCTATAAATCAATAAATAAGAGATAACCTTATCTTTATTAAATTTCAATTAACTCTATTAATGTGAACTATCCTCTGCTAGTTATATTGATACTTTTTATAATTTAAATTCTTCTAACTTCTTAACGATTATATATTTATATGATACAACAGATATACAATCGCATAGCTTTATATACTCTACCACTTACTTTTTTGTGTCGTCTGAAATGATGTCGACAACCCACATACTCTAAACTTAACACTCTAAATCCTTTTTACCTGCCTTAGATGTTGTACAATTTTATACCTTTGACTTGCATTAGAAATTCCATATTCCTTTTCCTTAAAGCGAATCACCCCTTTATTTACTTGTAGGATTGAAATCTTATATACTTATTTTTTTAATTCAATTTGAATTTTGATTCCTACATTTGTCTGATTCGATCTAGTTTTAATCTTATTAATATAATTTTCTAATAATATTCCTTACAGTTTTCTATTATAAATTGGCTGAGATACTTAATGGTTTATTAAAACTTTAATCTTATGCCATTTAAGTAAAAAAGTTTATCGTTTCCGTTTTGAGTTTCGTCTTATCTGTTTTTTATTTATTGATTAATAATTTATTTTTTAAATCTTATTTAATTTTTTTTTATTATCATTTATTAATTTTTATTTGATTTAGTCGTATTTTATTTGATTTTTTATTTACTTATTTTATTTTTGTTTTATCCTAGTTCATATTAGGTTATTATTATAGTATCTATATAAATATATATGTGTATGTTTCTATGTATATCGCTCTAGAGTCGTATGCATGTGGAGTTTGTGTTTTGTGTATGTGTCTAATTGCATGGATTCAATCCATGTGACTGTGTGTTCGTTAGTTTCCGTTTAAATTTACCGTTTACCTCCCTGTGTTATTGTCTAAGTGGCATTACTTGCTTTTTAATTATTTTGAATTGCTTCCATTTATTGGAAATCTTTTAACTATCAAGTAAGCTTATTTGAATTTTGGATGATGTTTGGAATACTTATCCACTGTCGGATAAGGACTGATTCCGGAGTAATTTAAACTATCATAAAACCGAAGTTTGAAATTTCATGGATTTCCTTAATGATCACTCTCCTGTCCGAGGACTTACACTTTGAAATTGCCGCGATATATCGAGATAAGACTTTTTATAATCTTCAAAAAACATTCTCCGATAATTATTAACGTTAACCCGCTTATGATATTTATATATATATATATATCCACGTTTATGTAGATACTATTTCTTATTCTTTCTAATAATAATTTGTTTAATTATTATTTTCTCTAATGACATCGTAAATATATATATATATATATATATATATATGTATGTATGTATGTATGTATGTATGTATGTATGTATGTATGTATGTATTGTATTTACAAAGTTAAATTCCTGCTTAATTTTAAGCTAATTGTGGTGGCCGACGGGAAACGTTCTTGACTTCGAATCAGTGGCGATTTGTAATCGGAGTTCGCGCCCGGCGACCGTCGGAAATTGTAAGCATGAAGCATAATGTCTGTAGGTAATACATAATTAATATTTATTTATAATATATATATTTAATATATAATATATAATATATATAGAATATATATATATATAATATATATATATAAGAGATGCGAAGTCCCTTTACACGTGATTTGTTGAACACTGTTATGACGGATGATTATATTCGTCCGCTTTATATGACATAAATAGGATTATTGTCGCGTAGCTGCTGAATTGAGCCAATTTGTTAGATGTGTGATATAATATATATTTATATATTATATAAATTTGGTTATCCACGGACACGTTTTTTGCCGTCTACTGCTCATCGGCGTGGCTAGACCTAGCGAGACTCGAAACAGAAACCGAAACCTAGTAACGTACATCCGACGCTTTATTGCTGAGCCACTGTTTATTGTTCTCTTCACCAGTGTGATGACCTTTTATGGGAGTGTCTTTGTTTTAAAGGAGATACCTTTTTATATATCAAATACTTTCGATAGGGTTTGACACAAATGTTGGCTTCACAAGCTTGTTAGTTATGGAATATCCGGAAAATCCACTTCAACCATCGCATGGTTTCTCTCCGATAGGGTTTATGAAAATAGTTGTTGACGGACAGATGTCCGAAGCTCATAGTATCAATGCTGGCGTACCTCTAGGATCCATTCTGGGCCCAACCTTTTTATTGATTTTTATACATAATCTTCCTAATAATATTCTGATATCATTGATTTACATCTACGCGAGCGACACAACTATCTATGGTAGCACTTCGATGCGCATTGTTGATCAATATCTTTCTGACTCTCTCTCTCTCTCTTTCCCTCTCTCTCTATCTCTCTCTCTCTTCAGATATGGAGCACGTGGTACAATGCGAGAAAAAAGCTTCTTACATTAAAAACTTCGAGAACGAAGCTCCTCTTTTTACACCACAAACGCTCAGTTCCTCATTTTTCTCTAGTTCAAATGAATGTCTCTTTCCTTGATGAAGCCCCCTTCTTTGATGACAATCTATTAAACCCTTATTATCGAGTGGCCGTTGAGCTTTAATAAGCGCTGACCCATTAGTATGAAACACTCAGCGATGGTCACGTGCTTCGCTGTCTACAACTCATCACATGAGCGTGGATATATATATATATATATATATATATATATATATATATATATATATATACGGGTATAATATGAGTGTAAGTGTGTGTGTTTGAGTGTTAGTGTGCGTATTGGTAGATTGCTTTACAAGTGCAAAAATAGTGTGTATATGAATTCATATGTCTGTGACTTTGTATATTAGTGTGCGTAAGATTCTGTGCGCGTCAGTGTAAGTATTAGTATGCGCTTGAGTATACATGTGAGTTTGATAGCTACTGTGTGTATGTATGGATGCATATTTGCGTGAGTATAGGTGTATATATGAAAGTGTGAGTACTTCTAAACATAAGTGCGTTTGCAGGCGTTTAAGTATGTGTGTGAGTATAAGAGTATGTTTCAATGTAAGTATGTTATGTGTGTACATTTTAGTCTAGTCGTAGTGTGTGTGCGAGTGTATGTGTATATCCCTGTGAGTATAAATGCGGACGTGTGTATAAATATATGGGAGGATTGTTTGATTGCATAAACAGTGAAAAGGACGGAGCTGAACTGACAAGACTCCAACTCGACTTTCCGAGTCCTTCATCTACGTTTGGAAACCATATCTTTTATATCATATTATTCACAATTAATCAAGGCCAAGACCCATTTGATGGTAAGTATCAAAAAGACGAAATGATTGCCGGCTGATAAACGACGAACACTATGAGAGCATTAACATTGATCACTTGTATGAACTACATTTGATTGCTTATGGGGCACTTTATAACAATGATTTGAAGACTACAAAGTTGTAATCAGTAGGGAAGCAGTTCCGCGGTAATGAGTTCCACAAATAATAAACCCTTGAAAAGAAGTGATGTCTTTTGAAATCCAGCTTAACGTTTGAGACATGAAGAGAGAAAGGAAATACTTTTTCTTTGTAGTAATAAGAAGAGTTCAAGCGGTGAATGTCTGACTAGGAGTAAGAAAAGACTGGAGCTCAGTCGAGCACCATCCCATGGAAATAACGATAGAGTACATAAAGACTAGAAACGTCTCTTCTGTGAGAAAGTGTTTGTCGATTTTGTCACGCTGATCACGTGTTAACAATAAGCGGGACATATTGTGTAGATTATTATTAAAGAGCAAGCAAGGAAAAATCAGAAAGCTGAAAGATGACCAAGAAAGAAATGGACTATGAAAAAAAAACCCAGAAGAACTAATAAAAAGATCTAATGGGAAATGATGTTAATGACTATGACGACTATTCGAATCCCGCTGTGCTGCTGCTGATATTAACATGAAAGAAAAAAACAACAACACTTGCCTTATTTTATGAATAAACCCGAAGTCATCTCACGTTTTTCCGAGACAGTTAATGGGGTTGTGAATATGAATTTCAATTAAAATAATAAAAACACTATTTGATTTGGTGGGAAAATAAACGAAAATGAAAGAAATAGCAAAGATATGCAAAATGACTCTGAATTTATTCCAGTAATTTGCCAAACCAAAGTCGTCGTCATTATTATTATTATTATTATTATTATTATTATTATTATGATTGTTATTATTATTATTATTATTATTATTATTATTATTATTATTATTATTATTATTATTATTATTATTATTATTATTATTATTATTATTATTATTATTATTCAACGTTATCACTAAAACATAAAGAATACCATCAGTACCAATTACGTTGAACGTGTCTTATGAATATATTTAAATCGTTTCAAGACTGAGCAGAATAAATTTATCTCGTAAAAATGGAAAATCAAAATGCAACAAATTTCATTTTTAAAAGTTTATTTCAGAGCTGTAATTGATGTTAAGACTTGTCCTGAAAAGGACAATTTAACGCAAGGTTTTAGTTGATGACTCGTCCTGAAAAGGAGTTTATCACCAGGTTGTGATTGTATCTGGCAAAGAGGATTAATAGCTGTTTTCTGGGCCGACTCTGGTTTTGACTACGTTGTATGTGGAGATTTTCAATCTTCTCATAGTACTGATCATCATTAAACTGGCAATCTATCCATTTACACATTAATTATTATACTTAAGTAATTGTTGGCCTTGATAAGGGATAATTAATATAAAACCACTCCTAGATCTAGGATCATTAGTTATATCGCTCTCTTCATATATGATCTAATTTTCTGTTCCATCAAGTGAGGTCGCGATTTCACCTCTTTTAAAGGACTTCAAATCTAACATCCTTGCAATAGTTTTTAGCTTACGTTATTTGTTATTATGTGAGCATTGCAAAAAGCCATTCCCTCGTCTAACAACTCACATATGAAACATTTAAAATGCTATAAAAAAAGTTAAATGTCAAAAAGATAAAATTGTGATGTTGTTACGTAGATATTCACACTTACCGAACCGAAAGCGCCTGCGATGCCTTAATTGTCGAGTAGCCATTAGTAAGAGGTAAATAATCGCCTGTTCTTGTTTTTGTAAGTGTCACTCATTTGTATGCCTGTACACTAATCCGTCTTTAAAAACGTAATACAGCGATAATGAGACAGAAAGAAAAACAAGGTGGACGTGAATAAGTGAGAAAGCGATCGTGCAAAGAATTTGCTAAACTATTTTCTAAATAAAAGATTTGCAACTGATATCGTTGTTTCAATTTAGGAGTTGTTTTCACGTTCATAAGACGTTTTAGAGCTGTAGTTGGATGCACATTTTGTTGGTTTTTCTTTGTTTTTTTTCTTCAACAATTGTTCGTCTCACGTTTAAGGGTAACATAATGAGACCGTGGTTTAATAGAAAAGTTTAACAGACACTTAAGGGTTGGAGGTGATCCCAGACGGAAGTCTCGAAACAACGTGAATTCCGGGATAATTTTTTGTCTCTTGGTCTTTCGATACTTCAAGCGGGAAACGAGCGTGCACTGTGTAACTAGATATAGCGATACGAGTTATCCACCTATCTATTTGTATGTCTCTCTCTCTCCCACGCGTACGAGAGTGACTCGTCTCTCTGATGTTTTCTGTGACTATGCCTCTTTTTTAAAAATAAACCTTTTTATAATTCAACATCGACGTCCGAGTGATTTTGTATCCAGAGACAAGCAAGAACCTTGGTTTCCGATGACGACACGTTGGTTGATATACACATCGGTACGTTAAAAGATAACATTAGACAACTGCTGATAATTTACTGTGCCACAGCAGATATTTCTATTTGTTAATTTTACTGCTTTGATAAAAATATTGCCATTTATTTGCTTGATTATACTCTTCACCGCATTTGTTCAACAACTCAAAAGATATCGTTTTCTCAGTAGATCATCAAAACTTGTTGAATATATATTCTGCAACCACGGCTTCACGTCATATGTATTCATTTATTCTATCGAGGGAAGAAGAACAGAAACACAAATGGGTAGTTCTACCTATGCCATTAGTTTTCTCTAGACAACTCGTAATAGCGGTTGATTTGAGCCATCTGCATAACCAGCCGAAAGCAGTAAAATTACGATTTTTAAAATGGACTCTTTTACGTAAATGGTCATCAAAAACTAAAATTACTCGGTCACATTTACAATTTATTTTTTTTTACTTATAAGTCACCGTTTATTAAGACCAGGGGCCATTCAATGATAAGGGTTAAAGAGATTGTCAATTGAACGATAGTTGACATCACAATATAATTGGAAGCATTGGGTTGAATGGAAAGAAGATTACTTAAGAGAAATATACTATCCTCCCGAAAAATCGGCTCAATAATCAAAGTTTCCCAATTCTGAGTCGTAAATCAAAGTGAGGATAACAAGAAACCACAAAATGATTATATAAGTAAAGTAAGAAGCATCTAATATTAGCATGAGGATGTATACATCTAAAGAAGACATAAAACTACAGAACTGTATTATTTCCATTTCTCACTACATGAACTAAACAGAGAATAGAAATATATGTTAACTGTTTTAGCAGTTCACAGCTTCTTTAAACTCTTTTCAGAGCTTGAACACTTATAGGATTGATGCTTGATTCCGATTTTCTAGCGTTTAACGGAACGAAAAATCTCAATCAACACCGTGACAGGACGCTAGTCTGTACCCTCATTGTTGTATCTACTTATACTTTTTACCTAAAAGAATTACTTATTAAAGTTTTTGCTATTAGTTATAGCATTTAACATTCTCTCTGTGAAGCTTTATTGTTTAAGACTTGAAGTAATAATTTTATATCGTTTACCGGTGGAGTCACAAAAGTATGATAAAAGTAGAAAATGGTGGGAATTACTACTTTAGATCAGAATGTATTTTCTTTCTGAAGTGGATGATATGTTTGTGAAATGATATACATTTTCGTGATAATAAGCAAATATCTTCAGTATAATATGCGTCCTTAAATTAGATTCTGGATTATAGGTACACTAGTATAAGTATTTACACATTAATGACTTTTAGACAAAACAGATAAACAAAGGGTGAAAGGCCTTCGTGAAAATTTAAATGCTTCTTATTTTTTCATGAATAGTGAACAATACAACTTAAACAGGCAACTAATAAATACTCTACGAATTAAAATTTCTTTGGAATATTTTAAAGGGTTTTTAGGGGCATAATATTGGAGCGTCCTCCCAATTAAAAGTCAAAATATATTATATTTGCATTCTATTTAATTAATAATCATTAGACACCAATTAAGCGATATTCCCTTAATTTCAATTTCTTCTTAAGACTCATTCAGCTAGAGCCTTTACTTTTAGACATATTCCAGAATAAAAACAAATCATGTAATAGATTTTGATCAAAATTGGAATAAGGATTCTAGACATAAGATTTATCATTATGATATCTTTATTTAAATCATCGTAAGAAGACATGCAATTGGTGCAAAGCTGTTCCTTAATATCATATAAAGAAAACAAGTAAATTGCTTTAGTGTTTTTAGATATGACGCGAGCCCCATTCTCCAAAATAGTTAGAAGCTTGTATTTACCTTTGTCTTGCTTTTCTCTTTTCTACCTCTTCTCTTTCACTATTTTCAATGTTGACCCCTCGCACCTGTCTCAAACCTCGAAGCCACATGGCTTCAAAAGGTTACGCTGGTATAACGTTGGTTGAACCCCTCTACAGTACACATTCATTAAAACCACTAAATACAGTCGCCTTCTAGTGTTGTCTTCTTCCTCTACCCTCACCACTACAACTAGTACGACTACTACTGTCACTTATGTACATCTTTACTTTCTCTAAATCGCTCATTCCCTCTCTGAACCTGATCGGTACCGGCAAATTAGCAGAACAAAATATAGTTAAATGAATAGTTACAATTCTAATCATCCCTTTTATTTTCATTTTCTTCATTCCCCTTTCATGTTTTGTTTCCTTCTATTTTTCATTGTTCTGTCTTTCGATATTTTTTCTTCGCTTCTTTTTTGTCTGCAACTCTATGCGTCTGTCACTTTTAACTTTGTGTTTTTCTTTCTGTTTTTTTTGTGTGTCTTTCTTGTGTCTATGATCTTTACTTTCTTTTTTCCCATTTTTTACGTTTGTGCTTACTCTCTGATTTTTTGTTATTTTCTCTATTGTTTGTTTTTGTTTGATTTAGCGTGTGCCCGTAATCTCTCCGATTGTTACGCTATTTTTCGGCTTCTTAGGATCAATCATGGTCTAACAGCACCGTTGGTTAGACCATATGCCCGTCCCCTCGACGATCGTCGACCCCAACGCTTGTGTGCAATGATTTCCTGTTCACCTTCATCTCTTGATCTCGTTCTGGCCGTGTCGTCATCTCTCGTCCCGGCGATCGCCGAAGACACGTGCACTGGTTTACAAGTATACAACAACAAAAGCAACACAGACTCACAAGAGAAAACACAAACTCATATACATTGTGTATAAACCAGTTGTTCTTGCGGAAAAGGACCCCTAAACGATAGCGTCAACATATTAGTTAAGTTATAGTATACCAGTTAAGACGTAACTGAGATAAAATTGTCTGTTGAAACTATCATTGTCGTTGCTCATCGTCACATCACATGCACGTCTACCCCGAGCTGCTCTCGCCCGACTTCGACTCCAATTTTTCAGATCTAATCTCATCTCCCCTCTACCGTAACTCTATCTCAAAAAATATTTGATTTCGACGGGTAATCCTAAACTTCTCGTTTTTGTCTCAGAATGACCGATAATCGAAAAATAACTCGACCTCTCAAACATTCCCAGTTGACTAAGCCTTTCCTTTTCTGTGAATCATTTCCTTTCATTGTCCGGGTTCTTGGCTCTGGGGTGGGGGACAGTCTATAGTATCACACAAACTCTAATACAAAATTAATACCACCACTGGATTTTTTAATGTTTGATGTTGTTATAGGATTTTTGTTTCGACTGCATTTGCAGACACAGCAACACCGAAACACGGCTAATATATGCTTATTATGTATTATGTTTTATTGCATGGTAAAAAAACTTTAATTAGATTTGATACAAATATGAAATTACATTTTATGTTTTAATATGAACGAGTGTACACACTCCGTTAGCAAATAACTGAAATATTATTGTTCGACATTGTTCGCACTAATATTCATATTCCTATAAAATAACGCCAGAATCCGTGAAGGTAAAAAGGAAATAAAAATAAAGAAAACGTCTCAAACTGGAAAGTTTGAAGAAAGTAGAATAAAGACAAAAACGTATAAATCGGAAAAGAAAGACTAAAGGGAAACATAGAAAGAAAACCCCTCATTATAGAAATTGAGTGAAGGGTTTCTTTCCAAATTAATTTAAGACGGCGAGGGATATATAGCATGCTATTTGCTTTCTGTGCCACCCATTGGACACTTGGAATAGTTTCGTACGTTTTACTTGCTGACTTTTGTGTGACGGAACATATATATATATATATATATATATATATATATATATATATATATATATATATATATATATATATATATATAGAGAGAGAGAGAGAGAGAGAGAGAGAAATAGATTTATATACAAATAAATACACATAATAAGCATGAATGCTATACTATATTATAGCGTGATGGAGTATCTTATTATTATTATTGTAGTTTTCGTCTAAAATCATAGACTTTATTTTTTCTTGTGACGAATTAAATTGACAAAAATAAAACAGGCATACTTCAGTTGCCATGTGGCGAAGAGTTTTCGTAGAAATGTACACAAAACAGGATACAGTCGCCCAGTACTTGCCCAATTTCACTTTGAAATGCGCATTGCGTCGTTAGCGCATTTACTACATCTAAAATATCATATCAAGTTCAATCCTCGCCCTATCAGTGTACTCCTACTGTTTGCTAACATCGTTGAATCCTTAATAAATCTAGCGATAGTCCGGCAAGTCCGGCAAGTCGTTAATGCTAAACTTCTTTCTGACCATAAGGATGGATTTAATCAATCACGGTCTACTGCGGATATCATAACGGTCATCACTGAACGCATATATCATACACTGGACAAGGCAGGTGAAGTTAGGGCGGTAGTGCTTGATGTATCCAAAACCTTTGACAAGGTCTGGCATAAAGGTCTTCTCATAAAAATTCACTCATATGGTATTACTGGACGAATATTCAATATAATAAAATCCTTCCTAACCAATAGAAAGATCTCGGTTATCCTCGATGGTTGTTCATCACATGAACATGACATAAATGCTAATGTACTCCAGGGATCCATCCTTGAACCTCTACTGTTCTTGATTTTCATAAACGACCTCTCTGATGACATTGAGCCTGAGATGGGAATATTTGTTGACGACACCACGTTCTACTCTCGTCATGTGGGTATAACAGACGCGCACATTTCCGAGGTAATGGCTGAATCTTAAGAAAGTGACCCCCGCTGTGCATTGGAATGGGGTCATAAATGAATGGTAACATTTAATGCTGCTAAGACAAAACTCCTTTTCTTTCAACAACTACAAGAAGCCTCTTCAACCACCGATTGCCATGGCAAACAACACCCTACCTGAGAGTCCAACCGTCAAACTCCTGATAAAATGAATTGGAATAGAAGACATTGTCAAAACTGCTGCAGAGAGAGTGGGCGCTGTCTACTATGTTTAAAAATCCTCACGCCTAACATTATCCTATATCTCTACAAAGCCACCATCCGCCCGTGCATGGAGTATTGTTGCCACATCTCCGCTGGTGCATCATCCACTAGTCTTTCCCTTTTAAACAAGACCCCAAAAAGAGTCGCCAATTTAATAGGTCCCTCACTATCCAGCAAGCTTCAGCCCCTATCCCATTGCCGCAATGTTACACCCTTGTGTCTGTTTTACAAGTACTTCAATGAAATGCGGTCCGATTAACTAGCTGCCCTAGTACCCTCTTGAAGTAATTACACTAGACGAACCCGACAATCAGCTAAGTGTCATCTATTCCCTGTGAAGGTCCGAATATGCCGGAGAGACTTCTACTCTAATAGCTTCTTTCTTCGTGTTGCCGGCCTCTGGAACTCCGTCCCTGCTCTCTGTTTCCACGACTGTATCGATATGCATAAGTTTGAAACTAATGTAAACAGACATCGTGCTGCACATTTCACAACTTAGGATGACCCCTAAAACTTTCAGCCTAATTCTCAGTAGCCCCTTCCGTCTACAGTGGCAACTTGCCTTATTTGGGATGAACTATGTTTTAAAAAATTGAAGTCGGCCGTGAAAGAGTTTCTGGTAATTCCCACGTAGAATTCTATCTGGTGCATGAATGAATAGTAGGTCCTGAGTGAGATTGTAAGCCAACATGAGATAATTGCGTAAACGTCGGCGCTCAATGTCCAAAAGGGTTAAGCTTTTAGTGTCATCTTTTGTTGGACAGATCCCGTTAGGTAATCATTACTATCACCGACATAAAGTATTTAAAAAATATACAGTTGGGAAAATAATCCAAAGAAAATAAATTTTGCTTTTTTCACTCATCCGTGACGACTTTGCATTAAAAATAAATATATAATATTTGATAGAACACATAAGCCTTTTAAGTTAGCAGAATTATCGATTTCGAGCTAAGTAATCGTCTTGTTTAACGTAAATAATTGGCGAAAGCAGATAGTTACTTTGCTTATAATCGATATTCATGCTCACTTAACAGGCTTATAACTTCTATAAAATATTAAATATTTATATTTTAACGCAAATATACAAACACAGAATAAGTGACGCATAATAAATGATTTGTTGACTAATTTCCAAACTGCATTTTCATTTAAAATAATTTATGTCTGTAATAGTAATGATTACCTTCTGTGGACCCTGCATCATTCGAGTAGCCAGTCGTTTAACACTCTCAATGTGCCGGATATTACGTATTTAATATGGAGCAGAGGTCTGGACATCATACTCAAACAGGAGACGTAAAGTGGGAAAAATATTTACGAACTGAGTTTGAAGAAGGAGCGTCAAGAAATTAAAATGAATACTGTTTAACTTTTAGTTCTGATCCGTACATTTGGTAAGAGTGTTCGCTAATGAATCTGAAGACCAGGGTTCAATCATCGGTCGAGTCACAACAAATACATTTTTTTCACCCCAAACTAGGCATATTGTAACTGAAGCGTTCGGCTCTCCTGTGATACTAGTCGGATTTTTTAGAGGTCAACGAGAAGCCGGGTAGTAAGATCTTTATCGACATTCCATTTAAATTCCTGCATGTTTGCACAGTAGAGGAAAATGTGAGTAGGAATGCGATTTTAAATGTTATTTGATTCACCCTGGCTAAACACTCAGAATTATATGTAAGGGTAAGTAGAGTAATTCTAGGAAAAGAAATGGACCCTTCCCTACACTTTTGTGTAGTAGCATATTATAAGGGAGCCTTCGGGTCGCCCTCGACTATAGTCGACCACTTTACTTTTAACTCGTAAACTATAGACTCGATTTTAAACAGTTTCTTTATTTCTCTCACGCCTTACGAAAAACCCTTTATTTATAACAAGTATTTCTTATTCAAACCTAAGGATCAATAATCAACACCTGTTTGTATTTAGTTTGTAATCGCCTTATGGCACTTACAGACCGTTTTTGATTGCTCACAACAATGACATCTAAGTTAAAAGCAAAATCATTACACTTGTTATACGATTTTAATCAAATATTGGACCAATATTTGCTTCTCCCTTCCTTCTGTCGTGTACGTAAGTGTGTGTGTCCTACTTCTAGCCCACTATACGCACCACTCCCCGCCGGCTATATGTATGCAGACCACGTTCAATCACATCGAGGTTTATTGAACTTTTACACGCCAACGTCTTCCCAGCTGCCTTTTCATCTTTTCTTCCTCCCCCTTCTACCTTTTATCTGTCTCCGTCGCTATGTCTCACTTGCGCATGTGCGTGACAGTTGTGTGCGACCAAAGATGGAACTGTTTACACAGCGACGACAGTCCTCAAAATTAAGACTGAGGACTTTGATGCTGACCGTCAGATGTGTTTGATAATTTGTTTTTGATAATTTATTAATTTACGTCACAAGATTCATTTGAATTTATCCAGACAAGACTTAACGCCGGACAGAAAACTGGCATCGATGGTATGATAGAAGTCCTCCTGCCCCCAGCTGGTATTTGGAAATTAAAACGCTGACAATATAATGATTTCCATTAAATGGAGTCATACATATATAGAGCCATTAACGTATGTTTCGGCAACAGACCTTTTATAAAACATGTTACGTTTTATAATAATCAAGATGAAAATAGTAAATAAAAAGATTGTTTATTTTTTACTATTGGGTCACCAGTTATTAAAGCCAAGAGTTACCTGAGGATAAGGGTTGATCATACGGAAATAATGGCCAGCGAAATATGATGTAACATATTGGAGTACTAACATTGGGCAATGATATTAATTGTTTATTACTTATAAGACGAGGTTTGACAATAATTTGTTGACATCATAATTGAAGACGCCAAAGGTGTAACCAGCAGGTAAGCAGTCTTGTGGTGATATGTTCCACAAACAGGAATATCTTGCAAAAAGGTCTACCCATTGGAAATACCGTCTTACGCTATGCACATGTAGAAATAAAGTATTTTTTTCTGTGATAGCAAAACTAGTTCTTGGTGTAAATGTGTCTTACAAGAAGGAACCAAAGTTTGCAGCTTAATCGAACACCTTCTATGGAAATAACGAGTGGAGAAAGACTAGCAAAGTCACTTCTATGATAAAGGTATTACAGGGAGAAAAGCTTACAATACAATAATATATACATATATATATATACCTAATACACACACACATATATATATGTATATATATATATATATATATATATATATATATATATATATATATATATATAATACATACGTACAGCCATTGGTGCACGTTTAGGCAATACACATTCCTTCCAATATATTTCTCCGTATGGGATGGATAACACACTATTTAGCTTTTTTAAATAGCTTTTAATCTGATCTTTGGGATAAATGATATTTTGGATTGATGTTTCAATATTTGTATTTCAATTAATCCTTGATTGCGGTTATTTCACAAGCCATTATCAAGAAATTATGTTATCAATAATACAAATTATAAAATCAATCATAATAATAGTTATTATAATGTTTTGTTTAAATTAGGTGTCTAATAGAGAGCAGTATATTATTTCGGCATTTGGATGCTACCTTTTTAATAATCGACGATGTTCATTTTATCAGGAGAGCCTCGTAAATTAATCGTTATTTTTGCATGATTATTTTGTTTTTATACTTGTTTTGTTGACAATAATTTATTAACATACATATATACTTACAATCACAGCATGAAAACACAGCTATGTAACGTTCAATCACGGGTTTTCGTCGAATCAGCAACGGTAAGCAACGTTGTGTCCGATCTGTACTCAGATAGTGACCGTTTGGGAATAGCAGGTACCATGAATTGTTTTTGATAAGTGGCTATACAAAGTCACTACATATAATACCCTTGAAGAAAAAATTGAATCCAGCTTTCTACCTCCTAGCTTTGGATAAGTTTTTGTTTTGTTGCGCCTATATATTTTTCTTGTGTTAATAAAATATAAATTCGTTGGATAATATTTAGGGGTTGATCGAATTAATATCGATATATTTTCGTATTTCTGCTGTGCTTGAAAGAATAACGAAACTGATGTATGAAAATATATTTATATATCTTTATTGTCGGTAGCGCTGAATGAGTGCAGGTTAGTGAGGAAGGACGATGCACATGAGCTGACGGAGTAGTTTTCTCGAACGCGGGTCTATCGATTCTCGATCTCAATTTAGGGTTGATATTATATAACAATTTGTGACAGTCACACATGCACCTGCAAACCTCTATTCTAGGATTTTGCCATCACTGTCAATGTAGCTACGCTCCTCGGGTGTTTATTTATTTATGGTTATTCTGCCGCTAACCTTTGGATGAGGGTAACCTTTGCATGTGGTTTCGAATAAATCAAAAATTATTTAATTTCCGACAATCAATCGTGCCTTGTTTTTCCGACCAGGTGCTCGTCTGTATCAAGTATGCGTCACTCCGTCTAGGTAACACTCTCTGTACACCGGACCCAGATATTCAGCAATCTGATTTACCAAGTAGTCGGAGTGAAAAGAAACGGATTTAAATGATTTCATTGTTTCCCACAGATGTACTGTAACGCCATCACTGGACCGTTAACTCCATCAGGTATTTCTGTATTTTTTTGCTTTTATTTAATGTCGATGTTGTAGATATTGTTGGCCAATTCTGAGCATATATACATTGTTATTGCTTAGTCACTAGGCGTTATCCTACCAGGCAGAACAAGTGATCGCTCACTGCTAAAAACAGATAGTGTTCCCTGATGTGTGAATGAGAACGAGTCTCTCCAGATTTGCAGTACTCTTCATTTCTTTGGATCACTATTGCAAATCAATTTTCGTTCTCACAACAGACATTTATCTTTCAGTTCTAACAGATAACCACCGTTTGCCTTTTCGAGAATTTGAATGATAATACAAATCTTGAAGATTCTAGTACTGCCCGTGCCATTCGAGAATAGTGTCCACTCTTCTCGTTTATTCCATCTTCCCGGGAGCTTCTCGACCTTTTTCTGTGGTACCAATTGATGTTGGTGCCAAAGCGCTTTTTCTTACACCAGTCGTATGAAGTACATTATTGCTGATAACAACAGTAGGGTTTCGCAGGAATCTGACTGATATCAAGCTTGCCAAGTTATTTCAGTACTCTACGTTCTATTATTATTGTGATACAATTTGATTCCACGCACCTGTCGTTATCAGTGATTTCTGCTTAAAGGCGGCAGATGGTTTTCCCTAGAATCTACGCGACAATGAGTCCTTGCAATATTCCAGTATAACTCGTTTCCTTTCAATCGAAGTCTGGATGGTGCTTCTTCTTTTTCTTCTTCTTCATCTTCTTCTTTTTCTTACTATTATTATTATTGTTGTTGTTGATGTTATAAGCAATAGTAGTAGTAGTAGTAGTAGTAGTAGTAGTAGTAGTAGTAGTAGTAGTAGTAGTGCTAGCAGTAGTATTGTCTAAGTACGAGTTTTCTCATCAGTCATTATCAGTGTTTGCTCACAGATAATAACAGGCGGTGTTCCCTGAACTCTAACTGACGAGTCTCTCCAGATTTCAAACAAGCCCCGCCTCTTTCGATAACCGCTTATTATTATTATTATTATTATTATTATTATTATTATTATTATTATTATTATTATTATTATTATTACTATTATTACTATTATTATTATTATTATTATTATTATTATTATTATTACTATTACTATTACTATTATTATTATTATTATTATTATTATTTTTTTTTTTTTTTTTTTTTTTTTTTTTTTTTTTACTCATTAGGAGTTATCACACTGGTCATCGTCAGTGGTCGCCCACTACCGACAACCTGTGGTATTCCCTGGAGTCCGAGTGACAACAAGTCTCCTCAGGCCTCCAGTATGCTCCACCTCTTTTCGTTCATCACCGCTGATGATCTTGCGGTAATCGCAACAGCCACCTACCAACGATTTCCCGCTGATAAGGGCCATCGGTCCCTTCTGGGGCCCGAGTGGCAACACGCTTTCCCAAGGTCCCAGAGCTGTCCGCGCTCTTCCAGTGGAGGTCTGGTTTGCGCTTTCCCTCCTCGACCCTCTGTCCATAATTTTTGTGGCGTCAGCCTATGCTTGCGCCTCTCTCGTGCGGTTGTATTTTCCCCGGTTCTGTTGTTTTGTGCTTCCATGTGTTTGTTCTCCATTCGTTGCTTATGTGGGTTGGTTTCCGCATTCGAGGACATTTCTCAGGATTGTAGCTGTTTTGATCATTACTGTCCTTTGTATGGTCTCAGTTATCCCTTTGATTCCTATTTCTCCTAGTCTTTTCTCCATGTTTTTGGGGACTGTTCCTAGTGCTCCTATGATTATTGGTGTTATACTGACTTTCTTCATGTTTCATATTCCTTTCAATTCTCTGGCAAGTTCAGTATATTTGCTTCTTTTTTCCGTCTCTTTGATCTTCACTCTGTGGTCTGCTGGAACGGCAAAGTCTACGATTTTGCAGGATTTTTCTTTCTTGTTGATTATTATCATATCCGGTCTCCTTGCTGTTATGGGTTTGTCTGTTTGTACATTCATATCCCATATGATTTTGTGTTTTTCGTTTTCTAGTACAGTTTCTGGTTTGTGTTTGTACCGTTTTTTTGCATATTCGAAATTCAGTTGTTTGCACATTTCCCGGTGTACTTCTTTCCCCATGCTGTCATGTCTGTTCTTGTATTCCCTTTGTGCTAGCTTGCTGCATTCACTTATTATATGATTTATCGTTACGTCTCTTTGTCCACACAGTCGGCATTTGCTGTTTTCCTGGGTTTTATCTATCTTTGCTTTAATAAAGTTTGTCCTAATCGCATTGTTCTGTGCGGCCGTCAGCAGAGATTCCGTTTCTCTGTTCAGGTGTCCTTTTCTTAGCCATGCCCAGCTGTTTTCATTGGCTTCATCGCTTGTGAGTCTTATAAAGCGTCCATGTAGTTGTTTTTCTTCCCACTTTTCCTTTCTTGTCTTTTTGTTTCTGGGTTCAGTGCTTCCGGAGTTGTTTGTTGGGCTGGTGTCTCTTGCTGTGGTGATCAGTCTTTTCGTGTTCTGGGTTACATATTTCTCCAGCTCTTTTTTGGTGTCTTCCACACAGTCTTCTATACTTACGAGTCCTCTACCTCCTTCATTTCTTTTCATGTAGAGTCTGTCCGTGTCGTCTTATTATTATTATTATCATTATTATCATTATTATTATTATTATTATTATTATTATTATTATTATTATTATTATTATTATTATTATTATTATTATTATTATTTACTCACAAAGAACTTTCACACAAGTAATTATTAGTGATTGCTTATTGACAATAATAAGTGGTGTTTGCTTGGCTCCTTATAGTGACAGCACGTCTCTCTAGATTTCCAACCCTCTCAAAATCTATGCAAATCACTTTGCGCTATCACAACAGTTGTTCACCGTTTGTATTATCTAGAATTTGAGTGACACGACGGCTTCCCAAGATCCCAGTACACTCATACCCTTCCAGTGGAGCTCTGGTTAGTGTTCTCCCTCGTCGACCTTTTCTCCGAGACGATCATTTTCTCTCAGTGGGGTATGTTTTCATTTGTAGTAGTAGCGATAGTTGTAGTAATAACAGAAGTATCAAGTCAATAATGCTTTTTTGCGGGCACTAAGTGCATTTGATATTGATTAGAAAAAAAATGACAATGCAAATGTAAAAAAAAAAATGTGTGGCATTGTATCTCACCATCTATACAAGACGTTGTCAGATTAGACGAGGCTTTCTTCAAAGGCAGACTAAATACAGGAAGCGTGAGCTACTTTACCTGTACATTTGATCGTCTTTGTTATCTTGAGTGGGGATTTGAAACATTGAATTCAAATCACAAAGCGTAACAAATATTAAAGCTCACCGAATTTTAACGACTCGATTATTTTCATGATTTCCACTTCCTCGGATAAGTGAGATTAGCATCGGCAATTATTATCGCTGACCGACCATTTAAATCGGTTCATTTGAAACACTTTTGCTTTTCTTCTTAGATTAGTATGATTTTTAATTGCCTATATATGCCTATACATCAGAAGAGTTTACCATCAATCTCTTTACCTACTTCTCTATCTATCTATCTATCTATCTATCTATCTATCTATCTATATATATATATATATATATATATATATATATATATATATATATATATATATATATATATATATATATATATATATTAATAATATTTATAAGTAAATATTAAATTATATTTACCTACGATTCGAGCTGATTGCTCTCTTCAGTGTAGGAAGTGATAATTTCAGACGGCTATGAGGCGCGAACTCATTTCACAGATCCACCTTTGTGTCTGCATGCTTTCACCATTTCAAATCACATCGTGCTAATATATATATATATATATATATATATATATATATATATATATATATATATATATAATCCAGGTAAAACATCCACAGGGTAGTAATCCAAAGAATTTAAACCGGGTTTATAAAAAGTGCTCATATCAAATAGAGCTTTTATATATGATTATTTTGTACATGTACAAAATCTGCGACACTGGCATGTCGATATTATCGATTAACAGCTATTATACACTGAGATCTCATCAGGGAGAGTTAGAATCCGATCTTAACATTAGATCATATTTGGAAAGAATGAAATGGGGAGAAAATGAAGAAGAAAAACTTTTTTAATTTCAGAATTTGGGAAGTCACGTGGTTGAGACCGTTAAGAATCAAAAAGTTTAAATTAGAATCAAAACCAAATATAAAATATATAGAATAAAATAAAACAAAATAAAATAAAATAAAATAAAATAAAATAAAGAAATATAATAAAAAGGGTAGAAAAAAGATAGATAGATAGGTAAATAGAAGGATAGATAGGTAGATAGATAGAAAAATGAAATCATCTGTTGATGCAGACAGAAATAGTGGAAAGGGGGAAGGGGTATATACATGAAACAGAATGTGTCAAAAAACCGTCGACAGTTTTTTTCACTCAGGGCGAACCACATATTCTCAAATCAAGTTGTAATCCGTAGCGGCAAATATGTGTGTGAGCGTGCAGACGTATATGTGTGTTGCGGGGGTTAGGGGTTTGGGCATCATTATCGAGATTATAATTATTATTATTATTAATATTAATGTTCTTTTTACTATCATTATCATAATTATTATTGATTGTAACAGTAACATTGACTATATTACAATTGTTATTACTATTGCCATAGTTGCCGTCATTTAGCTTTTACTACTATTGTTTTATTAATTTTAGTAGCATATATATATATATATATATATATATATATATATATATATATATATATATATATATATATAATCAGAGTCAGAAATCGTTTGACTAGAGTGGAGGAATAATGCACAATATAATAATATAGCTATATAAATATAGGTACATTTTAAATATATGGACTTTAGAAACCCCAAATAGCGTATATATATTAATATCAGCGCAATGGATTATTGTTGAATCCAGAAGCGATATTATGTTTGTTGAGATCAACATAATTTGAACATTGTTCCAAGAATTCAAAACCAACTACCATTCGTCCAACGATCGTTTCCAAAACGGTTCTTCGTCAGCGCCTTTTATAACATTACATCTAAGAGTCTCTTAAAAATCATCAGATTTCAGTACCAAAAATTCAACAGGAGTATATTGATTAATTAATTAAAAGCATTTATCTTATTTTATTTCATTTAATAGTATCACAACATTATTGTTATTGCAACAAAGTTTCTGGTTCGCTCTTAATAATGTTCAATGCTATCATTGTATACATTTCTATTTTATTTTTCATTGATGTATTTTCGCTTATGTAGTTTTCTCTTATGAAATTTCCGCATTCAATTCAAATTGTATTGTTAATGCTCTGAATATTTTGAATGCTTTTAATTAATTATTCAATTCGCTGTCATTCTTCTGCTTCAAAAAACCCTTTCACTCGTGTTGAAGTCTTGCTACTGAAATGTAATGTTTTTACAAGAGACTTCTATGTAATGTTATAAAAGGCACTGACAGGTACGTATTTTAATATCATCATAAATAATGAGACATCATGTAATTCCAAAATGTCTTGGAAACAGTTGTACGCCGAATATAAGTTGATTTGTTGGAAAAATGTCCAAATTATTTTAATCTCAACAAACATTATATATATATATATATATATATATATATATATATATATATATATATATATATATATATATATATATATATATATATTTTCATTTCTCGCAATTGACTTCACCAGGTCCGGACGTCGGTCCCTACTGTTTTCCAGTAGTGGCTACTATTTCCTCCCTTCAACCCACCATGTCAACCCTACATGTTCACGTACTTGCATGACATTTTGCTTTATATTATCATCCTGAAGAAGTCTTAGAAATAAAGACGAAACGTTGATGAACACATAAAAACTTCCTTTCTTGTTTTTCTTTTTTCATTTCCCATATATATATATATATATATATATATATATATATATATATATATATATACCCCTACACATATATTTATATATGAGAAAATACATATTTGTTCAAATGTATTTTTATTTTTAAGACTACTATTTCCTAGTTAAAAGCGATAATGGCTAACATTTTACAACAGCGCATATATAAATAAACACTATTAAAGAAAATTCCAGAAAACAAGTTTGTATTCGTTTTTCTGTTCATTTTTGTTCACTTACTTCGGAATAGTTTGAATACCGTTTCGCCTATGAACGAACAAACAACATTAATGTGTCGATATAGATCTTTCGACCTATGCCTTTCAATGAATTTAAAATTCGCTGCCAGAAAATACATTATAAGGCATCAAACAAATAATACAAAACAAGTAATTGAATCAAAGTTCATTGCTGTCTGAATAGATAGACACACCTACGTGTTCTTCTACTTGAATTTAGCTTAATATATATATATATATATATATATATATATATATATATATAAACCAATATAAATAAATATATATATATAATTATGTGTATTTAATTTTATTAATATATATATATATACACACATATACATATATACATAAATATGCATATATATATATACATAAATATACATATATATATATATATACGTATACATAAATATACATATATGTACATAAATATATACAAATATATACATATAAATACACATACATAAATATATATATATACATAATATATATATATATATATCAATACATAAATATATATACATTTATATATATACATATAATATATATATATATGTATATATATATATATATATATATATATATATATATATAAGCTTTAGATTTTTATAAACGAAGAAAATGCGGTTTCATTCTAGGGATATTAACTTAATTCGCATATTGCAAATTTAGAAGTTGTATAAGCTAAATTCTACCGCTGGGAATTCACAAATCCAAAAGGGGACTTAACTATATAAATAGTGAAATATAAACAAGTGACCTTATTCTAAATTGTGAAATAGAAAAAAAAGGGGTGTCATGAACTGCAACATATGTTTAAAAGAAGCTTTTAGTTATTTATAAACGAATGAAAAAAATGCATTTCTAATCCAATGAATATTAACTAAATCTTAATATTACAGCCTTAGAAGTGGTATAAACGTAACTTCACCGCTAAAATGTCACAAATACACGAAGGGACACAAATATATCAGCAGTGAAACATAAACACAGGACATGTGCCCGAGAATTTACACGAATAGAAAAAGCATATTTTGGACCATTTTGTTCATTTTCGTTTAGATTTTCTCCGGAAAACAAACTAAAGACATATAATTATTCTTTGAATAACTCTTAAATCACTTATTTTGCGTTATAATTTTTTATTGTTTTTATTTTACTTGCAATTCTATGTTTTACTTAATTATTTTGAATATTACTGCTATAATAAGTAACCTTATTTTAAAATGCTATTTTTTAGCATGATACATTTCATTCTTAACACGGCTAATTTCATATCTTACAAATTTAATTGTACAGTTTATTCTTAAATACATTCAAGATTTAAAAATTAAATTGGACAAAGTGTAAACAAACATATTTGCTGTGGAGGAACCCCCGTACCTTTTTTTTTAAAATCTAATAATTGTTTACAAAATGATACTCACCCTGACAACTTGGCTCGAGATGGCTTGTCTTAAGTAAGCCGCTAGCCGAAACACTTATGCAAATATGTCGCCAATAATTTTTGCATAAATAAAAAAAATTACACTATATAAATATATAGCGTTTCCTGATATTGAGCACTATTCTAAATACGCAGTAAGGATTCACAGGATGAATAACGAAACTTAACCGGAAATATATATATCTATGTATATATATATATATATATATATATATATATATATATATATATATATATATATATATATATATATACAGATGTGTGTTTATATGCAGAATATTGCATTGTCGCTCTTATTAGGACGTATTCCTATTTTTAATATACTTCGGTTAATTCATCAATAAAATCGTTCAACATGTATATTGTATTTCGGTATCACATTACTTCAACGGGGTTGATATGCCGTAAAATACACAAATCAAACCAAGCCTTCTGGTTTTGTAAATTTTGACATTTTCTAAAGACGAACATGTGCTCTATCTTGAAAATTGTTCTATTTCAGTAATAAATCTCCCCCTACTCTATTTCATAGATGTCTCTCCCTCTACCAACTCGATAATTCTCTGGCAACATTTATATCCGGAGATTCGTTCTCAAGAAAGCATTCAATTAACCAGTTGGTTCCAGAACCACGGAGTGCAAAGCGTGTCTCCTATTGTCGAACCTACCAAATAAGAAAATATAAAATAAATAAATAAATAAATAAATAAATAAATAAAATAAGCGAAAATAAAATAAATTTCCAAAGAACAAAAAAAAACAAAGAAGTAGTTGACATAGATGACAGCAATCGTATTGCAGCGTAATTTCTATAAGAAGTTTTATCATTCTGTAAATCTGTCTGTCCGTCAATCTGTCACGCGGTAGTTTAATATAACGTATCCTTGCTCAACGGACAGATTAAATAGATACTGACGAGTGTAAACCATCAGTCAAAAAATGACGTGGAAAAAATTATGCCTTGCCAGTGTTCGCACTAATATTCACATACATATAAAATAACGTCTCAATCACTGAAGTCTTAAAAAAAGAAAAAAAAAGAAAGAAAATAGAAAACGTATCAAGCTGGAAAGTTTTAAAAAAGAAGAAAGAAAAAACGCATCAATCGGTATAGAAAGAAAAAGGAAAAAAAGAAGACGTCTCATTATGGAAATTGAGTATAGGATTCGTTTTAGTATTAAGTCTAGGTGGGGTGTTATCTTACATTTTATTTGTTTTCTCAATTTTCCTAAACAATTGGTATGGTTTCGTCGGCCATTTTCTTATGCGCTCACTTTTACCTGACGGGGCGGATATATATATATATATATATATATATATATATATATATATATATATATATATATATATATATATATATATATATATGTATATATATATATGTGGATCTTTATTGACATCAAGTTGAGAATTTTTTTTGGATGCGTCCAAGCATTTCTGTACGAGGCTCTCTCCGTCGGTGAGTTTGTCAGATTTAATTTTAAAATATAGTTGTGTTGTGTCTGTCAGGCTTAACTAAGACATAGCATTTTAGATACGTCTATGCACTTCTTTGTGAGGATCTAGGTGTCCGTCAGCTTGTCACGCTTTTTTTTGGTCTGTCACGCTTAATTTTATAGAGCATTTTGTTGTTCTCTCATATTTCTGTTTGAAATATAATATTTATTAGTCTGTCACGCATAATTGTTAAGTAGCATCTTTAATAGTCTGTCACGCTTCAGTTTAACACAGTATTTGTATTAGTCTGTCGCGCATAATTATTAAGAAGCATTTTTATTAGTCGGTCAAGCTTAAGTTTGAAATTGCATTTTACTTAGTTTGTCATGCTTAAGTGTGAAACATCATTATATAAGTCTGACACGCTAAAGTTTAAAATAGGTTTTTCGATTACACTTAATGTTAAAATAGAATTTTATTTAGTCTGTCGCGCTCAAGTTTAAAAATAGTATTATTATTACCCTGCTACGCTTGAGTTGATAATAGTATTTTATTAGTTTGTCTCGCATAACTCTTAAATGGAATTTTCATGAGTCTGTCAAACTTAAGTTTCAAGTGGCATTAGCATTAGTCTGTCACGCTTAAATTTGAAATAGCATTATTATTAGTCTGACACACTTAAGTTTGAAATAAGACTTCTACATGTGTCGACGCATATATGGGGTGCTGTCCGCCATTTTTTCAGTTTAAAATAACAATTTAATCTCTTAATACGCTGATTGAATGTACGCTTTGAGATAATAATATCCATTCATGTTATGTTGTCGTCTTCGTAATGTTTCGCTCCAATCGGGCGGAGAATTTCTAGTTTCCGGTTTGTCGTTTTCAGGGGGCGTGTCAATAAAAGGAGTCCATTTTTGTTTTCCACGCCCGCTGTGACACGTGACCTCTTGCGCCGGCGGCGATTGTCAATGGCGGACATGTCGCACGCGGATTACTGATGATCAGATTCCCCTTGCGATGTGTTCAGTAGAGAGAAGGGCCATCTCGAAGCGTTGGAAAATGAATTCTCTTCTTTCTTATGTGATCAGTACAGTGGAATAATCGAAATAAAAATGTTTTGATACAAAGGCAAAATACTTTTGCTGATTATTTTCGAGTTTGCATCGAAAAATGATCTGAACACATTTATTCCTCGCATTATATATATATATATATATATATATATATATATATATATATATATATATATATATATATATAGATTTCGAAGGATTAAGAGCGTAAATATTTATTTATAAAATACAGAAATTCAATGTAACATCAGTACCGTCGGTTTCAAAGCGGGAGGTTGATCCCGATTATCGTCAGCTGATAAACATATTCAGGAATGGTGGCCCACCATTCCTGAATATGTTTATCAGCTGACGATAATCGGGATCAACCTCCCGCTTTGAAACCGACGGTACTGATGTTACATTGAATTTCTGTATTTTATAAATAAATAAATATATATATATATATATATATATATATATATATATATATATATATATATATATATATATATATATATATATTTAGTGTAAGAGTGCAATAAATTCCAGAACGAAACCTGGGTATGAGAGCTCAATGCAATACACAGAGCAAGAATAAAATAAAACTAAAATAACACGGAATGGTATAATCACCGCCCTAATAATTTATTTCGACTCAGTGCTCTGGTCAAGAATCCAAGCGATGAGATTACATTTTAAAAAATGAAAAAAGGGAAATTCACACCCACCATTTCAATATACATAGAGAGAGAGAGTGACAACAAATTAAATACATATCTGGAAAGAGATGGAAATGAACTATTTAAAATGTAAATTGAGCTTGAGAACAGTGACAATATATTATATTATATATATATATATATATATAGAGAGAGAGAGAGAGAAATATATATATATATATATATATATATATATATATATATATATATATATATATAGTAATCCAGGTAGGGTAAACATCCACAGGGTAGAAATTCAAAGGGAATCAAACCGGGCTTTTAAAAGAGTGCTCAATAAAAATATAGAGCTGTATTGTGAATGCTTTTATTCAAACATGCACAAGGCCTGCTACATTGGCATGTCGATGTTATCGATCTACAGCTATCAAGAGCTGAGGTCTCATCAGGCAGAAATTTTTTTATGATCCAACCTGGTCGCTGAATTCCAGGAAGAATGGAGTCAAGCAAAGAAGAAGAGGAAAAAGAAATAAAAGTCATGTGACCGATTTTAAAAAATATATTTGCCGTTAGAAATTCATATTTTCATTTTTTTTATCCTACACTGAGCAGGGCTAGAGGGGGGGCGAGGAAAAGAAAAAGAAAGAAAAATATATTGGCCGTTAGAAAAGTTTTATTTACATCTATTTGTATTTTTATTTTTATCCAACGGGGGGGGGGGGTCGAAGGAAAAGAAAAATAAAGGGAAAGGGAAAGGGAAGAGGGTAGAGAGGGGTTAGGGGTGAGTGTCTATAGCCATTTAGGATTTGTCGCGGGCTGAGAAGTGGTAATGTAAGATTTAATTTAAATTAAATTCATATTTTTATTTTTATCCAACGCTGAGCTGGAGCAGAGGGGGCCGGGGGAAAGGAAACAAGAAGGAAAGAGAAGATAAAGAAAGAAAGAAAGAAGGTGTTAAGAGTGTATGTCTGTAGCCATTTAAGAAAGTTGTCGTGGGTTGATGTGTCTATTTCCTGTACACGGCATTGTTTTAATCTATTTCAATGCAGACGTATAACAGTTACACGACAAAAAGCCTAAAGGGATATCTAGTTTAAATTATTATTAGTGATAAATTTATGACCTTAGTATTAATAAATTATGCTGTCGTATTTTGATCAATTGGCATTTAATTTTAATTATTTTGATGGATACGTAAATGTATTTTAATTCTAAATAACATTTAGCAGTTAATTAATAAAACATAGTGGTAATTACCTTTATTTTTAGTAAGAGTCATATATGGATTAGTGGCAGTAGTATTAATAAATTTAATTCTAGATAATAATGAGTTAAAATATAGTGGGGATTATTCTTAGTAAGAATCGTATATAAGTTTATGACATTGATATTGATGGATTATACTAGTATATTTAGTTTTAATTATTTTGGAGTATAAATAAATGTATTTCGATTATAAATAATAGTTAGTAATGAATTAATAAAACATATTGGTAATTGCTTTTATTTTTAGTGGAAGTCATATATAGATTAATGGCAGTGGTATAAATAAATTTTATTATTCGTTGTAATTGTATTACTAATGGTGGGGTTAACACCTGTTATAAGATTAAAGATAATATTGGCGGTAAGGTGTTCTAGTTAAAGTTGTTAACACAAGTTATGGTCTATGAGTGGGGGGAATAGAAATGGTGGGGGCCAGTAATTTTGAGTAAAGTGAGCAGTATATATTTTTAAAAAAGTGATTCTGGTAATATGTAGTTGACTTTTGTGGGATTTTGTGAGCTGGATGTTGAACGCATACATGTACTCGTGCATACATATAAATACATATATGTATATGTGTACACAAGCGTACACATGCACATATAAATAGTTACACATTTTATATTTTAATACATATGCACATACATGTATCCACAAAATTCACCTATACACGTATATCTAAAAGTTCTACTTGAACGTGTTAGAATATTTATTCAAAAGGGGGGTAATTGTATTGTATTTGTAGTTGAGGGTTTAGGTTATTTGGTTTGGAGGTGTTTATGAGTGTTAATTTTAGAGGGTTGTTGGGTATTGTTTTTTTGTTTTAATGGTATTATTTAGGAGGTGTTGTACAAATTACTAAGGAGATGTGAACTTTTATGCCTACAGTTGATCGATGTTTCCTGTTTTTTGTTTAAAAGCTTTCCTCTGTCGGTAAATTTAATTATTTCAAGCTTTTCGCCGAGGCATAAATAGCATGGTGAGTTTAAGGAGCTACAGGTGCTAGTTTTTCTTATAGTGTTCCAGATTACAGTAAGTGATTTATTTTTATTAGTTAATTCCTAGTGATAATTTGAGAGTGAAGTTCTCTTTTGGTAGCTTGGGTCGTTGAATGAACATTTATGGCCGGTGTATCTTTCTTTGAAAGTATTACCTGCCATACCTATGTAGTAATTTTTTATATCTGGAGTTTCCTTAGTCGAGATTGTTGCTCGGTAAATAGTTTTTGTTATTAAACAATTTTGTTGCAAGGGGCATTCATTTTTATTCATACAGTTCGAGGACTTTACTTTAGTTGTTTTTTTTGTTATCTAATTCAGGCTTTAGGTTGCTGTTTAGGATTTTGTTATTGTGTTTTTTAATTATCATTTCTAAGTTTTCACTGCAACTGTAACTTAGTTTAAGTGTATTTTTGTTGAATATTTTATGTAAGATATTGTTTGGGGGGAAATATGTGTTTATGAGGTCTAAAATTTTTTTACCAAGTTTGGTTTTTAACTGCTTGATTGAAGGTGAATGTACACCATATGATATTCCTTTTTCTTGCTGTATTGTTTTTATTCTTAGTTGTTGTAGGTTTAGTAAATTTAATTTGTGTATTCTTGTACCCACTGTTTTTAGTGCTTTATTAAAAAATTCTTTATGTTTGTTAAAGATTGTTTCATTTGAGGAGTTATTGCTTATCCTTTGTTGGATAGATTTAGGGATGTATTTAATGATAGTTTTGGGGTGATTGGAGAGGGGGTGTATATAGATTGGGTTAAAGTTTTCTTTATTATATGGTTCGTATGTTTCTTTAGTTAAGTTGAGAGTTACATCTAGGAAGTTTACTATTTTAATGTTGGAAGTTATTTTAACTTTAAGGCATATCCTCTTCATCTCTCTAATAATAATCTTTTTAATATTTTCGCACTTTTACCCATTAGAATTTCTGACTATTAATAGTCCATCATCCCTATATAGGCCAATGTCTTTGATATCTATATCTTTAGTTAGGCTGTAGAGGATGTATAAGCCAACTAGGTCGGTGATTTCTGCAGAATCGAAAGAACCCATCGAAACATTAAAAGAACCAGATTTGTTGCTCCTTGTCCATTGATCTTTTTTACTAATTAACAGTGTTTTCCTACATTTTCTCACAATGTTAATCTCTTCTCCAGAAATATCCGAAAGAAGAGTAGCAAATTCCATGACGTTTTCAAAGAGTTCATTAGAAAGTGAGGGGTAATAGTTAATTATATCAAATTGGATGAAGGAACAATTTATTTTGTTTTTTATTTTGTGGAACCAATTAATTGTATCGGTAGTGTTGATCCATTGATTGAGTTTGTATGTTGATTTAATGTTTTTGTTAATTTTTTGTAGAATAATTTTGCTAATTTTTCCGGTTTCTTGTTTTGTAGGGTTAATCAGTCTAGTCGTGGCCTTTGTCTTACAGCGCATCTTTTTTTTACACTAGTGCACTAGCTCAGAGACTATTAGCCAAACATTTTTGCAAGTTAACAATTTTCGTAGAGAATGCAGCTACATTAGAATATGAAAATGACAAAATGATATTTGAATAAAAACTAAAAACCAGCAATTAATAAAATGTATTTTGATAACTTTATTTATTTTTACAGTACCCGCCAACATTAAGCAGGCATCTAGAAACGATCAACGAAATAAATGCAAAACCCAGTCGTCTGTACTATTTAGCGATATATATATAGTATATATATATATATATATATATATATATATATATATATACTACACATATCTGCGATTCTTTCACTCCCAACTACGACTATTTTACTTTAATTTCATTCGAAATTTCATAAAATGTGGGATATTTTAAACTCAGTTTTCTTTATTCATAATTAAGAATAGTAAGTGACTATACTTTTATACTTATTAAAACACTTGTACAAACATTTATAAATATATATTTTGTTACGGAATTTTTAGATGAAGATTGATAATTTGTATCATTTTGATTATGAACGCAACGGATACAATGTTACGTAATTACTAGCTTAATAGGACAGTATTCTAGGGATTAAAGCTTCAATGATCACTACACACGATACTAACGAAGATAAAATCCATTTTATTAAGATTATCTCAAAGTTTTGGCTTTCAGAACGAGAAAAATCACCCATGAGTTAAATAAATGGTTAGGATCGAAATTCTCTGTAAATTACAAAGTTCGACATAAAGATAATCGAGTTTGATAAAACACCCATCAAGAAAATCGAGGGTTTTACATCGGTAAAACCTTTTGTAAATAACAGCCAATATGATAATTTTTACCATGGAAATCGCTCCAAACAAGACATGAAGCCACTTGATGTAAGAAGCTAACAAGAACGAAATATGATTATCGAAAAGGCAGGAGATAACTATTGATCTTAGTCTGGAAAAAACTAAGGCTATATGTAGGAGGAAAACAGTCAGCAGAAAGTTTCACAAGCCTCAAGTTCTTGGAAATAAACTATTGGAATAAGAAGCTGTATTACAATAAGGTATCAACACAGCGAATTGATGGAGACCACGAGACTAACGAGTCAAACGAGTTGGAACGAAAAAAGCAGGCAATAGATCACACAATACCAAAGAACACATACTATAATAGTATTTATAGAAAAGCCTGAGACTAGCAATACGACATCAGTGAGAAAAAAGGTGCAGAGAAAAAAGAAAAGGTGTGGCCAATCAAATTGCAGTTACGTTTCTGCACCTTATCAAAAACTCTCAAATAGAACAGAGATTCATCAGTCAAAATATGAGAACAGTACTTCATACATGATTTGCTAGTTGATTTGTAGGGATAGAGAAGAGCCTCAAGCGTGAGAAAGTGTTTAAGCAATAGAGAAAACCGACTTTACAAGAAGCAGAAAGAACAATGAATCTAATGTATGGACTCCAAGAAAGATTTGATGAGAGAGAAAGACTAAGGAAGCAAAGGGAAACGCCTACGATTAAAAGACACGAGCTGAGTCTTAACAGGATTACACGAAACTAGCTATTTCGTACCCCAAACCACAACTGAACCCCGGCCCACTTTCAGATTAGCTGAATATTTCGACTGATCTGAGGGAGATGGGCGAGAAGCAAAACCAGGATAGACACTAGGATCATCAGCATAAATGTTAATTTTTTGAATAATATTCGCTTGAACATTATTTATATAGAGAAGAAACAGTGTTGGATCTAGAATATAGCCCTGGGACACACGACTTTTGATGTGAAAAGAGATTGAAACCTTACTTACGTAACACGTCTAATCAACGATGCTTTTCAATAAACCCACCTAGTAAGAATTCTCTTATTATATTTCAGCTCTTCATTGAATGTTGTCTGACCTCTTCCCTCTTATTTTTTCCGCTTATTTTAACTTCCCTCTCTGTTTATTAACGGTAAGGCAACTGATTTCTCTCCGTTGCTGTTTTTGTTTTAACCCTGTCTCGCTTTCCTACCGTTGTCTGTTTACGATTATAAACAGACCGCAGAAAGAGAGCGATTCGGAGTAAGAGAAGGATCAAACAGAAGGACTACTTTCATAATTTGTTATTGCATTAAGAAAATGAACTCATTTGCAAACTCACTTTTTCATACTATTCGAAGGAATCTTTGCCCAGATGCGGTATCGTTCTATTTTGTCCTAGCGAAGCGCCATTATCCGGGGAATGACAACGCGTCTGTTAACGACTATCTTTTTTCTCTTCCAATATGCTCCCTTGAGGGGAGCAAGTTTACCCCCACCCCTTTAAGTGACGTTGTGTCTCATTTTACTGCCGTCAGAGAAACTAAAAAAAAAAAACGCTGTCTTCGGTTATTTTCATAGAAGTCGAAGAACCTTTGCCACATTCTGATTGCAGTGTATGCTGCAAAAGTAGCGACTATTGTGTAAATTAGGTATAGTTCAGTTTGGTCGTAGGAGGCAAACATCCCAGGCATTACCTCATTTGAGGTGATTGCTTGAGAGTATTGCATATCGCTTGATGTACCGTGGAATGCCGAAGTTCACGGTTATTTTTGTATACTTCCATAATATACCAAGTTGTTGGGGTCAACCACAGCCGTGCACCCGCTTCAGAATTTTACTAATTCAAACAATCTAACTCGAGATGAATGGGTGATTCAACAGGTCACAATTTTCTAGTGTAATATATATATATATATATATATATATATATATATATATATATATATATATATATATATATATATATATATACTAATCAGCTTGCTCTTCTATCCTTTTTACATAGAGTCACTTAGTATTATCCTTCGAGTGCAATGGATTGTTTATGGCTTTTTTTGTAGTTCATTGGTCCAGGTGTCTGTCTTATTCTTTTGTTCATCCTATAAAAGATTCAGAATATCTTACTTGTTTTAATAGCAAGCTATTTATTTATTCATTATGGTGTTGCAATATAATAATTTTGTTCCAAGTTTGTTCCTTGTTCTTAAGTATTAATATCCAATCCTCTTTTTTGTCTCTGTTAATTTGATGAAATCCCAATCCGAAACTGTCATATATTTATAGGTATCTTGTTTGTCATGTGCCCTGATTACCTCTTGGTTGGGAAGTTTTGTGCCATCTCCTGTTTCGAATCTGACTCTTTTCAACTTTAGTAATGCCCACTTTTTTATTTTTTAGTCCTGCTTAAAGATCCTGGTTATATTTATTAGATTTTCTAGTTCGTTTTTGCTAAACCGCTTTAAATCGTTTATATATATATAAGGTTGTTTATTTTTTCATTCACGTCTCTCTCTCTCTCTCTCTCTCTCTCTCTCTCTATATATATATATATATATATATATATATATATATATATATATATATATGGAATCAAACCCCCGGAGAAGTTTGTTAACTTACATAATCGCTATCATTAAAAGTAGAAAATGCCTCTCTGTATTCTTATGTCTGTTAGATGTTGTTATCTAACTGTCAGTTCCAGTTTTATTGTTTCTATTGTTTTTACTATAAAGTAGAAAAAAATGTAAGATATTCTTTACATTCAATGATATGCCTAAATAATTATGTTGTAGGCTTTCTTATAATCTATTCATCCCATGGCTATTGTCTTATTTCTGCATTTTAGGCCATTCACCATGTGTCTCTCTCGACGCTTTCCGGCATCTTTCCTATTCTTTAGAGAGTAGTCCGCGGTTTCTAACGAAGTAGTAGATACGGTCACTCACTTGTGCCGTTAAAATTTTCCATGTTGTTCGTAGGTAAATCATGTGCCTATACTTGTTTGTGATAGTTCTCTTTCTCGCTGTCGTTTTGTATTAATATGTTTCTAGCTTCTGCCATTCACTCTGATATGTCCGTTCCGTTTATAACTCTTCTAAGGTTTCATTTAATCTTATATGCGTTGTCGTTATTTATTTAAAGCCAGATTGCATGTATTCCGTATGTTCTGGCGCTTACCAATTTTTGTAAAGTCGTTTTTAGTATTTCTTCATTAATTTTTGTTTCTAGACATTCGTCAATGTTCTGTAGCATGTTAACTTGTTCTAGCCATTCGCCATTTATGGTTTCTTTCTCTCCCCAATTTTGCCCCGGAATTATGTTGAAGTCGTTGGCTTCAGTTTTTTCTGTTTTTGTTATTCCTTCCAATTATGTTTTTGTAAACTTAGCTTTTATTGTTATCGAAAGTCTTATTTTGCTTATACTGCTCCGATTTGAATCGTTATCGTCTCAGTCTTCTTTTCCGTCGCTATTATGTTTGTTTTAGTTCTTCATGTTTTTTCTAAGTCGTTCTTCTTTTTTGTCATTCATATGTTTCCTCTTCAATCGTTTCCTCTTCCCCGTGTCCTTATACACTGCTGCAGCTTCTTTTTGGAGTTGTTGATTTGAGTTTTCTATCTGTTTTCCCATCTGTCGTTTATTGGCCGATTGTATTCACGATGTCTTATTTCTATGTTGAATCTTCTAATTACTGTTTTGGAACTATATTTAAATGATGCGTTGAGGGAGTTGCTACTTTTAATGTCTCTCTTGTGTCCATCGAGCCTTCTTTTTAGTTATCGTTGAGTTTCTCCTATGTATATTCGATAACAATTATTACATGGGATGGAGTATATACCGGCGTTTGATGTGGATTGTTTACGGAGGTGTTTTGTAGTTTATCGTTTTTTTATCGTTTGTGATGTGGTTTGTATGTTACGAATTCCTAGTTTATTAAGAGTGACGCAAATTGTTTTGTTATTGGGATGAGTGAGTAAACGCAGATGTTAATTTATTAGAGAAGTATTTGTTGTTTGAGGCTCTTGTATATTGTTTTCAAGAATATTTGTAGGGCTTTTATCTTAGCGTTTAGTATTAAATATGTGGGGTATTATAGTGTTTTAAAGAATTTGTGATGTATTTTATATCCTCATCAATATATTGAAAACTGCAGATTATGAGAGCACGTAGGAATAAGTCAATTATCATACCTGCTTTTATCTTGTTGTGGTGTGAATAGAAATCTATGTAGTCATTTTTTGTGAATGGTTTTGCGGTATACTTTGAAAGATTGTTTTTTTTATTTTATTATGAGTATGTCTAAAAAGGTATGGCGTTATTTATTTTGGATTCATATGTACATTTTATGGACTGTTAAACTGTATTTAATTTGTTTTTGATATCTTCAATGTTTATAATGTGAGAATAATGGGGTGGTATTCGATATATGGTTCCATTCTTGATTGTTTTCATGAGGTGTTTGAAGGATTTGTTTAACTTTTCAAAGATTTTATCTATAGTGTTTAAATCTGGTTTGGTGTTTGTGTCTTCGTCTGAAAATAGTGTAGATATTTTTGTTTAGTATAAGCGTCTATTCATAACTACTATGCCCCCTTCTTTATCTGATGGTGATATGTTAATGTTGTTGTTGTTGGCTAGAAATCTTAATGTGTCTATATATTTTTTAGGAGGTACTGAGTCGTTAGGTAGAATTGTTGTAGTTGAGATGATTCCTTGTATATAACCTTTTTAAAAAACAGTATCTTTATGTCTGTGTTGATCGCAATATTTGAGTGTATTCTGCTCGCAAATTTCAGACCGAAACTGACAACTTCAGTTTCACTATCTTAAAGTCCTTCTTTGAGATCCGGGCGTCCCGCGCTTTTCCACTTGATGTTTGTGATTAGTTTTTTGAGTTTGTTTTCAAACTTGGCTCTGTGATGGGCGTTGAAACTGCTGATGGAGTTGCTTATGTGGTTGATTGGGTTTGGAGTGTTCCTGTTTTGTAGTAGGCTGGTGACCAGTGTTTCGTCTACTTGGAAGAAGCAAGCGTGTTTGTTCTTCAGCAGTTTTGCAGATGATAGCAAATATTTGTGAACATAGTCAGGTAAAATATGCGGCGATTGTTTTAAAAATTTGAAAGTACTTGCGGGTATATATATATATATATATATATATATATATATATAAATTAAATTATTAATACCTAAAGACGCTAGCCTTTTAAGCTTATTGCTCTCATCAGTGAAAGAAAGTAACGATTTCAGACGGTATGGGGGTGCGAACCCAGTTCACAGAGTCAGCCTAGAATCTGCAAGCAGTTGCCATAACAACTGTGCCATCGTAGCCTGTCACGTAATTATGGAAATTAAGATCTATATATACCTAGAAGCGGTCACAGATAGAAGACTAGTCGATAGTGATCGACGAACGTATTCGAACGTTGCATAGAGCTTTTAGACAGTCTATTTTTAACATCCCCAAGAGTGATCAACTTTAATTTCTCAAAGGGGATTATCATAATATTTATAAATAAATATTAAATTACATACAGACGCTAGCGTTTCGAGCTTATTACTCTCACCAGTGCAAAAAAGTAACAATTTCAGACAGTCGGGAGGGGGGGGGGGGTCACGAACCTGGTTCACAGTATCAGCCTGGAATCTGCAACATGTCTATTTGAAGAGTTAAGGTTAAGGAGGCATGAGATGAAATTGAAATTCAAGAAATCTTGCTTTATTTGTGTCCTATCACTATGGATGAAATGCAAGCAAATATGAAACATTTCAATTTTCGAACAAGAGGATGTGCTTATGTTAAACACTTTAACACACTTGTAAGAAATTTAACTTTAAAGAATATTTATTAATTGATGTCTAATACCTTCACAAAAAGCGTGTACATACAAATATATAAACATACACATACACCTAATTTTATATAATGAGAGATTTTCTTTGATATTTTTAATTGGTAGCTTATTTAATTTACTCGAACATTGCCATTAGTTTCCCATTATTTGAATCTGGTAGTTATATGCTTCGAATATCGTAGCCCTCTACGCGGAAAAGCTTTACAATCCGTGTCAACCGCTGCTTTTAAGCTTGTTTTATATATAGAAACATTTAACGATTGAACAATGCAATTTTCGGGTTTTTACAACGTTGTTAATGTATATTTTTACAAAGCAGTGCAGAATTGCATGCTTTTAAATTTCTTGTTCTTCTATGAAATTCAATTAAATATAATACCACTATTGACGTAAGAGCACCGCCTAGCAGTAATAATACAAGCCAACTCGGTATGAGACGTTCTGAAAATTATGGGATTGGCTTTCAATTAGACGCTTTATACAATTTGTGATGATGGATTATAAAGGTTATGCTAAGTCGGGTATACAAATTGTACACCTCCTTCATTTGGCTCTACTCACTTGCGGTTGACGTGGTATATGATATCGTTAAGCATACTTATTTCATAAGCATTCAAATTATTGTATCGGTTGAGCAATTTACAACAAAGCCATGTTTGTAATAGTTATAGAAGAATTGCGCTTGTTCTAGATTCAGTGACGCATGACCAGTGAGTCTCAACAAACAGGTTGATATTCGAGCCGGAGTCATGCAAGTTTAGTGTTCATTTTTTAGATGGGTCTCCCTTCCTCTGATATGGGCATTCAATATGTCGGTCCTCGATAAAGAACATAATGATATATAATATTTATACTAAAGTAAAGTGATTTTTTTCGATTACAGTGACGGCTATTGCTTTATATTTAAAGGCTCAATATATAAATATTCTCCGATAACGATTCATGCTTATTCTTGATGCATGTTATCAATAATTTCTATATTTTTACCGACTCGAGAGCTTCTCCTAACATCATCATCCACAAACATATTTGAATGTATTTTCAGGCTCACACTCATACAACTGCCATCAAAATTGCTTGGGTATCCCCGTCGGCATTCCCCGGTAGGGGCGCCTCAGGCAGTCAGCAATAAACTTACTCCTCCCCAAAGAGGGGAGGCGAAGCCTGGGAGGGTGGACCTCCTAGAACTGCACCGGACAGACCCACGTAAACCGAGTAGCCTTCTTCATAAGATAACTATTTCTTCGTAGCACCGTTATCACTTTATTATTTTATATTTCTATTGTGTTTTGTTATTATAGATTTCTAGCTATTAAGAGAACGATTCAGTCATCTTATTTTCTTAGGGGTTGTTTAAAACTACATTTTCCTAAGGTAGTCTTTCCAGACACTTTCATTCTTTTGTTACTTGAAAGAGCCAGTAGAAATTACACGAACACAAGGTACTTAACTAGAGATTTTATTAAGTAAAATTATAGAAGTAATGGTTCGAAAGAGGTTGTTACTTTACTTTGATTCTATTTTCACTTCTACTGATTAGTCATGACGACTCTATTTATGAAGTCAGGAAGAGCAGTGCAGTCAAGGAATAGAATAGATCACCATGACAACACCTTATTTAGTCTTACTCGGCATGGAGTTGATATTGTTTTTCTTGTGGGAGTTGTTTTTATTAAGTCCGTGATCTTTCGTTTTCTTTTGGCTCTTCTATGTTCTGCTGCCGGTTGTGGTATCAGAACCTGAAACATGTCAGATTTGACATACATTATACCTTCGTCTGAGCAATTGTTATCGACAGCATATAAATATTGTTTACTTATTTGATGTAGCTGTCTTTGATCGATGAACTTTGGTCTCTTGATCATGTATATCGTGATTCCGATCTGTGTATCCACTGTTCTTGTTTTCAAAGAGAGCCTGCATTTGAAAACACGTGAAAAACTTTCTCGACAACTTTTTAATTGGTGTTTAGTTTTACTACTTCAGAATTGACATTTCCAATTTTTTGTAGGCAGAATTTATATGCAAATTCTATTGAAACTGTTCCATCAAGTCCGTACACATTGGAGTGTTTGTGTATATAATTACATACGTTTTTAAGTTTTACTTTTGAATATGATGTTTACCATTAGTTTTCACATGAATTATATTCTTTTACAAGTCACGCTTTTCGACATTTTGTTCGTATTTATTATTATTGGTCTGTCTAGCTGTCTCCACATGTGAATATTTATTATTAACAGATGTCAGCCTGAGTCAATTTGACTTTATGGTTTACGTAATAGTTTTATTTGTATATATCCTGATATGTTTATTTTCGTGACTTTTAGTTATTTTTAGAAAGCTCGTTTTATTTATAAATGTATCTATGCAATGTGTACTTTGGTGTCCGATCTACCTCTAATTTAGACACTTTTTATTTTATATGGAAGATCTTTGTACCAATGCAATTATCATGAGCACAGAACACCGTTTAGATAGCAAGATATATTACTTTGGTTTACCAGATTTAGTTGAATTATTTATCGTTTTGTGGCGTATTTTACTTATATGTGAGACACCGCTTTACTTGATATAACTTGAAGCTTAGCACACACTAATAAAACGTTGGCAGTCTTCTGCAATATATTGAAGCGTTAAATTAGGTTCATTCTCAAGTTTATTATGAACGCTTCGTCTAATTTCTGAATCAGTATTTGCTATTACACCTTGTGCAAATATTACGCCTTTGAAGTTATTATCTGTTAATTCTGATAATTTAAAGTCATTGTTAACTATAATAAAGAAAATTATGTAGTCTTTGTCATCGTTACCTGTGATGTTCATACATTCCCTCCTTTTATGAAATAGAATCGTTTTGAGGTAATAATTTAGTTTATAATTGTACAACTAAAGTAAATATGAGGTCATCGTCTTGTATAGGTAAATTATAATTGACAAATTTGGTATGTTAAACAAATTTTATGATCTTAGCCTTACAGACAATAACGATTTGAAATCTAGAGAAAACGACATAATGTTTTTATTCCTGGAATAACAGATTATACTTCAGGTATAACGTCTGTCTACGAACTAGCATTTTACCTTTCCGTTGTCATGGTGACGAATAATGTGTCCGCTGTTCGTTCGCATCAAAGTTTTAGACGTTTTCTTTTTCTTTCGATTGTTCTATTCTTTTAAACATTCGATTCCATATTCAGACACAAATGTTACTGAGCGTATCTGACATTTCGATGCACACATTTTTGAAAGAAATCTTGCAATCGGGCAACATTCATATTTATATTTTCTTTAAACTATTGTTGTTTCACATTTCCGTTAAGCATACTGCGCGCTCGACGTTTCCGATTATTGTATTTTTATTGTATTGCCACATATACATGGGGATAGTGTATAGATATAAAAAGACAATTATTTCAAATTCATCAAATTGCAGAAATATTGAAAAAACATTGACGACTAGACCGACCGGGATAAATTTGTGTAAAATTTAGTTTTAACGGTTTCTAAACTCTTAGTGTTTCCGTCTTCCTTTTATTGTATTTCATTCCGAATTTAGGGTTAGTTATAAGGCATGTAATTTTACCATATGTATCAAATATTACCTCTCTTTCAGTGTTTATGTATATACACAATTACTTACCTTTCACTCAGAAAAAAATCGCTGGCCTCTATTTAAGTATATACTGCGAGCATACCCTGAGGTAGTTATGAAAATACTAACGTTATTTAAGTATTAAGCGAGAAAGTCATGAGAAAATGATATTTCCACTTGTATTATATTTTTACAACAAGATTACATATTATTATCAAAACAATATTAGTTTTCAGGAAGGTAATTTTAATAAGATATATTTTTTATTTGTTCCAATGAAGCCAAGGATTGATCACTCTAATGTTAAGTAATATGAAATATAAACTAATTAGAGACTGTATATACTAGAATGAAAAAGTGGTTAACTTGCTCAGTTATAAATTTACCGACATATGTCATAGTATTGTTACTATTTTATTCACATATATATTGCTAAGAAACTTAAATGTTATTATTAATAATTTACTTAATCAGTAATTAAGCATTTGGTTATCATTTTACTTAAATATAACATTTTTAAAGACAATTACATTACATATTATTCCCTAAGAATTGAGTGAAATATGTATTATTTGATGTTTTCATTAATTAAGTCAGATCAACACAAACTTCCTATATTAAGTACCCATTTCTATTGATTTCAAACTCAGAGATGTATTCAACAAAATTCAAATCTATCTGTGGGGGAAGTATAGTTTTTAACAGTGTATTGCTTTATTTATGTACTATTACAATAGCTTGGTTGCATTTAATTAATGACAATGTAATTTTTTAAATTACAGTGTTAAGTCTCAAATTAGGTTAGAATATATTTTTTTTCTTTTACTTTAAATTAGATATATCTAAATTTACTTTGTGCAAACAAGTGAGGATAATTACAGATTTCATATTAAGGGGATTGAAACAAGTTGTCATGATGGCCAACGCTTTAGCTAAGCATAAGTTACATTTTTTTGAAAATAGCTTCAACCCGTCCATGCACATAAGGTTGTTTATTCTTTGTTCTTTGTCTGTAAACTTGAATATGACACCACATTTTCATGAGTATGTAGTTGAGTGGAAACATGGCTGCAATAAATAGAAGTGGTGATAGGGAGTCTCCTTGGATAATACCTCTCTGTATTTTTATCTCAGTCAAGTGTTGTCCTCCAGCTGCCATGTTCTCATTGCTTTCTTAATGAGATTAATAATCCTGTAGAATCCATTGAACATGTTTAAGCATTTCATGATCCATGCTTGAGAGATTCTGTCGTAGGCGTTTTTGTAGTCAATCAATGACTCAGATATGTTCCTTTTTCTACTTTTCACCTCATTTAGGATATTTTGATTTAGGCATAACATATCATGCGTCCCTCTTTTCCCTTTCCGGCATCCGTTTTGTTCCTCGGAGAGCAGTACGAGTGTTCAATGTGTGGTTAATTTGTTCTATCAGTTTTACCGCTAGGATTTCCCACATTATTTGTAAACAGGTTATTGGTCTATTGTTGCCTCGGATCGTTCCCTTTTTGGCATCTTTTTATATTAGCGCTGTCCTTAATTTGGTCATGTTATTATTATTATTATTATTATTATTATTATTATTATTATTATTATTATTATTATTATTATTATTATTATTATTACTGGTTCTGTAGTTATTATTATTATTATTATTATTGGTAGTAGTAGTAGTAGTATTAGTTTAGTAGTATTGTTACATAGTCTCGAAAAGGGAGCGCGGCACCCAAAGGGGATTTATTGCATAGTCAATGTTCCTGCCTGGACCGCGGCAGTTCTCACAGACCACTTAAACAAGTGGTTACGGTCCCAAAAAGGCATTTGTTACATCGTCGTTGGAAAGAGGTGCGGCACCAAAGGGGCAATTGTTATATAACGCTTGTGAATTAATCCTCTCGTAACCGAAACAATACGAAAGCTTACGAGAAGATTATGAAGCGGTTTCAATCTTTTTTTAACACTGTCTGTAAAGCACTTTAAAGCGACATTCTTAACAGGCACTTTTAATACACATTTTCTTACATTCTTTTCTCGTTAAAATATCTGCTCCTTAACCTTTCAAATTAAATATTTTAAGCATAGTTCTTTTTTTAATTCTTTATACATTTTAAACATTGTGTTCATTAGGCATATTCGATTTTTAGTTTTTCAGTTTTACAGGTTGTTATGCATAAAAAAGTTACCTTACGTTTTCTTTCGTCGTCTGGTCGTGATCGCCGATTGATACCGTCGATTTCGTGGTGTCTCCCTGACTGTGATCGGTGTTGAAGATATTCGATCTGTGGATAAATTTTATCGACAGGCAGAAGAAAAACGTGGAGACGATTCTTCTCAGAGAGATTCAATCTTTTATTCGTGCGTTGCGAAAAGGGTTTTGTTTCCATTCATTCCGTGGTCCTTATTCACTCATTCTTCCTGCTGGGGGATGCGACGTTGCACAGGAAATGACCGCTGGATCTCCAAGAGATACAGCCATTATGACAGGCGATTACATTCTCGATTGTCCGGGTCGCTTCTAACCAAATTCAGGACCCACAGAGAATGTCCACCGTCCCGTTCGCTACCAACCTAGTAACTGATTTCCCAAACCTTAGTTTCTCACGAAAAGAAGGAGTGACGTCAAAGTCATTTGTCCTGTCATACAGATCATCACCAGAACTGGGTTGACCTTTATTGAAATTCACCTTTGAAGTTGGCCAAGTCTCACCAGCTGTTATGACTTCTCTGATGACAAATCTATCTGTCCCAAAATTGATGTCCCTTCGAACTGCATCTAACGCCCCGTATGCCTGAAAGGGAGTAGGTCCACTAGTTTTTATTGTGAGAAGGGGTGAACTTAGTTCGCGTTAGTAACAGTATTATTTGTATTTATACTAGTATTATTTTTATAATAATTATTATTGTTGTTATCATGCGTGACGCCACATTTGTAAATGACATTTGTAAATGACATTATTTATTAAAAAAAACAAGATGAGATCTAAAAGAAAAAAAAATGAAAGGTATTTTTATATATCTGTATTTAATTCTGATGAAGAAGTATATCTTCGAAAATTCAATTGAAAATAAAAAAGTTAATAAAATTAAAATGCATTGTATGGCGTTCAAATTGCTTGTTATTTTTAATAACTAATATTTCCATATAAACAATGCTTTCTAACCGAGGACAACAACCTATTACTCAAATCGCACCGCCATGTGCCGTCCGAAAAAAAAAAGACTCTCATTCGTTCATTTACATCGAACTGATAACACTAAAAAAAAAAAGATGAGATCTAAAAGAAAAAAAAATGAAAGGTATTTTTATATATCTTTATTTAATTCTGATGAAGAAGTATATCTTCGAAAATTCAATTGAAAAAAAAAAGTTAATAAAACTAAAATGCATTGTATGGCGTTCAAATTGCTTGTTATTTTTAATAAATAATATTTCCATATAAACAATGCTTTCTAACCGAGGACAACAACCTATTATTCAAATCGCACCGCCATGTGCCGTCCGAAAAAAAAAGACTCTCATTCGTTCATTTACATCGAACTGATAGCACAAAAAAAACAAGATGAGATCTAAAAGAAAAAAAATGAAAGGTATTTTTATATATCTTTATTTAATTCTGATGAAGAAGTATATCTTCGAAAATTCAATTGAAAAAAAATAAGTTAATAAAACTAAAATGCATTGTATGGCGTTCAAATTGCTTGTTATTTTTAATAACTAATATTTCCATATAAACAATGCTTTCTAACCGAGGACAACAACCTATTATTCAAATCACACCGCCATGTGCCGTCCGAAAAAAAAAGACTCTCATTCGTTCATTTACATCGAACTGATAACACAAAAAAAAACAAGATGAGATCTAAAAGCAAAAAAAAAATGAAAGGTATTTTTATATATCTTTATTTAATTCTGATGCAGAAGTATATCTTCGAAAATTCAATTGAAAAAAAAAAGTTAATAAAACTAAAATGCATTGTATGGCGTTCAAATTGCTTGTTATTTTTAATAAATAATATTTCCATATAAACAATGCTTTCTAACCGAGGACAACAACCTATTATTCAAATCGCACCGCCATGTGCCGTCCGAAAAAAAAAGACTCTCATTCGTTCATTTACATCGAACTGATAGCACAAAAAAAAACAAGATGAGATCTAAAAGAAAAAAAATGAAAGGTATTTTTATATATCTTTATTTAATTCTGATGAAGAAGTATATCTTCGAAAATTCAATTGAAAAAAAATAAGTTAATAAAACTAAAATGCATTGTATGGCGTTCAAATTGCTTGTTATTTTTAATAACTAATATTTCCATATAAACAATGCTTTCTAACCGAGGACAACAACCTATTATTCAAATCACACCGCCATGTGCCGTCCGAAAAAAAAAGACTCTCATTCGTTCATTTACATCGAACTGATAACACCAAAAAAAACAAGATGAGATCTAAAAGAAAAAAAAATGAAAGGTATTTTTATATATCTTTATTTAATTCTGATGAAGAAGTATATCTTCGAAAATTCAATTGAAAAAAAATAAGTTAATAAAACTAAAATGCATTGTATGGCGTTCAAATTGCTTGTTATTTTTAATAACTAATATTTCCATATAAACAATGCTTTCTAACCGAGGACAACAACCTATAATTATATATATATATATATTTATATATATATATATATATATATATATATATATATATATATAATTAATTTATTACTGTTTTGATATATATATATATATATATATATTAATATTATATGGTATATACATATTTTTATTTATGTTTTCTTCCCGAAGAAAATCATGAGGCGAAATGCATATTAAACCATCACATTAAAAGCATTTAACCTGATAGTTTCCTTTATGAATTAAAAATAAACGTTTGTATCTGGTTAACTTACCATAATTATCTTTCATACTGCTCTCACAATATATATATATATATATATATATATTACATCATATGCATATATATATATATATATATATATATATATATTACATCATATGCATATATATATATATATATATATATATATATGCATATATTACATCATATATTGTGATTGAATTTTATGATGAATGCATAATTTCATTTTGTCGCAGATTTACTACAGCCGCCTATGAGAAAATGGCAACATCGATCCCGAGACGTTTATCACTATTTATGACACAGCTAGAGAGACCAATAATATGATTATAATGGCTTTTAGAATTGACTCTAAAGTCCAGAACAGATCGAAATCGCCAAAGCTATTCATCACATTGAGGATGCAATTATTCATCGCAGACGTCAATGGTCAACAAATCTTTGAGGTTACGTTCCTAACTCTGACCTACGAGAACATTAAGAGAGTAATTAGAAGTCATTTTGATGTTAGATCTACGCTGTATGAAGCAAAACGACACAAGAAAAAAATTAATCGATATATTTTGTAACTCCACGCTTTGGTAACTATGTGTAATTCATGTATTTAAAAGATAACTTTTCTTATGTTCGTGTTAAAGGTCTGTTGGTTGGTAATGCTTTTAATAATCACTCGAATATTGCGTGTTATATGTATTTAAAGTAGATTGAATAGTTACTCCTGAATAAGCATATGAACCCTCAACTTACGGCAACCAAAAACAGTTTATCTTTGAATTAAATTCTATGTTACACTACACAATGCAAATCACCTCTTTATTATTTCTTGTTATTGATAATATATATATATATATATATATATATATATATATATATATATTATCATAGTTCACTCCAACCAAGGCAAGCTGCCACTGTAGACGTAAAAGACTACTTAGAATTAGTGTGTAAGTTTTGGGGGTCCTCCTATATTGTGAGCTGTGCAACGAGATGTCTGTATATATTAGTTTCAAATTTCTGCATGTCAGTACAGTCGTAGAATCAGGAGGCAGAGAGGGAATACCAGAGGCCGGCAGCACGAGGAAATAAGCCATTGGAGTAGAAGGATCTCCGGCATCTTGGGGACCTCCACAGTAAATGGATGGGACTTAGCTGATTTTCGGGTTGGTTTGGTGTATTTACGTTGATGGGACACTAGAGCAGTAAATTTATCAGAACACAATCCATTGAACAGGCACAAGTATGCAACATTGCAGCGATAGAACAGGGGCTGGAACTAGGTGGATAGTGAGTGGCCTATAAAGTTGGTGACTCTTTTTTGGGCCTCGTCTAAAAGGGAGAGACAAGTCAGATATGCACCAATACTCCATGCATGGGCGGATGGTGGCTTTGTAGAGATATAGGATAATGTCAAGTGTTAGAAGTTTACTAGCTCTTCAGAAATTCGTTTCTTAACTCGGGAATCTTCCTTGTGGTCTAAATGAGCGCATTATGGCCTTACGTTTTCCTCGGTTTGGTCAGAGATATGCAACTCGTTTTTCTTTTTACTCCTACATTGAACATCCTACTTGAGCTAATAGGATCATTTCATAAAGATCATAAAAGAGTTATCGTCACTGCTCTACGAGATGATTAAATTGTTTTTCTGGGGAATTTCAATGCGAGGGTTGATAGGAACTATCAAACATGGCGTCCACTCGGACGTTATGGAGTAGGAAGTTTTAATAAGAGCCGTTTGCGTTTACTGCAAATATGTTCGGAGCTAGATTTAGGGATAACTAACAGGAGTGACCATCTGAAATCAAAGTATAAGAACACATGGATGCATCCACAACCCAAGCAATGACATTTGATCGATTACGTTATCATCCGAAAACGCGATCTACAGGACGTCTGCAAGGTCGGAGTAAAAAGGAATGCCGAGTGCTGGACAGATCATTATCTGGTGTGTGCTGACATGAAGTTTGTGACTAGGCCGAAGAGGCGATTCGGCGACGTCAAGCTTCCTTGTAGAATAAATGTTGCAAAGGTGAAAGATGACAAAACTTATTATGGTCTCTTTGTACAATGAGGAACATGAGTGCGGCAACAATGGAGGTATCGCTCTTTTGAGTGGGACAAGAAAAAATATTTACCAGAATCCCATGGAATCGCCTGAATTCCTACATCTGGGTTTTTGTTCTTCTTGATAGTCAGTGTGGCTTTAGAAGAATTAGGGTATAACTGACAGGATCTTTACGGCGCGCCAAATGCAAGAACAGTATATTGAACATCGTCTAGACCTTAATCCGGCTTTTGTTGATCTGCCGATCGCGTTCGATTCAGTTAATCGAGGTGCGCTGTCTAAGATATTGAGTAAGTTGGGATGCCCTTCTAACTTTTTCAGACTCCTTCGTGAGGTGCACAACAGCATGAAATAACGTGTACACTGCAATGGATATTACTGTGAACCCGTTGCAGTTGGCAATGGTGTTAAACAGGGTAATATACCTGCACCTACTTTGTTTTCACTCTATTTTGCTGTAACTCTGTCATTAGCTTTCAATAACTCTGAAAAAAGTGTGTATGTTCAATTTCGCACATCGGACGTTCTTCAATGTTGTTAGAAATTTGTTCTATGCAGATGACGTTGATATTGTAGCTCACTCGCAGACTTATATGCAGGATTTCATGGGTCGTTCTGCATGGGAGTGTAGATGCATAGTTCTCAAAATAAGCCTGGGCAAGGAAAATGCTATATTTGACCCGGTCCCTGGCAACCCGTATCAAAAACCGGATATATCTCTTGACGGACACAGACTGTCTGCAGTGGGTCGTTTTATGTATCTGGGTAATGTTATTTCGAGTAACGGGTCGTTGCACCCTGATAAGTAGAATATGCTGGCGTGTCATTTTGTCATTTGGAAAAGCGGATATGGACACTACGTGAGATCAGGCTGGAAACTAAGATCTCTGTGTATTATGCCTATGTTTTATTAACTTTGTTATATGCTTGTGAGTCCTGGACAACTTACAGAACTCATATTTGCTTACAAGAGCGTTTCCAGCAGAATTGCCTTCAGCATTTGCTTAACATACATTCTGATAGCTTTACCCCTGACACCGAATTGCTGGAAGGAACTGCTGTTCAAAGCATTGAGTCTCCTATAAGTAAATGCAGACTTCGTTGGATTGGTTATCTTATTCGTCTTACTGATGAGTGATGTGGAACCAGCTGAGAATACTCGCCGACAGAACCAACTGCGTAAGCGATTCAAACATTGTCTAAAAGACAAAAGGAAGTGGTTTGGAATTGATCTTAAAGGATGTAATGGGGTGGCTGTAGATGGGTCAAGGTAGAGAAAAGCGATTTTTGCAAACGGTAAGATGACACATCAGCAGCAGAAGAGAGTATTGATTTACTCCTCTCCAGGAGTTAGGCACAAGGCTAGTTTTTATCTTACTCTTACAAGTAAGATGTGACCCAATGTCGGGTCGGGAAAGTGGGGTTTAAAAATTGCCTGGGCAGCCCCGTCGGCATTCCCCGGTAGGGGCGCCTCAGGCAGTAAGTAATAAACTTACTCCCCCCCAATGAGGGGAGGCAAAGCCTGGGAGTGTGCACCTCCGCGAACTGCACAGGACAGACCCATAGACCGGCGTAAATCAAGGCCCGAAGGCCAAGACAATACCAGTTTATGGGGTGCAGTATCCATCGGAACAGATACTACACTTTGATCTTAGCCAAAAGACCAAGAAGTTTATTTATCATTAATGTAAAAATACAAAAAGTATATACAAAAATGGTGTGGCACAAGGCCAAACAAGGGTATGGGGTAGAGTGGGAGTCGGGGGTCGTCCACCTTGTCTAAAACCCTAGAAACTAGTTTCAGATACCACAATGCCACATTCACTCTATGGACTTAAGCTACTTAAAATATCCCCAGGTGTTGAAATGAATGTTATTTACAAAAAGTATATACATGTGTGATGATGGAAGTGGGAGAACAAAAACTAGGCCTTAAATAATTCCCCCAAAATAAATAAAAATAAAAGGGATGGTAAAAATAAAAAACAAAATAAGATGCTAATTATGGTAGGTTAGTAGGACCCCCCCATCCTATCTAAGATATGAACTGCTCGCTGTCTTCTGGTAAAAACCGAAAGCATGAGAGTCAGTTCCTAAATAGAAGTGGGCGTTTCTATACGGACAAAAGAAATGGTGGGATGGGTTTTTCGGGATGTGCGGTGTCCTTCAGGATAAGTACTATTAGGTCGGGTCAGGGATACAAAGTAAAACAGGGAGCGGCCATCCTGGAGGAGTTCTGACACCTAAAATAAAGATGGGGACAGAGAGCTCATTTATACTACTAGCTAAAATGGGCTGATCCAACAGTTTGGATGGTCATAAAAGAGCTTTTCATAAAGACCTAAGGTCGGCGCGTGCCATGCCTAGGCAGGGAACACGAACTCGAATTTATTCCGCGTGAACACGCATAAACTAGCAGTCTGTATCCACCTACTTTTGAAAAGTGAGGTAGGCAACCTCCTTCTATCAGATTTGATTTTGATTTTAAGCTGATGCTTAAAATACAAAATCAAATGGTGATTAGAAGGCGGCATCCCCCACGCCCTATGTCTAAGCGTGAAGTATACACAACGAGTCTAGTTACTACTAAAATCGCGAGAAAAACCATACGTTTCTCCCTGGGCCACAAGGGGTCCATGTTGAAGACAACGGATGCTAAATCCAGGCACGTCACCCGCTCGGTGGTGATGCGAGCCGTCACCTCGTTGACATACGTCCAATATTCACGAAGTTTGGAGCAGGTGAAAAAGGCGTGCTCAGCCGTGTCGATTTCATCGTCCTCGCAACGTGGGCAAAAGGGGTCCATAACAAGACCAATATTGAACCGTATGCCATTGAGGGGTACCACATTTCGAACCAATCGCCAAGTCAGAGAGAACCCAGTATTGTTGAGATGGCTCCGGCCTGGCGCCCAATTTCACTGAGAGCGAACTTCCTCCTCCGACAATCCAAGTCGCTCCCCAAGAGGATCCGAAGCGGTCCCCACCACTAATTCACGATATAGTGTTTTCCTAAACCGGGCGAGGTCACTGGACCCAGGCAGCACTCTGAGCGCAGCTCGGCATTCATTGAAGAACTGCGATTGACCTCTTGGCTTACGACGGCATTCAACCAAGTGGTCAGGGATGAGGTTGGGAAAAGCGTTCCCAACCTCAGGGCCCCACGCAGACTCTTCTGTCAAGGTTCGGCTCAGGAATGTTAACCTCTCGGCATACATATGGCTCGCCAAGTCGGGCATTCCCAAGCCCCTCACATCAGGACGTTGAGTACAGACCTGTCTACGGACTAGCGGCTTCCCCCTCTCCCACAAAAGCGAGAAAAGGAGACGCGTCAAAACCGCTCGGCGGTCCGCAGGCAGAGGTAGTACAGCCAAACGGTAAAGGATGAGTGGAAAGACGTACGTAACGCACGCCTCAGCTCGTCCTTTAAGGGAAAGCCCCCTTCGAAGCCAAATCATCACAGACGCTTCGACCTTAGACTGTACTTCCGACCAGTTCTTATCAAGCTGGAGACCCGGTCCGAACCATACGCTGAGGATCCTAACCGGGCCATCTACCCAGTTGAAAAGGCCCAGGAGCGCAGCCGCGCCACTCCAGGCAGCCAACCTTAGGCCATTGGATTTGCTAAGGTTGACTACGCCCCTGTAACATCTTCGTACCATTTGAGTGCCCTATTCACCGCGATAATGTCTCGAAAGCTCGACACGAACACGGTGACATCATCGGCATACGCGGAAACCCTGGCTCGCGCACTGCCAGGAAGAGCAATACCGCGTAGGGCCAGTACAGTCTTCCCCATCCTGAGCCTGCGGAGAAAAGGCTCCAATGCGAGGACGTACAGCAGAGGAGACAACGGACACCCCTGTCGTACCGACCGAGAAACGGCAAACGACTTCGATCGCATCCCGTTTACCTGCACCACTGCCGTCGGCTCGCGATACAAAATGGAGATTTATCTGCGGAAGTCCGGTGTAAAACCGGCGGCCTCTAAAACAGATCCCAAGAACGGATGGTCGACCCTGTCAAAAGCTTTGGACTGATCTAAATTGATCAGCGCGGCTTCCGTGTCGTCTTCTAATCCCTCTATGACCGTGCGTATCAGATGCTAATTGTTCTGAATCGATCTCCCCTTCACAGCGTAATTCTGATCAGGTTCGACCAATTCACCAATAACAACCTGCAACCGATTTGCAAGAACTTTGGCCAAAATCTTTAAATCTGTGTTTATCAGAGTTATGGGCCTATAGTCATCTAAACTCCCACCATCTGTGCCCTTTTTCTGAAGCAATGTGATCACTCACTTGGTGACTTGACCAGGGATAGACCCCTGTTCAAACCAGTGATTGAACACATTGACCAGAATAGGTACGAAGATGTGCGACAGCCTCAAGAACAATTCATAACGCAAACCACCAAGTCCCGGTAATTTGTCGTAACGCGTCCATCACAACTAGCCGCTCGGGCCGCCTCCAGGCGGGGCGAGTGAGCTAAATAGTTGCCAAAGTCCTCGACGCGGAGTCTGGGCAGTTGGGTAAAGCGATCCACGAAATGTTCACGAACCCCCTCGCAAATCTCCAGAGTCGACACAAGGGTGTCTTCCCGGGTGTTTGACTTGACGAATTAGACCGACCGAGTTGCGACGTAGTGGAGCTCTTCGCTCTGCAGCGTCGACATTCCCAGCTTCGTTGGACATTCTATTTAACCTAGATCTAACTACTTGACCCTCATACCGTACGTTAGCCGCACGTTTCAGGTCCCTCTTAGTTAGTTCTATTTCTAGGGAATCCCCCCCTCCAGCCACCGCCCGGGCCAACTTATTTTCTAAACGCTTTTTCTTCCGCCTTATTTAGAGCGAGACGTTGGCTATATTGCACAGAAAAGCGCCTAATGCCACATTTGGCGTTAACCCATCACTTACTCCCGGTAACCGCCCCCACTAATCCCTTTTGAAAGTTAAGAGTTAGCCTGTCCCGGAAGTCACGTATCTCCAGTAAGGAGGTATTTAACTTCCAGTACCCAGCTGACTTGTGAGACTTAGGACCTAAATCCATACTGGCCACAAGTAATGTGTGGTAAGTATGGCTTAACCAGTGAAAGGTAGGGCAGGTGATATAGTCTACGTTGCCTCTTCTAACTAACAACCGATCCAAGTAAGTACTTGGAACGGGAGGCCCATTAGATAGCCACGTCCACATCTCCCGCCCCGGGGATCGATACAAAATCTGTCGACCAGATCGCATTGTGCCATCAGATCAGACAGACATGTCTCACAGCCATTCGACCCTCTATGCCCACCCACCTTATCTATCTTGGGATCAAGGATGGCATTCCAATCTCTCAGTAAAATTAGCCGCTCCGAACCACCGAGGAACCCCTCCAACACCCGGAAAAAGGAAACCCTCTCCCGAATGGAATTAGGCGCATAAACCGCGACGATTCGAAATCTGGCACTTTCCACGGCAACATCAGCCACGACCAGTCTGCCATCAGCATCCGCGTGAACAACGTTTACCCTTGCTAACAGAGTGCGTCTTACTAACAGATAAACTCCCCGAGCATCACGATCACCGAAAAAACATCAGTCGGTGATCGTCAATCGAAACATAGTGAGTTTCCTGTACCGCAGCCACATCTATGTCAAAGGACTTGAGATCCCCCAGTATGCGGGCTGCTTTGCTTAAGGATCTCAAGCCCCTTGTCTTCAAACTTCCTAACTTCAAGTTCGTATCCATCTGGTCTAGTCAGTGTCAACCACCGGCCTGAAGTCTTTTTCAGTTAGGATGCCGCAGGGATGCCCGATATTGCCAGTTAGCAATTCTGACGACGCACGGCCGTCTCGGGAGATGCCTCCGACATCCAGCGGGAAAGTTAATTTTAGGGCCCTATAAAATGAGGGGTGGATGTAGAGAGGAACCCTCCCTTAAAACTTGTCCCCCAACTCTTTGAAGGCAGTCGTGCCCTACCTCCACAAAACTCAGGCTAGGGATAGCCCCCTTGGCAGCCTCCAACATTCGCCACATAGCCCTCGTACGTCCTTTCTTCGCATTACGCACGAAGGTTATCAGCAAGGGGGCGTCCGGGAAGTTCTTCGGATTGGATACATCGGATTCCTGCGCCTGGGTCAGGAGCTGTAGCGGTCGAATGGCACCACGCTGTCGGTTGTTTAGTTCGGTAACGGCATGATGTATGTCTACATCACAGATCAGGTCCTTGATAGGCAGGGGAATCCTTTAGCTTTCCTATCTCTTGTAGGAGAGGAAGACGCAGATCTGTGCGTCTTTGCTGGTTTTGAGGGCTCCGGCTCTTTTTTCTGGGACAGAGAGCGGGAGCCAGCTTGGGGGATTTCATTGGGAGAGGGGGATTTCTGCTGAGTAGTGGGTTTGGGTTTCGGGGTTTCGGGGGACTGAGCAGAAGAGATGGTCATCTCTTCAGGCTTTGGGACGGGGGTTTGGCGCCCAGCCTCTTTTACTTTCTTCACTTTACGCGTCGCCTTCTTTATCTCCCTGTTCGTTTCTTGGCTCTCTGTCACAAGAGCCGGCCCAGCGTCTTCCTCCATTTTATCCCCTTCCGAATCTGAGGATGATGTAGTAGATAAGGGGACCTGCTGCTTTCTTTTGATGGCCGCTGCCGAGACAAATGTTGATGGCTGCAGCCCCTTGGTGGGCATGTCTTCATGCGACGACCTCTGGGGACCTCCTTTTTTGACAACCTTGCTCTAGCCCTCCTCATCGGTATTTTTGCCTCGCATCCCTTTTACATCAGGGGGCTGCACCGGTTTGGAGGAAGTCTTCTGAGGTCTGGAGCCAGACCCTCCTTTTTTGACGACCTTGCTCCAGCCCTCCTCATCGGTATTTTTGCCTCCTCCGGTCGCTGGTGGAGGAGCTGCTGGCATCGCTGGAACTCCTCCCGGGACTGCGACAGAAACGATCTTCTTGTTTGGCATCTTTTTGTGACAATTCTTTGCCATATGCCCCTACTGTTCGCAGTACAAACAATGTGGCCTCCTGCCCTCTACTATGATTGACATGGACCAGGAGTCGCACTTGAGCAGGGGCGGGATGTTGTTAAAGCCGTCCCGGTCCAATCTCATTTTAATTTGGTAGTCCCCTACCACCAGGTTACGTGGACCACGGACCGGGATTATGGCTTCGACGTCCCCATACTGACTCAGAACGGCACCAAGCTGTTCTGAGTCTATAAAGCAGGGGACGCCAAGGACTCTTATTGTGGTCCTTCGCCTGCTAAAGTACTCCGGCCTGAGGATTAAATTTGTATGCCTCAGGTCGGTCCTGTGGCCACTTTCTCGGCATCTTGTCCTGTTGGGACAAAGATGTCACATGTGGCGAACCCTCTTTTGCACAGATACGAAGCTGGGAATTTAGTTCGAAAAGAAGGTCCGTCATTCTTTCTGGGGTGACACCAGCCAACCCCTTGGTCTTGGAGTCGATGGTGACTAGCGAGACAATCTGTTTCGCTAGCCTGTCTACCGCCCCGGGCTCTGCTTTGATGATACTACCGTCGGTCAGCTGTTTGTATTTGGTTTCAAACAACCGACGGTAGTCCAAAGGGCTAAGCTGGGACTGGGGCCCCACTTGTCTTTACTTGTTGGTGTTGGTGTTGCCGGCGACTTTTGCCCGGGAGGGATATGCCATATGTTGGTTTCCTCAGCTGGGTTTGATGAGAGGGACGGCCACTCCTTAGGTGAAGCTGATGGTGTAGAGACTTTGGGAGTGGCCACTTTAGTCCCTTGCTGAGCCCTTCCAGCCACGCCAACTGCTCCAGACTTTCGGTCAGTTTTAGCGACCCCCTTCCTTGGCCTGGATTGCCGCATGCCAGGCTTGGCCGGTCCCTGAGAGGGAACATCCATCCTGGATCTGCTGCTACTGTTGCTGCTGCTTCTGCTGCTACTGTCGCTGCTAACCGTGTCTCCAAACAGCTCATAGTGCATCGCAGAGATCCGCATTTGAGCAGAGTCCCGGTCGCCGTCGACCGCTGATGTCTGATCTGGGTCGGTGACTCCTTTCCTGTTGAGCTCCACTGACTTCGATGGTCTTAATCCTGCAGGTAGGAGACTTTTCCTCCTACGAGCAGGCGGGCTGACAGTTGAAGCTCGTCGAGAAGTAGGTACGGTGGGGAGTCTATCCAACCGACCGAGATCACCTCCCCGAGTCGGGCTAACTTCACTGCCGGGGACAGCAGCGTGAGTACTAGCAGGGCTACCTCCTAAGGCGGTAGACCCTGATCTACCTCCAGTGCTGGGGACGTCCCCTGAAAAATGCACTTTAAACTTAGACGGGGTCCAAGTAGCTGGTCGCCTCTTAGGCAATCACCAAGTGATTGCCTAAGAGTGGCCTGAATAAATCAGAGACAAGTCAAAGATTTGGTCAAAAAGGCCGAGAAGATACAGGATTTTACACCTTCAGCACATGGAGGAAATATGAAACACCTCATATGCTAAGCTTGCAATTTGGTAACCATGTCACGTGCATGTTTTGTTAGAATGCCCAACCAGTATATTTTTTTCAAAGTCTAGCACGGACAATAGGTGACCTCATTTTTTGGCATCCTCTCAGATCATCACAACACCTCCCATTTTGTGATATAGTCTGTAAAAGTCTGGCAGGACCGAAGAGCCATATCTGCGCCTCTCACTGTAAAATTTCACCCTGATATGATAGCGATTAGACAAAGGCTGTCATATTCAAAATCGAATAGACACCCGGCATATATATATATATATATATATATATATATATATATATATATATATATATATATATATAATTATTTGAAAACGAAAGACGTAATAAAGAAGAAATGGTGGCGTTTGGCAGAATTATAGATATACTAGATGATATATATATATATATATATATATATATATATATATATATATATATATATATATATATATATATATATATACATATATATTCCTTCTATGCACGAGTTCATCTAAAGTTGTTTTATGTTTTGGGGTGCGATGTGTGAAAATGTAAATGTTTGCATTTATATATACATATATATATATACATATATATTTATATATACATATATATATGCATACATATACATATATGTACACACATATATATATACATATATATATATACTTAGTTTTTTGTTTTTTTTCTTACTGCCGATAGGACAGCGTTGTTATTTAGTACTATTCTACTTCCTAAGCTGTTAACGATATGCAGAATATTGCATTCAGTCGCCTAAAATCGATCATGTCCTTATTTATATCTTATAAGTATATATATATATATATATATATATATATATATATATATATATATATATATATATATATATATATATATTAGTGTGGATATATATATATATATATATATATAATATTTAAATAAAATATTGAAATAATAAAACAAATCTAAAGTTACGTACTTTACAGAGTTACTTCAATCATTAAGTGTTTAAATAAGGAATACAATCAAATATTAGAATGACCTTTAATTCTTGGATTCTTAAACGATTACTCTCATCGTCAGAAGGTAATAACAATAAATTGCTAATTATTAGTAAATATCATTTTGAAAATGTACAACAACATTTTTAGTTATGCTTAAAGCAACAATAATCCAAACGATATTTCAATAATGAGCAGAAAGTGATTGTACTCGCGAATATATTAGTTCAGTTGTTGTAAAACCTCGATGGGAACATGATATCATATAGTTGAGGGTAATAGATTTAAATAAAATTCAGGAAGATTTAAAAATGAAACGTAACTATATATGTAGAAAAAGCATGCCACTAGTAAATCTTCCTTTGTATTTGAGTCAGATATGGTGCGGTTAATTCAGCAGATGGGTTGAATATGATTAGAAAAGAAAGAAAAGGACAGGTGAAGCAAAAGAAGAGAAACATTTAAAAAAAAAAAGACTGAAAACACACAAAAAAGTACGTAGAGTACAACAAATCATAAGTAGGCTTATGGCCACGCAAATTCTAGATAGAACAACCACCGGCCATCATCAGCGGGATCACGAAAGTAAAAAGCTCGCGCGAGAACCTCAAGTGATTTTCAATGATGATGAAAAGATTATGAATTACTGGTAATCTAGGTAAACTTGTTGTCATTTAGCCAACAAGGGACTGTTTTTAATCAATGAGAAATAACTGGTAATAACTTCTGTAAAAACTCTAATTGAACGAGAAACAAAATAGTACAGTATTTCCTAATGTTTCTGAATACAAATACTGTAGTATCCTACAGAATGTGACGATGATTTAGTTACAGACACCTACTCTCCATTATAATCAGATTTCTATATCAAGTCTTCATCTTGCTCTTGTTTGTTCAGAATATTCGCTTTTCATCATTTAATTCTTTTGATTTCCTTTTCTTCTGCTTTCTTCCAATAATTGTTTTGTGATACAAATTCATTCTTTTCGTCTGACGTTTTATTGAATATTATTACAGCAGGCATTTGCATTTAAACTTATCCGATTAGGCGTCTCACTTTTATTCTGTAAAAATCATTAGTTTTTTGTTCGTCTCGAAATTCTGACCGCTTTTTTCTGTCTTTTATTTATGCCCTCTCATTTTTTTTTTCGTAGTTCATTTTCATTCTGTTTATTCCTGGTCGGACAGAAGAGACTGAACAAGTGCTTTCCGTCTATATTAAATCGTGCAACACGTGGAGTCGGTATAAGAGTCTGACAGCTGAATATCAACAAAATTACTCGTCTTTCTCTCAGATTATTGCTTAAGCATAAACAACAACAAAAAGGTTTGTTATCCTTCTTTTCATTACCGGACACCGGAAGGCGTTCGTACAATCGTGGTATACGGATGCTACAATGGGGCGGATCGAGGCGAGTGTGATCCCGATCAAAAAGGGCAGATAAACTCGCGCTTACAAACAATTTGCCTTTACGAAATCAAATTATGCCAGTCAACAATAGACAATGATAATGGATATTCTGATGAAGTTAGAATATTATCAAAGAAGTGATCAGCACGATGACAAAAAAAAGAGAGAAAAAACACTCTTGAGATGGTAATAATGGCATAAGGTAAGAATTGGACTGATATGGTGTCTATTATCCGCCATTTTATTGAATAGTTACAGTTTATGAAGTCAACGTCTCGTTTTTATTCGCATCTTTTGCGACAGCCGTAATTACTGGATGTGGTATAGGGAGAAGGAGAGTAGTTTCAATGAGAATACGACGCACGACGATTTGAAAGATATTGAAATAATGTGTATCTGTTATAAATAAGTAAAGAAAGCGATGTTTTGTAAGGATAAGAAAAAGAAAAAAAACAGCGTGCGAAGAAAAAGAAGTGAAGACAAATATAAGTTTGTTAAAGAATAAATATATCCCCAGAGAGAGAGAGAGAGAGAGAGAGGGAGAGATAGAGAGAGAGAGGGTTGTATTGCACATGCACGTGCCTCTTCGGCGACTGATATTTGGTATACATGATTAACATTTCCCTTTATCGTGCGAAGAAAAGAGAAAGGAATACAAATATAAGTTTGCTAAGGAATAAATATATCCCCAGAGAGAGAGAGAGAGAGAGAGAGAGAGAGAGAGAGAGTGAGAGAGAGAGAGAGAAAGAGAGAAAGAGAGAGAGAGAGGTATTACACATGCACGTGGCTCTTCGGCGATTGATATTTGGTATACATCATTAAAATTTCCCTTCATCGTGGAAGCTACTATTGGTATAGCGGGTTCACTGTTGAATAAACGGCTGTACTGATATCACCTTTAAGCACTTGCCTATCTAGCCAGAATAGAGAGCTGCGATACAATAAAACAGTCTCTCTGTGTACAACACATTCGTTCACTTCATCTATCCGTCTCTTGGATTTTCTTCTTTTTCTCCCATCACATCTGACTTATGAGTATTCAATTCAAATCTTTTCAATAAATGTTATCCATGACAAAGTTTCATAACTGAAACGAAATATCAAATCAAAAGAACCACGCCTGCTTAATGTTTGTTGTTGAATTTAGTTTGTTCTTAGCTTATGAACTAATTTCTATTCATGACAACACACACACATTTTCTGTAAGGGATGTTTGCTGTGTCACAATTAATGGCAATTGCATTTGCTAATTGCTAGAGAGTCCAATTCCTTACATACATTATGTCGCCACCTATTTTTATGGACTATGCAAATTTTCATCAGCTTTAGTTGATACTGTTGCGAAAAACAAACATATATATATATATATATATATATATATATATATTTAAATATATTATTAATGCATTCAAATGAGCAAATGAACACTCAATTAATAACATATGAAAAGTATAGTTATAGATTGATTGTTCTTTTGCTCATTGAAATGCACTTTTAATAAATATATATATTCTCTGAATATTGTTATACTACCTCATTGAGCTTGCAATTTTAAACATTTCCGAGTATTATAAAAAGTATATAAAATATATTTGTTGTAAGAACCCATAATTATATATATATACATATATATATATATATATATATATATATATACATATATATATATATATATATATATATATATATATACATATATATATGTGTGTATATATATATATATATATATATATATATATATATAGTATTCATGTATAATATACTATGAGAATATCCTTCCCAGAACTGGTAAAATTAACTATACGAATAGAACAGTTTTTCTACCAATGCATGTCCATTTTTGAAGATGAAAATCAGGAGATAATGATACTAAACCTCATGTCTAGAATTCGTTTTCTAATTTAGATAAGAATCCATTATTTTGATTCTAAAAATGTCTCCAAGAAAAAGTGTAAGCTTAAGAGGCATAAAAAGAAATTGAAATTCAGGGAACCTTCTTTCATTGTGACTATTGTGTATGGATCAACTTCAATTTAGAGCTGATATATTTGAATTTTAAAATAGATGGTTTTGCTACGGAAAAATATAATGTACCTAAATTCTCACAAAGGCGTCCGACCCCTTTTTACCCACTTTACATAAAACTACATTTAACTAAATATAGCTCACATTAACACGCCTTACGCCGATCAGATGTGTCCAAACATTCATACTTATCGGTCAATTAGTTAAAGAGTGAAAGCTCTACATATAAATATATAAACATATACACGTGCCTAATTTTAAATACATAGAGAAAAATATAAATTACTTATACTAATTTGCATACGCAATAGACACATCTTACTTAATTTCACATTCATAGGTATAATACACTCAAAACAGTTATAGTTCAAACAGAAAAAAACACGCAGGGAAATATTGTTAGACAAAGAAACAGACATACATACGTTTATAATATTAGTTATTAGTTTATCAGCAAATATTATGAATTTCTATTTTTTAATTCCTTATTCGTTCGTCTCTTTTGTTCAATATATTACTTACACGCATGTCATTATTTCTAGTTGTTGAAAAAGGGTGCATTTTAGGGAATTTTTATGAATGAAACCGATATTTTTTTTTTATCATGTTCGTATATGTAGGCATATCGAAAGAATGACTAAAGAATATTATTCTTTCATGTTGCAACATGTTAATGTCATCGGAAAAGAACAAGCGTTCGACATACCTGAGTATCGTAGTGTGAAACTAAAATCATCAAATCCTTCAGCGTTTCATGATTGATTATTATCTTGCCTCTGCTTCTCGGGGGAGTATAATAACAATCATTGAAAGGCACTTTTCTATTCGAACGTAGACTTGCCTACCCGTCCTCACATATATTGAGGAATTTACTTTTAAAAATAACGTAAACAAGTATGATATATATATATATATATATATATATATATATATATATATATATATATATATATATATAATAGTAGTCAAACAATCGATATATATATATATATATATATATATGTTATTCAATTAACACTATACATTATTATGAAGATCCATTGGTAGCTTCGATTTCACGAAAGTACTGGAAACTGAATCATCAGGGTTAAAGATACTAAATGTGTCCGGTTTATCAGTCTATATAATGATAGTGTAACTCGCAATGATGATTATCCATTATTTTTTTAGACTTAATGATGATCTGACGGAGAATCAAAAGTGCTCGTGATACACATGGAACATGCGTATTTGTTTTTTTTTTTCATTTTTGCATAAAAAAGATTATCAGAACAATCGAAAAAATACAAAAGTATAATCACGCAAGTATAATCAATAATATTTTATGTATCGATTTTCAGTATTTACTTTAGCAGGGCTCACTCCGTGAGTCGATCTAGGTAGCAAGTTATGAAAAAAAATTTTTTTAGGCAATTAAGGTACACAGAGGCTACTGCGTTTCATTCTTTTATATATATATATATATATATATATATATATATATATATATATATGTATATATATATATACATACATTTAATAAGCAAAAATGGTACGCATTATATAGCAATACTGCAATACTAGAGTTCTTTATACAAATGGCTAGCTAACAAAACTCGTAATAGACACGAAAAATAAAAAAATAGATGGAGGGAATTAGAATAAAAGAATAAAGACTGGAGGAAAAAAATAAGACTTACATCCCACCACTACTACTACTAAAAATATGGTTAGTCCAAAGGTGTATCTTCTGTTTATGTAAGTTTAAAAAAATATTATTATTGATGTTAAACGTAAAAATATTCATCTCGCTGATAATATATATATATATATATATATATATATATATATATATATATATATATATAGTATAAATTATACTTATACACACATTATTGGTTACATATGTGCATACATGTTTCGGTTGTACTCTTTGCAGAGAGTGATCCTCCTTAGACCAAATACGACAGAAGGTTATTGAGTTTCAACGGATTTACATCTACAGAAACTATAATGTACTATATATATATATATATATATATATATATATATATATATATATATATATATATATATATATATGAGTACGTAAACTCAGTATCAACCACGCACGCTGCGAGAAGTAGAGGGTATATTAAAATGTTTTTAAAACGTTATTAATCGACTTTCGTAATAAATTCACCAGTTTTAATTTTGTAACATCATCACATGCCTGACAACAACTCATGCGAGTAAAACACTTTTGCAAATATGGCGAGTTCTTCACATTACAGCACAGCATTAAACTGTTGGCTAGCCAATTCAAAAAATCAGATCAGAAAAGGAACAAACAAGAAACTTTCACTTCTATTTAATCAAACACACACGCTCACACACACACATCTACACACACATACACACACACAGGCACACACACACACACACACATATATATATATATATATATATATATATATTTATTTATTTATTTTCTCTGGTTTCATTTTACTTCAGACGAAGTTTCTAGAAGTCAAGGGGCCCTTTTCTTGGGGCTATCAGTTCATCTCTATATGAAATACATAGATATTCGAATATTCTTTTAAAGTTCCCATTTATCTTTCAAACGCTGAGTTAGTAAAAAAGTGAAGAACATTAATTTTCCTTTCCCAATTTACCAGTTAACTGTGTTGTAGTATATCTTTCTTGTCGTCTCTAGGTCTTACCGGATTCTAGGACAAGAATTCACCTCGTCTGGTGGAGTATCCAGGTAAGTGTTGTTACTTTGGGAAACATCACTAGGAGAATGGTCACTATTCTTCGTATGATCATGTGTATAGCCGTGCTGAGGGGATCTTATTTGTGTTGCGAATACTATGTAATTTAAAAAATAATGTAGAGTGAAGCATCCTTATGTCAGGTTGTTCTAACAAACGCTTGGATAGTTCTTAGAAGGTCATTAAGTGAACGTTTCTTGTTTGCTCCTTTTCTGATCTGATTTTTTGAATTGACTAACCAACGGTCTAATGTTGTGCTCTAATGTGAAGAAAAACTCGTCATATTTTAATATCCCCTCTCCTTCTCGTAGCGAGCTTAGTTGATGGTGAGTTTACGTGCTCGAATTAATAAGGTTCCGGTGATAGAGATACACATGATGCAATTCGAAACAGCGAGAATGGCATATATATAAAGAAGCCATAGATAGAGAGAAGAGAATGATAAAGAATAAGTGTTTTAAGGAATACTCTTTCAATTTTATTTTTAGCCGTGCATACTATTTTGCGAATTTGTGATATCATACTTTATTTTGTCTTATCTGGTAAATTATCTGTTTCACGCTTTGAAAGACTAAAAGAGATTGCAGAGTTTTCAGTAGAGATATTGTGTGTCTGTATATAAAAGAGAGAAAGGGGGAGGGATTTAAATCGCATTGGAACATTATCGGAATTAATATAGCATGAGAATATTTTTAAAAAGTATGAAGACAAAAGGAAATGATGCTGATGATAATGATTCTGATCCATGACGAAATTGGTAGGACAGCTACTTATTGGACTGACAAAGACAAACAATCGCACCTGTTGTCTCTGTGAGTTTTTCGTCGTTGAATCGTTCGGTGAACAAACCATCGCCTTGACCTGCGTCTCATGAAAAAGGGCACGAAAAACCGCCTCGGGTAGCGCGAAGGGACGAAGACCGCCGCCTCGGGCGCGGAAACCCAGTAAGAAACAATTATAATCAGACAAGCCTTTCAGTGAGATGACTGGAAACCGATCGCTCGTATAATTTAAACATAGGTTTTTGATGGACCGCAAAAAGAACTGTCGATTTCAAACTGATATGCTTCTTAATTGTCGCGAAATTGCTTGTTTTATTAACGTTTAAAGCGGAAGGCGAATGCACAGGAGATGTTTTGCAAGTAAAAGTAAGAACAGATAAAAGAAAGACATAAAATTGAGAGAGAGAATTAAGAAAAACAGTAATTTGTATTCAAAGAAATGAATTTGTGGATGAACGCAAATGAAAAGGGGGAAAAATGGAAGTGAAATGAAAGTCTAAACAAGATTTAAAAAAATGACAGGATTTAGAAAGAAGAAAGACAATTGTTTTAGCCTATAGGCACAGAATATTAAAATTCTTTTTACACATTCTAAAGAGTATTGTAAATATCATTTTTAAAACCCACTCTCACACAACACCAATTCAAAACACAATACATCACTTTATTTTTTTAATTAATCCTTAATACTCCACTCTGTTATTGTTCATATTTAAATATATTATTTTATTTATTAATCCATTCTTTACTCTGAAATATTAAAAAAAATTAAGGATACATTAAGAAAAATTCAATTTTAAAAAATAAAATTCGCCAACAACCACATAATTTGGGTGTATTTGCTGGTGATCATACAATTAACAATTGCATTTTATCTCACACTCGTGGTGATTATTTAAAACCATGAAAACTATCATGTCCAGAATTACAAATTTCATGTCAAGCTTCCATTATATAATACCTAGCTAAGATACCTTGAGGTTAAATACGCAAGCAATAAGATGCTATTTTTCCTTGTACATTGGCGCCGCTCAGAGGATTCTTTGCCCGAGCGACTGCGTCCGAAGTCAACTAGGAAATCTAGTGGGGGTTAATCTCTTACATTTCGTTAAGCTGAAGAGGCGTTGCTAGTCTCTCTCTATCTATCTATCTATCTATCTATCTATCTATACCGAGATAGATAGATAGATAGATATATAGATAGATAGATTATATGCCCGCTGAGTTTTGCATTGATACGTTAATTTACTCTCCTATTTCCATGGAATTGTGTGGTGGCATCAACGGGGCGCGCTCCGACTACTTAGTCAAATCGTGTGACCTGTAGGGATTGCCGTATCACATACTGATGTGTATATGTGTTTATTAAAAAATAATATGTATTTATAAATAATTAACTTTCTCTCTCTCTCTCTCTCTCTTTCTATATATATATATATATATATATATATATATATATATATATATATAACGACTAATAGTTGCGAACCTGACAATAAACCTAACAAAACATTTTAAAATGCCCATAACGACTTTAACAATCCTAGATCGATCATTTGTTTCCAAATGTATCTAGAAGAATTTTCAGTATTTCCTCAAATAAACATATTTTTAGGAATAACTCCTGATTCTATAACGATGCTCTTAGAAATACGGGCTACGAGGAGAACATCATATATCTAAAATCCTCGGACCATCACACAGGAAGTCCAAGGAAACAAGGGACCACCAGCTATTTTTCGGGAATCATAACCCATAAAATGGCATTCGATAGCAGCCCAAAATCTGACGGTTTTAATTGCCAACTTAAAGAGGATAATAAGTCCCCCCTCTCTCTCTCTCTCTCTCGTAATTTCGTGCAAATAGCCCGATTCATCTGGTCTGTAATTGTAAGAGTTTCACGATAAGAACTCTGTTTACAACCACACTTTCCTTTCTTTCTCTGTGTGCCTTGCATCAGGTAAAATGTCAGGTAAAATTTCTAGGAACAGGGCTTCTTTCGAAAAGATTACCACAAGACTGCTTCTCTGAAGATTACAACTTGGCTCTGACAATCATTCCATCTCGTCAACCCTTATCCCTGAGTGGTCTGTGTCCTTGATACGTGCTGACCAATTTAGTACAAAGATATAAATTCTTTGGCGATATCTAATACCGAAATGCAAGACCTATTCAAGACGATTCGTAGTAAACGGTTATAAGCTTGCGTTGCTATGCGAGTTATCGTTTCATACCTTTCTCAACAGGAGCCGTGCGTAAATTAACACAGATAAATTCCACAGTCCGGGACTGTATCAATTAGGCTGATCACGTACCCCTTTGTTGACAGTTGCAACTGTTTCATGATTTGAACTTTATTATGTAACTGGACTTTATTATTAAACTAGCGGAGATAACTTTAACGTGGGTAAAGTCGCAATCTCTTACCATAGCGACATAAGATTTATCAGCAATCAACATTTTTAAATGCCGATCAAAAGTGATAACGTATTTAAAAACATGAAATACCTTAACGTATTATAAATAAATAAATAAATTTGCATATGCATTACATTCCAAGTATCATTAGCAATATGAATATGCAAGGGGATGGCATGTTAATATGTGCGTAACGTTTCGAACGGCGTAAAAATATTTTGTTAATTTTTCTAGCATTATTATTTCCTAATATTTAATTTGAAAATACCGTTGCTTATATACAGTTTAAGTTACAATCAAGGAAATTAGTCGATAATGAAATCTTTCAAAACAAGAAAGACTGCTTTAAGCGGCGGCAGACCATCAATATATCTTTACCGTTTCGTTACCTGACGGTAAAGGCACCGGGCCCCAGTCGCTGTAGTCGGGGTTTCCAATTTTGCATAGTTAAGCCACGCTGAGGAGCCATGTGAGGGCGAAATGCGTGTCCATAGATCATTATATTTTATAAATAATAATATAGACGCTCCCTAATATAGAGGGCCAGAAAAGTGAAAAGGAAATAACTCCCTCTAGCATTTAGGAAAATGCTTCACCATAAATATCTGAATTCGTGTATTTGTTTCTATCACCCAAAACAATAACATACGAAAATATTATATATATATATATATATATATATATATATATATACATAACAAATGAAATATGTAATTAGCATTAATTATTAAAGTGACGTTTAGTTTTCATTTTTCACAATATCATAAAAAGTAACTCAAGTTTAAAGAAAATGATTTAACGTTCATCACATTAACAGCTACCCTAAAATTTAATGTAAAACATTTATCACAGTATAGACGTTTCCACCCGTTTTCTACTGTATTGATATTTCCATAGTAGGTGCCTGACAGAGTACTAATCTCAAGTCATTGCCGTAAAACCTTCTCAACAAAAAATCCTTTTCCAACGACTAATGCAAATAACTTTTCTTTCTTTCTCTGGATACCTAAAATTAAACGAAATTACCAAGAATTTTTTCCAAGAACGTTCCATCTGTAGAACACGTTACTACGTGACTGCTTCCTTAAGAAATTGAACATGGTCATGTTCAAATCTAATGTCAACAAATACCCGTCGAGCCGTTCTTTTAAGCAAATCAAATTTTAGATATCTCTTTCATCGAATTGTATTTGGCCTGAGTAAATGGAGACAAATTAATATAAAATGTATTCAAAATAACTACGAGATAATTATATAATGAATATTGAAATTAATTTTTTTAAAATTTTTATTTTAACTACAGCTTTTAGATTGAAATTTAAAAAAATAGTGAAATAAAAGTGTGGCGTATTAAGACATTTCCTCTCTTTTCCCACATTGATTATATTTATGTGTCTTTTTACTTATTTAGAATATAAATACACTTATTAATAATGTTTGTAACGGGTAAAATGAGAACTATATGAAATAAAATTATGTCAGATTATATTGATTTTGCATTTTTATGTTGTGTTACTTATAATTTTTAAATGATCAGATGTGAAAGTCATTCTTTTATGATTTTTTTACTTCATAAATACAATTAGTTTACTTTATTTTTATTCATAAGTTTAGGATTTTTGACTTTTATAAAGTGGACTATATTTTATATAATCTTTTAGTAAAGGAAGACTTACTATTGTTTATTTCATCGTAAACCTGTAAAACGTTTCTAATTTTAGAGAAATTACTCGCGCATTTTTGTTGTAGATAGCAATTGTCTAAACTGTAATATCCTTCTTAACAAAATAAAAATGTAACATTTCATTTTAAACTCTGACATTTTAAAGACAAGTCTAAATCATGTTGTTTTAAGAATAAAATGACTGCTTTTGTTATTAAATTCTAAAACGAGAAAAATACATTTTTTTAAGTGAATAAGCATTTTGTCATGAAATTAATTACTTAAATATTTTTCTGTATCGTATTTAGCGAAAATACCCAAATAAGACTATTTCTTTCTCTGACCGTCTATAATCTCTTTCTTTTAGTATTCTACTTTTTGGTCTTTTCTCACTGTACACTTTTCATCTTTGTACTTTTTTCATCGCCTTTATATTTTCCTCTCAAAAGTAGCTGGTTGATTTACTTTCAATCAATATACGCCGTACTGGTTCTTTTTTGCAGTATTAGTAGAATACGAGTTTTCGCTGTAAATATTTTACTGAAGAAACCAGAGCTTCAAGCTTGATTGTCTTCATATTTTTACGTTATTATTCTTTGTTATTATTAATTGTATAATATGATTTTTTAACAAAACCTGCTCTGGGTGATACAGAAGCAGAATATATATTATATGTATTTGCTTGTAGATGATCTAACACGGATAACATCATTTATATTATAGCATGCTTGTTTAAAATAGTTTTAAAATGTATCCCAAATAACTAGGAGATTATTATATAAAAATTACTGATATTTAACAGTGCATTTTTCTTAATTTTAATTTCATTTTTATATTAAAATAAAAATATTTGAGTGAAGGTGTTTTATATTGAATGTTCTCTTATTTACTGACTTTTATGCGTTTTTTTGTGCTTAAAATTGTTCAAAATATGAACAAGGTTATTAGAAATGTTTGTATTTCGTTAAATGAGTACTTTATGAAATGAAATTATTGTCAGAATATGATATTTTGCATTTCAATTTTGTCTTACTAATGTTTTAAAATGATCAGAAAGGAAAGTAACTTTTCCGTTAATTTAATATATATATTCATGTTTTTATTTTAATATGAAAATGAAATTAAAATAAAATTTAGTAAAATGCACTGTTAAATATCAGTAATTATTATATAATAATCTTTTAGTTATATATATATATATATATAATATTTACAATACAATTATATCACTTTTATTTTCTATAGATAATTGTAAAATGATGACTTTAAGAAGTGAAGTATGTTATCTTCCTTATTTTTTCATTCAAACTAAACTTACTACTGTTTACTTTATTTTAAAAACATAATATTCTTTTTAATTAGATATAGAGTTTTTTTAGAGAAGTTTATCGCCTATTGTTTTGATTTAAGACTACAATCTTCTAAACTGCAATGAATTAAAATATCAAACATTTCATCAAAAATAAATACATATATTAAATCTTGGAGTATTATATTTTTGAAAAGTTACATCATTTAGTTTAAGAAACAAGTGATGTAAGGCCCAATGACTGATATCACATTTTGTGTTACTACCTTCTATAAAAGACAGAAATACAAATCGTTTAAAGTTAAAATTATTTACATCACAAAAGTGAATATTTGTACTTTGTTTATATCGTACGTAGCATAAATAAACAACTAGGACTCGTTCTCTTACTATATGATGTCTTTCTTTCAATTTTCTATTTTTTTATAATTTCTCTTTCTACACTTTTCATTTGTACGTCTCTGTTTTTTTTTGTAATTTTTTCTACAATGTTTTTTCTTCTCTTTTTAAAATAATCGGCCGTTTTCTTTCTATTTTGCTTAAGTCAATGGCTGGTGTATTTAAATTTCAATGTTACTATTGCGAAATTTTTAACTTGCAAAGATCTTCGCTCATGGAATTTTACAATGGTACTTTTTGTTACCAAAACATGTATTGGATGATGCTGAGACAGGATATATATGATTTGTGATTACATCTTTAGTAGTATTTTTTATGTTTTAAATGGTCAAACACAAACCAATGAAATTAAGATAGATTTACATTTCATAATTATATTTATTAACTTGTTTCTCTGATCGATTTCTAGTTGAAATTCGAAAATCGGTAAATAGAAATTACATCAATCAATTTAAATCAATACATCAATCAATTTAAATCTAAGATTTGAAAAGAAATGTGTCTTTATACAAAATAATAAACGAGGATTCTTTCATAAATAACTAGGATTAAAATAACATTTAAATTATGGTTCATAATACGAATAGTTACGAGGATACCGATTAAAATCATGTTTTGATTGATGCGATGGTGTTCGTATAAGGGCGATTCAATATAGGCCGACTTTAGTAATTTCACACCGACATGTAAATTATTTCATTTACAGCAAGGGAGGTTACCATCATATACAGGGTGGGCAAAAATAAGGGTCCTATTTTTAAAAATTCATAACTTTTTTATTTATTGATTAAAAAAAATTTTTTTTTTTTAGAATAAGTAAAGGACCCCTTCCGAAGCAAGCATGAGCCGTATTAGCCCTAAGGAACGTACCCTCATTTAGAAAACATTATTTTTGCTTAAAAAACTCAAAACAGTCTAAAAAACAATACTTGAGTTTTTGTAAGTTTTAAGAAGTGTTTTTCGGCTAAAATTTGTTTTGTTTATTTCAAAAAATCTCGGACGGGTCAGTCTACACACATACAGTTTGGTGAGTTTAACTTTTATTTTGTGGAAGTTATTCAAATTCAAGTTATTCAAATTTAAAGATAGGACCCTTATTTTGGCCCACCCTGTATATGTGATCAATATTTTAAATGAGTAATATGTATAACTACTATTAAACCTGAACTTTTAAAAACAATGACAAAGTGACCCCCTCCGTACTCAGCATTGGTTGTGTGGGTAGAGATTTTATTACGGTAACATATTTTTAAGAAGAGTCTGTAAATCTCTAGACTTCAATCTTTTTCGAGGAATGCATGGCGTTTTTGAGGAATCGACACAAATCGCTCGGTCCTCCTGCTTCACGTCATATGATTATTTCTATTCTTATTTTTATTTTTATCGCACTACTTCACCGTTATAAATTTAATTACATAAAGTAAAAGTCGTATTTCCTATTTATAAATGTCTGGCATAAACGCAGACTAAACGATAGTATTGCATCTCTTTGATCAAAATAACATATACTTATCCAAGTACTCTATGTTATGTAGTATCATACTATATATTTGTTAGGTGGGTGTATCTCCAAAACGCAAGGAGTTACTAGAGAAATAAACAAACATAAAAAATGACAAATTATATATATAAAGAGAGAGGCCGTGACGCTTCTAAAAATATTACAGCACGTACTTTGAACAACAAGTATTTAACAAAATACAACAACAGAAAAAAACAATTACACTCTACTTCTAAACTCTTATTGTGTTTAATTGTTTTTTTTTTGTCATTTTTATATATATATATATATATATATATATATATATTTATAAATAAATACTAAATTATTTATAACCTACATACGTTAGCGTTTTAAGCTTATTGCTCTCATCAGTGCAAGGAAGTGACAATTTCAGACGGTCGGAGGTGGGGGCCAACCCGGTTCACAGAGTCAGCCTATAATCTGTAACAGTGGGTCTATCCGGAAATGTCACGTGATTAATGGAAATAAGATCTATATATACCTAGACACTGACAGAGACAGAAAATTAATCCAGAGAGTTCGACGAACATATTCGGAAGTTTGTATCAGTCTATTTTAACACCACGAGAGTGCTCGACATTAATTTTTTAAAGGGGGTTATTATAACATTCATAAATAAATATTAAATTATTTATAACCTACAGACGCAGTGTAAGAAAGTAACTATTTAACGGTCGTAGGAAGCGAACCCGGTTCACAGAGTCAACGTAGAATCTGTAATCAGTAACCCTATCCTCGCGGCCACCAGAAACTCTCACGTGATTCAGGTAAATAATAATGCATATGTACTTAGAAGCAGGTACAGACAGAAGACTACTCGAGAGAGTTCGACGAACGTATACGGCACTTTTCATTAGAGATTTTTGATATTAAATTATTTATAGCCAAAAGACGCTAGCGTTTCAAGCTTATTGATCTCAGCAGTGCTTGAAAGTAACTATTTAAGACTGTCGAAAGGCACAAAACCGGTTGATAGTGTCAGCCTAGAATCTGCAAGCAGTCGCCATATCCTCGCGGCTATCGGGAACTGTCACGTGATTAAGGGCAATTAAGATCTAGAGTTTTAAACTCATATATATATATATATATATATATATATATATATATATATATATATATATATATGTAAAAAAATGTGTGACTTGCACAAATAATCATATTTTCCTCCTAAGAGGTGATCTTATCGAAACGCGACTGCGTTTATATAAGCCATAGAAATGTTTGCATAGTGAATATTATAAAGCTCTACCGAGTATTTAACACTTGAAAGTATTGGGTTAAGTTCATTTTATAAATATATCTTAACTTGATTAATTATATATATATATATATATATATATATATATATATATATATATATATATATATATATATATACGATGTGTTGATTTTCAAAAATATTTCACTTAAATACGTTTTCATTCGTGCCTCAAAGATGTCAATTTCCATATATATATATATATATATATATATATATATATATATATATATATAAGTGTTGAATTGAGAAATACTAAAAATAAAGTACCTCAAGGAGACATAATTAAAATCTACGATGATGTATCTTTATAGAAACGTAAAATATATTCGTGAAACAAATACATTTTTTTTCGTAATTTACACAAGTTTAGGCAGCAGATCGCGTGGCTTACATAAAAAAAAGAATTCCCACTTGATTTTCTAATAAAATAACACGTGCACTATGTTTTATATTTACTAATAAGTGTTGGAAAAATGTCGTCATTTGGCGAATAAAAAAATGGTGTGTGTAATATTATATTTACGGTCATGGCATTGCACGTGTCGACGATAAAGCGAGGAAAAAGCATACCATTTTTTTTCAGATTATTGTTATAATCTATTGGCGTAGCAAGGGCCATAAAAAGAGAGCTTATTAAAAAGGCAGGAAAGACTGTTTTTGAAACATAAAAACCTGTAAAAGAAAAAAAATAATAAAAAAAATAGGAAAAACTTAAAATCTTGGCGTAATATGTTTCACAGATATGTTTATCGTAAACGCAACCAGATTATACAAGAAGGCCTTCAGGGGGAAGGTGGCTTGCGGCAAATTTCTAAAAAGACAATGGAAACGTCGCTTGCCTGTAAGGAACGATATTGCAAAAAGGGTTTTCTTCTTTTTTTTTAAATCAGAGTTAGTCAACTCTTATAAACATTAAATAATGTTCAGTTACAAAAGGTTCTTTTGAAAGCGAGGCGTACATCACACGATTCTCTCGACAACCGCCAACAGTTGGTTCCTTGTATGTGACTAAACAGTTTAGATGGCCGCCGGCACTTCAAACTGTGGAGTGCAGGTTTTCTTTTCTTCTTTTAGGGTGTGCCCTCTATTATTTCTCCCTCTACCCCTTGAATTACGTAAGCAACATGGAAGGCGAGCACCCGGCGGCGGGTGGGCCCTTTATTGTTACAATGCTGATCCTATCTTTATTTTTTATTTAAAAGAAAGTTTTGATTAAATAAAAAAACGGTTCTTGCTTTTTTTTTCTTTTCTTTAAATAAATAGCAAAAATGCGTCATTTCGATTTGATAATAAGAGGTTGTTTTTCTTCTTTTCTTTTGAAATATGATCGTTCTTCATCTGCGTGTCTGAAGGAAACTAAAATTAAAATTTCAGAAACAAATCACGATACAACAATGTTATTTATCGTAGTTTGTATTACGCTTCGTGGCTCGCGGTTCTCCTGCAGTCAAGACGAAGGGTAGAGTTTCGTTCTGACGATTAAATAAAACTAATATATTTTTCAGATATTTTAAGCAAAAAAAAAACAAGGATTACATTAAAACTTCAAAAGTAAAAATTAACATTAAAATCACTCTATAGCTTCTTTTATTTGTCTCTGTCTTGTTATTTATATTCGCTCCAAAAAAGGCGTATTGCCACTTAAGCCTCACGGGCTACTTTGATATTGGCCAGATTAATAGCAGGGCAACCAAGGTGCGGAGTTGGGCAGCTATATATTTGTTCACATTACCTTTACATTTTTGAAGGTTTATACAGTCGTTGGAACATGGAGCAGGAAGGGAATTCCAAAAGCAAGCGGTTCGAAGAAAGATGCTATTCAAACATGAAATCTTCCAGCATCTAGGGATCTTTACAATGAAGGGGTGGGATTTTGTTTTAAGTCGGTTGGTCGGGGGTATTTACGGTGATTACAAGTGATGTTAGTTTATCGGAGCACATTCAGTGGAAGTACTTATAAATCAATCACAGAGACACAACACTGCGGTGATGCGACAATTGCTGGAGCTTGGCAGACAGTGCGGGACTTATTTAGTTAAGAAATTATTTATTGCACCTCATCCAATAAGGAGAGGGTGCTTTAAATTGTAATTTGTGCTTTTTCTTCGTACGTCTGGATTTTATTTCTATCGAAAAAAAAATCTACATTTGATTATCGATCAAAGGTCGGGTTTATAATAATGGGGAACCGTTGGAAACTTTAAAAGTAATAAAACGTGGGACTCTAACATACTTCAAAGCAATTAAAACATACGGTTTCCATGAGATCGACCTTATTAAACTGCAGCTATTAGACTACATACGTGCTAATATTGTTGGGATGAAGAACCGGGTTTCACTTTTCCATCATTTGATTTAATTCAAGAGACATATATCTCAGTCAAACAGACAGTTGTATTAAACTGTAAATAAAAATATATATATATATAAATAAATAAAAATAAATCTCTCAATAAGATGTTCTATCTTAATAAATGTGATCTACAATTAAAGGGTATGTGGAAAGCAACTCTATTATGAAACGCTCGAATGATTTTTAGAAGAAATAAATTTGATAAGAAAGTCTATATAGGGGTTTCTTAGTTAAATATGGTCACAATCATTCGCACCAGGTAACTCATTTTATCGTTTTATATTTTCCTATTACCAATTATTCACCCATTTTCAAGGCAAGGTAACGAGGATACGGTTTCATGAGCCAGAATCCTTAACAGTTGAAATTAACAATTCTTCCAGTTTTTCAGATACATTTCTCTTGTAATGTGCGCACTTGCATTTTTCATTGTCAGATGTTATTTTCGTGGGTGGTATGTGGGTTTTTCAAATCATCTCATAGAATTCACCATTAAAATTATTTAAAAAAAACGGAAAATGTGTTACTTGTTAAAATAGTTGGTGCAGTTCTCACACCGCTTGGGAAACCGGTGGCGGATGCTGGCGCGCATATTGAATTCTAAAAAGAAAATGAGATCAGCTTTCTTCTCATATTCATTTACTGTATCATGATTATTATGATAATAAATTACAAACACTTAATAATACAGAGTTCTTTCCCACACACCATGTACATGAGAAAATAACATTTAAATTAGAATTGATCTGCAATAGGGATGCGGCTTGTGTTTCTATTTTCTCCTTATCATCTTCAATTTTGAGAATATAAATTTGATTAAAAGTTTTACGGAATTGTCTATGAAATAATTTTTTACTTGATCTCAAAACTTGAACATTATGGAAAGCCATCCAGAATACGTAAAATGAGTTTGATGTGTTAGTTTGATGATGTATCAATCTTTCATGGTTGACTAGTGTATGTCATGGCTGTGAGAAGAAAGTGCATCCAGATAGATAGACATAAATATACAGTGTGGTTCAAAGATATAGTTATCTTTACGAAACAGTAGTCACACTAGAAGAATAATAAATACAGCAATACACAACATATGTCGTTTTTGTGTATTTAGTTTAATTGTTTAACAAAATAAAAACACAAAAACAATAAAAGAACAAGTAATATAGTAATAGAAGAACATGCCATGAATTCAGTTTATTCACTTTAATCGACACTTTTACACATCGAGAGGCACTGTATGACCGATAGAGGAACAAGTAACACAATAAAAAAGCCACATGTAATGAATTCAGTTTATTCACTTTCATAGACACTTTCACACATCGAGAAGTTCTGCATAAACACCTTTTGGGGCACCAAATGATGCGGCGCCATAGCATGTGGGATATTTTATGAATCAGGACTTTGGTGATAGTTTTCCTATTGTTGTCAGTGTTTGGTAGGGATAAAAAGATTTTCTTTCGACCCCTTAATAGGGATAACGAGACTCTAAGAGGAATCCTCTTTGGTAGGGTTAAGACGACTTTCGGACAACCCTTTCAACGAAACTTTCTGACCACCATTCCTCGTAAGAGTTATAAGGCATTATTCTTGATAGGAATAACGAGATTTTTTAATCGCCCAGCTTATTAAAATTAATAACACTTTTAGACCGCCCTTCTTGGTAGAATTAATATGACTCTCATACAATCCTACTTGGAAATGATAACAATACTTTTGGATGACCCTTCTTGGTAGTATTTAGAAGACTTTCGGACTATCCTTCTTGCTAGGGGAAACAAGACTTTCGGTTCACCTCTCTTGGTTGGGATAGAAAGACTTTTGAAGGAACCTTTTTGGTAGGGTTTAGAAGATTTTCTGACCACACTTCTTGCTGTGCTTAACAAGAGTTTCGGACCACCGTTTTTTGGAAGGGGTAATACGACTTTTGAGTCGCCCGTCTTAGTAAGGTTAAAATAGTTTCGGACTATCCATCTTGGTAGGAGTAACAAGACTTTCGAAACACCCTTCTTTGTAGGGATAAACAGACTTTCGGATGACCTGTCTTTACATGGGTAGGAATAATTTTGGACTACGCTTCTTGTTAGGGGTAGGAAAACTTTCGGATAACCCTTCTTTCCGATTATATCCATCCCTTGTAAGGATAAGAAGACTTTCGAATACCCCGTCTTAGTTAAATGAAAAAAGACTTTTAGGCCACACTTCTTCGTAGGAGTAACAATACTTACAAACCTTAGTAGGAATAAACAAACATTCTGAGCACCCTGTACATCATTATCAACTAGTTGAAGAACACGTCATTAATGAATCTGTAAAAATATTAAGAATTTGAAGCATAAAACATTAAGCAAAAATACTCGATTTTGCATTAAATAACTTTAAAAATGATGAAATATTTACAAGTTGTTATTTTAGAAATAATTACCGGTAAAGTGTGGGTTCACCCCTTTCATCAATGTACTTTTTAAAAATACTTTTATAAACCCAAAACAAGGAATATGCCCACTGAGACAAAAGGGGCTACTATGATTAGGAGCCAGATTTATAGAGAGCATCATAAAAGGGGTGTTTTGCAGCAAGATGTTTGTTCACATTACATTTAAATTTGTGCATGTTGGTACAGCACGGGAAACAGGAATCAGTTAGGGAATTCCAAAGGCAAGCGGTCTAAGTTTAGAAGCTATTTGAGTAGAAAATTGTCCGGCATTTGGAGACCTTAATAAATGGTGATATTTTTCTTCTAGTGGGGTTTGTCGGGGGTATTTACGTTAAGGGGATACAAGTGCAGTAAGTTCGCAGGAGTACACTTTGTGGAAGTACTTGTAAAACAAACACAGGAATGTAACATTGCGACGATTGGACAAGGGCTATATCTTCGCAGATAGTGTGGGACCTATATTTTGCAGCCTGTTTAAGAGGGAGAGATTAGTTGTCGGTGCACCAGCTCAGATTTAGCAGACACACTCCATGCTTAGGTGGATGATGGTTCTATAGCGATAAAGAATACTGGCAAGTGTGATAAGTTTTCTAGCCTGGTATATGGAGCCCACCTTCTTCACAAAAGATTTAGTAGTATATTTCATGTATTTATTTTAAATAATGCTACATGTGGATTACAAGTACTACAATAAGGTTAAGTCACTAACAAGCTTTTTCTAGCGTTCAGTGGGCAGTTCTTTTGAACCGACCAGGTTGTCATTCATTGCCAAGTCCATAAATAGCTGGAGTCTCTTTGACACGTTGTGAGTAGTCGGCTAATCGGGTAATGGCACATCTGTTCCTTTTCTTATTCGTTGTTCTCAACGCTCGTATTCATCGTCCTAGTAAAGATATAGCAGCAGAAGTTTCTCTGTTTTCCTCTTCCATTTGGTGCTGTAATAGAGTAAGAATTATACAAAATATTAACAAAATCACTTCGTACCACCATGGCAACCGTGCGATTAACATCTGATGTAGAAAATACGCATACAACAAATGAACAAGAAAGAGAAGATGAAGAAGAAGAAGAGGCATCAGCGAATAACCCAAGATTTTAATAACTGTAACTCGCTTTCCCTATTCGTCTTGTTAGTATGGAAAAATAAACTAGTTACTACTACCGTTTTGTTGTTTTATTAATGTATTTGACACACGTGCTACTAGACAAACACGACAATTACGAAATCCACCAAAAATCATTATAGACGCTGCACCTACATTTCACCTAAGTATCACCAAACTGAAACACTATGCAACACTAGCGAAAGAAATATACTTAATTCTCCTCAACGCTGAGAAAAAAAATGGCGTTACACATGAAAACAAAAATATTCAAATTCTAAAACCAAGATATTTATCTTCGCTTTTCTTTCATTGATTGTCTTCCAGTCTTCTTTTATTGCTCCATCAAGTCTCCTTATGCTTGGCCGGTCAGATCGAACGAATAGTCATCTTCAAATGGCACCTGGTCAGATAAGAGCGGACATAGCTATTTGATGCCTTGCTCACGTAGGGACTTTCACTTAAACGATATACCTCCTCTCTATACCTATTCCGTAGGTAAATAGTTGTTTGATTTTGTGTTGTCGGGTTTTCGAGTTTATTCATGGTTTGTTAGGCCGGGCTTTGAGCTATGAATTAGTGTCTGATACTTTATGAATAAACCATAACTCATTGTCATTTTGAGAATGGAAATACAACACAAGAAACTCTTTTTTTTTCATGAATAAAACTCATTCAAGCCGTGCCAAATTACGCTACGCGTGTAAGTTTCTATTTCTAGTGCGGTTTTCACCGGCGTATAAAACGCACCTTTTAATTACAAAATATCGATTTCAACAGAACTGTATCTCTTCTTTAAAAATCTTGAATGCTTGAATAACAGTGGCTGCGCTTATACACAAACACAGAGCTTTATCTACATTTTGGCGGTTTGACAAGTACTTTAAACGTCGTACTTGAAATTTCATTTACGTTTTCAATTGTTTGTTTTTATAGTTCAAGTAGTTTTTACACTTTCATAAGAATGTGTTTCACCACCTGAACGCGTCATTTTATGCCGGGTTATTTTGTATTTAAAAGTAAGCTGTTTTAGATTTTTTTAATATATGGTAAATCAAAGTTTGAAGGTTTTGGCAATATAGGATATATGTTTATATATGATATTTTAAATTATTTTTCGTCTACATATTAATACAAAATAACCCGGCGTCTAATAACAGTTTACTAAAAACTAGTAATGCCGTCTATATGTTCAAATGCCCAATGAGAGAATGTGTTGCTACAAATAATACATATATTGGCATGACTAGGGCAAGTATCACTCGCTGCCTAACATGTCACCTTACCTAACCCCCTCTCACAGCTCTATCTACCAACATCGAATTGCACACATTTCCAAAAAAGATTTCAGAAGTTTATTTAAAAAAAACACTTCCATTCTCGTTGTTTCAAATTGTAACCTTCGCCTTCCCATCATCGAAGCCTTATTAATTCGAGTACGTGAAGCCACCATCAGCCCCGCTCGATATGAGAGGAGAAAAGGGTATTTAAAAATGTTTTCAAAACGTTCTTAAATAAAAGGTTTTGATTATGTAACTTCATTTCGTGCCTGACGACGACTCATGCGAGTCAAAAACGTTAGCAAATATGAGGAGTTCTTATTCGCACAACATAACATAGTTGGCTCGCCAACTCGAAAAATTGTATCAGAAAAAAGAAGAAAGAGGAACTTTCGCTTCTATTTAATCAAACATGCATTAATGAAAAAATGCTGCACACCCACACACACATCCGGTTGGATAATCAGTTCCTCTTAATTAATATTCTACCAATTTTACTAACTAATTCTAATCCTCTCGTGGTAGGGTTCATCCTCCAACTGAAAATCTATTTAACCATTATCCCTGAGCGGTACGCGAGCCTTGATAAGTAGTGTCCTATTATCATATATATATATATATATATACACATATATATATATATATATATATATATATATATATATATATATATATATATATATATATGAAAAATAAAATTGTATTCTTAAAGTTTTATCATTTGAGTTTTTTTGTAGATTTATATGCTCATAGTCCCTGTGGTGAGTCACGCATTTTTTTTGTCATCTTTAACATCTGATCTGAATCCTTACATTTTCCTAACGAAACTTTTTCATCATTCAAACTTCTGGAAATCTTTCTGCTGTATATGCTGAACATTCATAATATCCGTGATGTACCTTTTTGGGACATGTTACATTTTTCCATCGAAGTTGATTCTCTTTCTTCAAAATCTTTGTATATTTTTATATTTGTGCATATTTATTAATATTTTCACATATGTTCAAACATTAAGATCATTTTACTGTTTGATCGCTATGATCTATTCTGGTGTTAAAACCTTGCATTTTTGAAAATCCAGGGTTTAAAGAAAGAAGAATAAAGTTTATTTATATATTTCTTGCTTAAACAACTTGATGATTCAATAAATATTGTTATTTTCCGATGGTTATTCTCCTCACTTATTTCATTATATATATATATATATATATGGTCAAATGAAGAATTCAGATTACTAATCTGGTACATTCCTTACCACAGAAGGTTCTTCATGTCTAACCACGGGGCATGACAGTGAGATAACTACACCGATTAATGCGCAAAGTCTAACAACCACACAAGTTTATGTAATCACCAGTGTGTCAGTGAATATAAACTTCAATTTACTAAACTTCATTGGCCTTGTAATAAGAATTGTTCGGATACTGTAAGAAGTATAACATTTAAAATATGCATTCCTTATAAAATCATACAAATATATATATATATATATGTATATGTATATATATATATATATATATATAGAGAGAGAGAGATTAATATATATATATATATATATATAGATAGATAGTTGGATAGATAGATAGATTGATAGTTAGATATATGAGCTCTGTAACTGGTCTCTCTCTCACACGCATATAACACAAGTGATACAACGCAGGCCTCATGTACAGACATCTTAGTTTTCAGCCTGATCTTACATAGTGCCCATAACCGCTTTTCTAACTGACCAAAACACACCAGCCAGTGTAATACGTCTACTTATCTCAGCATCCAACGACCCATTCATCGAAACAACTTTACCCAGATACATAAAACGATCTACTACAGACAGTCTGCGGCTTTTAACAAATATATCCGGTTCCTGATACAGGTTGCCAGGCGCCGGGAAAACATAGTCTTTTTCTTAGCCAGGCTTCTTGTGAGACCTATTATTCTACACGCCCATACACAACTATCCATGATATTCTGCGTATCATTCTGCGAGTGAGCTACGAGAACAACGTCGTCTGCATAAAGCAAGTCTTTAACCACAGTGGAGAATGTCCTTGACGAAGTTTTAAAACGCTTTAAGTTATACAGCCGACCCGATGTACGAAATCGAAAATATACACCTGTGTCACAGTTATTGAAAGCCAATGAATGAGTTACATCAACATACATGAACAACAAAGAAGGCGAAGGTGTATCACCCTGTTTAACACTAATGTCAACCGCAACGGGTTCAGAGAGGCAAACATTGCAGGTGACACGTGCGTTCAGACTGTTGTTCAACTCACGAAGAACTCTAACAAAGTTAGGACAATATTCCAACTTACTCAATACCTTCCACAGCGCATCCTGATTAACTGTATCAAACGCTTTCGTCAGATCAACAAATACCAAATATGGGTCAAGATAAAAGGTAATGGTCAATAAACTTTTCATGCATTTGACGCGCCGTAAAGATCAGTCACACTGACTCTCAGAAAGCACAAAAGGACAGATGTAGGCATTTAGGCAATTCAACAGGATTCTGGTAAATACATTTCCTAGCCATTCAAAAGAGAAATGTATCCATAGTTGTTGTCCTCATCTTACTTGTTGTTCTGTCTTACTGACGACAGACTTCCCAAGAAGGTGATTTACTAAGAACTAATTCGGAATACTCGCCCACAGCACAAACCGCGTAAGCGATTCAAAATAAAATACTATTTGAAGTGCTTTGGAATTTATGTTGGCAGAATGAAGGGATGGCTGTAACTAGATCAAAGTAGAGAAAAGTGACTTTGAAGGCAACAGTTTTTTGAAAAGAATAAGAGGAAACACTAGCAGCTGAAGAGAGCAGGGAGGAAGAAACGGGATGTGTCACCTCCAGCACATGGAGGAAATATCGATTAGCGAAAATGCCAAATATGCAATTTGGTAATTATGTCACGTGATGGTTTGTGTAATCCCCAACGAGCGCATGTGCTACTCAATCTAGCACGGACAAGAAGCTGTTTCAATTATGGTATCCTTTCAGATCATCATAACACCTGTCACTTCTGTGGTATGCCCTGTAAATGTCTAGCAGGTCTAAAGAGCCATATCCGCGCAGCTCACTAGGGTGTTTTACTCTAACATCACTTCGATACGCAAAAAGTGGTCATATTAAAAACTGAATAGACAGTCACAATATATATATATGTATATATATATATATATATATATATATATATAATGCAAAAGTAATTTGATATAGTTCAAACCAATTCGACGATGAATTTATTTTGAAAGGCAAAGATGAAGCATTTTATATTAAAAATGTAATATTCAAAATGTCAATCGAGTTATTAATAAATAAAGTATTAAACCAAGGTTATATGATTCCATAATTTACTGACACTTTCGAGATAAAATCATTTTACACATGTTTCTAGAGAAGTCGGAAGGAATTATATTATATTCAGGCTGCTACAACCGACTCGCCCTTCCTAAAAATTACGAATAGATGACAAATCGTGGGTTATCCAATGAGATATAGAGACAACTCTATAGAAGAATGACAAATAGGTGATCAGAGATAATTAGAGACAGGATTACACACGAGAGAAAATCGAGCAACAAACAGTCAAATCTGATTATCAAAGGAAAAAAAAAACATTGCTCAATATATTGCACAAAGTATAAGATATAATAGCAGAAAACTTTGAAATAAAAAAACGATGAAAACTGATACAAACAGTGGAAAAATAGCAATACAAAAAAAGTTGCTTCAATTTTGTTATTATAGATACATGTCATTGTAGGGTGAGGTAGGGTTCGTCTCGTTTCTAAGAAGTGCACATCCCCAGGCATTACCTCCTATTTTTTAAGTGGTTGGAATAGTGATTTATTGCCGATTACCTGACGCCCATATATCAACGAATAAGACTGCGTGCCCCTCTGGGGAAGATGAGTTTCTTTACCTTCCAGTCTTTTGTCACATCAAGCCGCCATTAGAAATAACTACACTCCATATTCTGTTCCAAAATTCTACGTGTTTAAAAATGCCTAATCGATAGCAATGCCAAGTTCTTTAATGAATAACTATTCTAAACAAAATTAATATTCTATTAACAAAATTGCGCAATATTTTGAACTTCAGTGTAGAAAAAAGTGTAAATCAGACAGATGGTAAAGAGAAGGCAGTATGCAAACGAAAAATCATAAAATACATTGGAACATACAAGAAGAGGAAAAAGACAAAGAATCGATAGAGAAGAATAGGGGAGAGAAAAGTAAGCAAAATTGTATAAGGGAAAAAGAAAGTAGGTAAATCAAAGAGAAAGAGAAAGAGTAAGAGAAAGAAAGAAAAATAAGAAGAGATAAAGAGAAGGCGAGGAGATAGAGGGGAAGTGTAAGTTTAACAGTCATTGTAAAAAGAAGAAAATTAACAGTAACACATAGGAAACAAAGAAAAGATGAAGTAAACTTTTCCCCAAAAGGAAAGCAACAAAAAGAAAGTAATAAAATAACTAGAGTAAAAGGAGAGAAGCAGAAATAGAAAAGCGTATAACAATAAAAGATAGATATAGAGTGTGAGGGGAAGAGAGAGAGAGAGAGAGAGAGAGAGAGAGAGGGACAATGAGAGAATGTGTTTGTAAGATATAGTTATCTCTCTAATTAGACAAATTTATTGAACACGAAGTGTTTCTGTTTAATAAGTCTTTATCTTTTAAAATACTTATTAAGCATAAACCTGTGTTATTCAATGACGTCTGTCTTTATAAAAATATGCTGCGTAAATACACACACAATATATATATATATATATATATATATATATATATATATATATATATAGATATATATACATATATATATATATAGACAGACAGACAGACAGACAGACTGACAGAGCGATGAAGAGAGAGAGAGAGAGAGAGAGAGAGCTGGAAGGTCATTTGAAAAAGAAAACTAATAGAGAAAACAATGAAGAAAGAAAATATAGACGAAAAAAAGACCGCAACAAATGAGAGTAATAAATGGATAAAGGGAAGAGTAACACTAAGAAGAAGAAATAACGGTGCTAAAGGAGAAGAAAAGAAGGAATATAGATAGATAGATAGATAGATAGATATAAACAGAGGAGACGAGAGAGGAAGAGAAATAGGCGAATTAGCAGATAAAAATATACAAAGGGTGTAGGAGAAATGTCGAAGCGAAGTATTCGTCTGAAAGTGAAGAAGAGGAAGAAAAGGAGAAGGAGGAAGCGGAAGAAGCATGGCTTACGGGCGTTTGCGTGCCGTCATCGCCGAATGTGTCGATCCGGAAGTGAGTGGCTGTCATGTTCACGCGAGACGAATGGGCTGAAAAACTGATGAACAATTCTCTCAGCTGACATCACGTGATAACGTTGGCCTTCATCTGGTATTCAGCTCATTCGCCAAGGTGCATGCCGGGGCGCGGTCCCTAATTAACTCCGGTTACAACCCCTCACCTTCTTTCTCTCTCGTCTTTTCGTTCGTTTCCTCTCTTTTACCCCCTCTCTCTCACACACACACATACACACACACATATACACACACACATACACACACACCCACACACACACACGTTCCGACCAATACAGCCGAACCAACCCAGTCAGACCCAGGCCCCTCGGTGGTCCCCACTCATCACCTTTCAACCACCTCAACATTGCGACTTTGTTTCTTAAGCAAATCTGACCAGCAAGAGGAGGAGAGGCCGCCGCCGTCGTTAGTTTTTGTCACGTCATTCACTTGACAATCCTTATTGACAAATTATGATGCGAGTCAAAGTAGTGCGATTATAAAGGTGGGGGAAAGCTAACGGGTCGATTCGAATTCGGCAGGAATTGATGAAATTAATTGAACTAAGTAGGAAAACCAAACAGTCCAGTAGAAATCGCAATAAAAATAACACCACTGTTATAGGTTATAACTGAAGGTTCTGATCCACGAGCTGCGTTTCTAAGGGGAGAATGAGATAAGATTTTAGCAGATTCAAACCGTTGAGAGCTGGGTGCATGGGTTATGCATGGATGTCACATGACTGAAACAATGAATACCGCCGCGGGGGAATGGGCTCATCCTGAGCGGTTTCAGTTTTATCGGATCCTTTATTTCCAGTTGGGCGCTAATAACGTTTGTAAAATCATAGACTCACAATTCTCACACGTTTACGCGATTAAAGACATGTAAAACTATTAAGAAATTGTGGTTGTCATTTTTTCACATATGTGCATGTGATTATTACAAGCATTGGATGTTACGGTGGCGAAGTGTTTAACGACACCGACTGACGATTTGGGTGTACCAAGTTCGAATCCAGTTCGTTCTACGAAAACACTTTCACTTATGATGTTGATAACCTTCACTCAGTCCCTTCCGTAAGTACCCGATGTCTTTCTAGAAAGAATTCTTACTAGAAAGATTTCGGGAAAATCAATGGCAATCACAATGTATTTGCTTATTTTCTGTCACCTTGATCTTAACCCTGTAAGATGCTGGGACGGCGAAATCTACTATTCGGAATGTTGTTTTGTTTTTATCTTTTTATCAACACTGAGATCAATTTCTTGATTTGCATTTTCATATCCAAGAGGATTGCATGTTTTCATTTACCAAAATTGACTCCTGATTGTGACTTATATTTGTTGAAATTACAGCCGTTTGCACAATTACCAGTAAAATACCTTCCCGTGAAAGTCATGTTTTTTAAATTTCTTGTTTGGACTAGATTAATGCATTCATTTATAATATTGTTTACTGTTTTGTCTCTTTGTCCACATAGTCTGCATTTACTGTGTTCTTGGGTCTTGTCTATATTGGTTTTTATATAATTCGTATTGATCAAGTTATTTTGTGTCATTAATGTTTGGTCATTCGTATACACTGTCGATTTTCCAATTTTGCCTTCTTCCAGTTTTTATTTCCAATTTCGCTGTTGTTCATATTATGTACAATACTGTTGCTTTTAGCGGCGTAATCAGTCTCTATGTGTTTGATAAAATTGTCTCTCTCTCTCTCTCTCTCTCTTTCTCTTTCTCTCTCTCTCTCTCTCTCTATATATATATATATATATACAGGGTGGGCAAAAATAAGTGTCTTATTTTTAAAAATTCATAACATTTTTATTTATTGATTTTTTTTTTTTTTTTTTAGAATAAGTAAAGGACCCCTTCCGAAGCAAGCATGAGCCGTATTAGCCCTAAGGAACGTACCCTCATTTAGAAAACATTATTTTTGCTTAAAAAACTCAAAACAGTGTAAAAAACAGTAGTTTAGTTTTTGTAAGTTTTAAGAAGTGTTTTTCGGCTAAAATTTGTTTTGTTTATTTCAAAAAATCTCGGAAGGGTCAGTCTACACACACATAAAGTTTGGTATATATACGACGTGTATAAGCAGTTAATATATTAATATAGTTTTAAATGTTAATGTGTTTTCTTTCTTGGTGGGATATGGTAGAGTTTCATTGTTATCCAACTAAAAGGTAATTTTGAAAATATATAAACAATGTATCTACATTACTCACCTTGTTGCCTAAAACATATTACCTACAGACGACGTCGTTTTGTGCTTTTGGTACTTCTCAGTGTAAGGAAATAACAATCGCAGACGGTCATCGGGCGCAAACCTGGTTCACAGAGACACATTGAATCTGTAAGTGGTCACCTTATTCTCTAGACAATAGATGCTCGTCACGTAGTCACGGAGAAATTATGTTATATTTACGCTGAGAGCGGCGAGTGTAAATATCAAGAAATTCACATAGAACTCAACGACAGATCGGAGTAACGTATTGAAGCATTAGGTGAATGCCTATTTTTTAATCACTCTAAAGTGCTGGACTTTAATTTTTACTTAAAAGGACTTCGTATTATATTTAATTATATTTTAATATTTTACCTACATACGACGTCGTTTCTTGCTTTCGCTTCATCAGTGTTGGGAAATGACAATCTCAGACGGTCACGGGGCGCGAACCCAGTGCACAGAGACGCCTTGAATCTGTAAGCGGGCGCCTAATCCCCTTTGTGATGGGCGGTTGTCATATATATCCATGTAAAGTTTGTATTCACAGGGTAGAAGTCGGGAGAATTTTTACTGTGTCTATATAATAGTGCTCCATATATACATTTATATATAATAAAAGTTTTATTGGCACAAAAATAGCATGGCTACACACCGATAACATGTTTCAATGGTATATTTGGTAAGCTTGATTTCCTCAGGTAAAAGGTTTTTAAGTTTTATCAAAATAAAAACATAGAGAACGGACTCTTCTTTTTGACCTGAAGAAATCGAGCTTATAAAAGCTACGACTGAAATATGGTGTGAGTTTGTATTCATGCTATATTTGTATAAGTAAAACTTTTATTATATATATATATATATATATATATATATATATATATATATATATATGTGTGTGTGTGTGTGTGTGTGTGTGTACATGATAAACTGCTAAACTAGTGAATATATAATTATGAATTTTGGAATATAAATTCTAGGCAACAGGTTAGTAACATTGGCACATTTTTTTTGTAAACTTTAATATTTAGGGGGCGTATGAATATTTATTCATTGTATTATATATATAAATTTCGTTGTTTAGAATAAACTCCTAAACTAATCAACCGATCATCATCAATTTTGTACCACATATGCTAGGCGTAAGATGGGTAATATAGGCTTCATTTAGTTTAATTTTCTTCATGCAAAAAGAAAAGGAGGTGGAAGGCATTCGTGAAAATGCAGATACCTCCAATGAGTGTAAAATGTAAATAATATGTATTAGACATTAATTAATAAATATTCCCCAAAGTTCAGTTTCTATGAAGTATTTTAAAGTTTTTAAATATGGCAACAACCTCCCATTGAAAATTCACTTTTTTTCAGATTTGCATTAAATTTGATTCATATTCACGGGACTCTAATTAAGAGATATTCCCTGAATTTCAATTTCTTAAAAATACCATTTAAACTTAAGACTTAGGGATTTCCTGGAATCAAAATTATATAATGGATTTTAGTCAAAATTGGAACACAAAATTCTGGACATGAAAGTCAGTTTTATTATATGTTGTTTTTTTTATCATCGTAAGGAACATAGAAGTGGTGCAAAACTGTTCTGTTTGAGAAAGTGATATTACCTATCCTGACACAGTTATTGTTCTAGTATATATATATATATATATATATATATATATATATATATATATATATATATATATATATATATTAGTAAAAATTCCTTTATTCATACACACATTATTGGCTACAATATGTGCATACATCTTTTGGTTGCGACTTCTTTATAAATTCAACCTCAACGTGTCATCTTACAACAATAATAATAATTGTAAGATGATGGTGGGATTTTGAAAGAGATCCCAGCCGAAACATGTATGACTTATGTAGCCAATAACGTTTGTATAAATGAAGGAATTTATACAAAATTTCAGCTCTACTTGTTATTGAGTACTATTGTATAATAAGTGGAGTGTCATTGGATCAACATCTCAGAAACAACAACAATGCAATTACTACTATATCTATCTATCTATCTATCTATCTATCTATCTATCTATCTATCTATCTATCTATCTTAACTGCCATTAGCTTTAAGGCATAGACTATTAGGTAAAACTAATTCAAGCTCCCGGCACTTGCAATGTTTACATTAAGATATTTCTTACATTTAGTCAGTGTCGTATGATAGCGTAGGGGTTAGCAGCGCCGACCATCAGCCGAACGGGTGAGTTTAAATTTCGGCTTGAGGCACTTACTGGTCTAGTCGCACTGATGAGCTGTGTGTGTGTCTCTCTCTCTCTCTATATATATATATAATTATACATTAATTATAGAGCGAAGACCTCAATTTTGCTGGATTGGTAAATATACAGATTTTTTATACAATTAAGACAATTGAAGCACAATTTCTTTTTTATGTTTGTGGATAGGGTAATGTGTCTGTGAGTATCAGAAATATTGAGTGACTGTTTATCTTTGATCGCTATGTGTATATTTAAGGTGTTCCTTCTAGCGTTTCATATAAAAATATTATAAACATTTACATTTTTCGAAGAATTGAAAATGTAATTATATTCGTATCTGAGTTGTTATAGACTTTATATTCTTAGCATTTGCAGATAGAAACCTATTATGAGTCCTGTTTAAATAATGCCGTTGTGGTTGATGAAAAATTATGTAGTCGTGTTTGCCAGTTGGAAAATTAACATCTTTTGTACTCTATTTATTAAGATGTTTGTTGTTGCTTTTGTTCACATGCAACATTTATCGAAAATTCACCGAGGTCTGATTTTTAAAACATGTTTTTGATTTTCATATTTGGAGAGAGGCAAATAAGCATGCAACTGTTTTCAAAGTGTTTAATTACCTTTCTCTGTTCGTTACGTTTTCCCAATTTTATTTTCTCATATCTATATTATTCATATGTATAATTATTTCAACTTTGTCTGTTGAATAATAAAGAATAATAATTAAGCTTTCCGCATGAGTTGGTTTGATTCTACTGTGTTGGCTGACTGACTTTGTTTATTTGTTATCTACACACCCACATATATGTTCATTTTATACGAATTAGTCACCGCTTATCAAGGCCGGGTTCCATTCAAGGATAAGGATTAAAAATATTGTGTATTGCGATATAAATAACACTTTGATAGGAATGGACACAATGGGTGGAATCGGCAGAATTATATTATCCAAGAATACGACTCAACAAGTATTTGCTAACGGTTGACTTGGAGACGACCATATTGAAGTTATTTGGGAAGCATCCCCGTGAGATTTTGTTCCACAGATCGGATGTTCTTGGAATAAAACTGGGTTTATGGAAGTTCTCTTTCATTTCAGGTACAGAGAGAGAGGAAGAGAGAGAGGAAGAGAGAGATAGAGAGAGAAATAGAGAGAGAGAGAAGGTCCTTGCTGTAAATGTTTTACATGGAATATCAGAATCGCTTGAGCTTAGTCGAGCACCTACCATGAACATTTCGACACAGTGGAGAATAGCTTCCAATGTCTTTTCTGTGAGAAAAATAGATGTAGGGAAGAGAAGAGATCGCCTCATTAGATCGCGAATTCGATGTTTAAGTAAGTAGAATTTGATATTGATTTATGAATATATATATATATATATATATGTGTGTGTGTATGTGTGTGTGTGTGTTTGTGTATGTGTGTGTATCTATCTGCCTGACTGTATAAAACCACACCCACCCACCCACACACACACACACATATATATATATATATATGATGGACTCTCCCGTCGATTTCGACGTATGAGTGCCCCGCCTGGGGCTGCCCGCGCGTTAATTTGTAATTGCAAGGGTTGCACAATCCCAAACAACCGCTCTCCTGAGTCGGCATTGCTTGATTCCAATGGCAAGTAGTAATACAGGACGACTGGAAACAATGCCGAGATAAGCAGAGAGCACATACAGCACCTGGTATTCCTAAATGGTCACCCATGTAGTACTGGCCAGGCTCGACGCCGCTTAACTATGGTGATCTAACGGGAACCGGTGTGTCAACGTGATTATATATGAAGAAGAATGGAAAGGAATTAGAGAAGCAAAAGCCAAATCAAAATTCAATTCAATTGCTCATAGCAAGGTATATTTCGCAAAAAGGCAATTTATTCAAGTTAAATTTTCCTTTTGAATATTGAGCTGTATACTCTTCACAATAGGTTTTACCTTTCCTAAAAGTTCGCTTTTAGTACACCACTTATATATATATATATATATATATATATATATATATATATATATATATATATATATATATAACTGGCAATCGATACCTGCGGTTTAAAGAAATACTGGAACTCCAGCCTATTGGTCTAACGAATACAAGCTGTAGCAGTATTTTAGCAGATGGTTTTAAAAGTGGTTATTAAACTAATTTAATAGCTACTAAATGTGTTTTGCAGACCATCAGATGAAGAACTGTGACACTTAGTAAGTTCCATCACAACAGCTGAATCCCAGTGTTTCCGTGAAACTAGAGGTACCGATAGCTAATCGACTTGATGTAAAGTTTTATTTGTAATAAAATAGTTTCTACTGTACAAAACAGAGCATTATATTCCTTTCTCACTCTATCTCTTTAAATGTTCTATTCATATTAACACCTATATACCCCTACCCTCTCATTCTATTTCTCTTTCTTTCGCTCTTTCTCTCTATCCTTCTCTCCATATATATATATATATGCTGGCTAAAATCTATACCCTACTTCCAAAGCCAAAATTACACATACTTACTAGCACAAGAAAAACACTTGATATTTAAATTTAATCCAGCATTGAACAGATCGTAAATCAAATCACACACCACACGGATCACACTTCTATCAACATTTCTCTACCTCACTCTATTAATCTATCTTACCATACGCTAGTGTGTGTGTACGCACATATATGTATATGTGTGTATGGGGAGTGTATGTATGTCGCTCACTTATGTACAAGATTCAGAACTAACCGCACGCACACACACCCGGGCAAAAAAGCCAATTCGGCGACAGGGCAATACAAAATAGTAAATGTCAAAACAAAATACAAGCACTTCAGCAAATGGAGATGACCGATAAAATAAATGTAAAAATAACATGTATTTAATAAACACACACGACTTTGACCAAGAGAAGCAGAAAAATTAATAAATAACAAATAAAAACTAAAGAAATATATATATATATATATATATATATATATATATCAAAACACATACACCCCCCGCAAACCCACACATACGCAAAAAACGCCAAACAAAAAAATATTTCTTCAAATGAAACAAAACTCTTTTAAATCGAAAGACATTTCTTCAAATGGATTTATATATCTGATGAGAGCGGACCTCCGCTTGAAACGCGTTATATAAACCTATCAAATGATTAAACAACAAAATAATAAATAAATGTTGAAAAAAACGTTTTTACAAATGTTGGTAGCTTTACTTGTTTACACACACACACACACACACACACACACACATATATATATATATATATATATATATATATATATATATATATATATATATATATATAGTGTGTGTACTTATGTAGCATTTTTTCATTTATGAAAACATTGTTAAAAATATAAGAAGTCGTCACTATTCCTTTTTTATTTATTTTATTTTTCTGATGGTCTTTTTTGTATTACAATAAAAAGAATAATAAATGTTCCATAGATTTCAGAGGTTTGACAAACGTTTTCGATTCTTTGTGCAATGAACATAAACAAAATATACGAGAAATAAGAGAATTTTAAAAAGTCGGCGGAGAAACGTGCATAGAACGTTTTTCACATGGTTCCAGAAAGTCGTTGACGATATAAATTCAGCAACGCTGGATGGCATCACAGAACAAAATTGTATTACGTTAAGCATTTAAAAATGTTACCACTGGTTTCATATGTGATGTTGTTAATTTTAGGTTGTTGTGTTTTCGATAAGCATAAAGCTAATAGCTAAATTGGTTTTACAAGCACTACACTATTCCGCCGCCTCGCCATGCATCTTGTAAACTCTAGCTCAATTTACCAACGTATACAAATACATGATTGCTCTCCCTCGGGTGTAAGATTCTAATTAATAACACTAAAATTATAGATTCCGAAACCAATTTAAAAAATAAAATTACTGGGACCTATCTACATTAAAACACACACACATTATATATATATATATATATATATATATATATATATATATATATATATATATATATATATATATATATAGTACGTTATGGAATTATATTTATGACATTTAAGCTACACAGAGGCTTCCGCGTTTCACCACCGGCGGGAATCCTCCGGCTTAATTGCCATAAATATATTTTCATAACCTACTACCCAGCTCTACTCATGTATCGAGCACTGTTGAAGTAACTACTGAAAATTGATACATAAAAAGTATATCTCCTTATCAGATTTTATGTGGATGCATGAAATAATATATATATATATATATATATTTATATATATATATTTTTATATATATATATATATATATATATATATATATTTATATATATATATATATATAATACATATATATATATATTTATATATTTTTATATATATATATATATATATATATATATATATATATATATATATATATAATACATATATATATATATATATATATATATATATATATATATATATATATATATATATAATACACATATATATATATGTGAAAATGTCACGCATTAGTTTGAATCAGTAACAACTTTCACATTTAATCAAATTTTCCCCTTATTTTTCAGAATATTACAGACATAAAAATTGATAATTTATCATGGAAAAATATAGCACTGAACAACGAACCAAAATTATTGAACTTTACTTCGGAAACCAGCGTTCAATAACCTTAACCCAAAGAGCCTATCGTCGGCATTATAATGTCAGGCAATCTCTTAGTCAGACCACAATTGATCGTCTTGTGGCCCGATTTCGGCAGCAGGGTTCAGTCAGTAATCTTCCACGATCTGGCAGACCACGTTCAGTACGGACAGCGGAAAATGTAGCACTCGTTGAGGATAACATTGCTGAAAATCCAGACACCTTAACTCAGAGACGAGCCACTCAGATTGGGATGTCTAGAAGGTCACTTCAAATAATTTTTCGTAAATTGCATCTGTTTCCATACAAAATTCAATTGGTACAGGCATTACAACTCACAGATTTGCAATCACGCGTAGCTTATGCTGTTCACATTCAGCAATTAGCCAGAGAACAAAATGAGTTCATCCATAAGCTGATAATGAGCGACGAAGCCCATTTTCATCAGAACCGGTTCGTAAATAAGCAAAACTGCAGAATATGGGCCATTGAAAATCCAAGAACCGTTCATCAGCGTGAATTACATCCACTAAAATGTACCAGATGGTGTGGTGTTACCTCGGAAAGAGTGATCGGTCCATATTTCTTTGAAGACGAAGAAGGTGTCGCGGTGACGATAACTGCACAGCAATACCAACAAATGATTGAAATTTTTTAAAGCCAGTTGTTCAGGACAAGCACGAAATGTGGTTCCAACAAGATGGAGCTACTGCCCACACTGCCCGACAAAGTATGGCGCTCTTAAGGGGATTGTTAGGCGGGCGCTTAATTAGCAGATTTTCTGATTTTAACTGGCCTTCACGTTCACCGGATTTAACAGCCCCTGACTTTTTCCTTTGGGGTTATCTTAAGGAAAGGGTATATGTGAACACGCCTACAACGATTCAAGAGCTTAAAAACAATATCAGACATGAAATCCAAGAACTAGAGCCAGTTATTCTAAGGACTGTAATCGAAAAATGCCCTAACTAGAGCCCGTCTTTGTGAGGCCGAAACTGGTGGCCATTTAAAGGATATTATTTTAAAAAACTAAGTCAACAAAACTACCAAGTAAACGTATTATTTATCAGAAAATCCTAGTGAATTACTTCAAATGTTGTAGCTACTATCACATAAATAAACCAATGCGCGACTTTTGCGCCACCCTGTATATATATAGATAGATAGATAGATATATATATATATAAGGGAAGAGAGTGAAAAATAGGTGCATATCAGACAGTAAGTTTAAATATGAATAGGACAGATTGAATGTGAAAAAGTGCATTTGAACCGGTTTAATATGTTATGAAAAACTAATTTCACTCTGCTTTATGTGTCTGTTTTCATATTTGTCTCTCTTTTTTATTTATTCTCTTTTTCACTTCATTATCCACGTAAATTATCTTTCATTATTCATTTTCAAAGTTTCTATCGATTTGAAAACATATTTTCCTATTGTCTTTCGCCTAGCTGAACACGTTATAAGATATAACAATGTATAAAGCATTATTCACATAAAATATTTTCTAGTCACATCATAACATATATATATATTGTTGTGGTGGCAACCACTCATTTGCATATACGAATAACGTTACACTATAAATGGCAAGCCTAGGTTGGCCTTAGTGTGTGTTACCTAAATGCCACCGGAAGTGACGCCGAAGAGCGTACATGTCCTCCCACCAAGACTCTCTGACTCGACACCTTCATTTGTACATACTGTAACTATACCTTTTCTTTAATACACTTATTATTGCATTCTCCTTGTTGTTTGCGTTTTCATTGTATTCCTCACTAATTATTGTTCAACCTTGCAACCACAACAGTTGGCGACGAGATATGAAGCGTCAAATATAACAGTTTGACGAAGAACTATTAAAAAAAAAGTACAATGCAAAGTGTTGACGAGCAAACGGATTTTACGCTAAAGAAAAGTTTCAACTTAAGTGAAAAAAAAACAAAAAAACTCGAACGTGGCAAAAGCGACAATTTACGCCGTTTTCTGGGAATCCGACTTGCAAACGAATGTAAAAGTGAATTTTTGTTTTTGTCGCTAAACGACAAATCTGTTTTGTATTACTAAAGGACCAACTTGCAAACGAAAAGCGGATTTTGTTCTGTCGCAAAACGACAGGTCAGACTCGTATTACGAAAAGCAAGGAAGTAACCTACGAAAAAAAAAAGTTCACCAGTGGATTCTAATTACTGCTCCCCGTTAGCAAAACAACAACTAAAGGAATCTTTTAATTAATAATTTGTTTGGCGGCGGTACTAAAAGGAAATACCATAGCTAGAAATTAAAGCTCAAGGAAAGGATTTTTTTTTTAAAGTTGTCACTGGATAACGGATAATACAGTAAAACGTCACGAAAAAAAAAAAATGGAAGACTTATCAAAAATGTTCATGCAAATTTTACAGGCACAAGCTGACCGCGAGGAAAGACAAAATGAACGTTTTGCTAAAACACTGGAACTACTAAAGAGTAATCGAGAAAATGTCGACCGTGTTAATTTCTCCCATACAACTATCTTTAATAGTATGGACACATTTAATTATGTGCCGGAGGAAGGAAAGACTTTTGAAGCATACTATACAAGATACGAGGATGTCTTTCAACTGGACTGCAAAAATTGGCCAAATAGCCAGAAAGTGAGCCTCTTACTCAGGGAATTGGGTACATCAGAACACAGCAAATTCATAGATTACATATTACCTAAAAAAACTGCGGAATTAGAGTTCATGGAAGCTGTGAAATTACTAAAAGAATTATTTAATCCAAATATATCTCTTTTTAATAAAAGATGGCCGTGCATGAATCTAAGAAAGATGGACAACCAAGATTATTTGACATACGCATCAGTTGTCAATAAAAACTGCGATAATTTTAAGCTTGCGGAACTAACGGTAGAAGATTTTAAATGTCTAATCTTCGCACAAGGGTTAGTTTCCACGAAAAATGCAGAAATACGCAGACGAGTGTTGTCTAAGCTGGAATCTGAGCAAGATTTAACCCTCCGGAAACTAGCAGAGGACTGTGAAAGGGCCATTACACTAAAAAAGGATTAAAAAAATATAGAAGAATCCGGAGTGGCATATGTAAGAAAAGTTAGAAAACCATACACACCAACCAAGAACTTTACAAAGAAAAGCAATCGAAATGGAACGGGATATTACAATCCTAATAACCATAAATATAGGACAGAATATAACAAGCCTCTTCCTAGATATAACTGTAAGAGATGTGCAGAAAAGCATTGGGAATCAGATTGTCCTTATAAAAAGAAAAAATGCTACATTTGTAAGAAGGTGGGACACAAAAGCAATTGCTGCAGATATAAAGATTACACCAGAAAGAGAGTACAGCAAACAAAATCAAATACAAAATTAGACAAAGATCGGCGAAAATACGTAAAAGTGGAAATATTTAAAACACCAATAAAGTTACAACTCGACTCCGGCTCCGATATTTCTATTATAAACCTGAATACATGGAAAAAGTTGGGTAAAAAAACAACCATGATGAAAACGAGTAAATCAGCCCGGACGGTAACTGGTGGTGGTATAAAATTTGAAGGAGAAGTTGTCCTTCCGATAAAATTAAAAGGGATTACGAAGAAATTAAAAATATTCGTACTAGAAAATAGTGAAAATCTGTTTGAAATAGATTTAATTGAGAAATTTGGACTATGGGATAAGCCAATCAATACATTCTGTAAAAAAAAGAATGTTCTTCTCCAACAACAGTAAATATAAAAGACGATTTAAAAGAATTATTTCCTGAAGCATTCACGACTAACTTAGGTCGCTGTAATAAATTAAAGGCCTCGTTTGAACTTAAAGAAAACGCCAGCCCAATTTTTAGAAAAAAGCGAAACGTTCCGTTCGCTGGGTTGGAAAAGATTAATAAAGAATTAGATAGATTGGAACAGACAGGAATTCTATCAAAAATAGAACACAGCGAGTGGGCAGCCCCCACCGTATACGTAAAGAAAAAGCTTTACAACAATTCTTGCAAGTTTATAGGATCACACCACATCCTAGTACACCATCAAACATATCACCAGCTGATCTAATGTTTGCCAGAAAGGTAAAATCAGCATTTGATAAACTGTTGCCAAGACAGACAATTATCCGAAACACTACTCACACGAGAAGAAAGAAATATAACTCGGGAGATCGAGTATATTTTAAGTGCTACAAGAATAACACATCTGACTGGGAATGTGGAGTAGTGGATAAACGCATTGGTGATTGTACATATATGATTAAAGGTCCACAGAGTATACATAAAAGGCACCTAAATCAGATAAAAAAAACGTCATATCCAAGATGATGATTATACGACAACAGTCGAAGAGGAGGAAACCATAGATATCATATATGAATCCTTTAATTTGGAACCGCCTCAATATACACCTGAACCCCGAAGATCAGGTAGGAAAAGAAAATTTAATGAACCATTGATGGTAAACCCAAAAAGAAAAGGATATTGAAATCTGTGTGACTTCAAATCTTGGGAGGGGGGTGTTGTGGTGGCAACCACTCATTTGCATATACGAATAACGTTATACTATAAATGGCAAGCCTAGGTTGGCCTTAGTGTGTGTTACCTAAATGCCACCGGAAGTGACGCCGAAGAGCGTACATGTCCTCCCACCAAGACTCTCTGACTCGACACCTTCATTTGTACATACTGTAACTATACCTTTTCTTTAATACACTTATTATTGATTTCTCCTTGTTGTTTGCGTCTTCATTGTATTCCTCACTAATTATTGTTCAACCTTGCAACCACAACATATATATATATATATATATATATACATATATATATATATATATGTATATATATATATGTATATATATATGTATGTATATAGATATATATATAAAGAGAGAGAGAGAGAGAGAGAGAGAGAGGTATTAGAAGGCAATAACGATGCGAAAAGGAAAATATGTCGGTGCTAAAAAAGGAGGAAAAAACTTTTTTTTAAATTTCATTATAGTAAAACTCACTTGATTAGTCAAAACGTGTACACAGTGTTCTAAGGTGTATGACGGTGTTCCATAATATATTTCGAGGAAATACCTCTTCATAAAATATAAGTGTTTCAAATCTCTTGCAATCCATTTTGGACCGTTAATGTTGTATTATCGTTATGCCGCATAAACATCAATGTGGCGTTTATATATATATATATATATATATATATATATATATATATATATATATATATATATATATAATATGTGTTTACTATGTGTTTTTTACACGGAAGTCTGAACTTATTTGTAAAAATAATTAAATTCTACAAAAATAACTATTTATTATATAGAAGAGTATTAAGATGCAATCACAATGCAAGAAATGTAAATATGTCGGTGTTGACAAAGACAAGTGTTTTTTTAATGTTTATATTTTATTTTACTTGATTAGTCAAAACTTCTACAGAGTAATCAAATGCGTGTGACCGTATTCCATAATATATTTTGAGAAAATAACTTTTTATCAAATAGTGAGTGTTTCAAATCTTATGAAATCCGTTTGAATAGGTAATAGTGTTATATGCTTATACTGCATTAAATATCAATGCCACCTGCAGTAAATAGAATACATTTAAATGTGTTATATATATATATATATATATATATATATATGTATATATATATATATGTATATATATATGTATGTATATATATATATATATATATATATATATATATATATATATATATATATATATATATATATATATACAAATATATTATGTTTTATGTGCCGTTTTAGGATAGTACCCTATTTTACGGTTTATTAATCCCAGAGCACAATATATATTTGACACGATTCATTGGAGCTGTTTAATTGAACAGATGTTGCCTTCCTACCCTTAGCTCTGCATAGTCGTGCATCCTTCAACACAATAGATCATACAGGCTTTGGACGGTAATCTGCAAGGGTATTAATTACGCCTATATTAATATAGTGTTATTATTTAATAAAAATATAAAGCATAGACGAGATGATTTTAACGAGGCGGGTTTGAGTAGTCTTACCATTTTCCGGTAGGTGTCGCCGTCATTTTATATACAACGCCTGCTATTCCCAAATGGTTACCCATCTTGTACTGACCAGGCTGAACGTCAATTACTTTCGGTGATCTCACAAGAACCAAGTGATTATGCTCTATTCCAACGTGGTGATCATCGTTTTATATATATTTGGGAATGGGGATTTTGTGAAGAGTAATACATCAAAAAATAGATTATACATTTACAAAATCTTGAAAAAGAAAATAGTTCTTTCAAAAAGTACATAACTATGAACAAAGACTCTAAACTGGTTAAACAGGATTATACTTCCCATGTTGCCCTTACATGGTGTGTATATTTTTGTACATTGATGTATATATGAAAATATTAAATGATAAATATTTCTTTATATTATTCACATACATATACGTGTTATCCTAACTGAAGCATCGGTGTGTTAGACAACTGTTCGAACCTCCAGACACGAGTCACTTTTAACTCAAGTGCAAGAGCTCTAACCAAAAGGCCAACTTCAACAGCTATGCGACAAGCCTAACCGAATATCTGCATGTACGTATATGATCATGTATGCATGTCAGTTAACTTAAACGCATACTGCTAATACCATGTATGCATGTGCGTTGTGTATTTCTTTTCCGCCCTATGACAATAGTCACCCCTTTTTGCCGTGTTCAACAGATCACGTGGACTTCACATTTTAGCTCAGATGAGACGGCTTATTTCATTTCCCTTAAAGGTGCTCATACGAAAAATAGCTATACAAAATTATTTCATAATAAATAGTTTTTAATTATTATCTACATAGGTATACGTTTCATCCTAATGGAATCATCAGTGCGAAAGATAACTATTCAGCCGGTCGCACGATGCGAACGCCAGGACACGAGTCACTTTTAATTCAAATCTAAGCGCTTTAACTACGAGGACAACTTCAACATCTATGTTTAAAATCGAGAAATAAACCCTGTTGATGTCATATAAAACGGACAATATAATCAGCCGTCTTAAGAGTGTTCAACAGATCACGCGAGCCGGTGTTCTGAATAAGATACAACGTGCCAGTCCGTGCAGGCATAAAGCACACACACACACACACACACACACACACAGACACCCCCCCCCCCCACACACACACACACACATATATATATATATATATATATATATATATATATATATATATATATATATATATATATATGGGTTTATACCTGTAAAAGACACGGGGGTAACTTTTCCTTCATTTTATATTATTAGTAGTTCGTAGGATTCCACATGATTTTATCTGCAATTTCTTTTTCAGGATTGGTTCATCGTGGTTGAGAGTTAGATCTTCATTACTGTAAATGTGCTTCGTTGAGGTTTCGATTCTTCATTTCCCCCATGGTTGCCCATTTTACACACTAATTTTTCTGTTATACCGCCAGCCGAGACACATCGAGTGACCCTGCTAACGTTATAAGAAATTACTGTAAAAATATCCATCGGTACTCAGAGACTACGGCGAATGTACAAATACAGGAAATTTGAACGAACACTTGAAATGTAATGAAACACTACCCAAATTCATAAAGGCTAAAATTAAAATATTTTGAGCGGTGAGATAATCTCGCAAAACTCGTCTGTCCATGTGAATTTTTAATTTGAATTCCGTACATCGATTCGCGCATGAATACTTCCGTTGCCAAACTGAATATTTAACACTTTAGTAAAGCAAATCAGACGAACGGATCTAGATTGGCGGAAAATATCTCAATATCATATTATTGACACTTGTAGCGATAATTGCTAATTTAGCCTCTAGTAACAAACCAGCAGTAGACATGAATTATGTATCATTTTATTCCTAACCCGAAGATTATGTATTGGAAATATCCTATATTAAAATTAATAAATGCATTTGAAATTCTGTTCACTTGCAGGTACAGCTTTATGATTGCGACACGTTATTTCTTTTCCAAACCCAGCAAGATTCGTTATTGCTTCTGTTCAGGTGTAAATCAAGTGCTAAACATTAGATAGAAACACATTGTAAATAGGTATAGTGATGTAGGTTCTAAGTATGTCAAGTGCAGCGAACTTAGACGATGTGTGGTGGGGGAGGTGGGACAAACGAGGCAAGCAGGACAAGACGGGCAAGTAGGGCGCC
>OY744521.1:163520860-163575860 GCA_963556195.1 Sepiola atlantica | reverse complement strand
TATTATTATTATGATTTTTATTTTCATCACGGTGCGGCTTTCACTATAGTTATATCATGTTAGTAAACTTTAGTAAATTTGTAATATTTTAATTATTTTAATTATTATTTTCCCAATTGTCAACAGTCCTCGACTTAAAGAAATTAATAAAATGAATAAATTAATAAAAATAATAAAATAAACCTTAGAATTAAAAAAAAAAGTAAAGAAAAACTTAAACAAATAAAAAAAATTAACCTAGCAAGATTTTAACCCCAAAATAATTTAGATTTTAAAAAAAACTTGTTTAGTTCTGTACTTATTATAAGTTTCGTTATGTCTCTCATATTACACACACAAGTAATTTATTCACATTTAATATTTATTTTAATCTCTTACGCGCGTTTTATGGTAAAAATCAGATGTGTATTTTTCCATTAGTTAAATTTTGTCAATTTTCAGAGAGTTCAGTATATGTTTTTGAATAGCGAAAAAACATGGCATAACAAAAATACCGGAGGGTGAAATACGGTGAAAATGCATGTTGATATCGGATAAAAATTCTGCAAACTAAAGTATATAAAGGCAAAACACTCACTTGGGGGAAAATATGACTATTTCAGGAAAAGGATAAAAATAAAATTCCATCTACAATAAGATCTTCACGCTCGATAAACCACACGAATCAGATTTCTAAAACGATGGCCTCAAAGCTAATATTTACTAAACTAACCTAAATAATTCCTGCTCCTCTATTACGAAATTTCTCTATTAGAATAAAAGACCCACAGAAGCACCGAGACAAGCAGTAACTTATTTTGTTATTAATTATTACTCAAAAATATTAAAATGTCTAATAAAATAAAAGATGGAGTGCGAAACTTCCATTGTGTTGATGCTAAACTATGAGATAGACCACCCCCGCTGCAAACTGAGTGCAAATATATAGACACATTAGTATTGGGGAATTAAAATCCTAAAAACAAATCTCTCCTGATCTTTGATTTGTATTTTTAATTGAAAAAAATACAAATTTATATTTAATTGGATTTATAACGATAGTTGGTTTTATCTATTTACATCTACGTGATCGACATTTATAGATTTGTAACTACACGGAGAAGGGAAGGTAACTATTATTTTTAGAATTAAATAGTTATAAATATATATATATATATATATATATATATATATATATATATATATATATATATATATATATATAACGCATCCCTCAATAAGTACCAGCTTTAACAAATAAAACAACAACTTTTAGGCAAAATTAGGCGTTATTCATCAAAAGTCTCCTTCTACGGCTGTACGCTAATTCCAACGATTCTCCAAATATTCGATGCATTTTTTTGTAGAACGATTTCTTTTTATTATCAAATTATGACTTAGTTTTCGATATCACTTAATCATTTGAGCAAAATCTTTTCATTTCGGGTATTTTTATAGGTATGCAAACAGTCAGTAGTCGTTAGGGACATTTCGAAGTGTAGTTAGCCATAATTGCAATCGACCTGTGACACGGTGTATTGGCTTGGTGAAACAGTACTTTGTCTTCATTTGTAACAGTTTTTCGGCTATTTCCTCTTTCAAACGCACCAATAATGCTATCCAATATTCGCTGTTGATAGTCTTTCTTTCGGTGAACAAAAGTTGTGCATTCCAAAATACGGATTCAAAAACATGACTTGCAAATGTTTGCATCGTTGATCGCTTATGGCGGTTTTCACCTGCTACTGTCGATTCAGCTGACTGTCGAAGTGAAGTCATAAATCCATATTTCATTCATTGTCACATATTAATGTGAACACTCTATTTTTCGTATTAAAATCGGTGAAAACAACGCTCTTAATCGTGCACCCGTTGTTGTTGTATATCGACTCTGAGTAAACGCGGAAAATATTTTGAACACTCATTTATAAATGTTCATGCAAAATAGTGAATACACTGCCTTCTGAGATATTCAGCTTTTCTGCTATGTTAGCAAATTAACTCTGCGATCAGCGAAAACGAGTACGTAGACTTTTTTATGTTTTTCGGATAACTGTCGAATGTGGGTGATATAAGGGTTCAGTATCATCCGTGTCTGTACGACAGCGTTCAAAGTAATTATACTCCGTCTTACCCGTTGTTTCTGGCAGCGCAAAGTTTAAATAAAATTAATTGCTTGAACCGTTTTTCCCATCTGAAAGCAAAGCTTTATCAATACATTAGTTTTTCTGCTCACTATATCCCCTATATTTGTATCTATCTATCTATCTATCTATCTATCTATCTATCTATCTATCTATCTATCTATCGATCTATCTATCCATCTATCTATCGATCTATCTATCGATCTATCTATTTATCCATCTATCCATCTATCTATATATCTATCTATATATCTATCTATCGATCTCTCCATGCCTCTTTCTCTTTCTCTCTAATTAACGAGGGATAAATATTCTTAGTGGCTGCGGTGATATTACCTTTTGTTCATAATAGGCATTCCGAATTGTTTCACTCTCCGTTTTTATTACATTTGACAATGGCATTTGACTGTATATAAACAGAGAGAGCGAGAGAGAGAAAGAGAGAGATGCAGACGTGAAACTGGATAGACATTTTATAAAATAATAAGTATTTAGTTTAATTTAGTTTTATGCAAATGGAGTAAAATGGAGGTGAAACCCTTCCTAAAAATTCAGATGCCTCCGATGGTTGTGAAATTTTTACAATAGGAATTAGACATTATTTAATAAATATTCTAAAACTTCAGTTTCTTTTCCTTATTTTAAATGGTCTTTAGGAGCTTAATAACCTCTCATTTGAAAATTAAATTGCATTGAATTTGATCCACTAATCCTCGATCTAGCAAGATTCACTGAATTTCAATTACTACTTAAGCCCCCTTTAATTTTAAATTTGAAACATTTCTAAAATAAAAAACATGCAATGGATTTTGATCAAATTAGGATAAGTAATCTATAATGAAGGTTTAGCATCAATATATATTAAGTATACTCTTTGTTAAGGGACATAAAAGTGGTGCAAAATTGTTCTGTTGGGGGAATTAATTTTACCCGTCCTAACATGGGTATTTTTCTAGTAGTATATAAATATATGTAGACTATGTGACAAACAGAGAAAATCAGATATTAAATAAGATGTGTAGGTCGGCAAACAGAATTAGAATGGGAACCAACATTACGTTAAAAGGACGCCTAATTTGGTTTAGGCCAGCTGTGACACGTCTAAATAGATACGGTCATGGCAACGTAAGTGGAGTAAACATTTCAAACACGAAAGAACAAGAACGTAGATTCTGAAGATACTTTTTTTCTTAACATAGTAACACCAAACAAGGCAAGCTGCCGCTGTAGACGTAAGAGGCTACTGAGAATTAGGGTAAACATTTTGGGGGTCATCCTAAATTGAAAGCTGTGCATCATTCTGGTTTAAGATAGAGTAAGGAGGGAAAAGTGGGTACTTGTTTGGTGCCAATAAGCCCACACATCCAGACCATTAGTCTTGACTTGATCCATAGGTTAGTGGTGGTGGAAAGCCCATCGAGTATACCTGTAGGACCCCTTTCCATGCGTGGCATGACGCGTACAGTTACTAATGATATTATACAACTGTTGATGGATCAGCCGTTCTTAGCGCTATCTCAGAGTTTGGGCTCCTGCACTACCAGTCGGACACAGTAGCCAGACAAGCTGTCCCACCCGTACTCTCAACCTGTCGGCGCAAGAGCGACCAAGAGTAGTTGTGTAGAATTAGTGACAAAAAATGTCCCGAAGTTGCCCAGATAAAGAGGAAGAGAGACAGCATTCATTGCCCTAGACAGAAAACAAGGTCAAGTACTGGGTGTCTTTGAGGAGTCCCTTCGCTATTACCCATGCGCTTGGCTAATATACAAAGAAGGAGTGCAACGACCTGGCGATAGGTAGAGCCCATTTAATCTTTAAGCAATGTTAGGTTTTCAAATGGGATATTTTGTTCGAGACTTCAACTCAATGAATGTTGTCGTCAGAACTAAGAAGGCCTCCCTCCTCAAACAGTTTGCTGACAATACGTCCATTCAATTCAAGCGTTTATCACTCAAATTATTATTCAAAACTTAAGCGTGACAGATTGACAAAAAGATGTATATGTCTCATTAGGGAGAGGCCTCGACGTATCTAAAAATGCTACTTCAAACTTAAGCTTGAAACGAACCAGTAATACGTTGTGTTGTAAGTAGCTCTGGTCGGGCTATACCGGCTTCCTCTGAAGTAGGAAGTTTATAAGGAAGTTTATAAGGAATATCTAATTCACAAGCCGTCCCCAACCACATTTATATCGCTGTCATGGGATGATTGCATACAGCGCCTAGCATCCCAAATGGTCAATTACTGGGTAATGGCCAGGCTCCACGTTGCTTAACTTCGTTGATCTAACGAGAACCGTTGTGTCAACGTGATTAATGGCTTTTTAAACTTTAGCGCGGTAATAAACCGACTGACAGATGGACAGACAGAGCCTCTTCTGGAGATACTGGGATCATTATTCAAAACTTAAGCCTAACATATTGACAAACAGACGCACATGTCTCATTAGAGAAAATGGTCGACGTATCTAAAAACGCTATTTCAAACTTAAGCTTAGCAGAGCGACTAAAATGGCTTTTATAACATAGCGCGATAAACCGACCGATATACGGACAGGCATCGCCTCTTCTCGAGATGCTGGGACGCATTAAAAAATATAATTTTTTCCGAATATATGTGATCAAATTACGTTTATTGGTGTTAAAATAATATAAAAATGAACCAAATTAAAAATAGAACGATTAGAAAGGAATTATGTTTTGTGAAGTGCATAATTGGTGATATGCATACCGTCCCAGACTATAGCGATTTAAATACTGTCGAATATATAATTTTAGTTACTCGTAAATACCGTTTAAGAATGTATTAATTAACAGTCACTCCCACCACTCCCATCACTCATACCCTGTAATAGGTACTTGTGTGTAATGACTCATACATAGTGTACTGTTAAAAATAGCTATTTTGTCTCAGCGTTAAATAGCAGATAAACGTGTTATATGCCAGTGCTTTCTGCGTGTATTCAAGCTTTAAAGTTGTCTTTCTATTTGTCTGTATCTCCTGAATCACGCTATCGTACATTTAGTAGATCTGTAGACTTGTTCTAATTATATACCTTTATGGTTTATTGTTATGACATCTATTCCCAATTAATACCACGCGCAAAAATTGTGGCGAACGTAAGAAGCCAGAACCTGCATCGAATGATTGAAATAGTCGTGACTTACATTATAGCCACAATAAAAATAACCCGTCTTTGCATAGCGTGAAAACCCTGATGCGAGAAAGAACAGGTACACGTTGGAGCAAGATTGTTTATATTTTCGACCACGTGTAACAAGAGTGATTTACTATTTATAAAATGCGGGCTTACTAGAAGTCGATAGTGGAACTCTAAAGGGATGAGATCATTGAGCGATAGAGATCAGTATAGAAAACGGTGTTATACGAGAAAAGTAAACCACGTAACAAAGTTCCAGTGGCGAGCACGTCGTTTTCAATATCAGTATTTAAAAGGGTATTGTTGGAGAAACGTCTACTACGTGATAATGATCTAGTAGCAGACATGTTGTTTCATTGCATACGGTGTCACCGGAAAAAGTAAACCAAGTAACAAAGTCCCAGGTGCGAGCCCTTTCTAAGAGATTAGTATTGAAAAAAAAATGTTGTTGGAGAAAAGCATGTTGTTTCTATGAACAGAAACCACCTTACCATCTTGTTCTTTTTTATTCCCTCACAGACCATTCTATACCTAACAAAGATGGCTGAAATTGAAACGTAAAATACCGCAGTTTAATTTCCGTAAAGTAATAACCTTCAGTGGCAAAAAACATTATTAGTTTTGATATACTTTTATAATTTAAATAACGACAACCGCGGAAATTCTAAGGTGCTTTATAAAATGCTTTTTTTCACTAGAACAAAACTGCAATACATTTTAACTCTTTTAAAAAACCTATTAAGCAGTAATGTTCTTATCTTGGATGTTATTCTCACAACATTTCGGTCGATGTTACATCTTCACGTGCGTCGTCGAACTCAAGGGATTTTTCTGTTGAAATCGAAAATCTTTACGGAATGCGAAAACGGATAAAAGTGGCAAGTAATACTCAGTTCTAAGTAACAGTATTCTACAAGGTGTAATCCTCAGTACGGGCGATACTAAGCATAACATTACAAATTACTTAAGACTTCTACCTGGTGATGGTTGATCGAACAAGGTCAAGCAACCCGATAGATTAAATAAAGAGTTCCGTTCAAAATTCTGTACAGATTTCTGAGTTCGAGATAAAGGTTATCAAGTTCGACAAGGCGTGCCTGAATAATGCCGGGGGTTACATCGACCAAAACATTGTGAGAATAGTACCAAGATGAGAACAGTAGTTCGAATAAGCTAAATAATGCAAATTATTAATCTTCATCTAAAAAAATTCGAAATTATTGAATAAGTTTATTATTATATATAATATTTGAATATTTTCACTGATGTTAGTATTTGCAACAGAGGTGGTTGTACTTAATTTTCATAAAAGTTTCAAATGTTAGATTTAATTAAATTCATCGTTCGTTACTTATTTTAATTTGATTTTTAAGCAATGGTAACTTTTTAAATGTCGTGTATGTACTAAAATAATTAAATTAAGCATTTAGAAAATTAAGTTGTATTTTCACCCTAAATTACAACAGAGCTTAACAATCATCTCGATAAGCACGTGGGTTAGCAATAACTGTTCGCCGAGAGATTCGCAAGGCTGGAATTATTTAAAATATCAAAGTGATTACATTATTTTGCCCAAACCTGTTATATATATATATATATATATATGTATATATATATATATATATATATATATATATATATATATATATATATAGCGTGTTAGAATTAAATAAATTCCAGAAGTAAACTTAAGTATAGGAGCTACATGTAATAAACAGAGCAATAAAAAAATAAAGTAAAATAACATGGAATCACATAATCAACGTTGCAATAATTTATTTCGACACTACGGCCTTAGTGAAACATCCAAGCGAGGCGATTACATTTATATATATATATATATATATATATATATATATATATATATATGTGTGTGTGTGTGTGTGTGTGTGTGTGTGTGTGTGTGTGTACTCATCCACAAACATACTGTTATTTTGTATCACTTCGGCTAGACTAGCACCATTCCGAAGCAAGCTCTTACTGCTAGGCTTCCAGAGAAGCGCACGTAACGGATATCTTCAATATCTATTTATATAAACATTGACATCTGCTTTACAGTGCTCAATTTGTTTATTTACAAAGAGCTTTACATTACGCTAGGAAGCAACAGGCGACATCACTTAACGACAGTGCTCAACTTGAAAAAAAGGGGGCTTATATAGTCATTCACAGACAACCCTTTTCGTTGTATCACAGCTCGAGAGAGAGTATAGATTTTTGTCCAATCTACCTCGACGCTTGAGTAAAGTCACTTCCACTAAAACTGATATAAATGTATTAACAACTCTTATGCTAGTTATGACTGTAATACAAGAGTTGATTACATCCACAAATATTGGAATTTCAAATAGTGTAGTAGAAGCACAACTAAGAAATAACACTTTTCTAACATTGGTTTCGTTCATAGAAATAACTTCCCCGTTGCAGAGAATGCGCCTTCTAATCCACAATGAATAATTCATAGAAATGACTTCATCCGTTGGGCTGTCTGGTCCCTAGTAGACACTCGTTTGTTAAAGTGATAAGAAGTTCTGAGCACTATTTCACTTTGTGCTCAGTTGCTGTCAGGTGCTCGTGGGAAATCACGGTCCAGTGATCGACATATAGTCCTCGTTATGGTAAGCCTTCTCTCTGTGAGTAGTCTGTAGTCTGTCGATCGCTGATATGTCTGTCTGATCCAATTTCACACACCGCATCACATGTTGTCTTTTATATGGAGTGTATTCCCTTTGAAACAGGATAAGGTCACTAAGGGCACATACGGATTTAAAAGTAAAATCTACCAGTTGAAATAAACGAACACAAACCAAATTGGAATACATCTAATGTTCGTTTATTACCGGTGGCGTTTCAAAGATCGAACATCGGTATACTCATTCAATTACGCCTGCCATAATTTGAAACCAAACCAACAAAGATAAACGTTAAGGGCGCGATAAAATGACATCTTAGTTATTGTTCTTAATGGGGGGGGGTGTCCGCATAATACTTTTACTCAACACGGAACGCCGGTTTTCAAAATTTGACATGTCTTTCCATTCCAAGGAAATGTACAGGATAGTTAACACTCGAGAACTTGTAAATAAACACATAATTCATACTAAACACATTAAAACGAAATTCTCTACCAAACTCAGCTGATTTTAAAGTGTGGAAAAAATATTGCAAGATTTTTTTACCTAATCGTTTCCACGCAACAACTTGTAGGGCTCGGATATCATCTTTTTTATTTTACGATTAACCAAGTTTCAACTATTCCTAACGTATACCATTACCAATCGTTTCCGCACATGAAAATTAGTCGAGTTCAGTATGGAATTTCATCTTAATTATATCATGTGATTTTGTATAACTTTGATTTACGGGTTCTCGAGGGTTAACTATTCTGTACTTTTATCCCAATTCGTCAACGGTATCCGTCAATGTTAGTTGTGGGTTAAATTTATTTAACTCAAATGAGTGAGATGTATATTAATATATTATTATATTGTATGTGATCGTATTGCAATGTTTACCCGTAATGCACTTGCAACTACGAATAATACACAACGATACATAGTTTGTTGACTTAATCGACTAATAGACTTTACGTTTCATATCAATATGCAATAGGAAATGTAATATTGATAATTGATGTAATCGTAGAACATACGTTTTTCACAAAACTGTAAGTATTAAGCTGTATGTTAATAGCGTTGTTTCGTCAGTTGATCTAAATTCAAATACGTATGTAATGATATTGCAATTCAATGAATAACTCCTTGTTAACCATCTAACGGGTCATTGCCATTTAAAAACACATTCTATCTGTGAAGTATAAGTTATAGCGAATCAAAAAACCATTACATACACAGATCCATTGTCATCGTTTTTCTCTGAAGCAATAACAAGTGGCAACAAGTTTCCCCAGATTCCCCGTATGGATAAAGCAGTAAACGTCCATATACAGGGCCTACTTTATTTTTGTCGGTTGCGAATTTATATTCAGCATTTCCCCTCATAGGCAGGATCAAGGTAACCAAGTAGTTATGAAAATGTCGCCATTCAGTTTTATCTTTGTCTTGTATTATCCTCGATGTGTTAGTTCATGTCGACATGTTTCCATTGCTTTCTCAATTAAGTCGAGAATTTTGTCAGATCTTTTTACATCTTTAAACATTCATTATTCATGCTTTAGAGATTATTATTATTATTATTATTATTATTATTATTATTATTATTATTATTTTTATTTTTATTATTATTATTGTTACGTTACACTTTTTTCAATGGTCTTACAGGTCCTTTAATCAACACTTTTCGAAATACGAAAGTTCCTCAGAATAATATGAAAGTTTTCGGAAGCGCGGACCAAGGCTCGTCTCATAAAATCGATTTTAAGTTCTTAATATCTTTCACACATGCATGAATAATTAACAGCTTTTAACTACGTCTCAACATTTTACTGGTCGTCGTCGATATTTGTGCCATGGGTTTCTTTTCGTCTCTGGCCGTAATCGGTGCTAGTCGCCTTTGCTCTATAGACAAACTTTATTTTCATGCAGGAGACAAAACTCGGAGACAGGTTTTTCTTAGAGAGAAATTCAATTCTTTTATTCATCTGTCTTGTGCTGTGGAGGGATTTCCATCCATTCGTCTCTTCCATTCGTCTCATTTATATATTTTGTTGTGGGTGCGACGGATGCATGGGGATATATGTCGGATCTGATTCGAGGTCCAAACTATGACGTTTTAGCCCATTTTCTCATGGGTCCACTTGCTTTGAGGACGAGCGACTACATGGTTGATCTTATCGCTGTGAGCTCCCAAAGCGTTCTCTATTCAAAACTCCAGTTTTTGAGAAAAACAAATGACGTAACAGACACTTGCCTCGCGTCGGCCAATCAGATTCGATATTCATCAATCATTCCATATCTGACCTTATCTGACCCGAGAATTTCGTGTCGGTCAGCATTTGTCACTTTGTTAAGATTTAACAAAATGATTTCCTAATAACAATCCCCTCCAGTGCATGTCAGCTTAACCCGCACTTATTATCTTAACTGAACCAAGCCATAATTCATAATATCTAACTTAATCGTTTCCAAAATTATAGGGCCCCATCTATAATATAACATTATTATTAGGAACACTATTCCAATATTTTACCAATACCAGAAAAAACGAGATTTTAATATATATTTAATCTAGTCCGATTATCGTATTTTTTCTGAAAGTCAAGATTTGATCCAACTGAGTTAAAAATAGAACAGTTTATTTTCAGGTTATTAGCACATGACGAAGAACACATCCCATATATCGTTAGGCAGATCCATGTTCATAAATATTAGAAATGAAAGCACGTAAGCAAGAGCACCATAAACTTAAACGCTAGATTGAGATTACGACTCAGAGTGATTCAGAAACAAGCCTATCAAACCTGTTATGTTAACTTCCTCTCTACGTTCTTAAATTCTTTTTGTAGAAAGACTATGATTAAGATCTTAAGTATACACTCCATATACGCATATATGACTTTATATACAACAATAATATGAAAGATTATATGAAAAATAACAGTATGTATTTAACTAGAAGAATTTTCCTCCCAGGAGGGGTAAAATTAATTCCCAGAACCGAACAGTATGGAACCACCTTAATACTCCCTTACGAATATTAAAATGATGAAATGATACTAAAAAGTATGCTTAAAATTGTCATACGAATTATGATCAAAGTTCATTACATGATTTTGATGATAGGAAAGGTCTTACATTTAAGGGGTAAGCCGATGGAGCCTCAGACGAAACGGAAAATCTAAAGCCTTATGCTGAATTGGTCTTTAATGACTATAGATTAAATAAATACATTTGTATTTGTAAATCGGAGGTTGTTCTCATATGCCTCGTAAAACTCTTTAAAATACTCAAAAGAAACTGATACTTTAGGAATATTTTTTAATCAAAGTCTAATACCTATTGTTAAAATGTAAGAAAAATTGGAGTTTTCTTAATTTTCACGAAGACTTCCCACTCTTTTTTTACTTTCTTTGCCTAAAAACTAAATTGAACTATATAGAGACCACATTTGGTCCTCTTACGCCTAGCAGCTGTTTCCGAAAATTCATAATGATCGATTTATAAATTTAAAAGGGAATCCTGTGCATACAAATATATAAATATATAAACATACCAAACTTTACTGATTTCTAGGGCAAGTTTCCCATTTTAATTTGTTTTAATAGGGATATCTAAGCAACTACATATCTCTATTTGTTTTAATTCTAAATGCGACTGATATTCGATTAAGGCCGGAATGTTAAGCAGATGAAAAATTATGGATATAAAAAACAAGATGATAGAATTTACATTCAGTTGTAATAATGTTACATTAATAATATTACAATTCCCATATGTATTGATTGGTTACTTGAACATATAAAATGTTTACTTAAATACGCGTCGTAGCCCGTGTAGACAGGGAGATTCAATGACTTTGTAATATATGGAAGAGTTCCGTTCTCAAAACACTACAAAGTAATGCAAACATATTGATGCGAATAAATGGTTGGCAAATAGTATTTACAGAGATGAACTTTTAAACTTAGAAAGAATATTCATATTTCTTTGTTACACACACATTTTAGAAAAATCTTAATGATTGTAATGTGTTCGAATTTTGTGTTAATCCTAGTTTTACTCCAGCCAGGAGTGACAATAATCGTAAAGATCCCGTCTATGCTATAAATGTCATATCTACTACCCATGATATTAAACTGTATTCGGTGGTGAAGCCCCAATTTGGGAATTTGGAGAGTGTTGAGAAACCTCTTAGCAAACGTTATTTCCATGTCTACTCTAACTTTGATAAGTAGTAGTTGTCAGAGTCGCATATATGGATTTAATATAATTTGTCAACAGTATGACATATAACTATCAGGTTGTGCGGCCCCGATTTAAGAGTTTGGGGAGTGTTGTGTCACCTCTTAGAAGACATTTTCGCATATCCAATACTCTAACCTTGATAGCTAGTATCTCTCAGCGTCGCATATATGGTTGAATTTTAACCTGTCATAGATATGACATTAAAATTTATCCCAGCGTTCGGTAACTTTTTGGAGAGAGGGAGTCAACTGACTATGCAATGTCTTGGTGAAAGGCTATGGAATTAAATATGGTGAAAATAAATTTTCTCAGATTCAAACCGCTCTACGCCAAAACTGTATTTTCTGAATGTTTGAAAAAATAATGAATTTAATCTCGTTTTATTTTAACTATTTTTCTTATTTTATTGCAGCAATAATAGAAAAACACAACTACTAAATAACCATAGTAATTAAATGGTAAGAGTCCAGCTCTTAAGTTGGCAGGTCGGACGAAAACCAGTCGAGGGATAAATGTGGCCCGCTGACTATGGGTAACTGTGGCTACCATGGAGCGATGGAGAGAACCGACTTCATGAGAAGCAGAATCAGCAGTGGATCTATCCGGTAGTGAGACCCAACGCAATAGTTTTTAGAGAGGGGTGTCAACTTTTATTTGATATTACTCCCAGTTTCACTCAAACCTTGATAGGTAGTGGTTTGGTAGTTTGGTAGTTTTGTTTTACGGCATATCAACCCTTTTTGGGTTATTTAATGCCGAATCTGGTCATTATAGTGAAAGTTTTTATGCTTCAAGTTCTTTATATGTTCAAATGTTTAATGGGTTATTTAATGCCGAATCTGGTCTTGTTTTCTTCTCTTTTTTGTTTCTTTCCCCTTTTAATATCTGTTTCTATTTAACCCATAGTTGGGACCCTAACAGGTACTACCACTCCGCGTCAGGGTGAACCTGGGAGCAATGGTAATTAAGAGGAGGCTCCACATTCCCCAAAGTCCGTAAGCCGGATCTCACCATCGGATGTAGTTTAAGGTCATATCCAGGACCGGGAGTAGGGTAGGGAAAATAAAAATAAAAAAGGGGAGGGAGAAAGGGAGAGGGGCTGTTGTTTTTGTTTTTGGTTTTGTAGAATATAATTAAGTTTTACAAAAAAAAAAAAAAAAAAAAAAAAAAAAACGTCAATGTAGGTGAATTTCGTCTCAGGGAGCCACAGGGCAGCCTGATCTGGTATCACCAGCTTGATAGGTAGTAACTTCCAGAATCGCACATATTGGCCAAATAGCACCTTTACTGTGTGTGACGTGAAACTGTATCCGGTGATATCCTCATGAATTTACATCATGTAAAACTAGATCAATCCAACCATGAATAAATATTTGAAGACACTAAGAACGTAAAGCATCAACACTGTTACTAATATTGCAGCATGTATTATTAAATAATTCGGAAGGGTTGATATGCCATGAACAAAAAACCTACTTTCTTTTTCACATACGTTTATAATTTTGTTTTGTTTAATTTTCTTGCCTCTCTCCATTTTCCCAATTTTATTTACGTATAACACGGTTACCCGGTGTCGCACGCGTACTATATTAAAAACAATACCGATAATATTAGAAAGTTTACGGACCAAATATAAACTACATAGCAGTAATTAGTTTATTCAGGATATATTCTTTGCAACTGAATGCTTTTACTATTTATTTATTTAAATGGATATATTTCACATGTATTATATTAAAGATAGCATCAGCAATATGCAGATACAAGATTAAGGGCTCCAGCATATTTTTGTTTACACTTTTGACAGAGTTAAGTGTTAACGATCTGGATCTGAAGCCGTCAACAACGTGCTATTATTATACAAAGTTCCACAACACACGAGGATTGAGCTTTCATATGGCACGCTTGTTCAAGGATGTGATCTTGTTATTGAAGAATTTAAATCGAAGGATAGAATAACGAATCCGGATTACGTCAACAGTATTCAGGATCCACTTGCTGATCGTAAGCACTTAAGTAAAATTTTGAGCGGGACAATAATTCATAAACCTGAAGATAAACAAAAATACTTGATAATATATATATACCAAAAACTGTTATCAATAAAAGGAGAGTAGGAAGTGGAGCTCGGGTTAAATTTCGGTAGCTTCATAACTCTCGCTCCCTTACTTTGTCCTTTAGTTCTCACATTCAATGAGCGATGACAAAGAAGAAAGAATTGATGTCTTCCTGGTCGGACTCTATCCATCTAACACTTATTGTTTGGCTTGTTTTGAGCTTGAAGTAGTATTTTTAGCTCCCTACATCAAGTGGCTTTCACGGGATCCTACCCGACTGACGAAACGCCTCCTGCAAACAAGTTCGTTCATACCCCGAAAGGAAAAAAATGACGAAAACGAGACAACGATTGACGGCAAGAAGAGGTTTATTCGTGTGAGTTCGTCTGTTCTCAGCCACTGATCTATGTGTCGATGGAGACAAAGCGGTAGATATATAATTACTAGTTAATCACATTTTAACAGGACATTTTTCAACGCACATGTTCGAACAAGAAGCTTCCGATCGAACTGCTATTTCTCGACTCCCTTGCTCTTCGGGGCATGTGCCGTCACGCCCGCTTCTATTTATTTCAATAGTGGGTCGAGTTAACATTCGTGCACACCCAGCTGACCCTGACCGAACCCCATTTACTGCTATTTTCAACGAATAAAATTATACTCACCTAATATATAACAACTGAAAAATGGGGTTAGCTGTTGATGAACGAATTTCTGTTTCGCTATATGCATAGTTGTCAGCCAATGTCTTCAGAATATGATTCGGAAGACCACCAATCAAAATTAGGGAGTGTTGGGTCCATAATAGATATACGTAAATATAATGGTTAGCAATAGATTACACATTACTAAAAGAGCTATAAGAAGAAAGCCAAAGGATAAAACGACCGAAGCGATGTGAATATAATAACAACCAGAATAAGAACACACCGAATGATGTAAATAGCAGAAATCCTTCTTTATCATAGACGTGATGTTGCTAGGCTCAGTGTTTGCTATCAGCACTATTATGGCATGTGTTATTCAGAATGGTGTAATGTATTGTCTGCTTCTTATTTTCCGTTTGACTTTTTGTTCTAGTGGTCTCCATAAATTCGCCGTTTTGATACCTCACTGTAATAAAGTTTCCTATTCAAGTAGCTTCTTTCCATAAATTGCAGGCTTTTCCTGCTGACTGTTTTTCTTCTTACGTATAGCTTTAGTTATTTCAAGATTAAGGCCAATAGGTATCTACTGTCTTTACAATAATCATATTTCGTTCTTATTAGCTCCTTACATCATATGGCTCCATGCTTTGTCTGGAACTATTTCCATAAATATAGTCCATTTAGTGATTTGACCAAATTGGTGTGTGTAAGTTCCGTGAGGACAAAGAAATCTACAGAACTTACATACACCAATTTAACCAAAATACTAAATTTACTATTCGTGAACTTGAAAAGAATAACTCTTCTCACGCAAAAACACTCCGTGGTTTTTAATAATGTTTGCATATATATATATATATATATATATATATATATATATATATATATATATATATATACTACCTATATAAAAATATTGTTTACCCCCCTTTCAGAAAAGACGACACTTATTTAAGAGAATTAACAATCAGATGTCAATCTAAACGTAATGTAAAGTCCTGGTTTCCGCCGCAGAACACTATTATGACCAGCTTACTGGGTTTGTCTGCCCACTCGACATCATATACAGGGTGGGCCAAAATAAGGGTCCTATCTTTAAATTTGAATAACTTGAATTTGAATAACTTCCACAAAATAAAAGTTAAACTCACCAAACTTTATGTGTGTGTAGACTGACCCTTCTGAGATTTTTTGAAATAAACAAAACAAATTTTAGCCGAAAAACATTTCTTAAAACTTACAAAAACTAAAGTATTGTTTACACTGTTTTGAGTTTTTTAAGCAAAAATAATGTTTTCTAAATGAGGTTACGTTCCTTAGGGCTAATACGGCTCATGCTTGCTTCGGAAGGGGTCCTTTACTTATTCTAAAAAAAAAATTTTTTTTAAATCAATAAATAAAAAAGTTATGAATTTTTAAAAATAGGACCCTTATTTTTGCCCACCCTGTAGCATTACATTATTTTTTTTCCCATGCTAATTCATGGTGCCCGACAAGTTGAATACCAGTCTGCAGAATCAAAGGCGATTTTGTAAATACGATCGAATCCATCGACCGGCAGTAATTATCATATCCTACACAAAAATTACGTAAGAATAACACGCATGTGTCTGTAGGCAAAAATAAACAATATTTATATAAAAAAATCATATATATATATATATATATATATATATATATATATATATATATATATATATATGTATAGCAGGTAAAATAATATAATAGCAAATTTAGTTAAGATAAATTAGAATAAAAATCAATTTCCAAATCAAAGATGAAGTTTAATGGTTAATATTTCTCTTTTTTATATTTCTATGACACATGACGATTTCTGAAATTAATTTGTTTCGAAATCACAATTAAATCATAGAAACATATAACTTTTATTTAATACTTATTACATACATACACACATGCACACACATGCACACACACACACACCCACACACACCCATATATATATATATATGTATATATATATATATATATATACAGCTAAATATTTTGATCTTTATGGACACAGACAAAAACGCACAAGAACCCTTTTTGTAGATATAGATTTATTTGTTTTATGGCTTACGTCTTACAAAAATATCCATAATCGGAAAAAGAAACATTTAAACGTTAAGTGATATATAGATAGAGAGGGTGGAAGAGAGAGAAGAGAAGAAAGAGAGAGAGAGAGAGAGGGGGGCAGACAGATAGACAGAGAAAGGCGATAGACATACAGTTAGGCAAATAGGTAGGTGTAAGTATACATTGAGATGTAGCGATATTATATAAGATATTGTTGATAAATTAAAAAAAAAACGCTCACTTCTCCTGCCTCTGCCATTTACAAGCTGTTACCTGTCGTCGCACAGGACGATAGCGGTACGTGCCCCCCTCGCGCCCGCAACCCTTCTGGCCGATGATCCGTCAGGTTCAAGCGACGCCCGCCGCCAGTCACACGCGTTGAGTTTGTCCTTTCGCAGAATTTGAGCTTTACACTTAAAAACCAATTCTCTTTCATTCTCGCTTGTTAAGCCTCGACTCGTGACTATGATCGTCTCTCTATGTCCGTCAAGACGAATAAGCGGGGTGTGTTCACGTGTAGACAGGTGCGATAGAAATAAAAAGATTAGTGTCGGGTGCGCTAAGTATACGCTCTCATACCTATCTCATTTCTCTATCAATGAGTCCCTCTTTCTCTATTAGCCCTAGTATATATTTTTCCATCTACCTATCTTGCGACCCATTCCTCTTCTCTTTCTCTTTTCTCTTTTGTGTCTTTCTCTCTCAGTCAATCTATTTTTTCTCCATATATATATATATATATATATATATATATATATATATATATATATTCATATATATATATACATACATATATATATATATATATATTCATATATATATATACATACATATATATATATATACATATATATATACATATTCATATATATATATACATACATATATATATATATACATATATATATACATATATATATACATATATTTATATATATATATACATATATATATATACATATATTTATATATATATATATATATATACATATATATACATATATTTATATATATATATATACATATATATATATACATATATTTATACATATATATATATATATATATTATTTATAGCCGTCAAATTTACCATTTAGAAGTAAAGTTACTCTCTTATTTCCAAGCAATTCGTGGTGAGCACAACAGTACGCGCTATGAGTACTAAGTCAAATATGACATTCGCGTTGGGGTTCGAATCGTGTGACCGGCAGGGAGTGTCTCCTACCATAGTGCTGATTACAGTTTTGGCAAGAAACATATGTGTATATGGGTTAATTTTAAAATATTATTTATGAATATATATATATATATATATATATATATATATATATATATTAGAGATATGTAAAGAAACAGGCAGATAAATAGATGGATGTATACATCAGCTTATCATTTTACTGTTATCTATCTGCATATCTATCTGACACTTTATCTTTATCTAGTTATACATCTACAGTCCGTTTGACGTTAACATGCAAATCACATAAGCGATCCTGACATAAACGATTTTGAACCGCCGCTTGTCACATGGAAAATAGTAAATGTTCACACTCATTAAAATCCCTAACTAAATTTTCAGGTTTAAAATGGAAGACTTACGTCCAATCTGTTGTTGTTAAGGCCGCTGGAAACATTCTGCCTTTCCACAAAGTATTTAACTCGTGATGCAATTCTTTGCCTGTATGAGAGTTAGATAATCTAAAATGGTATACTCCTGCCACATGCTGGGATTTGCCGCACAGAGCACAAAATCAACTTCTAAATGTTGTGTGGGTTCGCTTTCTTCTACATCCCCATTTCTCATATGAGAGGCGTTGTTACTATATCTTTATCGTTATTTCAATTGCAGGTGCTATACTGAGTTCCAATCTCTGATTCCTTCGTATCAAACTTTCACAGTAAGAACTCGTTTTCCTACCACAGCTAAAAAATTCCCTTTTTCCTCTAGATGCCTAACGTAAGGTGGAATTTCCACAAGCAGAACTTCTTCGCAAGGGCTTTCTGTCGGTGAGACACATTACCACGGGACTACTTTCTTATAGATTACAACATGGTCAATTTCAAATCAAATGTCAGCAAACCCCTGTTATGAATCGTCATTACAAGTATTGGGACTTGAACCATCTCAGCAATCATTCTCAATCCTCTCATACTGTTCTTCATTTCTCAACTACCAATTATTTGATTTCATTATTCTCGAGTGAATTATCCATTCATAAAAAATAGGTGTTTATTCAGTAATAAAAAGAAAATCTCCTTTTAGCAGTTATTATTTAAAATTTACGAAAATAGCCCGTCTGAAGTTATTGCACAGATGAAAACGATATAGATTTTATTTTTAAATACACATAATTATTCAAACATGGGTTATGGATACGTCCGAGCAAAATGGCCGATCCCCAAAATGTAAAAACATTTTAGCCCTCTCTTTACTTAAAACTTCACCAAAATTCAGAAAATCAACCAATTTTAATAAAATGTTCAGCATTTATTACTTAACGATCATGTAATATAATAAAACTATTATATTTTTTGTAAATCTTAGCGAATGTGTATTATTTTTTAAAACAGAATACACCTTTACTAAAGTTATATTTTTATATATTAATTAAAAAGAAAATTATAAAAATAAAGAACTGTAGATATTTTAAATAATTTTGTCTAATTATTTCGTATGTATTACGAAAACGGCCCGTAAATTTCGTGTTAATAAAATCCCTATAACTCGAAGAAAAATTAATTTCTTGAATTGGCAATGTTATCATTGAATAAAGCATTGTTTAATCAATATTTTCACAAAAGAATAATATAATTTCAAAAAACATTTCATGTGATTTTAATGATAAGAGTTTCTGAGAAAATATAAAATGCGATGTAATTATATTTATCTTTCGCACATTAACGTGTTATCATCAGCGTAATAAATGTTTTTTTAAAACTTGAAAAATTTAAGAACCAGGATTATAACGGAAAAAGAATTTTAAAAATTGATCATTTCTACTAACGATTGACTTGGAGAGGTATTGTAGCACTGTTCTGTAATAAACAGGAAGGATTAGCTCAACAACCACCACTCACTCTCCCCATACATCCTTAAAATTCTACTTTCAGAGATTCAACAATTTCGTTAATTTCACAATTCATCGTCCGATATTTGGAAAGATGAAACTTAAGTTTGTATTTCCTTTGCCATTTTTTCATTAATAAATATTATTAAAAAAACAAACTTTAAAACAATTATCATAAATAGAATTAAAATATGACATTTTCTTTCAAAACTGAATTCTATTTATTTATTTATTTATTAATAAATAATTTTTATGGTTTTAACTTATTTTCAATAAATAGAGTCAGTGTAGTCATTTACTTTAATTTACTTTTTGACTTAAAATTAAAAAATACTCTTTTAGCTTTATTTTAAAAGAATGTCATTTATCGTTACGACACATGTAAGAAATTCTTACATGTGTCGTAACAATGAATTACTTATTTTATCTTTAAGAATTAATGTAATTTAAAATTACATTAATTATTAAAGAATAAATCGAGTAATGTAATTGTTCAATATTTTAATCAATCATCATGTAAAAATAATTAATACAATTGATGCAACTAGTAACGTCAAAATTAAAAAATAACTATTACTGCAGTTTAGGCCTTCCATACTTAGAGAATTTGTAGCCCTATTTTCTGTTTACATTTAATACACAGGTCCGGATGTGTTTTAGCTACTTTTCACATTTTTTTAGAATTAAGCAATTTTTAGTAAAAAAAAGAGATACATTCTTTTGTAATTCACCTTCTTAAAACTTTAATTTAATAATTGAAACAGTTCCAGAAAACTGATATTTACCGTTCCAGCGAATTTTAAACAAGTTTTATTTAAACAGTGATTTTACGTGATTTTTTGCTTTTTGATAATATTTTCCATTCTAATATTTTTTTCACACGTAACTATACATTTGTTTCCTTTTAGACATAACTTAATGCTTTTATCTTTCAAACACAATACAAAAGTTAAACGAAAACTACTTTAGGAAATAAAGAAAATACACTTTTAAGAACTATAGTCAGTACAAGCGACGGCCATTTTTGCACGTACCTAGTATATAGGAAATAATCGAAACAGATACTGAAAACAGGAAATAACAATTTTTTTGAATGAGGAAATGTTTACTTTAGAGACATCAAAAGAAGCTTTACATAGATCATTGAACGGCAAAGATAGCTTGTATTTTGGGGTTATTTGCACTACTGTTCTAATCTTGGTTTTATTCTAACAGAGTTTCGCTCGATTAAACCTCCAACTTCTCGTCGATTTCGAACAGAACCCTTTATTTGATCCGGTGGGGTATATTGTTCTTGTTCCGTGAGCCATGACCGCGTAGAAGTCTTCAGTTGATTCAATCCTCAGTACAAGTTATACTAAGAATACAATTACGAATTATTAAAGACGTCAACTCAGCCATGGCTGACAGAATGAGAGCAAGCTAATTCCATTGACTAAATATAGTCTTCAATTTAAAATTCCCTACAAATTCTCGACTTCGACAAGATACTATTGTTAGTATCGCTTATACTATAGATTTAACCTTTGACCTCCAGAAGACTATCACTTAAGCCTGCTTATTACTTACAACTTTTATCCGTTGCAGACAACCGTAGTATGACTTTTATAAGCCCTTGTAACGTACAGGCTATTTGGAGATCGTTATTTTCGCTGCGTCTGTATCCATATTACTGACCTTGTTAGAAATAAAGAAAAGTGTCACCAAGTTTTCGGTTAAAAGGACAAACTTTTTCTATACAATTTAAATCAATTTTATACTACAGTTTAACCAACACAAAATATCGCCCGAAAAGAGTTATGAACACAGGAATATAAGATGGGTTGGTACAGCCGACATTTATGAACTCTAGAAATGAAATTAAATCCATGAGTTTCCTCTCCTCTAACAAAGCCATTGCTAGAATCAAAAAGAGGAATATACGACTTGTCTTGATGACGTCCGAAAACAGAACTTTTATAATTTTCGCGAAACTGGCTTTGGCGGTAGCGGAAATAGTCGCCTACGCGAATAAAATTTTCATCACCCTACCTATAACAACGCAAGTGAGAACATGAGAGTACAAAATAACATTAATTATGTAACTGCTAAACCTTTGAAAGCGGTTAAACATCGAGAGAATTCGAGATGAAGAAGTCATGAAAAATTCCTTCTTCCTTGAGAAAAACATTAACTAGAGTAAGTTATATAGAAAGGACCATTTTTGATCCTTGATCAAATCTTTGAAAATTATATGATGGATTCAAAATAGACTAAATTTGAAAAGTACATTAGAAATCTATAAACAGAACGTTCTAAGTAAAATAACTATTTTAAAGTTTTAACATTTTATCAAGAAATACATGAATACTGAGTTATGATCTATTCTCTTCTCTACATCCCCTTTCTCACAGAAGATAATGTGTCAGTCTTTCTCTACTCTATCGGTAGTGTTATGGTAGGTACTCGACTGAGTTCTAATCTTAACTCACCATCCACTTCAAAAGATTCACAGCAAGAACTCATCTAGCTACAATTACTGCAAATAATATTTCATTTCTCCCTTTGTGTGTCCTGAACCAAACAGAACTTCAACGAAGAAAGTTTCTTAGAACTTTACATCGGCAGAATACAGTACCACGGGTCTGTTTCCCAGCTGACTAAAACATAGTTGTTTATAAGTTCAATATTAATAAATACTTATTGAGCTGTGCTCTTAATTTTTTGTCCATTCCACCCATCGTTTCCAATTCTCTCATGGAGTTTATACATCGTCCAACTGACAATCTCATTAACTTGATATTTATTTACTCCTTCGCTAGGAGTTAGGCACAAGGCCAGTTTTATCTTACTCACACAAGTAAGATATGACCACAGCTTGGGTCGAGTAAGTGGGGTTAAAAGCCAGCGCTCGAGAGGTGAGCACTCTGGCCATTTAAAAATTGCCTTGGCAGCCCCGTCGGCATTCCCCGGTAGGGGCGCCTCAGACAGTAAGCAATAAACTTACTCCTCCCCAAAGAGGGGAGGCGAAGCCTGGGAGGGTGGACCTCCTAGAACTGCACAGGACAGGCGTGCAGTATCCATCGGAACAGATACTACACTTTGATCTCATTAACTTGATAACTGGTGACATATGACTATATAAGAACATCTCTCACCAATGAATGACTTCCGGCTAGCACGATTCTAATAGACGTAATGAATGTGCCACAAGACGAGTGGTATCGAATGAAGATCTGACTGTGGCTAAAGAAGGCTATCATAAATTTAGTGTGTCGATATGATTTACAATTTTCGATCTAAACATTATTGGATCTTTTAAAGTCGACGAAGAAGTTAACTTAAACAGTGCTAACTCTTGCAATGGGCATTGCATTTTTTGAATTGTACAAGTGTCAGTCTTACATTTCAAAGTACAGTGTGTATTTATATACAACAATTATTATTTTACATAACAAGGAAGAAAATTGCAATGATATATTGTCTGAAAAACCATAGAAAATATATTTAGTACTTTGGCAACTAAAATCGATTGGCGAATTATTCCAAAATCAAATTTTCTGATTCAGTTTAGTGTGGACGTGAGTTTGTGTGCATTTCCTGCACAGGCTGTGATCATCCGCTCGTTGTGATCGTCCGCTCGTTGTGATGTCCCAAAGCTGTTCCTCGATTTCGACATCGGTCGCAGTGTCAATTGCGTGGCCTCACTCAGTGCCGCAACAGAAAGATTGATTCTACCTCCAAATAAAATTATAACTACAGTTTAAAACAAGTAACAAACTTTTATTTTTGGATAGTGACAATGATACTCGTTTCATTCTACTGAACAACAGACTTGGAAATGAGAATTCTTAGCCCGATTAAATAAAAACATAAGTCCAACCAAGTACCCCTCTCTCTCTCTCTCTCTCTCTAACTCTCTGAGAGGCACATACACCTCAACTAACCGTGAGACTCCCAGAAAACAAATTCCCTTCATCTGTCCATCTTCTAGAATATGTATAGATATTGGTGTGCTTTTGTCGTGGAACACCCAGCTATCCACTTGATTATAATGTCAAACCTTATCTATGGGTATAAACAACTACCACCTAGGGGGGCCCGTATCTGATCGGATATTACTCTTTGTAATAGCTATACTCTTTGCAGGAACTTCGGTTTAAAGAGACTGACCTTTCTAGGTGAAAAAATCCAATTCTGGGTAGTCTACCTCTAAACAAGACATATTTCTCATTTCTGGCTTGTTTTCTTTTTTCTTAGTTAAATATCTCTCCAACAGCACTCCTTTTATTTGAATGCATTACAGACATACAACCTTCTAAACATGCCGCCAGCGCATCTTTACACAGTAAGAAACATTTTGATATCCACTACAGCATTACAAATTCGATATATCAGATATAATACTAAAACGAAGAAGCGTACATTTTGATTTTGTTTGAATTACTGTAACATATTTAGTAGTGTTCTCCGATCATCACGGTTTGTCTGTCGTTCGCTTCGTCGACATAACAAGCTGACTTTTCGCTAATCGGAATCATGTGTTAGTCAAATTTACTATCTTCCTCTTTCGCCTAGTAGCTGTAATTATGTACAACATCAAAGAACGCTATTGCACCATACTTGTTGCTTCATGGCTAGTGTTTATTGATATTTTATTCTTTCATACTCTCACAGAGCTTAAAAATAACTATATTATCGCCTACCGCTATGAAGGGGGATAAAAGAAGACGAACCTTTGAGAACTGCGATTGAACACAATCAGCTCATCTTCCAATAAGAAATACTTTCCTCCCTTCTATTGTTACGTGTCACTTCGGACTTCCAAGAATGATTCTCCTTCCTGTGCACGTTACTATCGTTCTACTATTAACTTCTTATGATTTTTTTCAATCTCTTATTTATTATTTTATACTTTTATTTATCTCAGACATGGCACGTTGCCACTGAAACCGGACTACTGTGAATTAGGGGCTAAGTGGATAGTTGTGTAATGAGATGTTTGTTTATATTACATTTAAATTTCTGTTAGTACAGTCAGGAAAGCGGAACAGAGGGAGGATTCCGAAGTGTCTAAGTATTGTAACATTACAGTACTTTACAATAACACCCCCTTGGTTAAGATTCTGTTCTCAATAATGTCGTGAAGCTGTCTTGACAGAGTATGCAATTCATTTTTTTCGTGTCCCATAATAATTCTATTGAAATAAAAAATAGATGTAAAGGTGTAATCTGATGTATAAAATTATGTCGGCCGGATTTAAAAAGTTAGACCTAACTAGCATTAAAGTTGGCAAATTAAATTTTGATCATAAATAGACAATTTTTATTTGTTTTTGTTGTACCATAGTATTTTAAATAGACTAACGTATTTCGTTACAATTTATTAAAAAAAAATTAATCTTGACTAGCAATCCAGTAATATGTAGACATTCGCAAATAATCACGATACTCGAATTCAGCTAACGTGAACAACTCTTATTATTTTAGAAAACATCAACACAAATAAATAAGCTCTTTATTTTTAAATTTGAGTGTTTTCCATTTTTGTGTACACATATATTATTGACATTTTTCACAGTATCCTTCACTATACTTCAACTTTTTTTCATTTCTAAGAATAAATATGTTATACTCCATGCTTTTAGTTTCTAAAAAACAATAATTGTGAATAAATATATAACATTTTCGATGCAGCATAACCTGAAGGATTTTCAAACATGATATTGTAAAATAATTTACAATTATTAAATTAATAAACGTAAAGATGTGTTTGTCGATTGATGTTAACATTCTTTACTCGTAGTGTAGTCATATAGCAGATTATGAAACGAAAACAAAGTATTTAAAAAGAATTAAATGATATAAAAGTATTGTAGAATTATAATCAGCCTTACTTTAAATTCGAATTAAATAAAAAAAAACAGTTAATACATTGTGAAATATTCACCAGAAGAGAGAAAAAGAAGAGACGGAAAGAGAGAAAATGAGAAAGGTATACATTTAATACAATTATCCAACTTTTTTCTCTTTGTATCCAAACATGTGATTATAATTGCCAATCATTAATCAGTTTATAATTTATATCATATCCTCGTGAAAGTAAGTTCTCAGTCAAACGATCAGGTTTAAATCTAAATGATGTTGGTAATGCTTTTCGGATTTTTTAAATATAATTTAAAATGCTGTTGTCTTAATATAAATATACAAAATATGAGTATTTATAATCGACTCGCAATTAAAAGTGGGACCGATTTATAAGCATCTAGATGAAGCTCCGTTTGATCCTATCGTATACTGTGATGACCACATGTGTTTTGACTAGGTGCTATGAACATTAGTATTAGTAGGTTTTGTCGGTATATCTACAAAACTAGAATAAATGACTATGAACGATAGTAAACATTTATTGGAACTCAGTTGGGTACAAATGATATAGCCCTTGGAATTCTTCCCTGCTCGCTGATTCCGTCACTATACCAACATGCAAATACATACATGTAATGTAATCTCACTGTACAACTACCTATTTAGGATAACCCGATAAATATGGCCCTTAATTCATAGTAGTCCTTGACGTCTCAATTGAAATATGCCTTGTTTGAGCTGAACTAAATGAAAATAAATACAAATAAAAAATATAGAAACCACACAGTGATGTTTCTTTTGGGAGAAAAAGGCGACTTGAGGAATCTGACTGATGCCAATTTTGGTTTTGGAACGTTCGGGATTTTGCTACTTTTTCTTACAGAATGTTGATGTTAGAGAGAGTCTTTAACTTTTCTCTCTTCTATCGGTCGACGAATTACCCCTCTCCCCGTCTCTCTCTCTCTCGCTTTCTCTCTCTATCTATCTCTCTTCATAAATATCTTAATAATTAATTTAACTTAATCAGTGTTACCAAATACTATCTCATCAGTCAGATACTTTATAATGTCATGCCCCTCTCTCACACATGTCCTTTCATTTGCCCCATCAGTAAATGGCAACATTATTAAAGTACACGCACACGGAAATACATAAGAAATAAAAATGTCCATCTGCATGTATTTTCTTTCTTGCTTAGAAAATAATTTCTCTTTTTTTTGTTTTGCACGAGAAAGTGTAATTTTTTTTGAAATGATTAGCCTTATGATTATTATAATATATATTCGTCTCGACACAGGAAATTTAGCTAGTAGCAACAAATCTATTTCAAGTAAACCAGACAATCTCCCACCTACAATCCATTTCCATGATGAGATTTTACTAAAATATTTATTTTAATTTTTGTACCGATTTATACGTTTTTTAATCTCCAGTTTGAGACGTTTACTTTCATATTGCTATTCTTTAAACTTTATCGATCGACACGTTAGATTATATGAATACGAACGCGAACACTGGCGAAGCATACTTTTTCGGTAATTTTTGACGGAGAGTGTACGCTCGTTGACATAATAAAGAGGACACTTTTAAGTAAATAACTGAAAGGGGAGGAAACAAGAATTGACATGAAATGACATATACCACTGCGTTCGAACATTATGTGAATTCAACCACGCATATTGCGGGACTCTTTCATGTTTTTATGTCCGATAATTTCATGCTGATTTTCTCTAATCGTTGATAATTCTTTCTTTTTTATTTTCTTACCCGGCGCGGCTTCTCGTAAATTATTGACTGTTATGATTTATTCAAAGTTTAAATTTAATGTTCAAGGTGCAACAAGTACATATATCAACAATATGTTCTTTTCTGAATAAGGAAGTTACGAGAGACTAAGTTATTTCTCTTTCGGCATTTTTTAGATGAGGATTGATAATTTGTATTGTTTGTATTATTCGAATTACTGCTTTCATCTTCGATGTTATTCTCGCAACGTTTCGGCTGAAATAAACACCGACCATCTTTAGGTGTGTATTATCGAACTGTGGGATATCTACGGAATTTAAAACTGGACCCTTTTATTAAATTCAAAATGTAGATTGTTCTTGTTCCCTCAGCCATATTATGATAGAAGTCTTAAGTAATTTTTAATTATATTTTTATTATCGCCCTTACGTGTCCAAATAAAGATTACTGACTTTGACAAGACGCATCTGAAGAAGGTTTTACATAGGCCAAAACATTGTTAAAATAACACCAAAGATACGAACAGTAGTCCGATTAATCCGAATACGGAAATACTATAGGTCTGAATAGTAATTGAACTCATTTGTCACTACAGATTTTTTGCCATCAAGTACTTCCCACTCATTTTTAGTTTATTTCACTTAAAAAGAAATAAACACAATAATACGCCAGATATATACATATATGTGTAATTCCTATTTCACAAAAATCGAAGGCATCTAAATTTTCACCCACTTTTAACCCCTACTACTACATACTATGATAATGTATTTCAAGCACAATAAGTGAACATGACATTTAAATCATATCTCTGAAGTTGATGGCCATTGATTTATTTATAAATAAATATATATATATATATATATATATATTATTTATTTATGAATTTTCCAACAAATGTTAAGTCTACACTATTTTGGATTTAGTTAGTTTCTCTGGGAATTTAAACTGCATTTTCCTTTTTTTGTCTTTTTGTTTAAAATAACTCAAAGCTTCCTTAGTCTCTCTCTATATATATATATGTATTATATATATAAAAGAGAGTTAATATAAAATACTCAACGTACCCGTGATTACACGTCATCTCACAACCACTACAACTATTTACTCTACTGTGATTTAATTTTCAAATACTTGAACTGTTACATATCTGTTAAGATATCCTTTTAGCATAAAAACAAATTATAGGTCTCTTATTTTTTTCATTTAATTTACATAAGTCTTTGTAGTTTTTAAAGACACTATATAAAATATGGCGTCACCGTTGAAAAAAGAGAATCACTATTTCTCTAAATGCCCACAAAGACATTAGGGAATATTAGAGAGTGGTTGATTCAACAGACAGTGTAATGGGGCGCGGGAAATACATAAATATCTAACTGAGGATTTGGTGACTTGTTCGAGCAACTACAGATTACCGCCAATTATAACATTTAAAACACTTTTTACATCTCAGAACAAAGTTTCGCATGAACATGTGATTAAATTATAGAAGAGAAAGCAATATGGAAAGAAATGTGAATTGAGTCAGTTTTATTGCAATAGTCTCCCTATTTGACATGATTGTTAGAGTGTTCGCCTATTTGTCGGGGTTTATATATATATACATATACATATATATATATATATATATATATATATATATATATATATGTATATATCTATATTGTCGTAAAATAAAATTAAAAAAATGCAGTCTTTCCACGATACAAGAAAGTGAGGATCCAGCAGGAGTTTAGTTAGTACTTTGTTGGTCTGTAGTTAGAGCAGGAGAGTAGCAACCTGGCCTAATTCTATCGTTTACAAAGTGTTGCGAATTTAGTGAACATTTTAGGGCACCCACAATCCTTAATCCGTGTCCAACTCCTGTAGTTTCGTTCAGAATGTGTCTCTTTTATACAGATACGTTTTTTTTATTTTTTTACTTTAGATGAAAGGTAGTTTCGTTCAGAATGTGCCTCTGTTATACAGATACGTTTTTTTTTTTAGTTTATACGAAAGGTAGTTTCATTCAGAATGTGCCTCTGTTATACGGAGGCGTTTCTTAGTTTAGAGGAAAAGTAGTTTCGCTCAGAGTGTGCCTGTATTATACAGAGGCGTTTTGTAGTTTAGACGAAAGGTAGTTTCGTTCAGAATGTGTCTCTTTTACACAGAGACGTTTTTTAGTTTTGACAGAAAGTGGTTTCGTTCAGAAAGAGTCTGTTATACAGATACGTTTTTTAGTTTATACGAAAGGTAGTTTCGTTACGAATGTGCCTCTGTTCTACAGAGATGTTTTTTTAGTTTATACGAAAGGTAGTTTCGTTCAGAATGTGTCTGTCATACACACACGTTTTTTTAGTTTAGACGAAAGGTAGTTTCGTTTAGAATGTGTCTCTTTTACACAGATACGTTTTTTAGTTTAGACGAATAGACTTCAGCTACAGAAATCGTAAAGCAAGCCGCATAACTAGTGGAATCATCATCTTTAAATAATAAATTCTTAATCCGCGACCCACTCCTATACACTCAGGCAGAGAGTTCGTCGGCTCAGTGGAGACCAGACTGTTCGATTTTTCTCCAGCAGAGATTCGTTCTCGGGATTGATACTCATTGTTACCAGACCTTGTTGTGTGGGTCGCTATAAAGCATTTCTTTTTGGCATCTTAACCCTGACTGCTGCCTCGCCCCCTCTAGGGTATAGCTAGGAAATATTTTTCAAAAATACATACATATATATATATATATATATATATAACATTTCTTGCTTGACTTCTATTTGCGATGTTATGAGGATCGGTGAAGAAGTGACTTTTTTGAATCATCTAAAGTACTATACAAAATAAAGTATTCCAAATCGCTTAAGAAACGATCGTACGCACAAGTTTGTTATGTTTGCATTCTTGGAACTGATATAAATAATGTGCTAAGTTTATTAATTTAAACCTAATTAATATATATACTAGTTGGACCCGTCGCATTGCCTTGCCCGGGAGAAATATAAAAGAATGAATTACAATTTGTAAAAAGCAGACAGAACGCAAATAGGTTACATCGAGTAGTTTTAATGTTAAGAAAAAAATGTCGGTTTAGAATTGTATAAAATCTATGTACCCACGAAAAGGATTGCTTCTGAGTGGAACAAAAATAGAAATTGCCAGTGTAGATAGATATCTTCTTTACTGACCGATTATCGAAAAGGGTACTTCCTTCCGACCGGGATATTTGTTCGATCTTTTAGGTATTCTCTTCCCCGTCATTAAAAGCAAATCTTTGTAGAATATGGACATGTTTATTTATGTGGCAAGCGCAGATATTTTTTACAAATTTCAATTGGTACTATACATTATTTTAATCTTCCACTGACATAATTGTCTCCACAGAAATACTGGACACTCAGCTAGCTTGGGAGAGGTGGCTATAGATACAGACTGTAACCAATTCTTCATTCGATATTTTGAAGTGCCAATTATCAAAACCTCGACCGAAAAAAGCGTTCCACTTGGTTTCTTTGGTGATGCAGACTAACAATTGAGTGTTTCTATGAAAAGAAAAGCGTCAATGAAATATCGAACTAATGTATAGTGTCAATATATATATATATATATATATATATATATATATATATATATATATTATAATTTGTTTGTATATATATATTTATTTTATTAATTTATGAGCCGTCATCAGCATGACTTATCCTGGCAGGGATAGAACCCTCGATGTAAATATTCGTAGTCCAGTGTTTTACCCCAGAGTGACCTGCTGCATTTTGTGCTCGACTTTTTATCACCTGTAATGTTAGACTGATTTTCTTGTTTTTGTTTCCTTCTTTGCGATAGTCGACCGGTGTTTACCGGTGCGTTATTTTAATTATGTGTCGCTACTCTGAGCGGTTTATTTATTTTTAAGAATATAGCGAGGACCTCATTTTAAATTCGCCCGTAATCGGACGTGTCATAATTTTTTGTATAAATACATTTTTTAATTAATTTATTGATATATATATATATATATATATATATCTTAAATAAGTTTATAAATTAATTTTTGCGTGCATAAAAAGAAGGCATGGACACGTGTTTCTGGCTATGAGCCGTCATAAGCATGTCAATATTCGTAGTCCAGTGTTTTACCCAAGTGTGACCTGCTGCATTTTGTGCTCGACTTTTTATCGCCTATATATATATATATATATATATATATATATATATATATATATATATATATATATATATGTATATATATGCTATACGAATACCCGTCACAAGACGTGTAAAATTAATTCCCCGAAGAGAATAGGTTGTCACCATTTTTAATCACAACGAAGATTAAAAGCAATCTATGATGATAGTACACCCTATGTGTTGAGTCTTTATTCTTAGTTTTATCAAAATTAATTAGATGAATTTCATCTTAGAACATTTCTAAAATTTTAAAATTAAGTGTCAGGGTTCTTAAGAAGAAATTAAAATTCACGGAAACTTGCTTAATTTGTTTATTTCTAAATGAGGGGATCTGTCCATAGTATGTCATTAATTATCTTTTAAAATACTCAAAAGAAACTGAAATTTTATAAATATTTATTAATTGATTTTTAATATCTATTGTTAAAATTTCACAAAGTATGTGAATTTTTACGATGAGCTACTACCCTCTTTTTACTTTATTAACGTAAACCGACATTACGCTAAATTTAGAGCAGGTTACGACTCCTTTACATCTCGCAGCTGTGTTTAAAAATCATTAAGACGGCCAATTAGTGTAAGAGTAAATCAAATGTATAAACATGGGAATTTGAGCGGACCATAGGCGCATAGAGTGAGAAGGCAAGTCTTTTTTCGTTGTGGTAGAAACACGAGTGTTTGTTGTGAATGTCTTACAAAAAGGAACCAATAACCGGAGATTAGTCGATCATCTTCCATGGAAATAACGTATAAGTATAGGGAGAGAGTAGCAACGTAGAGAAGACAGGATCTCAACTTTACTAGATTTGAAGAAAATTATTTACACTGGCAAGGCAGGAAAGAGCTATCTGTGCGGCACTACGCTATATATATAGCAGCTGTATTGCAAATATATATATATATATATATATATATATATATATATATATATATATATAAATAAGAACAGGAGAATAAAGATATACTGTATACCTTTAAAGTACAACCTATCACGAAAGATTGATGCTCAATATACGATATAGAACAATTGTATATACCAGTGAAGGATGAGAATAAAAATTGTATAAAATTGGTAATGTCCCCTTAACAACTTATCTGGTTACCTTCCTCTGACGATAAGATATTCTTTTAAAATCTATGGCTTAAGGAAGAAATAATAATATTTCTTTGATTTGAACTCCTTGTCTTGAACAACTGATGGCTTAATAGATATTGTATTTTGTACAATTTTAATTCTCATCCTTTACTTATATATATAGATATACTAGCAAAATCTTCCCGCCATCTGAGCAGCAATTTATTAGAATAGAAAGCCGTTAATTAAAAATAAAAATGACTACGAAAATTAAAAATTTTAACAACAAACGTTGGTAAATGTGTAGATTAACACACTCAGGTAAATTACACCACCTAAAAAATAAGATTCTTCTTTTTACGGTCATTCTAAATTATTAGGGCAGTTAACTAATATATTTTTAACGCTAATCCTAAATTCGCCTGGCAAGGTTGTAAAACCGCACGCAATCGGCCCAAATCAATAACATAAAAAATTCATCTCTAATAGCAAAAAAAAATGTGAATTTCCTAGAATTGGTCGAAAATGAAGGATCATTTTACGTTAAATTTATTTGCGAGACTGATCCCTCAATCAAAATTCTAAAATATTTTTGTTGTTTCTCTTTCCGCCTTTTTTTAGCGTATTAACACGTAATCACCTCAAAAAGAAGAATGTAATTGTATCGGGGGATGGGTTTTCATCTTCAATAATATCCAAACTTTAATATTTATATTTATACAACAAAAGTAGGGTATTTAATATGATAGATAATTTTAAAGTTTTTTAAATTCAATTTTGATAAGAAAGGTAAACACAACTACAATCAAGTGCTTAAAATAAAAAAGAGACATATAGTTAAAAAAAATGTTTAATATTTAAAAATTAAATATTGCTAAATTTGCGGATTAACACCTTTCGATATCCCCCCCCCCTAAAAAATGAAATTCTGCATTTTTAGGCGATTGCGTGTTTACACCGTTGATAACAGAGATAAAGAAATACAAATATTTTAGAATTTAGTGGGGGATCAGTTGTATATACATATAAAACGTACTATATTCCCAATTTCCGAGCAATTCTATCTTTTTGAAGAAATTACCAAATGTTTGCTACTAACCGTAAGTCCGAGTGGCAAGACAATAAAATGACATGTAATCGCCTAAAAATCTAGCTATCCCCCAAAAAACACGCAGCGGATTTAACTCTCATAGACAAACAAAATTCAGTTAATTGCCTTAAAACTGGCCCCCAAAATGGGGATTATTTTACATTAAATTAATATACAAAAAATTTTCCCCACTTTATATTCCAAAATAATACTTTTTTTTTCTTTTCATCTGTCCGTGAAGATTTTCAGGGTGTTCACACGTGATCGCCTACAACAGGTAGAATAGTTTTGGTGTGGATGGGATATAATTCCGCGAAGGATGTAATTCTACAATCATACGAATCAATATTTTTTCGTAATTGGGACAGATGACAGTGCTACAAACTATTGTTTTAATTTTTCAATCAGAATAGTGATAAGACCTTTGTAAACATTAAACAATAAGCGTGTTGTTAAAATTTATAATAAAAGCATTAACTTAACTAATAAGAAAATTATTTATTTATTTTTCAGGAGAAATTTAGGAACAGAAAAAAGTGGGCAAAAGAAAGGGATTAGAGAGAAAGCGAGCAGAACCGCCACACATTATATCTCCTCCTGTTCTATTCTCGCTTATGCCTCGCTCGACTTTCGTTACGTCGTGCTTACGCTGGTTGTTTAAACTTAAGGTGTTTTAGTTATTTTTCTGATTTATTTATTAAATAACTTTAAGTAATTACTGTTAATATGGACGAAACTATTGCATATAAATAACAAACATAATCAAATGCAATTACAAATTAATAATACGAAATGTTAATTAATTATGAACGGTTTAAAAATAGTTATGCTTATTAGGCAGTCAAAAGGTACTTTCTTTATCGTTTATCTGCACTATATATAGAGAATATCAAGTTTTTATGTTGTATTATTGATTCAAATAACAGTCACCCGTTTTGATTATTAGATAAGAGTGATAAATGTTTTTAAAAAATTGCATCTATTACTTTATATATATATATATATATATATATATATATATATATATATATATATATATTATATTACTATTTTTTGTATCAACACAACATTTTATTTTGGAATATAATTTTTGATGCATCAATTTTCAGCATTTACTTCAAAAGTGCTCGATATGCAAGTAGAGCTTCAGCATGAAGATTCCCCAGGAGATGAAACGCGGAGGCCTCTGTGTAGCTTAATTGCCATAAATATTTTCATACCTTACTACACACAGACGCACACACACATATATATACACACATATGCATATATATATATATATATATATATATATATATTAATAAGCAAGTAAAAGATGAGAAAACGATAGATGTTAAGTCATCAGTTGCTGAAAACAAGGTTTTTAAAATAAAATAAATTTATTTTTCATTCCTTAAGCCATGGCTTTTCAGAGAATGAATACAGAGAAATGGGAGGAAGAGCGTAGGAGATATATTGTCACTTTACCAACGGCCAGGCATTAATTAAGTAATTAAGTTTACAGAAAATTGTTTTTCTTTTTCATTATTCTAAAAAAAACACTTTTTTTCCTCTAGAACGTATACATTGATATAGAACAAAGTAAATAAAATACAAAGATAAATAACGCATCTCATTATGAAATAGAACGAGGGATGTCTTTCTGAATTATTTTCAAACAATGGGGCTTGTCTGACGTGCTATTTACTTTTTTCTTCCCCTGAATACTTTCAATTGTTTTGTCTGGCGGGTAATTGACTCGCATAATGAGAGAAACGTACATTTATTGAATATTTTGATAACTACAATTATTGTGAAGTTTCAATAACAATTTTTTGACATAAATTAATAAATATTCCCAAAAATTCAGTTTAAGTTGTTGGGACTATTTTAAAACGTCTTAATGGGGATAATATAGGCACAACTTCTCATCTAAGTAATCCAAATATTTCAGATTGGCATTGAATTCAATTCATAGACATCAATTAAGCAAGATCAATGAATTTCAATCTCTTAAACCCCTTTAACGCAAAGCCTTACATTTTAGACAATTTCTAGAATGAACATCATTCAATGGAGTCGAATCTAAATTATAATAAGGATTCTAGACATAATGTTTAGAATCGTTCGAAATTCAGCACAGGGCTCACGAATGTTGTGCATCAGCTGATCTCGCTGGCCGGAGTTATTTATTATATCTGCAAAATTGCATGTTATTAACGCCGAGACCTAGAGAAAGCAGGCCTTGATGTTGTATACAGAGTCGGGGAAACTTTTCCACAGTAGACTGGAATGTCGGTTTCACAGCTTTTTCATCTTGATTCTATGCATTTGCTGTTGCGTGGTTGACACGTCGTAGCTGGTCACACGCAGAGACAAAGACAACGAGAAGAAGGACGGATCCTGATGCTAACTCATCTTGGATTTCATCCATAGCTCCGTTAGCTGTGTAGCATCGATACTCCCACGCTTCAACAGCCTCTATCACAGTGACAAAGGATTTAGGGGACACGGCTTCTGCTTTTAAACTAACATTATGGTCTACAGCTTTTGACAACTGCCATTTATCTATTTTCAATTAATAATCGTCAAATGTGACTAAATTAACACATCCTAAGAATACCCATCTGTGTCGTATGTATTACTAACATTATGATTTTAAGTATATATAATGGAAGTGTTGTAGTAATGCTTGGAGGATGATCTTGTAACAACTGAATAGATACAATACTTCAACACAGAAAAGGAGGAGTTAATGTCTGGGATGATGGTATTAGGACAACAGGACATATACTTCACAAGGTCTACCCTCTACAAAGAAACGGTAATGATATCCTTAGGGTGGTATCATGACCAAAGAACAAATACTACACTATGTCACACACACACCGTTAAAAAGAAGGAGGCAATGCTTGGAAGGAAGGCGTCATGTAAAATGGACATATACACCACTATACCACTGAAGAAGAGGGTAACATCTGGGAAGATGGTCTTATGGAAACAGAACATATACTACACTATCCCTTGAATCGATCATTAGAATATAGTATAGTAAACTGAATTATTATGAAAGATAGTATAATAATATCTTCAATAGAAGTACTAGTATAGTTTCGGCTTCGGACAGACATATACAGCATCGCTATTAGTAATAGATATTGCCGAGATGGTAATATCGTTGTAGTCGTTATATGTTTAGAGACAACTTATCAATTTATCTTTTTCCTGTTTTAAACAACATGGCGATTTTCTTTTTTTTTCTTTTTTAACGGATGACTTTTTGTTGATTGAAAAGCGGGAAACTAACGTACATATTACCGGAATGAGCTTCTTCCTTTAAAAGCCATCCACTGGATAGAGACGTCACGTGAGGTTGATATATTTAATAAGTTCTCACGAAAGAAAAAAAAAAGCAACAGAAAAATAGAAAGATACAGAGCAAAAAGAGAAACGGTTCAATCTAATTCTCTTATCACACCAAGCAGAACAAATCTTAACAAATAACAAAACGAAACGGAGGGGGGGGGGAGGTTATGCATCTCCTTTAATTGTTTGTATGTAATACAGATCAATAGTTGACTGTTAGGGGTAGCAGCTGTGGTAGCCATTTGAAACCCGAGATCGCGCGTCAAAAAATCGTGAGAAAAACACCCCAACAATATGGAAAAACAAAGCGGAAATTTATATTCACTTGCCTTTTGAAAAGTAATTGAAAAGTAAATAACAATCAATCGTTTTTTACAAAAAGAGTCAACATCTTAAAACAAATTGCGCAAGAACCATGCAAAAAAGTGTGTCAATACATAAACGACTATGAGACTAAATGGGTGAGAAAATGGTACGTAAAAAACGTTAAAGAGGGGTATAGAAAAAGGAAAACGTCTCGTTGGACATAGTTTATTATAAGGCGTGGCGCACTACTCTTTCTCTGTTTAAGGTACCTCAACCATTTTTTACAATAGACAACACGTGTAATTATTCTTAGCGGAATTTTGATTTTCATCTTAGTTATAAGGCAATTACATGTTTGTACGTATATAAATCTTAGATCTTACCATTTTTTTTAAAGATAGTAGCGCTCTATCGCCGAACATGCAATTCAAACAATTTTTTTAAAATTACATCTGATGTTGTGTGTCGAACTAAAGTACCCTTTCTTGGCCTTCGGACAAGAATCAAAATGTAGTACCTGTTCTATCCAAAGATGATACAATAAAAACGAAATATGTCACTAACAGCTATATAAGTTCCTGGAATCTAAATATAGTAGTATCATCACTGATTTTAATGTTTTTAACGTACGCTACTAAAGTTATACATTATATAATAAATAAGCTATATAGCAATACGCTCAGAACACTTCTGTCTGGTTAAACCTTTTTTATCTCTTCAATTCTTCTAATGTGTTTTTCGTGTTAAAATCAGACAAATTGATGATAGATCCATATGTGTTACGAACGTTTTCGATTTTTTCTCGAATTATCTTCAAGTGTTGATGGCAAAATTCGACTAAAAAGCTGGTTGAAGGATAGAATTTTAAAAATACATCAGAGAGACGTGCACGTAAAAAGAACGTCTACATTGTTGAAAGAAGACGGACATATACAATCTTTTTAAATTTACTATGTATTATTTTTTAAAAATTTTTTTATTAAAACTAATGGCTGATTTATTTAGTGTAGTCGGATTATTATAGAGAAGGAATCATGGGGATGTAGGCAATAACAAGTAAATAAAACGCCTTTTTTCGAATTTGAATAAAGCGACGCAGGAGTGGCATCACTAAACTTAATTAAAGTACGCTAAGCATTTTAAAATTGGTATTGAATTCATATTAATTTCAATTATTTTAATAGGTATTTTTTTAATTTTCAGAATTAATAATAATATATCAATTGGTTATGAAAGTTTTTTTTATGGAAAAGTCTTCCATGGTAGTTTGCCTTAGCACTTGGGGATGGTTCTGTCTAACCCAGTTTGGATTAAGTTAGAAGTTACCGTATATATAGTCGTTTCAAATTTCGGGTGATCTTATTTTTGAAAGGGGTCCTTGGATTTTGTCAACGTTCTTTATCTGATATTTTTTTTATGTATCTCGGCTTGCCATTTTGTATCAAGTTTTCTACTTAAACGTTTACTTTTTTCCGTTATCCTGTTTTAGCAATAATATATTTTCATATGTGTCCCTATTACTTGTAAATGAAGCCCTTGCTCTGATGATCAACAAAGTTAATCTAAAGACTGCATATATGCTCTTAGTCTTTGCTGTGAACAAGTTTTAATTTTGAAATAAATAAAATAAAGAATATTGATGAAGGCCGAAACAACCGTATGCGAAAAACTAATAACGTTGATATTTTGTGAAAGTTAATTGTATTATTACATTAAAAAAAACATTTATTTATTCACCACTGAGACGTAAGGGACTACTGTAATTAAGGGCCAGATTTATAGGGGGAATCCTAAGTGGGAGGTTGTGCAGCAAGAGGTTTGTTTATATTACATTTGAATTTCTGCATGTTTGTATAGTCGGGGAAACAGGGAGCAGGCAGTGAATTCCAAAGGCAAACAATCTGAGGGAAGGAATTGCTAGAGTAGAAAGTTTTCCGTCATCTTCAGAACTCTACAGTGAAGGGTGGTATTTTCCTGTATTTGACTTGAGGGTGTATAAGTCCTGGATGTAGCACATTACCTAGACGTGCTTGTAAAGCAAGCGCAGAAATACAACACTAAAACGATGCGAAAGGGATGAAGTTTGGTATACAATTTACCCTCGTAAACGTTTTTTTGGTGACACTACAGTCCATTAATTGGATATCGTAGTAAGAATTAAGCTCTTAACTGAAACCGCATTTTTTAGAGTTCCGAAATTTGATTATATAACATTCATCGTGATTTTAGTAATGTAGCATTACGTGCTAATAATCGACTTGAAAGCCTAAATTAATTAAAAAAAAAAGAGCTAATTAAGATATATTGCAATTGTATTCTTCTGTACGCATCTGAGAAAAACAGGAACTCTACTTTTTCTTAATATTTCATAATGAGGGTCGTTGTTTCAATGAAAACGTTTGAGTGACACTTTAAATGTTAAAGGTGACCCCAGAATCGAAGCCTCCAAAACTTCGTAACTTCCGGGTGGAAAATTTTTATATCTTGGCTTTTAACTTCAAGAAAAAAAAGACGTGTCCGGGGTGCCGCACATAATTTAACAGGGTATAGCGTGGACAGCTACTCTTCTATGTATATGTCTGTCTTTCTATCTGTCCGACGTGTACGCAAGTCACCTGTGTATCTGTTGTTTTGTCTTGGCTTACGAGACTTCAAACGAGAAAGACGTGTCAGGGCTTTCTTCGAAAATGGAAGGCAGGCACGCACGATATAACTAGGTTAAGCGGGACGAGCTCTACATCATCGTATCTGTATGTCTTTGTCTCCCAATGCGTACGAAAGTAACCTGTTGTTCTTAGTGTGATAAATATTTATTAAAAACTAAACATTGGCGTTCGAGTGATTTTAAATCCACAGACAAGTAGGAGCCGGAGTTCCGGATCACGACACGGATGTATAATCCTTCATACACGATCCGTGTATGAAGGTAAGTGAAAATACAACAATAATTCCCCGTGAAATGATCATTGTTACTAAAACTGAAATAAACTAATATGAAATTGTATAAGCGCAGACCCAATTGTGTTCTCATGGTAGAAAGTCCTTCTCTACTCTATCGTTATTTGCACAAAAAGGGACCATATTGAATTCCGATTTCTGTTGTATTTTCTTTCTAAGAAATTCACAGTAAGAAATTGTCTTACCGCCATTCATTGCTTTCATAGTAATTCTTTCTTAGAAATATCTAAAAAGATCTTACCAAATTTAATTATATTTACCTAGTAAATATAGGAATCCACCATTGTTCTCATTTCATAGTTCTAGCAAAATATAGATATTTTTATAGCAACTAATGCTTTTCAATCTAAGAATAGAGAATAGAGTCAGAGTTTTTAGTTTAAACATTTTTGTACTCTCAAACATTTCAACCGTATTAAAATCATACTTTTTTTTTGTTTACCATAACACCAAAGGATTTTCGTTCTGTTTCATCAGTGGGGGTTGACACATTCTAAACCACAATTATAATAACACGAGTGAATATTTTAAAACATGTATTCCATTATCTTATATAATATATTATATATATAATATCTATATACATTATATATATATATATATATATATATATATAATATACAATAATGTATATATATATATATATATAACTTATAATTTATATATATATATATTATAATTATATATATATATTATAATTGTATATATATATATTTATATAAATATATATATATATAAAACTGACTTTTTATCCTGCGTTTTTTAAATAAAAACATAATTTCCATGAACAATGTTTATTTCTAAGGACTCATTTCTTTACTCTATAATTATTTCTATGGAAGGTGCTCGATTAGTTCAAATTCCTGGTTTTTGCTTGTAAGACAATAACTCGCCTCTCTACTACAACTGTAAAAAAACCTGTCTTTTCATCTTCCGTGGGTCTCACATGAAACGTATTCTCCATGAACAGAATTTTTTTACAAGAACTTACCATCCGTTGAACACATTATCACGGGACTGCTTCCCTGCAGACTACAGTTCGGTCGTCTACAAATCCAATGTAAAAGACACTTTGATAAACTGATCAAATAAGAATTCTCATTTTTCTTCATCCCATACATCATGTCTAATCCTCTCATAATATTCTTCATCATTAAACTGAGAATGTATCCATATCATTAACCTTTAGCCTCGAGTGGCTTTTTGCATTGATGAGTGATGATTCATTAGGAAAAGAAAGAAAGAATTGTTCCGGTCGTTATTCTTTTCTTGTTCTCGTACAAATTCTAACTTGCAAAGGTTAAAAAACTTTGTCGAATATCTTTTGAAGACACGAAAAGATAAAGAAGAAGCACCACTTTTTCGGTTTAACTGTTCGTATAAAAAGCATCAAATCCGCTCTCCCTGTGCCCCCCCCCCCGCCGTCACTAATCATCGCAACAATTGCCTTGTTCTTGGCAGACGGCGATCAAATACAAAGAAAGAATCTACCGACTGAATACAAAGCTAAGTCGGTATTTTTATAATTGGTTGTGTAAGTATTAACAATAAAATGACAGTTGGGGGTCAATATATTATTGTGTGGTTCAGTGGGTGGTGTACCGGTTATCAGGCTTCGGTTAATGATTGATGTCCTGGTGTTACCTACTGGTTTTAATGTACGTGCCAGTGAGCGTGAGAAATAGTGTAACGCCTCAACCTCAAAGAATACAAGACGTGAATGTTAACTCCGTTCACCGTGAAGCTAAGCATTACGAGCGTAGTGCAAAGGCATAACGTTTGTTTGATGCTTGCAAGTATTGTTTCATTATCATCCGTCTAATGAATGCTTTCAAACAGCGATAGACTTGCTGTTTGTTGATGTTTGTGTCACAGGCTCACAGTGTCTGCACCCGTGCCTGACAACTGTTCGTTTGCTTAAAAATGCGCGCGTTTGTTTATATTGCTTTTATTTCTTACACTTTTTTTACACGTGCCATGAATAGTAAAGGCAACGGCATTAAATGTATTTAATGTATGGAATCGCTTGTTGCTTTATTGAGTAATTATATACATAATAAGATGTACAAATAACTCTGTAAATGTTCATTTAATAAATTATATTGCTACATCATGCATTAAGCGAGGAGTGCGCTAGGAGTTGGACCTCTTGCGTCAGACTGGTATAGGTTCAAACGAAAAATATAACAATATGACATGGACGTTGACAAGCGGATACAGACATGCTATGACCTTTATTACTGCGACTGATGTCAGCTAATATAACTCGCCCTGTTTGTTGCTTTCATCAGAGAGTCTTAATAAGTTGGTGGGATTTTATTATATATAAACTAGAAGATTACTTGACACAGGACGGGTAAAATTAATGTTCCCAGCAAAACAGTTTTCCACCAATTAAATATCCGTCGTTTACTGAAATTAAAATCAATATATAACGATACTAAACCTTACTTCTAGAATCCTTATTGTAATTTTTATCAAAATGCATTACATCATTTATATTCTAGAAAATGTTCGAAGTTTAAGCCTTTTTAAGCTTTTTAAGTTGTCTTAAGAAGTAATTAAAATTCAAGGGATCTAAATTTGCGTCTAATCACTATGAATCAACTTCACGGTAAATTGAATAGATTTTAATTTTAAAATTGAAGGTTGTGACAATATTATAACCCCTGAAAACCATTTAAAATTCTGTTAAGAATTTGAAATTTGGGGAATATTTATTCATTGATATTTAATACCTATCGTTTAAATCTCGTAAAGTCAAAGGCATCTGAATTTTCAGGAAACGCTTCAATCTCATGTTTACCACATTCGCATTAAACTAAAGTAAACTAAATAAGGCCCACATTAGCCACCCATACACTTAGCAACTATGTTTCATAGGGGCCTGTTAGTTAGTTTAAAACCGAATCATGCGCATACAAATATATAAACATAGACAAATACCTACATTTATATAAATAGAAATATCAACCGATAAGGGTTTATTTACTCTGCATTTAACTTATTTTCTGTAAAGAGTTTATGCTTTTTCAAAATGCTTAAAAGTTTTCCTAATGAATTATTCTGGCTATTGTTTGATTGTTGTTTCTCACAGCATATCAACGGAAAATGTGCTGTATTTCTTTATGTGACTAGCGTCAGGCAGAATTACCATGAACATATTTGATTTCCAATGGTTTGTGGAACAGATTAACACGGGAGTGTTTCTCTATGCAGATAACAACATTGTAGTCTTAAAATCTAATATCAAGAAATATATGTCATATACCGTCCCCATTAATTATTTTCAATTCTCTCATAATATTCGCCACCATTCAACTAGCAATATTTTAATCTAATAAACCCGTATTATTTGGAGTGGACTCATTAGTAAAAAACAAATAGAGTTCGATTGTAATCATTTTGAAGACAGATCTATATGAATTAATGTTCTTTATATCAAGGTATACATGATATAAATGCATGCGCAAAGCACCGGATACATGTTCATGCGATACTAGGACAAATTATATTTAACTCATAGATGAAGCCCAGACAGGTAGGACCACTGCGTGCCACAGTGGACCTCAAAATAATGGTAACTATATGGTGACACCACATGGACTAAACTGGCATACTATAGTTGCATGTGATACCAAGGACCTAGTGTCGTGTTTTCTCCATTAAAAGGTGTTTGCGTTTTTTAAACTAGTCCACACGTTTCCCTACAATATTAATGGCAACAACGTTATTCTTATTTAATTTTTGGAATCTACAATTCGTTTATACAGCAATTATATACGTAATATAATGTTGTTAACGAATTATATGTGCTATGTAATGTATAGAGGAAAGAACGTATTTTAAATCAGTGGCTGTAGGATAAACATGTGCAAGTGCAAACAAAATATAAAACAATATGTATGTTAACATTTACAACCTGATAGTGACATACTAGTCGTAGAGAATATGACTAACACGGTGCAGTGATCATATTTGGATGGGTGTATTGAGATAATTAGAAGTGAGAACGTATAATACGCCTCTTTTCGCTTCCAAACTAGACGGATTGGACATCGAATGCATGCTGTCTATCAATTCCATCTTAATTCGGACGGAGACCAACAAAGATAACATTTTAAAGAAAAATGAACTAAAGCCTCTTAGTAACGGTGATTCGGGTTGCTTTTAAAATTAAATTAGTATTTTTAGTAAGGATTTTGTGTATGTAATATTTTCTAAGATTGTGTTTCTGACATGTAAACAAATCGAAAAGTATACAGATAGTCGAAAATCTATTTATATATTTATTTATGCATTTTAGCCTGAAGATTCCCCCGGGAATGAAACGCGGAAGCCTCTGTGTAGCTTGATTGCCATGAATATATTTTCATAGCTTACTATATACATATATATATATATATATATATATATATATATATATATATATATATATATATATATATATATATATATATAGTAACTCTGTCTGTGTGTTTGTGTGTGTCCCCCTGATCTTTGCGTCTTATGTTTACCCACATCGCTGGACAGAATTGCTTGAAAGTTGGCATGTGGACTACTGACCTGTCAGTGAAGGGCATATGATATATATATGAAATATATTACTTCAACGCTGGGGGAGGGGCACACTGAAGACTGGTTTCCCTTTGATTCAAATGAAATTTAAACAATAGATAAAGACCAAAAAATATATCTATTTCAGACAATTTTGATAATAGTCGAAGTTATCAGAAATCAAGAGCTCCCTTCCTGAGGCTAACGTTTGATCTCTATATGAGATACATAGATATTCGAGTTAAAGTTCTCCCTTATATCTCAAGCGTTGAGTTTGTAAAGAAGTTAAGAACATTAAAGTTTATCTCTCCAAATGTACCAGTTGATTATGTTAGAGTATAAATTCATTTTGGTCTCTTGGTCTTACCGGAATCAAGGACATTCATCTAGTCTGGTGGAGTATCCAGCTAAGTGCTGTTACTTGAGGCAACATCACTAAGAGAAGGGGACAATTTCTCGTATAGGCGTGTAGCCAAACAGCGGAGATGTTATTTTGAATATTTGGTCAGGGTTTACTCATGGGGTGAAGTATCCTCATGTCACGTTTTCCTGACAAACCCTTGTACAGAAAGACCGAAGACACTCGAGGATAGTGTCTAGTAGGCAATTAAAAGGGCCTTTATCTGAAGAAAAAAATGAAATATATTTTTTTATAGATGATTGGACATTGTCAAACATTACAAGCATTAATATACAAAAAATGATGAAGTTTATAAAATATGGAATTTCTAAAAAGTTAATAAGATACAATGTAAAAAACATCTATTAATAATGGAGTTTATGTATCTGTCTGTCTGTCTGTCTGTCTGAAGCCGAAACTCCAGTATGACTATTTTACTGAAATTAATCTTTTTGAAATTCTTTATATACTGTCACTAAAAGTCGCTTAGACACCAGATGGGTTTTGCTATTAACATAACTCATTCTTTTAAACCTTCAATTAAATTAATATTTACAAATATACACTTATAACTGCGGTTATCAAATTTACATATGTATTTACAATATTTTCCGATGAGGTTATATTAATAAACATTATTCATACAATTAATTACAGTCATTTTCATCATAATCGGCGTGTTTTCTAAACCATTTCAACGCGAGTACTGTTAAAATTGCAAAGTCATTGGGTGTTTAATAAGTGGCGTCCTCCCTCCCTCCGGTAATTAAATATGGCGATCTGATTAAGCAGCCGTGTGGCTTTTTAATCAGTAGTGTCCTCCCTCCCTCCGGTAATTATATATGGCGATCTGATTAAGCAGACGAGTGGCTTTTTAATCAGTAGTATCCTCCCTCCCTCCGGTAATTATATATGGCGATCTGATTAAGCAGCCGATTGGCTTTTTAATCCATAGTGTCCTCCCTCCCTCCGGTAATGAAATATGGTGATCTGATTAAGCAGCCGATTGGCTTTTTAATCCATAGTGTCCTCCCTCCCTCCGGTAATTAAATATTGCGATCTGATTAAGCAGCCGATTGGCTTTTTAATCAGTAGTGTCCTCCCTCCCTCCGGTAATTAAATATGGCGATCTGATTAAGCAGGCGATTGGCTGTTTAATCAGTAGTGCCCTCCCTCCCTCCGGTAATTAAATATGGCGATCTGATTAAGCAGGCGATTGGCTGTTTAATCAGTGGTGTCCTCCCTCCCTCCGGTAATTAAATATGTCGATCTGATAAGCAGCCGATTGGCTGTTTAATCATTATTCCCTTCCCTCCCTCCCTCCGGTAATTAAATATGGCGATCTGATTAAGCAGCCCATTGGCTGTTTAATCAGTAGTGCCCTCCCTCCCTCCGGTAATTAAATATGGCGATCTGATTAAGTAGCCGATTGGCTGTTTAATCAGTGGTGCCCTCCCTCCCTCCGGTAATTAAATATGGCGATCTAATTAAGCAGCCTAATGGCTGTTAAATCAGTAGTGCCCTCCCCCCCTCCGGTAATTACATATGGCGATCTGATTAAGCAGCCGATTGGCTGTTTAATCAGTGGGGTCCTCCCTCCCTCCGGTAATTAAATATGGCGATCTGATTAAGCAGCCGATTGGCTTTTTAATCAGTGGTGTCCTTCCTCCCTCCGGTAATTAAATATGGCGATCTTATTAAGCAGCCGATTGGCTGTTTAATCAGTAGTGTCCTCCCTCTCTCCGGTAATTAAATATGGCGATCTGATTAAGCAGACGATTGGCTGTTGAATCAGTATGCCCTCCCTCCCTCCGGTAATTAAATATGGCGATCTGATTAAGCAGCCGACGTTAATCTGGCACGTTAAACATGTAAACAACAATGCTGGCAAACACCGTGCTCAGTTTTCCATTTTTAAAACCGTCCTAAGTTTGTTTATTTATAGCCATTATGTTTTAAAACACAAATTTATTAAATCAAATTGTTTAATTAAAATAATAATTGATTTAAAAATTACTATATAAAAACGCGCGTGCGAAAGAACACACCCACACACAGTCTAGGTAAACTTTTTCTTTCTGAGAGTTAAAATTTTTTCCCTGTTTACTGTATTTGATTTCTTAATACTTTCATATCCAATATTATCATTTTTTCACGACCTCAACAGAATTTATGATTCCATGTTTTATTTATTAAAAAAAAGATGTGATTTTTTTTCTTTAATGTCAACAAAAAAAACTAACACATTGTACTGGAAAACTATACAACTGATTGTAGAATCAAATTGTTTAATTAAAAAAAGGTACACACACACGCACACTAGCGCACGCGTTCACTGTATTTGATTTTTTGGTGCCTTTTCATTTTAGGACCCACGCTAACTTTGACCCCGTCGTTACAGTTAGGGTTAGGTTTGTTTTTTTCTCCTTTTTAATTAAAAATATTTACATGTATAGGAGGGGGGAAGACAAAAAAATTGGGGGAAGGCGGTCAAAATTTTTTTTTTTTTTTCTAAACTAAAAAATAGTCTAATGACTGGTAATATAAAAAAATTGAGGGGGGGGGGGGTACAAAAAAATTTACTTTCTTTTTAAACTACAAGTCTTTCTATTTATAGTCGAGGGTACAACAAAAATCGGGGTAGGGTCGAATTTTTTTTTTCTTTATTTTCAACTAAAAATATTCTTGGTCATAAACACAGAAAATCAATGTCTAACCACCACAGAAATATGACTGGGGCTCCATTGGCTTACGCGTGAGCCTTCATTTCTGATGCGGCAGCCTAGCAAAAATATGCGACCGAAGGGAGCATATATTTGCTAGTACAAATAATAATTTAATCTACAGCAATTAGATATTTGAAATTGTAAATCATAGAAGCTTAAAACTGAGTTTATTAAAAAAAAAACAACAACAAAAGAACATACCTGAGAACATATATACAGGGGTCTCTAAGAAAAAATGTTATATGCTTATAAAAGAGAATGAAGGTTAGCTTTTTGCCAGGATGCTGACTATTAAGCAGGAGTGTTTGTATATTTCTGGTTGGATAAACGAGGAAAAATGTATCTAGGGAATTGGGATATTGCTGTATCAAAAAGAAAATTCAAGTAATTCATTTTCAGCTATAGCTAGCATATACATTATTTGTACATGTGAGGTAGGAGTAGAGATGTGCCAGAGTTCGGAGACGTGGAAGGAGAAGAGGTGGAAAAAAACTTTGTGTTGATGATAATATTAGTGTATTTTATTTACCTCCTTTAGCCGTAAGGTGGGTTTTGATGAAGGTGTTTCTGTGGAACGAACTGGATTCGCACCCGGCACACCCAGGTCCCCAGTCTGCGTCGTTAACAACTTAGCCACCGTGCCCTGTAATTGTGTATATATGAATAATTAAATTACTGACTTTATTCTATGTTTTATGAATAGTTTAGTAAAATATCTAGATAACTATACCATGCGAACATTGGTGAAGCATAATTCTTTGTTTCTGTTATTTTGACGATTTGAATTAAAATCTGGCGATATGGAATGGATTTTCGGTCTACAGACCCTATGTAAAGATGACGTTCGTTCATTTTTTAACAATTTTGACTGAGTTTTCCTTGACTTTCGAGAAGATTGTTCTAGAGCCTTTTTAATAGGCATCGGAGATTTTTCTAAATATTTAACTTTTTATTTCATTTTAGAATCCATTTTTGTCTATATCAGCACCATATCGACGTTTCTGGTACGTTTCCGAATACTTTTATCAGGGATCTTTCTATTTACTTGAATATTATATGGTTTTCATATGGTAATTGTGTCTTACATGTCATTACTTGTATGTGTTTAAGTATGCTCTGAAATTGTCCAGAAACATGTGTAAAATTTATTTTGTCCCGAAAATGTCATGACATCACAATATGATCTGTAATGTAATCTCTTATTTTGTGGTTGACAGCCGTGTTTGCAGAAAGAATCCCGTTAATAAATAAAAGTGTATTTATTCTACGGGGCTGAAAACATAGAAAAACTTGAATTTATACAGATGACTATACACTCCTTGGTATTTTGCCTATGAGTAAAAGTGTTCTAATAAAATAGTTCATCATTTATTACCCCGCTCAGTGAAGGAGAAATCATTATAGACACAGAAATATATTATTTTTGTCCCAATACAGAATGCCCCTTTTTGTGGGCTTGATTTTCTCACAAGAAAAATCGATCGTATGCTTTACTCTGCGCCCGTGTTGAGACACATGAACTTAAATTCGACCTTCTTTCAACTCGTTGGAAGAGTTAGTTAACGCGAAGTCAGTTGAAGATGGTCCCTTTTCATAGTTACACGTTCAAAGCTTGTGAGAGTTTCATTTTTTCGCTTTGTGAATTTTATATTTCCAGCCCTGTGGATTAAACAACCGTTTATCAATAACGGTATTACATACGCAAACTGACACAGACACTCGCATATATTCTATGAATTAACTGAATCGCATTACCGACGAAATAAAAAAAAATAACAAAAACGCTGTCGCAAAAAAAAAATTAATTTAATTTCTGTTAAGCAGATTACATGATGCATGAAACGTGCTGACAAGGTAAGATATATATATATATATATATAATATATATATAATATTTTACGGTTGAAAGGAGCTCGTGCCAAGAACAAGGGATTTATTATGCACATGACTACACAGGTGGTAAATGTGTCGCACGTCAGACGCCGAGTCAAAGTCGCAGGTGTTATTGTGTAATGTTCCTTCTAAACAGGTTATCTTGCCAACGCTGCGGAATCTACTAGTCCACCCATACTTCAAAAGAGCAGGGGTCAGTTAATACCTTTGCAAGATTGATAGTGCTAAAATGTGCTCAATATCTTGTTTTGAAAAAAAAAACCCTAAGAAACTCGTAAAACTTAACATAATCAATTTACAGGGTGGGGAAGCAACATTTACTGTTAACATTACGTTGTTTTTTTCGTAGCAGGCACTTAGTCACTTGTTTTAAAACCTAGCATATATTGATGTTAAACTCATACATAGCACTATTATCCTTACATTTTCAGAAACTTTTGCTCATATAAGTAATCAGGAAAGCAAACGTCAAAGAGTGTGCGATTTTCCGAATGCCCTCGCCACACCAAAAAGAATTTCCAGAATAGTTGGAGTGTCAATAAATACTTTTTAAAAATGTATAACAATAAAATGACTACGCGAAAAACTATTACGACGAAAGACTGGAAGTGGAGGAATCAACCAAAACCGTACAAAGACCGTTATTAAAGCTCTTAAATATAAAATCAGAAAAGGATCCAACCAAATCCATGAGAAAAAAATGCAATTGGACATGAGATAGACAGCAAGACTATTAGAAATACAGCAACATTTGATTTGAAGTTAAAATCTTACACAAGATTACCAAACCACTTGTTGACAACAGCTATGAAGGAAAAGAGACTAGAAACGTTTCATAAAATTATTATCTAGTTCAAGAAAAATTCCTCTGTTGTAGCAATCTTCTCAGATGAAACGATCTTCACTGTCAATGCTGTTCTGGACGGCAGAAATTACATATTTATCGCAAAATTCGTAGCTGAGGTTGTGGAGAATTTAAATAAAACTCATGTTTAAGTTATTGGTTTTGGTGTTGTGAATTCCGATGGAACAAAATTGCTATATAATTCTTAAAATCTGACGAAAATGTAAATACTTACTACATAACTCTGAGATACAAGGTATTGCCATCACTTAAAGCAAACTACCCAGATAGTAATTATTTAAAGGCACACAATTCTTGCAAATCCAACTTTAGCTACCTCTGGATTATGCTATTCAGAGCGTTTAGAACATGCTACCAACAAAAAATCACACACCAATGTCGACCCTCTTAATTATACTATTAGAGAAGAAGGGGGAAGTTGTCCCTCTGAATATTGAGGAACAGTTGTGCAAGTTTCAAGTAGCGTGTGAAAGCAATTATCGACAAAAAATGTGGACACATGGAATAAAAACATTTTCTATTATGTAAATGTGTTTGTAGCACATAAATGTTTATGGCTTTCAATGAACGAATTGGCAATACACTGTCTTTCAACTCTGCCTAAAATGTTGTAAATTGTTCTTCCCCACCATTTACATGTTGTGCAACCGATTTTTGAAATAGCTTATTTTCAGATTTAACTTACTTCTCTGTGTGAATGATGAAGATTGTAACAATGAACCTATATTTTACTATACCTGTTCGTAATTTTCCTTTGCTTTCCGTAATTAGAATAGAATTCTCTCGGTAATCGTGAATGTAAACACATACAAAACGTTATTATAAAATTTCATGGTGAGTGAGTTGGCGAAGGAGAACAATTAATTGCTACTGTACAATCGGTGGTGTTCGAATCTTAGCTTAATTACCATATCTAGGACCACTGAGGAGCCATGATGCTGTAGAGTAAAAGTCGATCAATTTGGCTATCACAGCAGATTGTCCTGCCGGCGGCCTATAAGGTAGGAAACTGAAGTCTTGTTTTGTAGATGACAAGGGCAGGAGAATTTATTTATTTTTTTCTCTTATTTCTTTTTTTTTCAAGTTAACAACAGTTGTCGTCGTTTTTTTTATAGCAGCGGCTGAATAAGTTAATAATTATCTAGCTTCTTTACAAGTTACAGTATGCATGGACAACATCCTGTGTATCTTACTCATAGGAGATGGAGCAGTTATCTCAAATAACGACCGCCCTCGTCCGCAGTTTAGAAACAAGTAAAATACTTTATCAGCTTATCGGTTGCGTGTCACTCGAGAAGTCCTCTTTGGAACGCAAACCCCTGAACACGTATTTTAATTTCTAATGGAATTTCCGTACACACATCTGATCTTGCAACAATACGTTGAAGCTGTAGTCATTGGATGACACTATATGTATATATATATATATATATATACATTATATCATTATATTTTAATAAATATATATATATTAATATATATATATATATATATGTTTCGTGTCATTGCACTTATCAGTATGGATAACGTGAGCTTATCGCCTGTCGGACGATTTGAAGTCTGGATCCAAGTATTATGAACCCCAAGCTTCTTACAGCTAGGTTGTCGTGACGATCACGCTTTTAAAAGCAGGATAAATACGACTTGTATTGTAAATGCAAACACATATACTGAGCTTCTAACAGTGTTCAAACCTCTTAAAGGGATAAAACCTCGGAACATGGATAATTTTGAATCTTCAATTTAAGTTCTCTCGAAAGGTTCGACTTATCGGAGCTTAATATTTATTTTTAAATAAAAAAAAATCTGTTTATTATCTATCGATCAACAGGTGCTCGATCTCTGAATAGAAGGTAATCTCGGAAATATATTCGAATATTTCTATAACATTCTACTATGATCAATATATAAGGAGAATGGTGCTGGATTTAGTTATGTTTGCCATATAATATTGAGAATAGTAAATATTACTATATCTCTCTCGCTCGTTCTTTCCCTTCCTTTCTGTCTGTCTGTGCCTTTATTTCTGTCTGCCTCCTCCACCTAAACTCTCTCTACATATAAATATAGAAAGAGTTTAGGAAGAAGAGAGACAGGAATCATGTGCGTATTGAGAGACAATGGATACCCTTGTAAAATATTGCTCAAGGAGTCTATAGTAGAGCGATACGTACCAGTTATAGTTTTGTTCATATACAAATAGTTTCGATAAACCTTACAAAATGTATATCATAACAATATTCTAGTGTGAGATTCGAATGGCGTCAATAAGAGTTTGTAAAGATTAAAAAATGAGTAAAAATAAAAATGCGAAAACAAGGAGTTAGACAAATATTAAAAAAAAACGTCGATCAAAAACGTTTTCTTAATTTATATGCTTGGTTTGCGTGTATTGTTTAAGGCAAAACACTAATGGAGGACACTATGAAAAAAGATAACATCATTCGATACAACTACACATTTTCTCATTGGTTTTCTCTAAAAAAAGGAGATGAATAAGTATAATGATCATAACAATTTTGATGTTTACGATTCTGTTTTTTTTCTGGGTTTTATTTGATGCGGTATGAAAATTCACTGAAAAAGTAATTTGAAAACATCTAAATAAATTTAGTATCAAGAAATGTGTGTTGTGAAAATTACGAGCAATAATTGTATGGATAAAAATGTTTTGTAGAAATTTTCAGTATTTACTTCTATACTGCTTGATTCGTGAGTAGAGCGATGTAGTAAGGTATGAAATTATATTTATAGCAATTAAGCTATACAGAGACGCCCGCGTTTCATCCCCGACTTAGCCTGGCGTTTTTCTACGGGGATAAAACGCTAACCCATCTATGTAACTTAATTACCATACATATATTTGCTTACTTTACTATATATATATATATATATATATATATATATATATATATATATATATATATATATATATATATATATTTCAGAGGAATTTCAATGAAACGAGCGGGTGGAATAAAAAGAAAATTGCTAACATTTTCCTAAAGGCCTTACCCTCTAAGAGGAAACGTCAGAATGATACATTAAAAACTAAGAAAATCGAATGAGATATGAGGGGAAAAAATTGTTTCAGTTGGAGAAAACGATTGAGTGAGGGGGGGGGGAAGTAACTCTCAACGTTCTTAGTTTTTAATTTATCATTCTGACGTTTCCTCTTAGAGGGTCAGACGATAAGGCCTTAAGGAAAAATTTAGCAATTTTCTTTTTGTTTCCACCCGCCCGTTTTATTGATTAAAAAATGTTTCCTCTGAAATATATCCTACGATTTTGTTGTAGGCGAAATTTACTTTTATATATATATATATATATATATATATATATATATATATATATATATATATATATATATATATATAGAGAGAGAGAGAGAGAGAGAGAGAGAGAGAGAGAGAATTTGAACTAAATATCTGACGGTTTTATATGAATAATTATATAAAATAGATGATATCCAATACGCTTGCTAGTTCAGTATGTCCTTAATACCTTGGCAATGAGAGTTTTTTCTAGTTTTAAAATTACTGAAGGACGACAGAAGTATCACAATGAAAGTTGTCAAATAAAACGTATACACATACAACAACATTTGTTAAATAATGCAAGGGTAACCCGAATAGTATATGAAACGGTAAGTTGTAAAAACAGGAAATGAAAGTTCAGTCGAGGTTAACTTCATGAATTAGCGGTCAGGGATACTAGAGTGTTCGAAGGAATAGAAATGGATATGACGTCACGTGGCTCAAGGAGTGTGTGTGATAGAGAGAAACAGTTAGTTTATTCGAAGCACTGAATGTATGAACATGTGAACACACGATGTGCTGACTAAATATTATTAAACAGTTATCGATCTCCCTCTGTCTAATCCATTCACTGGTCATCGATTTGGAACAAGCCAGAATGTAATTAACCTAGTGCGCTGGGTTTTTAAAGCCTGACCTAACAATGTTTCTAACCTCCTTCAGATTAAGGGAAATAAATATACACAATCTAAAGCGCAAATTGGTTTATAAT
>OY744521.1:163478360-163518360 GCA_963556195.1 Sepiola atlantica | reverse complement strand
ACTTACATACGTCGCGTTAAAAGCTTACGCTATTATCAGTGTAGAAGATTATAATTTCAGACGATATTGTGCTTAACATTTATTATACCACGGCCAAATGTAGAAGTCCTGCTACAGCTTCACTATATAAAGAACACTGGCAATTGCCAAATCATTTCTTCTGTATCTGCAATGACTAATAACCATGTATGAAGAAACTATTTAGCTGACATGATATTTTAAATAGAAAAGATATATTAATTATTATTATTATCGATAACATTTCAGATGTACTGTTTTAATAAAGTAACAAAAAATAATAAAGCGCATCAGTATTTAATTTGTCAAGTTATATTTATTTTCTTTCATTCATAAAAGACTACAATCGAATGTCAGCAAATACTTGTGATAAACTGTCTTAATAAGTAACACCATTTTGTTTGTTCCTTTCATTATTTTTATCCTTTCATGATATATCTTTATTATTCAATTGCCAATCTATCCCTCTCGTTGACCCTTATTCTCGAATGGCTTTTAAGCCTGGTAATCGGTGTTACGTTAGTTACTCAAAGAAAACTAGTTCTATGGTTTTAAACTTCTCAGAAAAGTCAACTGCGCCAGTTTAACTTAGGGTTTAAAAAGTGTTATTGTGATCAACCCTCTCCCGCCACTGTATGGACTATTGATAACTCTATGAATCGAGTCATTACAAGTGAGGAAGCAGTGTCAACCCATTACTTCTGTACTTTCTGTTAATATGATTTCTTGTTAATTACCTTCTGTTCGTGTTATTTCTTTTTGACCCTATGAGGCTAAAACAAAAGAAGGAATTAAATTCCTGTTCAAAATAATCAAATATTAAAGAGTCCGTATTAAATCACACCCTAATGCTAGATGGTATGTGGGACATATCGACAGATACATAAATAGAATCGAAAGAAACTAACCACTTATATAAGATTGTTTGCCTTTTTTATCAACTGTTCCAGGGTTCTGGCTATTTTATCTATTCTTGAAGTAAATAATACAGGAAACTGAAACATGCATACTTCTAAATAAATATGATGATTTATTCATACTAAAGGTAAATAAAAAATAAAAAAGATAAAAAAATCATTTCAGACTTAAACTTGAACGCAACATGCCAAACTCGCCGTCTCTGCGGGTGTCCGTTACACCATCAGCACATGTGGTCCATAAATAATTTGTCCGTAGCAACGATTATGTATATAAAGCACACGTAGACCATTATTATATTGACTTACTGCTTATAGTAATTCAATCTGACACCGTAGTCGTAGAAATCATGCTCGCGCTTTCTTACTTATAGTATCAGTCAAGTAGATGCAGTGAGATAATAATATATTCAAACAAAGGTATGGGACAATCGGGGCGCGTATTTTTGCTTTCTTAATGTAAAATATATATAACATCGCGAATTTACATAATGTTGTTTTTTTTTATTTGTGAAGAATATTTACGAAACTTGAACCAATGAAACATATATAATATATATATTTTCTAAGCTTTGTGACATCAATATGCTTTTGTTTCGGTTTTAAGCTTTAAACATAGAATCATGTAATATATCTAAAAATATCTTCTACAAAGCCTTTATTTTTATGCAATAAGTGGAAATTAAAGTTTTATTTGTAACTTTATTTAGAATTAATTGATTTTTTAATTAAATCTTAAATACATTATTAAATTGTACATTCTATGATCTATTTAAAGTTATATGCAATGTTCTAATATATGATAACGAGACAGAAAACCTACCTAGGATAGATACATTTAATTTCCCGTGTAGAACAGTTTGCCACCAGTCCTATGTTTCATAACGAAAGTTTTGAATAAAAAACATAATGCTACTAAAACACATGTTTAGAATCGTTATTCTAATTTTGATCAAAATCCATTACATCATCTTGATTCTTTATTGTCTAAAATGAAGGATCCGTAAGAGGAAATTGAACTTCAGCGAATCTTGCTTTATTAGTGCCTAATAACTATGGATCAAATTTAATGCAAATCCATATATTGGAATTTTAAATAGGTTGTGTCCAGTGGATGCTCCTAAAATATCTTAAAAATACACGAAAGAAACTGAAATTTAGGGAATATTTATTAATTAATCTCTGATACGAATTTATAACATTTCACAAAATAGGGAATACCTGAATTTACAAAAAGAGATTCAAACCCCGTTTTATTCCATTTGCCTAAGAGTAAATTACGCAAGATATAGCCTACATTTCGACCCCTTCGCCTAGCAGACGTTTTTCAAAATTCATAATTATCGGTTTATTGGTTAAGTAGTGAATCCTCTACACCCAAATATATACACATATACACGTACTTAACTATATATATATATATATATATATATATATATGAAATAACAAATGTTTTTTTTTAATATTTTATTTTCAATATTAAAATTTCAATTACAATGCAATGTAATCGGGGACAAGTTTAAGTAAAATACAGAAAAAATAAACAATCTATTTATTTCCTATAAACGCTACTACAGTCTTCAAGGTCAAGGTAAGAAAGATGAAGTTTTATCTCTTATATTTTAATCATGTGTCAAAAGTTTAGAGATAAGAATTGGTAATTTGTATATTCAGATGAGTAAGACTGCTCATACCATCTGTTTGGTTATATTTACAAAGTTTTAACTCACGACCTTCCCCTGTCGAATATTCTCGAACTTAGCAAAAATCTAGCGTCGTTGAGTACATGAAACGTTCAGTTGGAAATTCTACCTAAGTTCTCCAGTCCAACATAAAGATTTGCAAGTTCGAAAAGATGCACACAAAAAAGGTCGCAGCTTCGATTGACTGAAATTATATGTTTAATATAAAAGAAACTTTAATTATTGATAGAAGCTATTTATCTATGTTAAGAATTTTTTCTTCACTTATCGTCTTACTAAATAGATTCTTATTACTCACTTTCCAAAATCCACCACTACGACGAGCCGATCCTAAACGTACCGACACGAACACAAAAGTTTGTGCTAACTTAAGCCAAGTATACATGCATATCTTTTCTACTTTTGTTTTTTTTTCTGTCTTGCTCTTTTTATTTAGTTTCCTGCTGCCATTTCTACAAATGAGAAAGGAACTTATCGTCAATTTTTGTTTGGAAGATACACGAAGATAAACACTAAATGCTTTTTATTTATTAATCACGCTTGCCCTTGTACCTAGACACGGAGTCACCCTACTCGGCGATATGGATCAGTAGATTTTCTTAGATCATCCATCTAGGAGAAGAAAGTGCGCTCTATATTATGTCTTCTCAGTCATCCTGCCCAACTTGTTACTAAAATTAGGCCTTGTAGTAGGAGAGAGTAAACATGTGATTTCTTATAATTTCCTACGCCAGTTCTATTTTTAATTATTTCGAAATTTTCCGGCTTTACGCGCACAATCAATTTTTACACCCACACTGATGAAGAGTAAAAATTACACGGTTGATGTAATTTAGGCAGCCCCGTAACTTTCGCTTCCACTACTCTCTCCCTTAATCGCCACATTTCAAGAGTGGTGTTTCTGACAGAGGGAGATGTAAATGATTTCAATTTTTTGTTAGTGCAAGCCGTATGTGGAGATGAGTTGAGAAAATTTCTTGTTCCTCTATCTTTGCACGTCTTGTCAGTAATAAGAGTGCTGTGAGGTGCACGCTTATTTGGAGTGACGTCATCTGCATGCTAATCTAAGGCCCAACACATTAGAGTAACTCCAAGGAGATTATCTTTCAGCAGGTGCAAAATACCGGGTCCGCTGAATTGCCATTTGGTAAATAAAGTCTGACTCATGTAGTAGTTCCCAGTGAGACCTATCGATAGGAACTGCTACGGCTTTTCTTTCTTTAACAGTTTACAAAAAATACATGCTTACTCATTCTTTTTTTGTCTCGTCTCTCAACCCATTTACTGATCTCTACCACTATTTTTTCAAATCCCAACGTGCACATTCTCATAACAAAATACATGCTTAAACCTAGTTCTCAACCCTCTAGCGTAGACCCCTATTACGAGGTCTCATTTTCCAACATTATATGTCTGCATTCCAACCCTCCAGAGGTTGAAATCTACTTACAGGTAACCAAACAGGACACATTCTTTATGTGTTAAACTCACATTTGCCTCTTAACGTCACCTGATGATTTCATGATTAGTTTACTCGAAAATAACATCAACACTCAACTTTAAGATTGCCATTAACATTAGATTTGTGCCTACATTATGGATAACTTTTCATGTGTTAGTGACATCTCCAAAGAAGACCCATAACCGCCCAATAAAGTGTTTTCATGTAGCACTTACTTACAGCGCCACATTAATATTTACCTTCTATCGTCGCCAAAATGGCGGAGTTACTATATTTGAAAGTATCTATAAGATTAAATAAAAACAATTAATTACATGAATGAAAAACTTGATATATAAACATGTTTGGTATGTGCATATGTTTATATACTTGTGTGTTCAGAATTCTCTCCTAAACTAATTAACAAGTCATTATGAATTTTTGGACACAACTGCTACGCTTAAGTGTAGCACGGTTGCTTAACGTAAGCTATATTTAGTTTAATTAAGTTTTATGAAAAATACGAAAGGAGGCAGTGCAAGCCTTTAATGGAAATTCAGTGTTTTTGAAATATTAACAATACGTATCAGACATCAATCAGTAAACATTCTCCTGATTTCAGTTTCTTAGGAGCATTTTAAATCCATTTTAGGATGTATATGGACAAAACCTCTCAATTGAAAATTGACATATTTTAGATTTGCATTAAAGTAAACCCATAATCATTAGACACCGCTGAAGCAAGATTCCATGGATTTCAAGTTCTTATTAAGACCCGTTAAGCTTAAGCTTTCAATTTTAGACATTTTATAGAATCAAAATTATGTAATGGATGCTGATCAAAATTTAATAAAGATCTACCGAGTAGGTTTATATCATTTAATCTTGATTTTAATCTTCGTAGGGGGACATAAAATTCGTGTGAAACTCTTTGCTTAGGAAACTTAATTTTAACTGTCTTGCGGAAGGTATTAAACATATACATATGTCTGTTAATTCAGGACAATTAGCTATTATTACATGTTCTTAATTTTAAAAGTAAAATGAAAAAATAAGTAGCAGCGGTTGAATTTCAAGGCGATGTATAGAAATAAAGAAGACCCTCCTGTAAATGGCAAATTACAATTGTTTTACTTGCTTCATTCAGGCGTTGGAACTGTTTTTATGTTAATATCGTATACTCCAACGAGAAAACATCGGAAGGTCGCCAACATTTATACTGAGAGTTAAATACGTAGCTACACTACATCAAGTCCCGTTATCGTTTATACAGATCTTGACCTTTTCGCTTGGACTAACGCGTAGTATCTGTTCTGATACGAAGCTTCATATTTTCGGTCCTCGGTTATGGAAGGAGAAATCCTTCTAGACTGAGGTCACTTTTTATATTTGTTTTAATCCAAAGTGCCACTATTTGGGGAGCTAGGTTATGCATGCTTGCGTCTTACCCTGCCTTCGTTAAGAGGCAAACAATTAGGGACATAAGGCAATATTATATATATGTAACATTACAAATAATAGTACATCCTGATTATTTAGAGATTATATATATATACATATATATATATATATATATATATATATATATATGTATACACGCACACACATTAGTAGTAAATCAAACAAAATAAAGACACAAGCACGTCATTGTAGCTGGACCAAGATATTTCGCTCGATGGTTGCGACCATACTTCGTTTGGAAAAGAGTCTTTATTAGCAAAACACTCAGCAATATATACAAAAGTGAAAAGAAACAGAGGAAGAAGCAAGGAGTGGGAGTAGGCAGGAATTGGTATACTGAAATTGAGACTACATGTGTAAGGTATATGAGGGAGAAAGGAGTAGGGAGAGTTGATATAAGCAGTGAGTGAGTGGGATGATGAGGAGGAGGCGGGGTCATATAAAGATCATTAGATAATTGAAAAAAAACGTTATAATTAAGCGAGGGAAATTTTGTTATTTTTAACAATGTTTGGTTAAATGAAAGAATACTGACTAAATACACACAGGTGCATGTGTGTGTATGTGTGGGCATGGCGAATTTTCAGACAACCCTGGCATATTAAGTTGATTATAGTAGATAAATAACTATAGAAAACAAACACAATCTGTATCTGTACAGAGTGTATTCCAACACGTATGTAATGACTGTACATATGGTCTGTTTCACTTAGTTGCAGCTATAATATTCTAATTTTCTTATTCCTCGAGTATATGTATAAATTATTTTATTTAAATACTATACATTATGGAGTCTATGAATCTTATGTTGGATTTAGGATACAATTCGGCTTATCATCGCATAACGATAATTCACATCCCGCTCCTTTTGAAGAGAATATTTTTAAGTCGAGTTTAAGAAAAAGTCATCAGATAGACTTTTACCGTATTCATTTTTTTCTGTTCTCCCGCAAAAGATATTCCGTGTGTTTAAAATGCCGCCTATTTTAAGTAGTTTGTTTAAGCGGGGTGGGATTTTTATTTAATGTTTTATTTTATTTAAAAAGGTTCTATATTTTTATTTATTATCTATTTCGGCGGGTTTTCTTTTGGGTAAGTTTCTTTATAAACATTTTCTACATAGAATAGCGTCCATGGGGCTATATTTACGCTTGTGAGTTGGTAGATTATTTATATATTTAGTTTGTTTTCATGTCTCGATACTTTTAAATCTTAGTAGCGTTCGATATATGTAATAAAGGATAACCAGAGTGATAGGACCTGAGTATCTCCAACACACAATGTAATGCATAGTGTTTAAATACAATAATTTCTATTAGCCTTTTTAGAACCTACAATCGATCACTTTTTGGGGTTTTGTTTTCAACTAACTCGTCATACATGTTATATATATATATATATATATATATATATATATATATATATATATATATATATTAATATATATTTATATATATATGATGGGATAACGGCTTAACATGGCCAAGAGACACTTGAGCTTGTCTGTCTAGCTACACTGATGAGCTATGATACAGCGGAACTGTCTCGTGTGACTATATATGTACGTTGAGGTGGGTTGGGTGTCTCTATGTCTTATTGCAGTAATCGAAATGGAAGAATATAAAAGAACACATAATGCGAACGATTTTTGTATGGGTCATTAGAGTTTGATAGCCTTTAAATTATTGTTGAAAGAAAGCTATATACAAACACTCCAACCTTTTCAGTAGGACGATAAAAAAAGGGAGGGAAATATTTCTTACCGAAAAAAGAGTATGAATGAGTAGCGATGAGGTTTATCTTTTATTTTTGAAAGGTATGAAGCGTGAAAACTCGTAGTAAGCGTGGCAATATTATTATATAATCATTCGTTTGTTTTGACTTATTGTATAATAACAAAGGGTACTTTGTTGTATCTTTGCTCAAGCCTGAAGACTCGCGTGTCTGGAATTGGGCTCGTGGCCTTTCTCACGGTAAGGTGGGAGTCTCGAACAGAGAATGAGAGAGAGAGAGAGAGAGAGAGAGAGAGAGAGAGAGAGAGAGAGAGAGAGAACTGAATTTACAATAAAGCACCTGCCGACAATTGGCAGTTGACGTACTTGTCTCATAATCTATTGTTACCAAGTTCGATTCTCACTATGAGTTTTAAAATGGAATGCTTTTTAATGTTACGTTAAGCTTAACGGGGTTCGGTAATGCAGTGGTTACGCGCGCTAACTGTGAACTTGGCGTTTCCAGTTCGAGATCTGTCGGCGCAATGGCATTACTTTCATTAAGATATCACTCAATCAGTCCCGACTATTTATTTATTTTTCTTACTAATGTTTTACTGCTTATTAAGGCTAGGGGGCCACTCGAGGATAAGGGTTAAAGAGATCGTCGGTTAGAAAATTAGCGCCACCACGCGATGACTGGAAACAGCCGGAGGAATGGACCTACAGTTTCTTGAGAGGAATTGTTTATCCAAGAGGACGGATCAACAAGTATTTGTTTACATTAAATTTATAGACGACCATGTTGTGGTTTGCTGAGAAGCAGCTTCGTGATATTTTTCTACAGACGTGACGCTGAAAGAACGATACTTTGTTCATGGAAATTCTGCGTGGTCTTTGGTACAGACAAAACAAAGAAACGTCATCTACTGTGGTTGCAGCCAGGCGGGTTTCTGCTGTGAATGTTTTAAAGGGGGATGATGGATTGTTTGTTTGTACATATAGATGGCGCCAACAATAATAATACATAGAATGTTTATAAAATACAAACTTTCAACTGGTAGGTGTCAAAAGTTGAACCCAATCGGATTATTAGTCTTCAAATTACAGTTAGCTTATTGAGGCTACTGTTGCAAATTATTTAAAAAATGAAAAATCTGAATGACATGTGTTGTTAAAGCATTACTTTCTGAAACTAAATATACTCTTCAAGCAAAGCAGTTGCTTCATAAGTTTGATAAGGACTCTGAATCGTCGGGAACAACAGTTAAGAAATAGTAGGCTGAGTTTAAATGCAGTCGCACAGGCATAAATGATGCTAAATTGTCAACTCGCTCAAAATTGGCAGTTGTCATGGCCGAACGTACATAAAAGTTACGTGAGAAGTAGAGGATTTGATATATCAGAAGGCAGTGTATTCACCATTTTGCATGAGGTTTTTCAATGAGAAATCTGTGTTCAACGTAATGCTCTATAGATGTATTTTGAAAATGATTGCTGATCTTTTAAGCTAAAATGATGTTCTCATTTTTTTCATATTCAATATTTTCACCGGGAATAATAACAAGTAAAGAAGTAAAGAAAGAAACGAAATACGGAAATAAGTTCACTCTGTGCGTAGCATGCGTTGTATGCGTAGTATGCGTATGCTAAAAATTCGAACGTCACACGTTTTGTGTTGTTTTTTAGGGAGGGACAAAATGGGGAGGAGTTGGCTATGTGAACAAGATTGTATCTTTATCATATATAAAAATAGCAGGACCCGCATCCCGGAGGCGAACCGATGAGACGTGATTTTTAGCATGTAGTCTACAATCGATTAATGGAAATATTTCCCTAAGAAAATACAGGCGAAAGATCTCTCCCCCTCCACGAGTGATTAAGGACTTAATTGTTAAGTAATTACGAAAGCAGTAAGTTTCTCTCTCTCGACTTTAGTGAATATCTCCCAGCTGATTTGATAACTAACGCGTGAAATGAAAACTGAAGTTAAATCAAAAAGATGGTTCGTCTTCCGACCCGATCATGGAGCTTTTGTTGCAGCGGCGTGGTTCCCGGCAGAAGTAGGAGGAAGGAGTTCAACCACTAGACGACATCGAAACGGCGACATCTAAAGGTATGCAAACAATATGTGAACTACGTGATTTATGATGCTTTAAAAATGCCGAGTATTAAATGTGAACTGTCACGGCCCTTTTAGGGACGAGTATACGACACGAGAAACACCGCGGCCCCAAGTAGAGGGCTATGGAACAATATTTCGGTGAATACATCTATTTCTTTCGTCTTTCAAACAATTTTCTTTAAATTTTCTTATTTATTTTATTTCCAAATTAATTTTTTTTATATCCTACGCGCGTTTCACAGCAAAGTCTAGACAAATATATAGTCTTACGGTTTACATTGCCGATCATCAGAGCAAGAGTTCATTTAATTGTAACAAGAAACCATATCATTCCAAAGACACGAAGATCAAAATAGTCTTAAAAGGGCATCTTGACAAAAATAAGGCAAGCCAAAATACACTAAAAAACTCACATGTTAAAAATGTTGTAAAAATCTAGGACATCTCCCCTTAAAAAAAACTTGCTCCCTAAATTTGAAACAACTTTTAGAAATTAGTTTACGATACCTAATTATATATGTATATACATATATGTATATATATATATATATATATATATATATATATTATAATATTATATTATATATATATATTATTTTATATTTTATTATATATATGTATTATGTTATATTATATATATTATATATTATGTTATATTATATAAATCATATATATATCATGTTAGTATATATATATTCTATCATATATATAGTATGTTATGATGTATATATAAATATATATATATATTATATCATATATTATATTTATATATCATATATATTATATATTATATCATATATACATATTATATCCATATATATTATATATATTATATATACATGTTACATTTATATATATATATTATATATTATCTTATATTATATATATATAATATATTATATATATTATATATTATCTTATATTATATATATATATATATTATCTTATATATATATATATTATATTACATTATTAGATAGAGTAATTATATAGGAATTTAAAATACGAGAATACAAATTGTAAAAATACAATATCTATTACTTCCTTAGTTGCTCGAAACAACCTGTATCAAATAAAAGAGGACATGTCTTTCGAATGATTGAAAGAAGAAATTCAAAGAGATTATTAGGTAGAAGAATTACCAAAATTCGTAATTTGAAAAGCTATATACATAAGACCGAGGCCTACCACCAGAAAAAGAAAATGCCACCATATGATGAGAGGAATCTATGATGATAATTACACCGCTAATGACATATTTCATTATATTAACAAATTATCTTCTCTCTCTTTCTCTCTCACACACTCTCTTCCTCTCTCGCTATAAATATATATGTATATATATATATATATATATATATATATATATATATATATATATATATATATATGTATTATGTATATATATATATTAATTAAGTTCATTTAATGATCTTATAACCAATATTTTTCAATTGTTCAATACAAATTAGAGCTATATAAAGATAAACTCATATAAACATTAGAACTACTACTTCTAATGTTTATATAAGTTTATTTTTATATATGTATATAATCTGTTCTATATATGTGTATGCATAATGTGTTCTACACATGAAATATAAGGTGTTCTAATTTTTAAATAAGTTTATATATATATATATATATTAACTTTTAACTTTTAGCATACCTTATAATTGTGTAGTAATTATTTTAAATTAATGCGGCACAATGAGTGATCTTTTGGGGAGCTAAGTGCTCCTCATCATATTAGTAATCCGTATGCCAGACTTATTTCAAAGACAGTAATTCTCTGCGTTTAGAGATCACTGAGTGCACCTGTGCCTCAGTCATATTTTTGGAGGACTGAAGGTCGGTGTCAAACCAATTCAATTACAGGTGCATGTGATGGGTTCAGAGATCAGACCAGTCGTCGTTCGAGAAAATCAGTTATCAAACTCAAAACAAAACATTTGACAAGGCGTACAACGACGATAGCTGTATTCCCTCCCTCTTTTTTTTCTCTCTCTCTCTTTCTCTCTCTCTATCTCTATCTCTGGTAAAGAGATTTAAAATGCAGAGTCGGGTTTTGAAAGTCGCATTTGTCGCTCTGTGACATCTTCGAGTTGTTATTATGTTTCTTTTCGAAATATAATGGATCATAATTTTATATAAAAAGTTAAAGGGTTGTTCCATTATTACATAATGTTTGATTTACAGCATATGGTCCCGACAAAACAGGCAGCACGCCAGCCAGTCAAAGAAACAGACGACAGTGACTATTGTCAAACGATGGTTGCTCACTAGGGATAACAAGACGAAACATTGCACATACGTGCACATGTTGTCACACATCGTCCCGTCGTCACATATCGTCCCAAGATCCATCCCGTCAAACAGTCGAATCACATTGATAGACTCACATTTGTTCCACGACGAAGATATACCCCTTCGGCCAAGCCATGGGATCACATTAATACTTACCAATAATTAGCAATTTATTGTTTTTTCCTTCCGAAAAGTTTGATCATTTGAATAATTTTCAATAAGAGTAGGATCCTCAAAGAATCTAAAGACGCCATTGAAAATTTCCTTCATTTCTATCTTGTGTCACTAGGGTCAATTATCGGTTTCGTCCATGAAATAACTGAAATACATTGGAACGTAAAGAAATGAAATTCATCTTTGAAATAGATGTTTTTGTTTCATAAAACAAAATTTGATTAAATAAACAATATACCAGTGAATAATGTCTTTAAAAATAGTTTTAAACATTTAAATAATTATTTTTATTTGTATTTTTAAGATTACAAACATGAAAGCACAAGGAATTTATTTCGATTCGTTGAAGCTATTTGCCGTTAAACAGAAACGTCAGGAAACAGCATCAACAAGTAGTTTTTTAGAACGATTTTTTTTACTGGACCTCAGCTGACAAATATTACTTTTTCAACTTTTTTTTATAAATGCAAAAATTGTTATGGCCATATTTGAATTAGTTTTCCTAAGAAACCTTCCGATTAGCAATATATCTCCACCCGAGCAACGCCGAGTGAAAACCGCTGGTGATATATATTTTTGTTGGAGAAATAGTATAACTTTTCTATATTTAAAGACCGCCAATTTTCTTTCGTTTTTTTTCCTACTTTAGCGACAATGTATTTGTATTTACCTCCCTCCCACCACGATGAGATCAGGCAGAAAGCCAGAGTGTTGTATAAGCTAGCGAACAAGACGTGGTGCACTCTTATCTGGCCCCTTCACGTCGGTATTACCCGGAAAGGGCTCTTCATGCAGTCAGCTATAAACTAACTTCTTTCCAAAGCGAGAAAGCACTGCTTGAGAATGTAGACCTTTCAAAGTTGAACTAAACGAATACCACAGCCAGACATAAAAAGGCCACAGCCGTAAGAATATGCTAGTTTCTGTCGGACTGATTGTGGAGGACTAGTATGCTAGGCGTAATACAAAATGTAGCGTGTTTTGTCTTCTTCCTTGAATCACAGACTAGAACATACGATTTCTTTTTCATGTTCGTAGCTCTTATATGCCTATGTACTCACTTACATCTCCTCAACATCATCTTTTCTTATCAATGTATTTATTTCCTCTATCATTTACGACGGAAAAAGAAAAGGAACAATCGACAATTTAATCGTTAAAATACATACAAATGCAAAGTCGACTCTAGCATGGCTGCCACAAAGCATCATATCCAGAAAGTCGATGTCTCGATCACGGCTTACAAGGCACAAATAAGACACCAACTTGAATAATGTTCCAAATTATGAGCGCCATAAACCAAGTCATGGAAACATAGAGAGTATTCTAAATATAGAAGGTGGATAGAAGGAACGTGAACAAAGATCATGTTGGGCATGTGAACTTCTGCTTAATAAGAAATAATCTTAAAATTCGGCAACACAACACTGTTAGGATTTAAAATGTGAAAAGATCAAATTACAGATTTTCAAATTTTCAATAGACTTAAACAACGATATATAATTTTATATTTTATACCACAAAAAATAAATGCACGCCTAAATAACAGAAGTTACACGACGTGGGGTTTGGCCAGTTAAGATGGGTCACCATTTTGAGAATTCTAGGCGATATATGTCATTTTACCATGACCGGGATATACATAGGGCTTGGGGCAGCTTGTGAATCTAATATTCCCTGTAAAGCCAACATTCGTTTTTGTTCTTATTTTACCTCGTCAACCTTCAGTATGTTTTTACAGTATCTTGTATCATGGAATTGTGACACAAACAACCCTAACAGTAGCTGTGTGGCTGTCGGGCTGAAGAATGGTTCTGTTCAGTTCTAGGAGATCCAATCTCTGAGTCTTTACCTTTTCTCTTAGAAGGGGTTAGTTTATTGCTAATCATATGAGGCGCCTCTATCGGGGAATGCCGACTGGCCTACTTACATACTTTTTGTGGCCCAAAGTGCGCTCATTCCAGTGCGCTGGCTTCTCAAAACGACACCTGACCTTGTGCCTATGTAATATGTTTTTAGAGACGGAGAGAGAGAAAACGGGGAATGGAGAGAGTTTGGAAACTAATATTGGTCGATATTCGTGATTATTGTATAAATAATATGAACTAAAAATCTGAGGGTGCCAAGTTCGAATCCTTCCGGCACCATATCACGCACAACTGGTACTTTGGATATTGGCATCTTTCACCTGGTACTTCCAGTAAGGAACATGTGGAAACAATGCCAGCAACAGCATCGAGCCGGTCAAAAAGTCGGAGGATGCTGATACATCAGAATTCATTTAGTAAGGGAGTATTTCAGATGAGCACTAATCTCTCTATATTTAAAGCAAAGTTTACTGTATGCGTGTATGTGTATCACGGTATCACAGTTAAACGCTTGATCTGAGAGCTAAACTATCCGAAGATGTAGCATGAGTTTCTTCGATCCTATGACTGTGTCGATAGAAGTTCATCAAACCTTTTTGTAAAACGCATTATCCACTATTAAATGTATGTAACAATAACATTAGAAATAAATATTCCGACGTCTATAGCGTTTTCTTTTAGTCGACCCATCAACAGACTTATGATAATCGTTCATGCTTTTCACGTCAAATCATCGTACGTATTTTTAAGAGAAAACATCTATCTTTTTTTATTAAAAATAGATTAAAAGTATTTGATAAATGTTCACTTATATATGTTAACATTAATAAGGATTTTTTTATTTTATATTTATGTTTCTTTATTTTTATTTTTTATTTTTCATTTTAGATGATCGAAGTATTTTAGATCAATGCGGGCAGGTAAAATTCCATACGCCGAACTCATTCCAGTTTGTTATAATAACAAACTATATTCGTTTGATCGATGGCTTTGTTTAGAATACGTTCGATTTCACTTCCAATATTATATACAGTTTTGGGGCCAAATCTTACACTAACATTTTTTTTTGTTTTCGTTCTCTTGCAATAGGATTCCAGTTATTTCCTAGCCGACATAGATCATATTTTAAACTTGAATATTTTTTGGAGGGGGTGGGGGCAGACATGAACAAAGGCTGAAAAGAGTCTTGCATAAGAGACCAACTACAAGTCTCCTTTGATTGGATCTGAAACCGACAGTACCGATGTTGTTATGATCTTCAGTAATATATATATATATATATATATATATATATATATATATATATATATATATATATATATATATACTAGCAGGACCCGTGTATCGGTGTTGTCCGGGGAAAATATAAGATGCCTATTTTTATTCAACGAAAATCGATAGTAGAATATTAAAAAAAGCAGAAAAAGAAACATTTCACTGTAAGTAATTTAGCTACTTAAATGGGTTTAATATTGGCCCTTGTCACGGCGTAGTCGTGTTGGTTTTCAGCATAATCATTTATATGCTTAGACTTGTTCTATACAATTTATTGGAGGAAAACTAATTTGATGAGTTTAGATTGTCCATTATCCTTTTTTGAGAATCAACTGCTCTTGTAGTGCGATCAAGATAATTATGTTTCGCAAACATATTTCACGTGTATTTTACTTGGAAAGAATCGGACTCGAAAAGAGAAAACTGAAAATTAAATAAAATGGAAAAGTAAGATTGCGATGTACACAACTAATAAACTTTTGTTTGTTGTGTGATGGGGTAGAAAATGCAATGTTCTTTATATGTAAGAAGATTAGAGAAAAAAATATTAGGATACGATAAGAGTTTTATTTGCAAGTTTCATCGGGAAAAATATAAAGAAATGTAACTTTTTTCACCGCTTAGGAAAAGCAGGAAAAAGAAACCAATTCGAGTAGCTGCCAGGCTCTATTATATTTTGGAAAAAAAAAGAGTAAACAAAATGCATGATTGAACCAACTTACGAAAAGAAAACGATTCATATTTTAGTATAATTGTGGATTAATATCCTCGCTACCCCCTACTTAGATTCTCCTTTCTGCAAACGATTACCTGTGAACAAGATAAACAAAAAACTTATGGCAAGAAAAAAAACACGATTATTTTAGAATTGGAAGGGGCCATCTGTTTCATATATAAATTCAATAGTTAGTCAAACGTTTTTTTCTATGGGAGCTAAATCCACTGCGTAAATAAACGCAGTGGATTTATGTGAGGGCTAACTTTTTAGACGATTATGTGTGGCTTTGTGCCGTTGCTATTCGGAATTATGGTTAGTGATAAACCAATGTTGGTATGCTCTGGAGAGTTAAAATGTCTTAGAAATAGGGAACATTTTACGGTAAATATATATGAAACTGATTGCCACCTTAAATTCTGAACTAATGTTGTCTTTTTTCAGTATTCCACGGTGTTCGAATTCGTGTGCTCACATTCTCCGTGAAAATTAGATGAATAACTTATTTAAAATTAGCTAACTTATTAAATACCTTATTATTAATTAAAGGCGTAAATAAAAGACTAACACGTTCATATAATACTGTTAAAAAACAACAAGCATGAGTTAATTGCGTTACTGAAGACAGTGAAAGCGAAATGGAGAAGATGAATCCTTCTACACTGAGGCAATGTCTATTTTGTTTGGCTGAAAAAATTTGTTTCAAAATAAGAAAATAAGAACATTTTTAGTTATTATTTTTAAAAGAAACACTGAGTTTTTTGCGTAAATTAAGACATTAGAGACAACATCCGTAGAATTAATCCTTCTAGAAAGAAACAATGTTTATTTTATTGTTTGGATAAATGTTTTCTTTTACAGCAAAGAATTAGCCTTTTAAACTATAGTTTGAATATTTACTCTTGTCTTGAGAAAATGGACGTAGAAAGAAAACGTAACATGGTCGGGTAGAAAACTACATTTTAAATAATTACCGTTGTCTAGATAAAAATGATAACGAAAAAGATGAAGAGGCTGGAGGATAACAAAACAAACAAAAGGGGTTATTTTAAAGTAGGAAAAAGGAGTTTGAAACTACATTTTAAATGATTATCCTTGTCTGGATTAAACCTACTAAGAAAGAAACAAAGGATTGGGGATATATATTTTTTAAATCTCTGAAAGGTTCATTTTCTAAAGTATGAAAGAAAAGGTATTTATTCTGGAAAAAAAAGAAAGTATTTTTCTTGTCTGGAGTAAACCGACGAAGAAAAATAAGAAAATTGCAACATAACAAATGTTAATGTGAGGAAAATATGTAGCATATAGTACTTATAGATGTCAATGTACACAAACAGTTTACGCCAATTAAAAGGCTTTCGAATACTGTAATTGAGGTAACGAATTTCTGTGTTAACTCTTACAGGGTATTTTCATGGATAAGAGCGCTTATTTAATGTGATGTATTTGTGTGCTATCTAACAAAGTCCAAGGAAAAAGTTTTGTGCACAAACACAACAGTTTTGCACAACTTTTATGCCCCCTTATGAAGATTAAAATCAAGATATAATTGTAGTAAACCTTATGTCTTAATCTGTATTCTAATTTTGATTAAAATCAATTACATTCTTTGGATTCTAGAATATATTTAAAATTTAAAATGTAAGCTTAAGGAGTCTCATGAATGAATTGCAATTTAGGTGATGAATTAATTAATTTCACAAAAATCAGAAACATCTAAATTTTAACAAAGAGCTGGAAGTTACTTTTTACTCACTTTGCATTAGACCTTATGAAAGTAAATATAGCCCACGTTATGACGCCTTGTGCAGTTGTATTCCAAAATTCATTATGATCGATTAATTTGTTTAAGACTGAATCATGTACATGCACAAATATTAACATATAAACATACATAACTAACCCATTCCTCCTTCTTATTTTAATGAATTGAAAATAATAATAATGTAAGGTATTCACGTGAGCTTTCAGTTTTAAAGGTATTGGTTCTGGGCAACACCAAGTTTCTTCCCCACCCACTTCCTCAAAAATATAATGGTATCAATATTTGTTTTAATGTATTTCAGTGCAACGCGTAGGTTCTTATGGTCCCACTCTCCCTTAATAATATAATCAAACCTATATTTATTTTAGTGCATTTCGGGCAACGCTCGGTTTCTTTCCTTTTCATTCTCCATCAAGCATATACCACATTGAAAAGGTACTACTCTATTATTGCACACACACCGGCTCCATCTATGATATTGAACACTGACTCCCGGGCAACGCAGAATACCCTTTTCTGATATACATTAGTATAACAAAATACAGTGAAACTATTTCTGCTGTGCAACGCGGCCAGTAAAAGTGTCTGCTCTATGTAGTATTTCTCTATCTAAGATATTGATGACTCCCGGGCAACGTTAAGTAAACACACCTGCTCTATCTATCATACAAAGCACGTTGGATTAACTTATACCACTTACAATATATAATACTGAAGTAGTACGATCATCTCTTAAGGGCAACACTGATTTAAAAAAAAAAGATAGAGAAGTTCTTTCTCCCGGAAAAGACTGCGTTTAAAAACATCTGCCCCATATAGGATGTTTAGCACTTTTGGATTACTATATACCACTTACCAAATACAAAGCTGTAATGTTACATTTATTGCTCTCGTTAGAGTGCTACTTAGAACACCTAAATCAAATCAAGATGCCTTCAGAACCCTACTAAAACCACCCTTTCCTAGTTTCGTGACCCCCATTTTCCTTAGTCCGAAGACAAGTCTAAGAAACATTAAATAATTCTGAGGAAAATGCCAAGTAGAAAGAAATAGATTGAACTTACAGTGTTTTCCTGAAAAATTATGGCTTAAAAACTCGTTAACCCCTGAAGAAATACGATTTATAGGTCGTTAAGGGTGCACTTTATCTTCCCCGCTTAATTTTACATAAGAATACATTTTTAGATTTTATGCATATTTTCTAATCTTTTTTCTATAGGGCACACACAAACCTACACACCGACAATGAGTTATATATATACATATATATATATATATACATATATATATATATATATATATATATATATGTATATATATATATATACATATATATATATATATATATATACATATATGTATATTTATTTATTTATAAATATTTTTATAAAGTTCTTTATAGAAATATAAGTTGAGCACTGTTCGGGATCTCACAAAGAGAGCAATACACTTGAAACCCCGGCGTATGTAGGTAATACTAATTTGATATTTATTCATGAATATTGTTATATATAATTATATATATATATATATATATATATATATATATATATATATATATATATATATATATATATATATATATATGAAGAAGAATGGAAAGGAATTAGAGAAGCAAAAGCCAAATCAAAATTCAATTCAATTGCTCAAAGCAAGGTATATTCCGCAAAAAAGGCAATTTATTCAAGTTAAATTTTCCTTAAGCCAGGCTTTTCAAAGATCAAAATCTTATCATCAGAGGAAGTCGCTGGGATAGATAAGTTGGCAAAGGCCAAGATTTAAAATTTGAAAAAATAAAATAAAAGTTGTAGGGGGAAGAAACACAGGGCAAAATTCTGCCCGAATGCAAGTAAATGTCCGATTGCTAAAAAGTCCGGTGTCGCCTGCTCTATCCTGGATATTGAGCTGTATACTCTTCACAATAGGTTTTACTTTTCCTAAAAGTTCGCTTTTAGTACACCACTTATATATATATATATATATATATATATATATATATATATATATATATATATATATATATATATATATATATATATATATATATATGCGTGTGTGTGTGTGTGTGTGTGTGTGTGTGTTTATTTGAGTTTGCCTTCGCGTGTATTTGTCCATTTATGGCCCCGTCTTTATCGCTGAAGAATCATTCTAATCGTTCAGACGTTGAAATCGAATCTGTTTTTCGAGATCAAGTTGAGCATGGGAAAGAATACAAAAGAATCGACAACAACTCTTGACTAATTCCATTGTTACAGTTGGCAATAATAATAATAATAATAATAATAATAATAATAATAATAATAATAATAATAATAATAATGATAATGATAATAACAACAATGTGAAGTAGACTTATTTTTTACGCATGGTACTCTCCTTCACTTCTTCGCTTACAATTATACATCTAAGGCAACAGCTGTGCTCAGTAAAAAATAGTGGCTTTATGTAATTACATGTTCTTAACATGACTTATATGTCTGTCTCGGTGTATGTCTATCTATAAATCTCATTCTGTCCCTATTCTCTCCCTCACTCTCTCTCTCTCTTTCTCTCTCTTTCTATCACGTTTTCTCTAAACTTCAGGATCCCGGCTGATTGGTTTTATTCTTTCAACAAAATGTATAATAGGTTATGTTATATATATATATATATATATATATATACTAGACCACCCGTGACCCGTTGGGTCAGTTTGTTATATTAGCTATGGAATTCATGTATGTGCGTGACACTTGTGGAGAAAACAAAAAAACTATTTGATGAAATTAAATGTAATTGTTTAAAAAAGAATATAGATAGATTTCTATGCGTCGTTCTGTTTATTATAATTGTTTTTTTTTTTAAATTATAGTTACTGAATTATAAGTGGTTGGCCATACTTATAGGTAAATATGCACTGAACAGGTGAGAAAGGAAGGGGGTACAACCGGCTGTCTCGCGTACGTAACGAAAACAGAGGGAGTAGGAGTGGTGAAATCTGTGAGAGGAAAAGTGGGAGGTGGTTTCGTTCACCGCCGCTATTGATATTAATAATGATTGTTGTTGTTTTGTTTGTTTGTTTTTGTTTTTTAAAAGGGTGGAGCTTTTTTGAAACTGCGACAGACTTTACAAAGTCCTGCCGTTGAATGTTTTTAGCCGTGGAGAAAACAGAAAAACTATTTGATGAAATTAAATGTAATTGTTTTATATTTAAAGCGATATAAACATTTCCAGAATGAAAAATTTCATGCGTTCGTTAATAGTAAGAGTTCAACGGAATTGGAATAACAGATTGGAAGACGATGCTATTTACGCATGCGCAACCGGATGTTGAAAACCGGAAAGCTGAAAGCTGATTGCAAACATACAAGACAATAGAGTTTTAGTAGTATATAGATATATATATATATATATTTGTATGCAGAAGATTCACTCCTAAATTCATCAATCGATCATAATGAATTTTCGAATGGTCGGCGTAAAGAGGCGTAATGTCGGCCTAATTTAATTAAGTTTAATGCAAAGAGAATAGAAAAATGGTGGAATCACTTCATGAAAATTCTGATACCTCCGATATTTGTAAATTTTTAGGATACGTATTAAACATTATTTTATAAATATTCCCCAAATGTTAGTTTCTTCAAGATATTTTAAAGGATTTTAGGGGTATAGTAATTTCAGGGTTGACCTCACATTTGAAAATAAAAATATTTACAATTTGTACTGAATTTTACCCATATTAATTAAACACAAATTAAGCAAGATTTTCAGAATTTCAATTTTTTTAGGTCCCATTAAACCTAGGCTTTAAATTTACGACAGGTTTTTTCAGAATCAAAATCATGCAATGGATTATGCTCAACATCGGAATAAGAATTCCAGACATAAGCGTAAGTAGCATTATATTTTGATGTTAATCTTAGTAAGGGGACATACAAGTGGTGCAAAACTGTTTTTTATTTCATGTAATTAATTTCACCTGAGCTAGAACAGGTATTCGTCTAGTATATATATATATATATATATATATATATATATATATATATATATATATATATATATATATTGTTTTTTTTCTTTGTTGTACAAAACTTTATAATGGCATGAAAGAGACAATATTAATTAATCATAATGAATTAAGAATTACAAAGATGAAAAGGCAGCTGACCGGTTTCGTACCTCGCTCAAAAGAGCCAAATATCGAAGTATCGTGTAAAAAATCTAATAAAGATTCTATGAGAATTATAGCGAGGGAAAGGGGTAAGAAAGAAGAAGAAAAAAAGTTCAATCAAATAGAAACAACATTCAGCATGAGGAGATTTTCTCTTTGCTGGCAAAGAGAGGGTCTCAAGGACTTAATATTGATTTTTTCTAGGATCTTGAGATGGTAGGGAGAGTGCGACTTACTAAGAATGGAGAATAAGTCGACACTGAAATTAAAGGCACAGGTGCGGTTATTTATAAGATGTTCAGCTATCGATGAACCATAAGTACTATGTAAAACGTCCGTTGGTGAATAATGTGCATTGCGAATTTTTGTGGGCACGTGTTGTTTGACCCGGATGTATAATCTTTGTGACGTCATCTCAACGTAGTGCATACTGCAACTACATTTAAATAAATAAATAATAGAATCATTGTGATGTGGGGAAGGCCATCTTTTTGAATAGAAGTCAATATCGGTCGGGAGGAAAAAACAACTCGTGTATTTGCAGCAAAATAAGATTGTTGTACAGACAAAGAGATTTGTTAATTATATTATAAATCTTTTATTCTACTTAATTAAAATTATATATATATATATATATATATATATAACGTCTTTTTACATTTTTATTAAGGGTTTTATTTTTTTCTCGGAATACTAGTAAGACAGCACCACTTTTCAAGTTAATAGATACACTTTGAAAAAACAAATAAAAATGGAGAAAGTGGATCTTATTTACTTCAAGTTTACGAAGCAAACGCGTTCCTTATATAAATAAAAAGCAAGTACTTTCAACAAATAATATACTTATTTAGTGTCTTTAATAAAGCATTTAATTGATTTTTACATCGTGAGAACAGAAGTTGAGATAGGTAGACTGGGATGTGACGTAAAAGGGTGTTTCATGTAAATAAAAAGTCAATATTGGAGAAAGGACCGATAATAACTGATGTGTTAAAAATATATGATTTACTAATAGGAACAATAAAGTCCATTCTCTCTCTCTTTTCTCCCACTTTTTCGCCCTCTCTTGTTACCGGTAACAACTATTTCAGAGAAGTTAATAATCAGTGATAAAACATCTAACATTGTAATTATTGACTATTTGATGTAACTCTAACCAAATAGATTCCATTTTCAGTTCTACTTACTTATATGAGTGAAACTATTTAATATACAGAACCAACTGATACACTAGCATTATATAGAACAGAAGAGAAGAATGACAGCCGAGGTAGAATAATATTTACATCATATTGCAGTTACGTACAGTCTACTAGTAATTTAAAAATGCGTACTTAATTAAGGTGGGTGTGTTAGTATGAACTATCGGGTAATATAAAGATACGGACGAATTATTCGACTTAAGGACAAAATGTCTATGGCGCGTTGACAGACACTGAGGACGAGGAGTTATGTATCGTGAGAACATAAGTAAAAACAGGGGCAATGGGATGTGAGGTTATAGGTTTTTACATGTAAATCTAATAGTCAATAATGGTGAATAGACCGATAAGAACAGGGTATTTAAGATATATTATATGCTTATATGAATAATGAAGGTCATTCGTCTTGATCTACTTCTCCTTTTCACCCTCTCTTTTGTTACCCGTAACAACTACAAGTGTTTACATTTTAATAAGTCGATATGTGTTCCACACAAAAAGGGATTCGATATGAGTTACTCATTCTTTGCCTTTTGGCTTAGATCAAAGTGTAGTATCTGTTCCGATGCATACTGCACCCCATACTGGTGTTGTCTTGGCCTTCGGGTCTTGATTTACGCCGGTCAATGGGTCTGTCCCGTGCAGTTCTAGGAGGTCCACCTTCCCAGGCTTTGCCTCCCCACTTTGGGGAGGAATAATTTTATTGCTTACTGTCTGAGGCGCCTCTACCGGGGAATGCCGACGGGGCTGCCGAGGCAATTTTTAAACCCCACTTTCCCGACCCGACCTTGGGTCACATCTTACTTGTGGGAGTAAGATAAAAACTGGCCTTGTGTCTAACTCCTGGAGAGGAGTAAATCAATACTCATGGCTTTTTTTCAAAAGAAAATGTGTTTTAGTGCAATTGTTTTCAGCTTAGGCACAACATAGTAGCAATCTTCAGTAGACAACGATTGACGGACATAATGATGATCTTAGGGAAAAGCATCGATGACATTCAGAAGCTCAACAAAGATATGTACAGCAAGTACGTACTAAAGTACGAACAACGTTAAATTAATATTTTCGCTTACCGATGGGTGTATAACTCATTATACACACGTGATGTCGTTGAACCCAGGTTATTGCTTGCATGTGGTTACAAGACCACTCGGATGCCGATGTGGATTTATAAAACGGTTCATTAAAAAAAAAAAACGAGACATTTACAGAAAACATTAAAGCAACGGGCTATTTGTGTACGTATGAGAGAGATAGAGAGAGAAAGAGGAGAGAGAGAAACAGATATATGTATTGACGGATAGCTCGTCTCGCTACATCTAGTTATATTGTGCCGTCTCGACTCCTAATCGGAGACAGCCCCCCGAGCACGGCTTTTCTGCTTGAAATTTCGCCAACCAAGAGACAGTTAATCTTCGCCTGGAAATCACGTGGTTTTGCGACTTTTGTTTGAGGTTAACCTTGACTCTTAGGTGTCACTCATAGCCATCGTTATGTAACGTAAATACTAAATGATCTACACATTTGATTTGGACTGGGGAAATCATTCATGAATACACTAACCATTTGCAAATGTTTCGATTAATTTTAATGTTTACCTGGATTTTTAGATATTCTGAAAATGACATTTCTATTTCTATAAACGTACTAAATACGAAAAGAAGAATGAATAAAATAAAGTTAATAAAAGAAGAAAGAAAATGCAAAAAAAGAAAGAATGGAAGAGTGAATGAAATACAGAAAATCGAGCGGAAAATGATATATAGAAAGAAACGAAGAATGAATGAAAGGTCTATGATTTTAAAAGAAAAGGGTGAAAGAATGCTAACAATAGAAAGAAAGAGTGGCTAAAATAATGTGCATTTCCAGAAAGAAATATAATAGAAAGAAAGGAAAAGGAAAAGAAAAGAATGAAAAAAGAGCGAATCAAAGAAACAAAATGGATTCAAAAATTATTATTAGAAGGAAAGTGTGTGTAAAGAAGGAAGAAATAAAGAGAATTAAAAAGAAAGAGAGAATAAAGTGGATTTATAGAAGACAAGGAAGAAGGAAGAAAGTAAAATAGACAGACCAGAAGAAAAGAGAGAATAACTGAAAACAAAACAGTGATTGAGTAAAGAAAATAATAAATGAGGAAAAAAAAGGCTAAATAATGAAAGATATGGAGTTTAATTAAAAATTGATAGAAAGAAAATTCTATGTAAGAATGTTGATGTAATATTCGATAAAAATAGAGACAAGAAAAAGAAAATATAGAGACGAATTAAAAAGAAAGAACCAAAAATAAAGAAATGAAGACAAATAAAAAAGAAAAAAAAAAGAAGACTAACATGAAACCGAAAAATAAAAAAAAAAACAATGAAGAAAAAGAAATATGAACATTAAACAGAAACGCCCACCCTCTACCACAAAACAAAAACAAGAGAGTCCAGCACGCAAAATAAAAAAAATAAAAATATCGACAGCAAAAAAAATAAAAATAAAAATGTCACATCGCAATGACTGATGTCTTTTGCTGGTGAGGAATTGTACGGTCGTCCAGAAATAAGAAAAAGAGAGGATTTGCATGCATTTGGTTTCTGTCGCCATTTTCTTAAAAATAAAATAAACAAAAAAGTAAATATGAATAAATATATCAAGTAAAGACTTGTACGCGGCAGCTGAATCACGCCGGATGTGACGTCACATTCACGGAGAAGTTTAACCCACAAGCCGCCCACTCCTTGCCAAAACAAAATAGGCGAAAAAAGATAAATAAAAACAATAAATATTAAAATAAAAACGAATTGAATGTCGATGTTTTTTTCTGTCTCAGTTGGAATATTGTTTAAACAATCGAACCAGGTGTAAACAGCGCTAACGCCTCTTTATACACCTGTAATTGATATATCTGTTTTTTTTTACACATTGTGAAATCGCAAAAAAGAGCGGCTTTGTTTTCCGCTTTGCTGATCTTAATTTTATAATTTTGCTCGCGTATCATCATTACTCATTCTTTCTTCTCTTATTTTACACGTGAAAAAAAAACTAATAATAGTAATAACTACACTAATCCATACTTTAAAAAAGTTACTAGACCCATGAAAACGACTATTTAAAAAGAATTACTCTTATTAAACAAAATTCACCTTAGTTTCTATTTCACGGAAATACACCTGAGATATTTGTCAGAAACTTTTTATGGCATCATCTATCCATTCGTGAACTATTTACGTTACACCTCACGCCGATAGCAACAACGTCGCCGTCGACTGGGAAAACATTTTTAATGTATATTAGTATAAAATTATAATTAAGTACTACAGATCACTTTTGAAAAAGGAAATAAAGTAATCGCAGTTTTGAAGCCACTACATATATATATATATATATATATATATATATATATATATATGTGTGTGTGTGTGTGTGAGTAAATTTCGCGTACAATAAAATCGTAGGATAAATTTCAGAGGAAACATTTTTTTTAATCAATGAAACGGGAGGGGAGAACATTGGTAAAATTTTCCTTAAGGCCTTATCGTCTGACACTCTAAGAGGAAACGTCAGAATGATCAATTAAAAACTAAGAAAATTGAATGAGATATGAAGGAAAAGAAATTGTTTAAGTTGGAAAAAACGATTGAGAACAAAAAAAGAAAAAAAAGAAAATCTCTCAACGTTATGGTGGATTTGAATAATTAAAGATCTTCAACTGATGCTTCAAAATCTTTTTTACCACGTAATTTAATGTGTTATTATTAATACAAAAGTGACACAATAGGCTAGGTCGAGAATTGTTAATAACTAACGCCTCAATAATATTGAGATGGTAGTTCGACCTGGCACTTTGTAAAACAGAAAACCACCCATCAGAATACTATATATATATATATATATATATATATATATGTCGGGTTATGTATTTTATATAATTTTTCTATTAAATTTCACACAAAAATGTATGTAGTAGCTTACTAGCGTACAATGCATAATTTCACATGATATAATGATAATTATTAAGAAAACATTTAAGATGTTCGTAACATTTTATCTACAGACAACTTTCGAGATGGGCAGAAACAATTGTCTTTAAATAAAGTGCTTTTCAGGGAAATCTGAACTTTTTAGGAATAACTATCATTATGTTATATATATATATATATATATATGTACATATAAATACATACTTCTGCTTTCTATTTACAGTAGAGGATTTTCTTTCGAATTCGTTTTAGGCAGCAGGCGTTGTATGACGTGCTATTTGCTTACTTGCTTCTCCTCATCATTGAAATAGTTCCTCCCAGGTTCTAGAAAAAGGCTGGTTTTATACTCGTTTACGTCTTTAGTGACGTGACGGATTTATATTTATTTATATACAAATAAATATACATTGGTGTATATTATAGAGTTGAGGATATATATCATATTATTTTGTGAGATATTAAATTACGAGGACCATTTAGCAAAATGAATATATCAATAGATATGCTGTGAATTGGCAAGATCAGATGAAATCTTTGGATTTCGTTGTAAATTCCCATGAAGACAAATGTAAATTGAAATATGTAATCTGTAGTTCATTTTTAGGTTCGCTGTTACTGTGAAAATCTGGATAGAAATGCGTTAAAAAGTTTAGAACATATAGATCATTTTGGGAATTTCGTGTGAATTTTTTTAAATAGGGAGATAATAAAGTTTATCGACTGCCATAAATTCACAGAGCAGAAAACAGAGTTGGAATCAAGTCCTGTACAGTATTCTCCGAGGGTGTTTGATTTCCGAACAATTTAGGTTTTCGTGTCTAGGAGGTTTTGAAGTTGGTGTTCGTTTTCAGAGTAGACAGAACGTGACTGCTAAACTCCTGTAACAATAGACATGACAAACTGGGTATTTACTTACTTCCCATAGCAGGAAAATTTTATACAAAGCCGGTAGGTGGGGAGAATCAAGCGAGCGCCCATTCTTTAGGGGCGCTCTGCCTTATTACAAATTACTTTGACAGCTCAGTCGGCATTCTCCGGTCGTAGCGCCTCAATCAGTGAGCAATAAACTAACTCCCCCCCAACAAGAGAGGTAAGGCTTTACAAGATAAACCTCCTAGGACAAGCCAGGACTAATACCTTAGTCCGTAAGATAAAAGATTATAGAAATGGCCCAGTTCCTGCCGAACTGATTGTCGAGAACGGATCCTCGACTGGCATATACTAGTCAAGAGTCCCTGAAAAAAAAGAAAAGCTGCCCCGAACATGACAGACTGAAATGTGGGTTCATTTCCGTCGCATATTCTGTACACCCCCCCCCCATAATCCGCGTAGTAACGTTGTGTCACTATGTATTAATAACACATTTAATTACGTGGTAATTTGCCATTTTGCATATTTTCGATACATCTCGCCCGCACGCACGCACGATGTTGTAAGGGTAAGCCCATTGTAGCACAACATGGGCAGATATTTTCGATCCGAGCATATTATCCGGAAAATGGTTCCTCACGCAGACCGTTTGGGGTCTTGTTGTGTAGATGACACGTAGCAGCAGTTCTTTCAACGTCTTTTTTATTTCTTGTGGTCCGTTGTTGTGCGCGTTGTTTAATAGTAGCGGTTGTAAATAATGACTGCACAAAACGTTGTGTTTTTTAATTACGACCTCGTTTTTAGGGGGAGAAAGAATATTCCCAGTCTTTTATTCAACTAGAACGCTCTTGAACTCTTTGAACTCTAATCCATTTGCCAACATTTAATTTGATATTGTCTTAACAAGATGTCTATGCAAAATTAATATATTTTCATATTTTACAAATAAAATATACGGGATAACTATTTTAATAGTCTTAATCAAAACAAAGCAAAAAACGCTTCTCCACATATCTACCAACGAACAGAATATTTTATGAAAATGCTTGAACCATGGTTATCCCTATAACAGGCCCGGCGATCGTGTAAGTAGCGTCTTTTACTTCGGCGATGTGAATTTTTTTAGATAATTTATATACAAGTAAAAACAGAGGCAACATCCCCTGTAAGATTAGTGTGATGTTTTTTTGTGTTTTACATAAAAAAATAATAAGAACGACAATGGTCTAATTACACATGTATAATACCCTCATCGATCCTCCATAGCAGTGGGAGTAGTTGTTCGCAAACACACCGGTTTTGTTTCGCAGTTTAGAAAGAAAGAGGAAGATTTGATGAGCTGATACGCCACGTATCACTAGCGACTTCCTGTCTGTGATGACATATTCGAATTGCAAACTTTAAATTTTGAATAGTATTTCCCTACTTTTTTTTATTTATCTATACTTATGGGACATACCGTTCTCAATATTATTTTTGTACACTCATACTCAAATATCGCTACACCTCCACCCAATAAGATATCTTCTTTTTTGTTGATGTAACACTATAGCAAGTAGGGCAATATAAATACTTGTAACTGATATTTTTTGTGGGGTTCTGTTTCAAATCCATATTTAAAAGGTTGATAATTCTTAGCTGAGAACGTTTTCCATTATATGTTAGCTAATATGAGTTACTTTAACTTTAACTTTTCATATAAACCTCGTTGTCATTTACGTACTAATACTGTTGAAAAATGGGATAAAGTTTAGTACAGTAAACAACGAGAAAATTGGTGAATAAATACAACAAATAACTGTCAACAAACGAAAGAAAATGCAATATTCCATCGACCTGCACAGTTTTAAACATTTGAAAAGTATTTGTAAGTTTTGTCATTTCAAAAATGTTTTTCGTTACTTTCACTTTATCTAATTCGGCAATAAAATAGGCAATAAAATAGGCAGTATTTTGTTTCTTTTTGAGAAAATAATTTATTTCAGGCTTAAAAGATAAAAGGCATACCAACATACGACTCTAAACAAGCCGAGGACTTATGGTTTGTGATACCGTAAGCATATTTTTTATAGATTTTATGATTGAAATAAGTGACCATCCGAAAAGCAAAATTTGACGGCGATTTCAGTTGACGAAATCAGTTAGGGGAAATTAATTAAAGAAATCTTGATATATAAGATCTTACATATAGTTTTCTAAAGTTTAAAACTATGCAGGTCGATAGGAACTTAAGCATTCTATAATTTGGTAACATTTTTCTGTTGTATATTTGTTCCTTTCTTACCTTTTTTCGTTGTTAACTATACTACAGTCTCGCTAAAAACACACATTCAACTCAACTCTGATAAATAGCAATGTGTGTTGCATCTCAAAAATAGTTTACAATGGGTATTGCGTTACAATGGGTATTGCGTTACAATGGGTATTGCGTTATAATGGGTATTGCGTTTCAACATTTTGTGCCCAAAAGGGTTACATTTCTGCAACACCAAACAAGAAAAGATTTATTTGCAGCAATACCTAAACAAACCAATGAACTCGTTTTTGCTAGGAAAGTCTACATAAAACTACTTTGGTTTTAGTGTAAGTTATTCAAACAATTAATGCATGACTCCCAACTCATTAGACTTAATCAGCTCAAACCACCAAGCTTAATATATTAGACTCTAATAGTGCTGTACCATTACAAATTAACAACATATCACTCTAGTCTTTAATTGCCAGAATTATGTTCCTTTCACAAATCCGAAAATATAGCGTAAATATGTGAATGTAAGGAAAAACAAAGAACATCAAAATAAGAGGTGAAACACGAACGTTTACTATTTTTTAAATTCCAACAGATTATAATATTTACTATTGCTTGAATATCCTCTTATTATTTAAACTACGACGTGTACTTTGTATATTTTCTCAACTAAAAATTAATATTGAGACAGCCTGATGATAAAAGACGGGTAACACCTAACCCAAAAGCTGTTTGTGCTTATCGAACGTTCCCCGAGAGTCGTTTTACTTTAATTGGTCCCCCGATTGATAAAATCGGGGGACTTATGTTTTGAGGCGTGTCCGTCCGTCCCTCCGTCCGTCCGTCTGGATTTTTCTCCGCAAGCATCCATTGGATTTCTCTGACATTTAGTTGTAACTTTGGTCAGGTTAGAAAGTGACATTCTCTGATTTTTGAAAAAAAATCTGGTTAGCCCCCCCCCCATGGGTCAAAAGGCTCCGAAATGGCAAAAAATGACATTTTTTGCCCCATAACTTTTCATTCATCCATTCAATTTCTCTGAAACTTGGCCAAAATGTGGAAGCAATTGTTCCTAATAGAAAATAAGTATCGCTGACCTTGAAATAAATCTAGTTCGCGCCCCCAGGGGGTCAACAGCTCCCAAAATGGCAAAAATGACCCTTTTTCTCCCATAGCGTTTGATCCATCCATTCAATTTTTCTGAAACTTTACCAAAATGTAGAGGCAATTGTTCTGGATATACAATAAGCATCCTTGACCTCAGAAAAAATCTGGTTCGCGCCCCTAGGGGGTCAAAGGGAGGTGGGGGTCAAAAATGCCCAAAATCGCCCAAATTTATTGCATTTTACATCGAGTCACAAACAGTGTTATTTTCGTATATTGCCCCCTACCCTGTATTTTCTCTTAAACAATTTATTGTGAAACATAATTACATATTAGGGAAGATCTTACTATAGAGGAATGTATGTTAGTTTCAAATGGTGAAATTCAAATCGTATAAATACTTTGTTTTCCTTTTACTCTTAAATGTACAAGTAATACATTTCTAAGAGCCAGAGAAGAAGTACAGGATAGTTTTTAACAAAATTATCTTTTCCATTTTTGAATAAGTTTATAAAACTATGGAGTATTCATCATGTTCTCTTCTGAATTAACCATTTTAAATAAATTATTAATTAATTAATCGATTGTTTATATTTTAAATTAACAAAGGATATGTATTCTTATTTAGACATACGATATTTGGTCAGTTACATGTTTACATATAGAGGAGAAATATCGCTTACGGAGACAACGTTTAGAAGAACAAAATCAAATACAGTAAAATATTGGTATCTAAAGTACATTTACTGATTTTTATCGAACATTTTATGAAATAAATTGAGTTGCATAAACTGTTATATTCTTTCTTGCTTAATGTTTACAGTCTTTTATTTTATCAAAAAGTCAATTTTATTTAAATGATGAAAAAATATTTACTTAATAAATAACAAATAATAGTTAATTGATAAAATGTGTTTTTTTTAAAGCAATATAAACATATCAGGAAGTTTCATCGCATTAATTAATTGATAATAACGAGATTTACTGCATATCAAACAGCAAATTATGAGAACATAAACAGATTATCTTGAAAATAATTAATTTAATCTCTGCGTTTCTCTTGAAGATTAAGCGTGGCAGACCAGTAGACAGAAAGACATATTTGGACGCATCTAAAAATATAATTCCAATCTTAAAAGTGACAGAACGACAGAAATGCTATTTAAAACATAAGCCAGAATAAAATTCATAATTCTCCCAATAGTTGTAGTGCGCAAATAGCCGCAATAGATTCAATAGAATTTAGACCTTTGATAGCCGATTCAAGAGTCCGTAACGGTACCCATTAGGACAAGCACGAACTGGTAGATATTAATAGACGCATCGAGAAATTGTTATTTACAACCGACGAATATTCTATTCACAACTTACACGTAACAGACTATTTTTTTTTATCGAAAGCATGACAAACGAATTTGCTATTTCAAATTTAAGCGGGACAGCCCGACGGATATTCTATTTCAAATTTAAACGCAAAAAGACTTTCTTAAACGGAAACGTGACAAACAAATTTACTATTTGAAACTTAAGCGTGACAGACCGACGGATATCCTTTTTGAAGCTTAAACGTAATAAACTATTTCAAACATGTATGTAACAAAAAAATTTACTATTTGAAATTTAAGCGTGACAGACCGACGGATATCCTTTTTGAAGCTTAAACGTAATAAACTATTTCAAACATGTATGTAACAAACAAATTTACTATTTGAAATATAAGCGTGACAGACCGACGGATATCCTTTTTGAAGCTTAAACCTAATAAACTATTTCAAACGTGTATGTAACAAACAAATTTACTATTTGAAACTTAAGCGTGACAGACCTAGGTATATTCTATCTCAAACTTAAACGTGACAAAATATTTTAAACGCAAGCGTGACAAATTAACTACCCGACAGAACCCCTTACATGGATTCTCTGACGCATGTAGAACGTCTTTATAACTTTGAATAAAGATTTCAATAAAGACGAATCATACGCTGAAAAATCAGTTACATAAAACAATTAAAGAAATAGATAAATCAATAAACAAATAGATGAATTAATCCAGAATAAAAAAAAAATTGAATGACAAAAAAAAATGGCGGACAAAAACGAAAAACAGGAAATTATTATTCCGTTAATACCAGAAGATAAAATTACAATCTATGCAAAATTAGAAAGCAAATAGACACAAATATAATTCGTCATTTCACAGTCAGCTGAATTAAGAAAGAATAATTATACGAACAAAATAAACAGTGAAGAAAGGGAGTGAAGTAAAATAAACGGGACAGATAAAATAACAAAGAGTTAAGAAGAGCTGGTTACGGACAGGTCCTCCATCACTGAAAACACTCGGGTCACTCTGTGCACCGATTGTCACGGATTGTAGAAATTAATAGAGTTCTTAATTATTTTAATGACAAAAACACTGCAAGAGCCGAAGAAGGGTTATCCACGAAAAGTTGAAGAGAAAGGAAATGCGAGAAACCACTTTTGTTGTTTGTCGCTGTTGTTAATTCAGTGCTCGCTTCAAAATAACACCTGAGCTGAATTGAAGAGGCTAAGCGAAGACGAATAATAAAACAGACTGGTGCAGAAAAAGTATAATTATCATACGAAGCTCTCCTCTACCCGGTGTCCACCTCAAACAAAATGGCCGTTTGCAAAAGGAGAAAGGAGGGGTGGGACCGAAAAGGGACAGGAAAATGGAGAATAAAAGATATGAAGGCGGAATAAGTGAAAGTATAAAAATATATAAAAAAACAATACTTAAAAAAAGGGCTGGAAGAACAAGTGAAAAGGAAGGAAAACGGCGATAAATGTGTGGTGTTATTTGATTGATGTTAAAAAACCGGACCGGAGAGGCGAGATGAGGTTTAAATATGGTAGAATAGGCGGTAACGGCGGATGCAGATGCTAAATGAAGTGTGGTCAAGGGACGACAATGAAGTGAAAACAAAACAGAATGTGATACTGTTGTGAGTGATATTAATGTCACCGTAGAAGGAGGAGGTTGCTGGTGTTGATTTTACGACTATAACCGTTGGTTAAATGTTGTGATCTTTCAGAGAAAACGGGTATAGATTATCGTGATAAAACAACGTATTAAAAATCATTTTTAAATAACAAATAACGTACAAAATGATTATATAAATGTATATTAGTATAAAATTATAATTCAGTACTTCGGGTCACTTTTGAAAAAGGAAATAAAGTAATCGCAGTTTTGAAGCAAATACACATACACACACACACACACACACACACACACACACACACACACACACACACACATATATATATATATATATATATATATATATATATATATACGAGTGTCAGGTTGTATATGAAAATTTATCAAATAAAGTGCTCGATCATATAAGAGAGCTAATATCATTTATTTAGATACTGTATATTACTTATTTTGAAATCATTTCATAAATCTGCCCTTTTGGATGAAACCGCGGTACATTGCTGAAATATGTAATATACAGTATCTAAATAAATTATATATATATATATATATATATATATATATATATATATATATATATATATATATATATATATGGGGGTTGGGTTATGTATTTTATATCATTTTTCTATTTAATTTCACACAAAAATGTATGTACTAGCTTAATAGCGTACAATGCATAATTTAATATAATATAATGGTAACTATTTAGAAAACATTTCAGATTTTCTTAATAATTTATCTACAGACAATTTTTGAGATGGGCATAAAAAATTGTCTGTAAATAAAGTGATTTTCAGGGAAATCTGTGTTTTTAGGAAAAAATAATCATTATGTTATAATATACATATACGTATATTATACACACACCCACACACGCACACACATATATATATATATATATATATATATATATATATATATATATATTAGTCAGCAAATAAATTGACCGTTTGGGTCCTCCTACTGAACTCCGGTGGTTACATTGTTTGTAATCCGGTAATGTGAGTTAACAAAGCCAGTTTAATATAATAGAATACAAAGTTAAAATCTAAAATCAAGCTCTTGCTGTTCTCTCTCTCTTTCTCTCTCTCTCTCTCTCTCTCTCTCTCTCTCTCTCTCTATATATATATATATATATATATATATATATATATATATATATATATATATATATTAAACGTTGGGTTAAATAGAAGTTCTACTTGTCAAGATATTACGTTTTGTTTACAATAAATCATTCAAGCCATTTAGTTTATTTATAAAACGTTTGATTGCAAGTGCTATACTCTGTCTTCCTCCGCCGTCAACAAGAGTGCTGAAACAGTTTCTTTTTTCATCTTCTCAGAGAGACATTAGGAGAGAGAAACATCAGGGAGATAGATAGAGAGACTGTATAAAATAAGAGCGGGCGTATAAAAGCAAGGAGGGAAGGGGGTTAAGAATGAAAAAAAAAGAAACTTTCTAATAGATGGATAACTTGGTAAGTTAATTGCAATTTCTGGTTTGAACAATTAAAATGGAAGTCCTTATTTACGAAAAAATAACTCAATTTTACAATTTTACAATTGAGCAATATTTTCACATGTATTTTGTGTGAATAAAATATATAGGAACATTCATTAGGGAAACAAACTTTGAGTTAGTTAAAACTTTTCAGCTTCAAGATAGCTACCATTGAAACACCATTATGTTAACCAAAATATTTCTAGTCTTCTAAAAATTTGGTTAATAAATTATTTAATCATATGTGTATATGTAATGATAGAACCTAATGATTACGGTATTGCTTGGTCATTAAATTATTAATTGCACCAAATTGTTATAAAATTATAAGTAATTTGTTTAAGATATTTTTTTAATGGCAGCTATCCTAAAGGTTTTTCAACTATGTATTTAAAACGTTGAGATTTAGTTACAAAACAGAGTTGGACATCTACCATCACCACAAGAAAAGATTATTTTACGAAACATTACGCACACATCAGGCAACATAGAGGACACGTAAGATTTTAATTAAACAATGTTAAAAATCGTTATAATAATAAGGAGACGAACAAAACTCGAAGAACTTTAATTTTGTAACAGATTATATTTCGTTTTATACTACTTTTGTTGCTATTATTATTATTATTATTATTATTATTATTATTATTATTATTATTATTATTATTATTATTATTATTATTATTATTATTATTATTTCATGTTAATTTATCAACATGCCCGCTGTTTTATATATTCTTTTATTTCATCGTTTGTGTTGGTTGAATATATATATATATATATATATATATATATATATATATATATATATATATATATATATATATAGTATAAAGGTATACTCAATAAAGAATAAAAGGGAAATACCAGTAGACTGCTCAATTAAATTAAATTAAGAGCGTAATATTTTTATTTTTAAATACAGATTTTAATATATATATATATATATATATATATATATAGTAAGCTCATCACTCAAAAATATCCCAACACCTAGCAAGCATGGATACATTATTAAATTAATTTAAGAAACGGACGACCTAATATGCCGAATGCCATGGCAAGCACACTTCTTCCTTAACAATAAAGATAAACACGTAGATACAAAAGAATCCTACGGATTCAAAAGCCTATAAAACGCTAAACCAATAGATCTCATGACTAGCTTTGAAAATCACCTCTTAAATGTAATTAAAAACTTAGAATTTCACAAACAACAGAAAAATTTCCAAAAACAATTATACACCATCGTTAAAACATAAACAACTCTAACAAATTCTCCGTAAAAGCGGACAAAACTAGAAACTTTTACAAAATAGATAAACAAGAGTATAACAAACTACTAACAGAAAACATTACAAACAACTAAAAAAAAACTAGATACAAGCGAACGTACCTACATAGATATAATAAATACTGAAAGTAAACAAATCACCGATAAACTAGAAATTAGCGACAAAGTTAGTAAGTTAAAACCTAAGGAAGCCTATATCTTATTTAACGACCACAAAAGTAACTTTAACAATAACCCCAGCACTCGCTTAATTAATCCGACCAAATCAGAAATTCTATCTAGAATTAACAAGCAAATAAGAAAAGACCTAGAATTAAATCAATGGATTAATACTGCAATCGCTTGGTTTAACAGTATAGAAAATAAGAACAAATGTACCTTCTTACAATTCGACATAGTGGACTTCTACCCATTCATATCAGAAGAACTCTTCAACATCGCCCTAGAATTTGCCGATATGTATACCGATATATACACGGATGAAATTCACATCATTAAAACATGTAGGAGATCAGTTTTAATCAATAACGAGGACCAATGGATTAAAACGAATATGACAAACTCCTTTGATTTGGCCATGGGTGCCCTTGACTCTGCGGAGGCATCAGATCTTGTGGGTTATTCCTTTTATATACACTCACAAATATATTTGATAATACAGATATCGGCCTTTATAGAGATGATGGATTAGCGATAATAAGAGATTCCAACAAAGTCAAGGGAGAACACTTCAAGAAAATTACACATGTGGAAATGAAAAAAACTAGGCCTTAAAGTAGAAGTACTGGCTAACATAAAAACAACGAACTTTCTAGACGTCACGTTAAACTTAAATAAAAATCCTTACGAACCAGACCTAAAAGATAAAGCCAACCCAATATACGTAAACCCAAAGTCTAATTACCCCCATCAATCATAAACATATCCCAAATTCTGTCGAACGTAGGCTTATCAAAAATTCTAGCAACGAAAGCGTTTGTAAAAGATCAATCAACATTTACAATACAGCTCTAAAAAATAGTGGTTACCATAATACTGAAATTAAATATAAAAAACAGGACACTAATAATTACAACAAAATTAAAATCAAAATAAAAGAAAAAAGAAATATAATCTACTGTACCCCGCCCTATAACCAGATGCTAAAAACTAAACTGGGCAAAAATTCCTAAATCTGATTGAAAAACACTTCCCCGTAACCAATCCCCCGCATAAAATATTCAATAAAAATAACCTAAAACTATCCTACAGCTGCTGCGAAAACCTAGAAATGATAATTAAGGCACACAATAACAAAATACTAAAAGAGAACAACAGAGAGGAAAAGAATAACAACTTACATAAAAAGTGGAAAATATAACAAAAATAACACTAAGAAGAACACAAATATAAACAATACTAATAGAAATAAACAAAACACTAATAATAACAACCTGAATAGAAACGAAAAATTTAGCAATGAAGAGAAAAAATGTAACCGCATAAATCGTAAACTTTGTCCACTAAAAAATAAATGCCTAACCAAAAGAATTGTATACCAAGCAACAATATTTGCCAAGGAAAGACCAAATAACAAGAAATACTACGTGGGTATGACCTCCCTGGATTTTAAGACCAGATATTATGACCACAAAAGCACATTTAAAAACGGAGAACGTCAAATTAAAACAGCACTAGCAAACCACTATTGGGAGCTCAAAGAAAATGGGCGCTCACCAATAATTGAATGGAAAATAGTAAGACAGGCCAGTACATGTAGAAATTTAGACGACCCGTGTAGATTATGCCTGAATGAAAAATGTTTAAATCCTAAATTTTAAAGATCCCCGAAATCTATCAAACTGTAGAAGTGTGATAGCAAACAGCTGCTTACACATAAATAAATTTACCTGAGGCTAACGATGAATAAATAAATAAATATATAAACAAATAAATAAAAAAACAAATAAACAAAACTAAACAAAAACTTAACAATTTAAAACTTAAAACCTAAAATAGAAATACAAAGACCACGTGTTAAAATAAATTCACCTATTATATTGACACAACAAAGGAAACATGATATAGACAAATCTATTGATAACAGAACAATAGAACAGGATATAGGAAGTAACACCAACAAAGCCTTTGTTCGTGGGAAGCCCAACGATTGGCTGAGAGAACAACAAATAATCTGATTGGTAAACTAGCTAGCCAAGTATATAAAAACACCCGGCAAAAATAACTCCATGCATTTTAGCCTGAAGATCCCCCCCCGGGGATGAAACGCGGGAGCCTCTGTGTAGCTTAATTGCCATAAATATATTTTCATACCATACTACCTAGCTCTACTTACGTATCGAGCACTGTTGAACTAAATACTGAAAATTGATACATAAAAAATTATATCTCCTTATAAAATTTTATCTGGATAAATGAAATACTAATATATATATATATATATATATATATATATATATATATATATATATATATATATATATCAATTTTAAGAAAATAATAATAAATTATTTTTACCTACGGATAATGAAGTGATAAAATAGATTAATACACCAAATATAAGAACAGGATCATCTCCTAAAATACACAGATACATAATAGGAACATTGACACTCGTTAAACATCGAACATCGAACCACCATAGCTCCTTTAATAGGGAAGACGATGATAATAAAACTGGTACCTCCTTAAAAATCCCAATTAAAAAATTTAAGTAAAAAACACCCCCTTTTCGATTAACTTGTCTTTTCTGAAAACAAAACTCCAAAACTTGCCAATTATGCTTATCTAAAGCGGTTATGATAATAACGTCTAGTAAACATTAAAATAAAATTAACGTAAAGATCAAATTACTGGCAGCTTGTATAGATGAGGAACAATTAAAATACGCAAAATAGAAACCAAGTAGCGAAATACCCCAATCTACCGCATAATACATAATCTGATTTCAGAAAAATCATTTCATAAAACTTACCTCTAATAGACTTTAAAATACCCCACTCTATATCCTAAATTCCCTTAATCTACCAGACGTTAAAATATAATTTCTCAATCCACTTTATAATTTCCCATGAAAGTGATAAGCTTACATCTTATCACATAATACATTCCAAAGAACATCCTTATATCCATTTATTGAATTATTTTCAATAGATAATTATTCTTTATTACATGTTCTTATTTTATTGTATAATATATTAAGTTATATTAGAGTT
>OY744521.1:163438360-163473360 GCA_963556195.1 Sepiola atlantica | reverse complement strand
TGGAAATAAGGCTACACAGAGGCATCCGTGTTTCATCCCTGAAGGGAATCGTCAGGCTAAAATGCATGGAGTTTGTGTAGCCGGGTGTTTTGATATATACACGTGGTGTTTAGTCTAGCTAGTTAACCAATCAAACGTGTTGTTATTCTTTTAGTCAATCATTAGAATTCTCACATACAAATGTTTGTTTCACCACTGAAAAATAATATGGAAAAAGTTAACTTAGAAACATCACTTAAGAATATTCCAACACCTAGCAAGCATGGATACATTATTAAATTAATTATAAAAACGGACGAAGTAATACACCGAATGCGATGGCGATCACACTGTTTTCTTTATAATAAACATGAACACCTAGATACGAAATAATCCTACGGATTCAAAAGCCTAAAAAAGCAGAACCAATAGATCTCACGATTAGCTTTGAAATTGACCTCTTAAATGTAATTCAATATTTAGAATTTCACAAACAACAAAAAAATTCCAAAAACGATTACACAACATCGTAAAAAACATAAACATCTTTAATAAAATCTCCGACAAATCGGATAAAACTAGAAATTTTTATTAAAAAAATAAACAAGAGTATAACAAACGACTCACATAAAACATTACGAAAAACTACAAAAAAACTAGATACAAGCGAACGTAACTACATAGATATTATAAATGGTGAAAATTAACAAATCACTGACTAAAAATTAGCGACAAGTAAGAAAATTAAAACCTTTAGAAGCCTATATCTTATTTAAAGACCACAACATAATTTTAACAATAACTCTAGCACTCGCTTAATTAATCCGACCAAACTAGAAATATGAAGAATTAGTAAAACAATTATATCTAGAATTAACAAGCAAATATAAACATACCTAGAATTAAACCAGTGGGGGAATACTGCAAAAACAATCACTTGGTTTAATAATATCGAAAATAAAAAATAAATATACCTTCCTACAATTTGACATAATGGATGTATATCCATCCATATCCAAAGAACTCTTCAACATCGCCCTAGAGTTTTCCGAGATGCATACGGATATATCCAAGGATGAAATCCACATCATTAAAAAACGTAGAATATCAGTTTTAATCAATAATAATGACCAATGGATTAAAACAAAAATAACAAACTTCTTTGATTTGAGGCATCGGATCTTGTAGAGTTTTTTCTTATATACACTCTTTTATAATACAGATATCGGCCTATATAGAGATGATGGATTTGCTATAATAACGGATACAAACAAAGTCAAGGGAGAAAACTTCAAAAACATTAAACATATGGAAATGAAAAACTAGGCATAAGAATATAAGTATTGTCTAACAAAAACATAACTCACTTTTTAGATGTCACCTTAAAGGTAGCGAAAAATATTTACAAACCATATTTTAAAAAATTACGCTAATCCAATATGCGTCAAACCGAAGTCCAATCGCACATTTATCAATCCTAAAAGAAATATAATATGGTATACACAACCCTATTATAAGATGTTAAAAACGAAACTGGGCAAGAAATTCCTAAATCTCATTGCAAAACACGTTGTTGTAACCATTCCCCTGCATAACATATTAAATAAAAATAACCTAACACTGTCATACATCTGCTGCGAAAACCTGGAAATGATAATTAAGCCACACAATAATAAAATACTAAAAGAGAACAGCAGAGAAAACAAACATAACAAATTTCGTAAAAAAAGTGATCAATAAAGCAAAAATAACACTAAAATGAACAAAGATATAAGCACTACAAATAGTACTAACTCAAACCCTAAAGCAGTCTTCCAAATATAAATGAAAAAGTTAATAATGAAGAGAAAAGCAGTAACTGCATAACTTGTCCACTACAAAATAAATGCTTAACCAAAAGTGTTGTTTACCAAGCAATAATATTTGCCAAGGAAAGACCGAATAACAAGACGTACTACTTGGGTATCACCTCCCTATATTTTAAAACCAGATATTATGACTACATTTAAAAGAAGAAAAGAAACGCCGAATTAAAACAGCACTAACGAACTATTATTGAGAGGTCAATGATAGCGAACGCTCACCAATAATCTAGTGAAAATAATACGACAGACCAGTACATGTAGAAATTTGGGTGACCTGTGTAGATAATGTCTGAATGATAAATTTGAAATCCTAAACTTTAAGGACCGCTAAAACCTATAAACTTGAGAAGTGAAATAGCAAACAACTGCTTATACAGAATAAAATTCACGTTAGGTTTACAATACATGATAAATAAATCAATGAATAAATGAATAAATAAAAAAACTAAACTAAAACATACAATATAAATACAAGCAACCACGTGTTAAAATAAGGTCACCCTTTATTTCAACATAACAAAGAAAGAGATGGGCCACCATATAGAAAACATAATATTATTTATTTAAAATTAATATATATATATATATATATATATATATATATATATAAATGGTTACACATATAAAAGGCAGAAAGCAACAACAACAACGTAAAGATAAAAAATATATCCGATGATTACTTCTGACAACGATCATGGATCTTCGAGATTTTGGTCGAGAATTATTATTATTATTATTATTATTATTATTATTATTATTATTATTATTATTATTATTATTGTTGTTGTTATAGTGTATATTTTATCGCTGAAAAACACATTCAGATCATGGTTTGTTTATGCCTCCATCCATTTCCATCTTTCACGTAAGTTGGAAAGCGAAATTATTTAAAGAAAGAGTTTTAGAAACGAAATGCCGCATTTTTTATTTCTTTCGCCGTTTATCTGTTATAAAATGAGGCGAAAGAGACACGAAAAACCAGAACTCTTCTGCTTATCGATAGCGGATCTTTAGAAATCACTTATTTGCTCTCAGACATTCCGTTAATTGAATTCCAATTTATTCCTTTCGTCTGATTCGCCATGAAAGGAATCACGAAGCAGTGATCGCTTTTGTTATTCGTGTAGTTGAAGTCAACTTAAGAAATATCGAGGTAAGAAATCAATCATTAGGACGTACAAAAATTCATGTTTTACATTTAGTTAAATGCAAATATGATGTTTGCAATTAACGTTTGTATCCATATTCGATTATGTCGATACGGATGCGCGTGGCTGTGTACAGATATATATATATATATATATATATATATATATATATATATATATATATATATAAATATATATGTGTGTGTGTCTATCTGTACATCTATCTGTTAGTCCAGTTTTTTTATGTATATTTACCAATATATATATAAATATATATATATATATATATATATATATATATATATATATATATATATATATCAAATTGCAACTCTGTCTGTGTGTGTGTCCGCCTGATCTTTCTGTCTAATGTTCACCCAACCAGCTAGACATAATTGCTTACAAATTACCATGTGGACTACAGACGTTAAAGGCTATATAATAAATATATCACTTTAACACTGTCCCCCACACCGGCTGAAAACTGTTTACCCTTTGATTCAAATGACCAAGAAATGATGTCTATTCTCAAAATTTCAGAAAATTTTGATAATAGTGGATGGTCCCCGGGGACGCAACGCCTCCACTGAAAAATGTTTTCCCTTTCATCGAAATATATATATATAATATGGGAGAACACTTCTCTGTCTGTGCATATCGGTCTTTAACAACGAAAACATACTAGGAAGTGTACTTTCAATATAATTGTATTCACATGCACAATTAGCATGTGAATATAATGGAAGCATTTTTGCGTCTCAAGCTGCACCTTAAAGAAAGTTATGACAATTTACAAATATGTTACACAATAACATTAATCTATTTATTAGCGTTAGTTTTATAGTATAAACATATCTTTGAATAGTTCGGTGAGGAAGATATCTAGCTGACAGCATCAAGGTTGCTGTTAAAGTAAACTCTCTCTACCACGGTGTTGCATATGATGCAATCCCACACTCTAACCTGGGCAACATCGAGTAGCTCTGCTAGTATATATATATATATATATATATATATATATATATATATATATATATATATATATATATATGTTGATCGGAGTTTGCGCCCGTCGACCGTTCGGACTTCCTGCACTGAAGATTGCGTAAGCATGAACCATCGATGTATGTAGGTAATTAATAATTAATATTTATTTATAAATATTATTTTATAGCGCCCTTTTACTAAAGCCGGGCACTCTGAGTGAGTTCAATAACAGTACTACTAGCTTCATTGCGAGTTCCAACACGAGTTGTTGTTGTTGTCAATCACTCTACGCCGCTTGATGTGAATACTCGCCGACTTGGTTTTTACTAAGTTAAATTCCTCCTAAATTCTAAGCTAATTTCTGGTGGCCAACTGGTAACTCTCTTGACTGCGAATCAGTGGCGATTTGTGATCGGAGTTTGCGCCCGTTGTCCATCGGGAATTAGCTTATTGCACTGAAGATTGCGTAAGCATGAAACATCGATGTCTGTAGGTAATAAATAATTAATATTTATTTAATAATACTATATATATATATATATATATATATTCATCAAACTACACGGAAACGTTACTGTTTCTCTTGAAGAAGACATTCATCAATATATATTGAGCATCGATACTGAAACAAATATACTAGCAAGTACAGAAGCGAGTTTACATGATGGGATGAATGCTAAATCAGACGAAATTTTAGGGTAAAGGAAGATTTGTGGAGCAAGGGGGGACAGGGAGTTGGAGTAGAACATTCAGTGTAGACAACTACAGTAGAATTATATAGTAGGAATTTATATAAAATATATAAATATATATATACACAATATGTTATATTCAAGTATTACTATCTAATATAAAACAGTTATATATATATATATATATATATATATATATATATATATATATATATATATATGTGTGTGTGTGTGTGTGTGTGCCCGTGTATTTGTATAAACATTTGCATAAATATATATATATATATACATATATATATATATATATATACATATATATATATATATATATATATATATACATATATATATATATATATATATATATATATATATATATATATATATATATATATATATATATATATATATATTAATGCATGTGTTGTTGAAAACAACAGAACTCTTCTGTTTGGTAATCTCTTTTTTTATTTTTTCCATTCTGCGAATGATCTTTTTAACGTTGACATGGAATTAATTAATGTCGGATCCGTATGTTTGACAAACGTTTTTGATTCTTTCCGGAATCATCATCAGGTCTTTTTAATGGCACAAAATGAATAAAAGCCGGGTGAAAGAATGGAAGTTTTTTTAAGAAATATTCCGGCAAACCGTTCACGTAAAAAACGAACGTCTACATTTTGTTGATGGTTCGAGATCAAATTGAGGGCAAAAGGGGTTTAAATATCTAAATATTTGTAAGGATGTGTAGACTGTGTTCATTTGTAAGGCTGCTATTTGTGGTTAAGTGGTTTAGATTCGTAGTGGGTGATTCATGAGTATGTGAATGAATATATATGTGAGAAAGAGTTAGTACGTATGCGGGGAGTTGTATATAAGTACTATTGAGAACGATGAGAAGATGGGTTAGCCATGATCTAGGTTTAGTTTTTGTTCGGTCGTGATAATTTTGCTTATTAAGGGAGATAGGTTGTAGAAACCATTTCGTTGTGATCAGTGTTGTTTCAAGTAGTCTTCGCCGAGCTTTGTTATGAATGTGTTTGATGATTTTTGCCTCTTCAAACTTGAAACCATGATCGTGCTCTAATACGTGGGGGAAAAGTGCACTGAGAGAGTTATTGCTTTTTATGTCCTTTTTGTGTTCGCTCAATCTTTTTTTCAATTCACGTTCCGTTTCCCCCCACGTAAATTTCATGGCGGTTGTTACATAGGACGGTACATAAGCCGGCATGGGATGTAGGTTTTCTTCGGAAATTTCTTGCTTTGTTTAATGTTTGTTTCATGGTTTGTGATGTGGTTTGTACTGTTTGAATGGCTAGTTTGTTAAGTGTGTTGCAGATGGATGTTTAATGGAATGTGGGGTAGGAGAAGAGGTATGTCTATGAGAGAGGTGCTTGTTATTGGATGTTTTTGTGTATTGTTTTTTGAGAATATGTGAGAGGCTTTCTTCTTAGCATTTAGTATAAAATGTGTTGTGTATCGCAATTTTTTTACGGAATTAATGATGCGTTCTATTTCTTCATCTATATATTGACGACTGCATATTCTAAGAGCGCGTAGGCAAAAGCCTATTATCGTTTTTATATTGCTATTGTGGTGAGAGTAGAAGTGTATATAGTCGTTTTTGTGAGTGTTTTGCGGTGTACTTTGAATGCTAGTTTGTTGTTTGACTTTATTATAAGAGTGTCTAAAAATTGTATCGAGCTGTTTATCTCAGTTTCATGTGTGAATTGTATGGAGGGTTCTACTGTGTATAGTTTTTCTTTCAGGTTATTAATTTGTATGTCTTCGGGGAGAAAAATAAGAATATCATCAATACATTGACGATAATCTTATTTTTCTCTCCTCACCCTGTCGACTATTTCTTTCATACTCTTACCCCCCCCCCGCCCATTTTCAAGTTATCTTCATTTCTTCAAATCTTTTTTAAAACTATGATACCACCTACATACTAAACACACAGAGTTTCCCCTTTTCTCCTCTTTCCCCAGCCCCTCAAAATCCATGCCACACAAAAACCTCAGCCCCCTTTCCTCTCTCCCACCTAAGGCAAATTAACTAATACTCTCACCCCTCCCCCTTTTTCACTGCTGCCTAAATGGTACCCACTGAAAGTTTTCCATATTCATTTCACTTTTTGCCACTACTGACTTCTCGCAGCCTGCACCCTCGTCCAGCGCTCTTAGTAGCCACGGCTACTACTTTTCCTTATCAACCCATCATGTCAACCCAATATTTCGACGTTGATTAATATATAAAAAATATCTCTTGGTTTTTCTTTTTTCATTTCCTATATATATATATATATATATATATATATATATATATATATATATATATATATATATATATATGAAGTTATCATGTGGTAAGATAATGAAGCGCATTATCTGGCTTTGGAAGGTTATTATTTTCTGACGTAATTTGACAGGTTAATTGACTAATTTAAGTCAGTATAAGACTACAGGAATAGTATATGTGGTATAGATTTTCGCTTTAATTTCTTATGGTATGTGTTTAGAAGTAAAGGCAGTTTTGTTATTTGTGATGGCGACCCAATATAAACCAAGTCTGTGATTTACAGCGGTTGGCTTGTCGTTAGATTAATACATCTTGTGCCCAAAGTAAACAAATTCTGTAATTTTTTCGATTAGATAGCCGTTTCTATTGATGTTAAGAAAGTATCTGATCAGATCAGCATCGCAGAGTTGCGAAAACTCCTTGGAATCCCGACAATGTCCTCTATCATCAAATGTAATGTCTTGAGATTTTTTAGCCACATTAAGTGTTCCACTGTGGGTCTATGCAAAATATGTGTTGAAGGCATAATACAGAGTACTCGCTTTAAAGAACAGATGGATAGACAACGTTTCTTAATCGACAAACATGAACATAAACCAAGCAAATACATTGGCTTAAAATCATAAGACTGCGAGGAAACTCGTCCATATTAGTGCGTATTCTGCAGAGAAAACGTTTAATAAGAGATTATGAGATTATAACAATATCAACCAAATGTATATAAATCAAAATGATTTACGATGGGATAAAATTCAAATTACAAACAAGCTCAATATTTAGCATTAAATAGAGCTAGCTTTATATGTTTTGTGTGAAAGAGGCTGTAGGTACGAAAATAGATCATTCCCCACTTAACTGCGAAGTCAATGTTGTACTCTGTGAAGTAAGCTCTTTGTCATTTTTTTTAGATACGGGTTAGTAATTAGTATTAATCCACAATGATCCGTAGCATAACGTATAAACTTGCTAAGTAATAATCATTTCTAAGTGACAGTCTTCTGGATGTTACATTTTTGATCCGCAGTCACAGAGAATTGATTAGTACTTACAATGACTTTTTTTGTTTTAAAATACCGATAATTTAAATCAACTGAACTAAATGTAAGGAAAAAGATTAGAATAATAAAAAGTAGTAAATCGTAATGTTCATGTTACAATAAAAGTCGTTAGAGAAATAACTTTGGAAACGAAGAGTTGGAATAGTTAATGAGCGATGGACAACGATAATACAAATAGGTTTTTAAAATGTTTTTAAATTAAATGATTTTAATTACGATGGCGTGTTATTTTTACTAAGAAGAAACAAAACGAAGTTAATGTATTTTTCGGAACAATTAAATATGGCAGCTATTATATTAGAAAATAAATAAATAAATAAATAAATAAAACTAATCGTCTGCGAAGTCGAACAAAGATGGAATCATCCGTTTGTAACAAGTGGGTTTAATAGTTTAAGTAGTTGGTCTAGTTATAGATGCATTTATGATATACAAGTAAATGTGATAAATGTTTTTTTTTAATTTATTTAAAACACATATAATCGTAAATGTTGATATAAGAGAGAGTAATACAGATGTATTTTAATGATGTCGACCCCCCTTAAACCGGTGAATAGCGACAATGTCTCTTATTAAATACTTTTGTCAGTGTAAATGGGAACAGCTGGAGAATATGTAACTTCAGGTGTAATTTTTGCTGCCTTATATCCTATAAATATCACTATAAATATAAATATGGTTCAAGATAGAATATAAAAATCTAAGAGATTGATCGAAAGTAAATTGTTTGGTTCTAGCTACACGAACCAGTAGTCCGACAAAAAGTACAGATTTGTATGTAACATCTTAAGAAAACTTTCGAGCATTAGTATAACAAAATGAACAGACTTTATATGAGAAGTTGATGTAGTTGGCTTACAGAATTGTATGTAGCAAGATAGATAGATCGTAAACAATACCAATGCAGAAATATAAGCGGGTTAAACACAAAATAGGACGAATACAAAAGTTAAATGAGTTTTTACCGTTATTTTCCTTATTATTATTACTTTTTAAATTAATTTCTTTTAATTACAAATATTACTTGGCCACACTGCTGCTCAATGTTGGAATGGGTATAACATAATATTTCAGTAAAATATCTTCTTCATATTCAGATTCTCAACGCTGTTTTTGAAACGTGCATGAAGTGGGTCGTTGTAATCAATGCTACAGTGAATAAATTGTGCCTATAATATTGATCATATTTTACTGTTTTATGTGGTTTTCTTTGTATTTAGTATCACTGTTATCATTATTATCATTATTATTATTGTTATCAACTCACTAGGATTTCTCACACATATCATCATCAGTGATTGGCCACACATAATTACCGGTGGTGTTCTTTAGAGTCTCAGTGAGAACAAATCCCTAGATTTCCAGTACTTATAACCTATTTTGATAACAAATACAGAGATTTATACTGTAGTGACGTGATAATGAAATGGTTTGGTTGATATGTAGTCATACCCTTATTAACAATAAAAGTGTAAAAAATTTTCATGGAATATAGAATAAAGTTTAGGAATTGTATGCCCTTGAAGGGCGGGATAATATAATATATAAGGTAGAAATGTTTTATCCGACAGTAATAGGCAGCTATAGAAAAGTATATATATTATTAAGTGACGTAAAGATACGAATGTGTGTACGTATTAATAAGAATGAATGATGTAAGCATCTAAGTTTGATTATAGATATATATATATATATATATATATGTGTGTGTATGTATATGAATGTATGTAAATAGGATATACATGTGTTTAGATTTGTGCGTACGTGTGTATATAGTTACATTGATAATTGCTTTATGTGTGTGTGTATATTTATATGTGTGTAAATGCTTTTAATACTTTATATATATTCTTTATGTACGTATGTATATATTTATTGGCGTGTTTGCATGTCACAGTGTAGTTGTGTATGTATATATATATATATATATATATGTGTGTGTATATGTGTGTGTGTGTATATATATACATGTATATGGTGGAAGTTTATATATACATATGTGTATGTAGTATTCTGATATATAAGCGTATAAGAAAGGTATAATAAATCTGTTTGTGTGTATATATACGTAGCGATTATGTGTATATATGTCTGGGTATAGATATATGTATGTGCCCGTAGTTATGCATATGAATTGATACGTGTTAACGGACGTGTAGAGTATGTATGTATAAACTGTGGTTGATACTTAATGAATTCAATAGCCATTAGAATATTGGACAGAAATGGGTACATATTGACTAATACATATATAGATAATATATTATACTGTACTAATCAGTAGGAAAGAAGGATGTATCCGTTAGTAATGTGTGTATGTATATATATATATATATATATATATATATATATATATATATGAGTGTGTATGTGTGAATCTGTATATATATATATATATATATACATATTTACATATGTTCATGTGTATATATATATGTATATATGTGTACTTATTTATATGTAGATATGTGCGTTTATTTGTCTATATATAGATCAAAGTATGAAGACATAGCTATGTATATGTGGTCATATATATATATACATATACATACACACATATATGTGTGTGTGTGTTTATATATGGGGAGATATTGATGCATTAACATCCATGCATGTAGGGAGGTTGTGGATGTGTGTGTTTACTTTAGAATTACTGAATCCTACTGGCCGCTAAGATTTCTAGAGTTTATAATGACTTATTACAAGAAGGAAAAAGAAAGAAAAGAAATATAAAATAAATGGGGTCATAAACGCGAGTCAGGAAAAATAATAAAAAATAGAAACAAATAGAAAGTGCTGAGTAAAAAATGGAATTTTATACTAAGCTTGACCGTTGAATTATAAACACATCCTATCCTAGAAAATATACTAAATAAGAACGTTTCCGATCTTATTTCAATTCTTCGTTTTTGTCCGAAAAAGTGTGACTCTCTATAGAGAGTACAACTGAAACATGTATGCACATGTGAAATGAATAATATTTTCATCAATAAAAGGTATATATATATATATATATATATATATATATATATATATATATATATATATATATATATATATATATGTGAAGATTGCGTTAGCATGAAACATCGATGTATCTAGGTATTTAAATATTTAATATTTATTTATTAAAATATTATTGTTTATCAGCCCCCCCTCTTCACAAGGGCTGGGCACTTTCGAGTAGCTTTAATAACAAGCAGTACTAATAGCTATATGCGCGATCCGAACACCGTTTCGTAAGATCACTCTAGCTGCCTGGTAGATGACGGCCACGTGTCGCTATTTACAGTTAAAGTTACTCTATATTTACTAACTAATTGACGATGGCCCTTTAGTTAAGATCACCGACTACGAATCAGTGGCGATTTGTGCTCGGGGTTCGCGCCCACCGACCGTCGGGAATTAGTTCCTAGACTGAAGATTGCGTTAGATGTCATCGATGTCTCTAGGTATTTAAATATTTAATATTTATTTATTAAAATATTATTGTATATATATATATATATATATATATATATATATATATATATATATATATTTATATTTATACATTATTTCGGTTACATTCATGTTACATCCCGAGCCTTATAAGTTTAAGATTCGTCAGAAAAATTTTATAAAATGAAACTGAAAATTAACAACCAACCATTATTAGATATATAATATTCGTTAGCTTCCCATAGCACCTCACCGGAAGTACAATATGTGTGGGTGTTTGTATGTGTGCTATTATCTCATATTGCTTCAATAAGGATTTCCCCCCGTCATGTTTCGTCGGCTGTAAACTGTCTAATAATATCCAATGGAACTAGTTTTATTTTCATAACATATTTGCCAATTTCAATATCCAATAAGTTGTCAAATAAAAGTGATTAAAGTAAAGAATGTTTTTCGTATGAGGCAATATCGGGACTGGAATATAATTGCTTTTTATATCTAAAAAGTAAAAAGAAAATGTTGTGCATATGTGCGCATGGAGAGTTCTATGTACTTACGTTTATGCATTTGTAGTTTACGTGCCCTCAACCTACTCGATATGGGCAAGTTCATGAATTAATAAATGCTGTGTGTACATAAGTTATAATGATATACACATTAAATATAATTAAGTTTAGAAAAAATAAAACTTCTTTTTTATATTTTTATTTTTCAAATAATAATAAACATAATGATCATGATAATAAAAATAATATTTGAGATTCCATTTTTTAATTTATATCATGTGATATTATGTTAAGTTTGACGTGTCATAAACATATACTGCTTCATGTGCACGTGGTCTAATTTTACTTACATTGATAGTTTTGTATAAACAATATAGTCACACATATATCCACATATACTCTCACAAAGACAAACACAGGCACACACACACGTATATATATATATATATATATATATATATATATATATATTTATATATATGTCTACATCATCTATGAGAATAAATTCATACGTATATACAATTTAAGTAATATTTTAATATATCTATATATAATACTCAGTGTATGTGTGTATGTGTGTGATTTTTGTGTGTTCCCGATAGAAAGAAAGGTGTGAGAATGTACATAAAAGTTAAAAAGGTATTGTTATGTGACATTTACTGGCGAATACAATGTTAGTGTTCCGGAATCGCTATGGTTACCTCTAAGCGAGCTATGAGAGCATAACTCTCTTAAAGCTTTAAATATATCTTATTTTTATGAAAGTTAAATTATATGTATAAAATTATTTTCTGGGCAAGACAATGGAAGTGGTCCTGAATCTCTAAGTGTACACCTAAGGTATGGGAGCTATGGGAGCCTAAACCTGTTTAGAATCTAAAATATATTATATTTTGATGAAATTAATATGATCTGTATGATATTAACCGGAATAAAACAATGGCATTAGCCCAGAAACTCCACGTAATCTTTTATGTTATAAATATCTACGTTCCCTCACTTCTAAGTTACACATTGATACCGAACCCGCTTAAAATTTTAAAACGTATATGTGATTTAGTGAAATAAATACAATATCCATAAGACAAGAATTTAGACAGTTTTCCGACATATAAGCCTTTTGTGACTATATTAGGTAGCGAAACGGAAGTAAGGGGCGGGACAATAAAAACAAAGAAAATTGAAGTTACATAGTCGTGATCTTCATTTCATCCCGAGCAACGTCGAGTCGACCTGCCTGCATTATATAATACATAATTTTATAAAAATCACGGATCTGCACATATAGTACGCACACATACACACACGTATATATATATATATATATATATATATATATATATATATATATATATATATATATATATATATGTGTGTGTGTGTGTTTATCACCGATGAAAAATTTAATTATATACATACGATGAAATATTAAATAATATACATACTTTTTATAAGCATATTTTTTTCATTTTCATATCATAAATATTATAATATTCAGTTGTATTATTGCCTTAGAACCTTCCCAGCAAATTGTGTTATTCATGTCAAATTGAATCGTTGCAAATATTTCAATTGTGCCCAGCTCATATAATTGTGTAAATTGGATATCAATTATCGGCTCCGGATTTCCATTATATTTGGAAATAAGATTGAAAAAAAAAACACAATGAACATATAAAAACATTAAAACATAAATCTCTACCATTCGTATTAGATAATAAAAAACGCAATATTATGTTTGCATTTATATTCCGTCTCTCATGAATCTTTTTTTTCACACCATATGTTTGGGGAACGTTAATAGGCTGTTATACAATGGTAATAAAACAAACTTATATAAATAAAATAGACACACACATACACACTAGACTAATGAACCAAACACTAGTTTCTTCCTTTTATGTGTAAACATAGTCTATACGCTAAGTCTCGCAATGTCTACCATTCTCCAGACCAATTGCCGCAATGTTGCATCCATGTGCTCGTTTTACGGAGAACTCGACTAGCGTCAGAATTTAACCATTACCCTGTTGAGGTACCCAGACGCCAGAAAACTTCCTACTCTAATAGCTTATTTTCTCCGACCGCTTGCATTTTGAATGCCTTCCCGGTTCCCTGTTTCCCGACTGTAGTAACATGCACATATCTTGCTGCACAACTTCTCACGTAGGATGCCTCCTATAAATCTGACCCCTAATTACAGTAGCCCCTTACGTCTCGGTGGCAATATGACTTGTTTGGCGTAAATAAAAGTAAAAATTAAAACTATATATGTGTCACAAAAGTAACTGGACACAGTGTGTCTTGCGTTGTTTGAGATATGGACGGACGAAGGAAAGATGAGTATATAACTATGATCGTACCTTTCTACGACTATTTCATTTTGTCGCATACTTTTGTTTATATTTTTATTTTTCACCAGAACGATGGACTGCTCACCTAGTTCAATGAATAAAACAAACATCATCTGAATATAATATTAAGTGGTTTTCTTCTGTATAACTTTTTCTTTTCTCTTAACTTATTCACAGACAATAGATAAGGAAACATGAATCGCAATAAATACATGGAAGTTACTGCCAAGTCTGCTGCAAAGAAGCTGGGCTTCCTCTACTGGGCTACACAACTTCTCACAGCTGCCAGTATGCAATAATTCTCTGCAATTCAGACGTGTTAGTACACCTGTATCGGCCAGGTTTTTGGAAAACTCGGTGTTGATAAGTGCACACTAATTAAATGACAAGGGTTCAAAGGGTCAGATAACATGTGACCGAAATTTCTTGAAACACTGACAGCGTCATTGAGACTACCTCTTCTGTTTCGATCTTTCTCTCACCTCTCTCTTTCTTTCTCTCTCTCTCTCTTCCTCCCTCTCTCTTGAAATAAGATTGAACAAACAGTCTGCTTTTGAATAAGCACGGGACGAGACGTAGGTTTAAACATGCTCGTCGAACTCAACTCAAATTTAGATTTTTAAAGGTGTTAATTCTTCGGAAAAAACAATATATTTTTATATGAAGTTATATGGTTGTTCCATATATTGCATAACTCTCTATTGCAGCCGGTTACAGCTAGCAGATAACTAATTCTCTGGAAATAATTACTGATAACGAGTAACGCAGCATGCCAGTCGACCAAATACTCAGCCGGGTATGAACCCTTTATGTTAAAAAGCCATGTAACGATCGTTTGGTCCGGAAAGCTGGTGTTGTGCCGTGCCCAAGACGTAACAGTCGTTCCAAAGACGTCCCCACGGCGCGGATCACTAAGTCACACTCTCCGACAGTGACTAGGGATAAAGACGAATATATTTCGTCCCGTTCAAAAGATCGCCCGTCCATCTAAGACTAAGTTGAGGTTTGTTTCTATTGACTCAAACGTACTCTCTTGAGATGTTACGCAAAGGTCGCTAGCATAGATGAACCGCTCGGTATTTTGCTTCATTGATTAATGCAGATGTTGTATACTAATTGAGCCAGCACACTACCAAGAGGTAAACCATTCTTTTGTTGTAGCCAGCGACTTTGTTTGCTGTTTAGGGTAACATAAAAGCGTCTGTCTTTAAGATGGCTCTAATTAAGTCTGTGAGAGCCAGGTCTTTTTCAGCTGCAAAATCTCTTTCAGGTTGAGGCGATGGTTCACTGCATCATACGCGGCAGACAGATCCACAAAAACGTCTCCCGTTACCAGCTTTTGATGAAAATCATCTTCGATGTGCTGAGTGAGATTTAGAAGCTGGCGAGCTGTTCATTTTCCAGTCGTAACCCTGTTGTTGAGGGATGGTGGCTGGTTTAGCAACTGAGGACAACCTGTGTAGAATTAGACGCTAAAACAACTTCAACAAGTGGCATAGCAAGGAGATCATGAGTTAGATCTTAGTCAGGTTTGAGAAATGCGATGATTAATAAGTGTGTATATATACTTCTCTCATGTCTATGTAAGTTTGTTTAGTAATGCAAGTATATCGTTAGTGAAAGTGTAAACCCCAAATATTTATCAAATACTAAGTAATATTACTACGTGTGTTTAATGAAATCTCATAAAATGAATACTTTACAATTGTGTTTCCGTATTAACTAATCGGAAATAGGTTGATGTGCCACAATTGTAAGCAATGAATCACATTAACAAAATTTGTTGATAGCGGTTTATGATAAGTGTTTATTGACATTAGAATTAGAGATAAAAAGGGAGGAATTTTTTTGGCAAAGTGTTCCAAAGACGTGCATTTCTTGGAAAGAAACTCTGTTCGATGGAAATTACGTTTGAAGTTAAGAAAATGGAGGAAAAAAGGTGTGTCTTTCTCAGTGGTTGTTGAAAGACGCGTTCTTGTTAGAAGAAACCAAAAATTGAAACTTTGTCGAGCAATTTCCATGAAAATAATAAGAAATTAAAGAAAGTAACTCTTTTAGACATAAAGTTCTTATTTGAAATAAAATAGCTCGAAGCTTGTATTAACTTACATATCAGGTATTTAAAGGTGTATTCAAAGTCGAAAACTGAGCTCAACAGCTGTTTGACATTTTAAGCTGTAATGTTTTATGCAAATGTATGTTAAGAATTCTTTCTTTACATCTGTTGGAATCTAAGGTAAAACAAATCCGACATCTATGACATTGATCTGATTCAACTCAGTCATTTAATACTTGTTTATTGATTATCTTAGACCGTTAATCATCATCATCTTCTTCTTTAGCAATCCATCAACTGAAAGTGAAATATTTTTTCTCAAAGCTTATTATGCTTTCGATTTTTCTCCACAAACTGGAGTTGTTATACCTTCCCATGGGAAAATATATATAATTATCTGCGAAGTCAAGCTGGTCTCAGAACCAGATTATTAGTCTGTCAATGAGTGCAACTGAAACCACTGATACCCGTAGAATAGCAGGATTTATGATCACGGTTTACTCCACTAGATCAGCCGTGTTCTGTTCATGTCCACACATATGTACATGATAACCTCGAAATAAATGTGGCTTCCCACAACGCACGGACAGTCATTAACTAAGGGCGGGCTATATTTTGCGCACCACATAGTCCTAATATGCATTGAGACCAGTCGAGGACACCCTTGAAAGCCAATTCTGAAAGAAACTATCCCTTTAAAAACGCTTTATCCCAAGTGACTCATTACTTGTTGAAGACTTGTTAAAACTTTCTTATGTCTTCACAAAATATTTAGCAAGGAGCTACACACATATGTTCTATAACTTCAGTGCCTGTATATGCACGTTTATTTATTTATTTTTTACTGATGAGTAATCACATATCGATGCTTGGGGGGTACTTGAGAGTACATGCTAAGGAAATCGTCAATTGAACGATGATCGCCACCACAGGACGTCCAGAAACAATGAGTGGAAAAGGAAGAACATTACTAAGAGAAATTGATTATCAAAGAGTACGACTCAACAAGTACTGGTTTAAATTAGACTTGAAGATGACCACGCTGTAGTTGGTTGGGAACCAGACTCGTGGTATCTTGTTCCACAGATGGAATGTTTTAGGAAAGAAACTTTGTTCATGGAAGTTCCGTTTGGTGTTCGTAAAGACAACGAAAAAGTAAAAGTTCTCAACATTAGTTGTACCTCACCGAGTTGTTGCTGTGGATGTTTTACAGGGCAGACCCGGGGTCGGAGATTAGCTGTGCCCTTACTATAAACACAACGATACAGTAGATAGCGGCTAGCAACATCTCTTTTGTGTGAAAGAGGGTGTAGGGATGAGAAGAGATCATCCTCCACTTTCGTACAAAATTAATGTTTATATAACAAATTAAAGATTAGAACATAATTATTTTGTGTTTTACAATATTTTATATGAGGATCGATAAATTGTATTATTTGGATTATTTGGACTACTATTTATTATCGTGGTTGTTATATTCACTTAACGATTACAGACGTTAGTCAAAATCAATTCTAAGTGACAGTTTTCTAAATTCTGGTGGTTAAATACTTACTATGAGAGATAATAACGAAATATTATTATAAAATTTAAGACGCCTATCCGGTGTTGGTGGACAGAAATAGAGCAACCTGTCCCGGGGACTAAACAGACAGGGTTCAGTTCAAAATTGTGTATACAACGTCGGAAGTTACATTGTCCGAAACATGTGAAAATTATAACTAAGATGAGAATAGTAGTCTTAATAATACAAAATAATACTTTTTAAAATATGTCCTTATCTTTCTGGGAATGGTGGGCATCATACAGGATGCCAGACATTCTCCGCTATTTTAGAGAATCCAACTGAAAAAATCTTGTAAGATTCTAACCGTTCCTATAAATGCAATTGTTTTTTTTTTTAATCTCTTTTGCATTTGGTTCACCGGGTATATTCGTCAGATAGTTTTTAAAATTATTTTCATGATCGCGGTTGTTTCTATAATTACCGAGATTATACAGATCTTCGTAAAATTCCAGTTTTTTTTCATGTCGTACATAACCCCTTTATGTACCGTTATCTTCTATCTTTTAGATCCGTTTAAGTTAGCATCCTTAGAAACACTGACTTCAACTAGGGGTTATATTTCTCCCTCTTGTCCCATATAACTATGTCAGGTTTAACAGCTCCGTTTTCTAAGTATGTAGCTGTAGGAATTCCATAGCCCTATTTGGTGGCGGATAACTTATTTCATATATCCTTTTTCGTATGCATGTTATGTACTGTTTTTATTATTGGATATAGTTCTTGTTTGAATGATGCCAGTCAAACTGGATCAATTCCTTTAATATAACATTTTATTAAGAAATAGTCTATATTATTAGGGTTGCCTTGATTATATTTAGCTAAGGGTAATTTTATTTATTAAAAATTATCGCATACATGAATTTCATAATTCGCTTCAAGAAAGATACCATGCTACATCTCCGTCGTTCCGTCGCCTAGAGACTGTTTTATTACCATTACTCAGTAAACAATTAACAAAATTGTCATGGAAAGATGTATTGCTTAGGGATTTAAAAAGATTCTTTTAATATGCTTCTTTCAGGCATCTCTTTTTTAATCAATAATTTCTATTTAAATATTTTAGAGAAAACGAACTCAACAAACACACATATATATATATATATATATATATATATATATATATATATATATATATATATAAACAAAAACATATAGCATGAACGCAATACACCATAAACATTTCTATACCAAAAAATCAAAGTTTAATAGGTTTTCTCTTTTAATGTTGAATGACAAAGTAGTAGGTATGAATTAAATGAATTTTAGAAACATAACATTTTTTAGACTGACTGTGGAATGTTTATACACTGATGAAGTCTATTCATGTATATTAGTGATATTTTGTATAGCATAAAATATAAGTTCTTTAAATTGGCAGAAACAATTGTCTGGAAATGAATATGAATAACTAAAGTTGGCATGATGTTATATTAAGAGTTCTAGTCGTACACTATTGAGCTACTACACAACCGTTTGCGTTAACTAAAAAAACGTATGATATATATATATATATATATATATATATATATGTGTGTGTGTGTGTGTGTCAGTGTCATCTTTGATTTCATGTTAATGTTTTCAATTGTAATACTTGAAATAAAAAAAATAATATGTTTTTAAACATTTTGGATGACCTCATTTTATAATGAATATAAACTGTTAAACTATCATGAGGATATTGACTTGTTTTGTATAAGTACATACGATTATTTTACAAATTATTTCTCTCTAACCCTTTACGTAATTGTCATCATGCACTTGAATACAAGTCCTAATTTCGACTAGTATCCAAATGTTTAAGGACATATAATACACTTCTGAAAATTAGGTCTACTGTAAGAAGTAAAATGTTTAAATAAAACCATATGGTTTTTCAAAAAGGTGTGACTAATTCTACGCCAATCCGTTGTCTTTATTCGGCTTTGTTACAATTCCAACAAGTAAAAGACAGGAATAAACATTGTACGAAATACAATATCTATTAAGTCATCAGCTGTTACAATACAAGGAGTTTTAAATAAAATAAATTTATTTTTCCTTCCTTAGCCATGTTTATTCTCTCTCTCTCTCTTTCTCTCTCTCTCTCCCCTTCTCTCTATCTATCTATCTATCTATATATATATATATATATATATATATATATATATATATATATACATACATATATATATATATATATATATATGTGTATACATATATATATATGTATATATATATATATATATATATACATACATATATATATATATATATATATATATATGTGTGTATACATATATATATATGTGTATATATATATATATATATATATATATATATATATATATATATATATATATATATATAAATTAATTAATTAAAGATCAATTCGGAATATAAATCTATAGAATCAATTTAAAATCAATATTTTTCAAAAGTGCTCTATACAAATAAGGCTTTATAAATAAAATAAAATTAGAATAGCTTACGAAAATATATCTACTTGTGCTACAACAGAAACGCAGGGCTTTTCTGAATTTTATACACATATATTTTTATATATACACACACACAGATATATATGCGATCATGGTATATATTCGGAATTATATAAAAACGAAATATGCTTCCGCTGGACAGATAATTTTGATAGTACATATAATGAATGCCAATATACTATACTGAAAGTAATAGATAATGCTTGCGAAGATACGTTCATCGAAACAGAAAAGATATGACACTACCCTTTAAAAAGAGATTATGATCCCTGAGAGAATGATATAATTGCACTGAAACAGCTACTACTTATACCAACACATCTCCCCCCTAAAAAGAAGAAAGTAGCGCTTGGAATGAGTTTATCATTACGAACAAACAAATACTACACTTCTTTTCCAAAAGGAGATGTAATGTCTGGGAGATGGAGTTCTCATGAAACAGAAAATATACTATACTCCCTCTGCGGGGAGGCATTGTGGCAAAAGAAAAGATAATGCACTACCCGGTGCCTCTGGAATTGGAATGAAAGATAGTACATAAGTCTTAAATAGTATAGGGAACTAAATTCAGCATTAATATCAACTTATTAAGATAATAATAATATAGTGTCGGCTTCAGATAAAGAATACCAAATCTACGTTATCAGTAAGTACAGATCGAATCTTCTTAAATCTTTTATTAAAATGGCAAACAAAGTGTTCTTGTTAAATTATTCTTTTTACATAATTTCCGAAGTCGTCTATAATATTCCAAAAATGTCATGCACTAGTTCTATTTTAAAATTCATGAGTAAATCGGCGCAATTTTTTCGAAAAACTATGTAACTATGTAGTAGATGTAGTTCTAAAATGTGTTTTGGTAATATATTTCCAGTGAGACACTTTGTATATTTCAGGAAAACATCTAGTGGACAGATTTTGATTCCTTATTGTGTCTTAGTTAGCCATATTATCGATGTGCTATGAAGTCATTCTCCAAAATAAATTAGAAGCGGAGAGACCAGCAGTGGGGGGAGAAAGGGTTGAGACAGAGCTAGAAGAACAAAACGACATCTAATTCTGTCACATCTGCCGATCCAAGGTAGGGATTCACAGTCACAGCAGACACTGTAATAAAACACAGAACTCTATTTTCTACTGAAAACGGCGAACACCAACCAACCAAGTTGTCGGTGTACAATCGAAAATAAAGTTGATCAATCTCATATCCTGTTATTAAGTTATCCTTGCATGATTGACATAATGAATTGCATTGACCGAGGATTAAATTGGCTACGCAAAATAATATTTAATTGAATATATCGGCGTAAGATTAGCGCAGGGGTAAAGCCATGTAAACCCTTGTCAGGGTACATAGTTTTAATGCTGTTGGATTTTGCAGGTAGGTGTCGTCGTCCTTCCACGATCCAGTACTTAGGATTCTCATCTGGTAGTGATCAAGCTTATTATAAAAGAAGCAAGCTTCGTTAATCAGACAGATGTACACTCACAACTAGTACAAAAATGGTTTGTTTTATAAATCCCTATTTATTCATTTTAAACAGTTTTAAAACGTGTTATTTACTCGTTAACCTTCAGAAATATTTAAATACATTTTTTTATGGGAATCGCTCTAAACAAAGCATGAAGCCACTTGGTGTAAGGATATACAAATAATAGTTCAAGGTCAGAAATTAGCCAACGAGAAGTTATAGACGGATAATCTCCGATCTAGAAAAAAACAATTCTTCTCCATTTGTCAGAAACATCGGCCATTGAATACTAGGACTAAAAGACAAAATAAAGGAAGCGGGGGGCTATGAGCTGCTGACAGTTTTTTTTTAAATGTTCACTTTCTACTCTCCTTATATTCATGTTTTATTCCGTTTAATGCTTTTGGTGAGTGGCTTTTATTATATTTCATTTTCTCTACTTACAACAATAAAGAACTATAACTTCAACTATGCCTTATTTGAATTGTGTTTAGTTATTCTTTCCAATAGTTTTATGAACTAGTGTTTCTCTTATTTTCCTGCAGCCCATTTTTTTACAAACGTTTAAAATTTAAATGAATAAAAAGATTTCTGAAAAGTATCTTATCAATCTTATGTGAAGTCTTATTCTTTCAGTATTGTTTTTGTATTTAAGCATGTATATCAAAATATGTGTTTTCTTCGTTGATTCGGCGATTTTTTTTTCACATACGTCAAGGACGTTGGTAAAAATAGTTTTCTTGGTAGGATCCTACCTTTTTCCTTAAGTATAAAAGTTTCTTTTTATAATTATGCTTGTTATTAAATAATACTTTTACCTGATATTCTCTCTCTCCATATATATATATATATATATATATATATATATATATATATATATATATATATATATGTATATATGTATATATATATGTATATATGTATATATATATGTATATATGTATATATATATATGTATATATATATATATGTATATATATATATGTATATATATATATATGTATATATATATATATATATATGTATATATATGTATATATATATATATATTAGTGATGGTTGATTCTGAAATGTTTCCAGATTCCGAAACAATTACCGATTCTGATTCCAATACTTTTAAAATTACTAAATATTTAGTCAGAGGTTTGTTGTTTTTTTGTAAATTTTCGAATGACTGTAACAACTCCGTGAAATGTCCGCATATACTTTTCCACACGTAAAAAATACACTTGGTGTTTTTGTGGGGGAGTATATTACCCGAGTAGATATATCTAAATATATTTTATCAAATATTGTCGTTGTAATTGATTGAAAATTTTGAGACAGCAAAATATTTATTTCTCTTTAATAACAAAAACTGATTTGCATTAGTTCGTCGTTAGTTGACAAAATGCTATTTTTTTCATAAACAATTTTAAATAGTCGACAATTAATATGCAAAATAAGAAGACGGTGTAGTAAAAGAGTAGTTTACAAAGGCCCCTCGTCATGTAAATAATGAGTTTCTAAATAATAACGTTAGTGTTTAGAAAACCAAAATAAACATGAGGAGGGCGGGGAAAGGGCTTTTTAAAAAGTATTATTTGCCTCCACTCTATAAATTATAAAGATATGGTCGGTTATTGCTACTGTCAATATAACAGATATGTAGTAGATTGATTTGTTTCAACTGTAAAAGGAAAAACAGAATGAAGATAATAATAATAGTAATACTACAAATAATGATAATGCCAAATTTATAGATTAACACTCTCAGCTAACTCAATCGCCTAAAATGAGATTCTCCTTTTTTTTAGGTTATTACGCGTGAACATGTAAAACATTTGGCGGAAAGAAAACATATTTTGGAATTTAGAGTCAGAGACCAGTTTTGTATATAGATTTAACGTAAAAAGATCATAATTTCCAAACCATTCTAATTTTTTAGGGATATTCACTGACCTTAAGTTCGTCTGACAATGCGTAATGGCTTACAAAAGTAGATACCCCGCCCTTGCCCCCACCCCCAAAAATATAAACGCACAGAATTTATCTCATAGAGCAATTATATAGATGATGAACAAATAAAATTAATTATTTGAAACTTAAAAAAACACCAGTAAAAATAATAATAATAATAATATTCAATATCACAACTTAAACAATATTAACATATACTATTGTAAGCAAATGCAACCAAACTTTAGATTAGAAAAAAAGCCATGAAAAATATTATACACAGATACATATCCCCAATTGACAATAACAATGACACCCATTATTTACTATAAGAAATTTAAAACCCAACATCTTGTAATAACAAACAATTCCTCTCCAACTCAAAAACCATTAGAATAAACCAATGCTATTTATAAGTTTAAATGCCCTTTGGAAGAATGTAACTCCCATAATAATAATAAAGCCAGTAGCTTCTTTGGTTTTACAAGCACTACCATATCCCGCCGCCTCAGCATGCCTCTTGTAAACTCAAGCTCATTTTACCAACATCTACAAAGTCATAACTTCCCTTCCTCTGATTTAAGACACATTCTACTTAATAAAACTAAAATTATACATTCCGAAACCAATTAAAAAAATTAAAATACTCGAAGTTATCTACATAACAACATAACTTTCTAAAATTAACAACATCACATATCAAACCAGTGGAAACATTAAAAAATGCTTAACGTAATGCGATGCCATCCAGCGTTGCTGAATTTAAAATCGCCAACGACTTCCTGGAACAATGCGGAAAACGTTCTATGCGCGTTTCTCCACCGGCCTTTTAAAATTCACTTCTTTCTCCAGCTTTTTTGTTCATTTGCCTTTGACATCTGAGGATTATTCGACGAAGAATCGAAAACGTTCATGAAACCTGTGAGATCTATGGAACATCTATTTATCTTTTTAATTTTAATACTTTACAAAATAAAAATGGTATAAATAAACTTGAAAAAATAAAAATGGTATAATTAAACAAACGAATTTTGTTATTTTTTTAACAATGCTTGCATACAAATTTAAGACGATCGAGAACCCGGTTCACAGAGTCAGTCTAGAATCTGCAAGCAGTCGCCGTGTCCGCGTGGCCACTATCCTCTGCCACATTATTAAGGGAAATTAAGATCTATGTGTACTAAAAAGCGGACACATACAGAAGACTAGTCGAGAGTTCTAAGGAACATATTCGAGACTTTGCTTTAAAGCCGATGACAGTTTATTTTAACCATCCTCTTGAGTGATCGACTTTAATTTATTAAAAGGATTAATTACATCATTTATACATGAATATTTAATTATTTATACCTACAGACGCTAGCGTTTTAAGCTTTTTGCTCTCATCAGTGCAGGAAAATAACAATTTCAGACGGTCGGGGATACGGTTCACAGAGTAAACCTAGAATCTGCAGGAAGTCGCCATATCCACTAGGTAACCGGTAACTGTATGTGATTAAGTTAAAGTAAGATCTATATGTACTAAGAAGCAAGCACAGACAGAAGCCTAGTCCGAAGTGTTCGACAAAAGTATTCGGAATTTTGCTTTAAAGCTGATGGCAGTCCATTTATATATATATATATATATATATATATATATATATATATATATATATATATATATATATATATATATATATATATATATATATATGTCGAGGGGATAGAGTAAAAGTGTACAAAGTCTTGATTGACTCTGCGAACCGGGTTCGCGCGTTGTGACAGTCTGAAATTGCCAATTCCTATACTAGTGAGAGCAAAAACTTGAAACACCGGCGTATTTAGGTAAACATATTTTAATATTTATTTATAAAAAATGTTATGAAACCATTTTAAGAAATTAAAGTTGAGCTGTGTTCGGAAATATTAAAAACAGACTGTCACTTTGCTATAAGCAAGGTTCCAGTAACGGTCGTTGAACTCGCTAGATTGTTTTCTATTTGCTGACGGCTGTATTTAGGCAGAAATAGAACTTAATTTTTCCTGTATCACGTGATTATTCCTGGTGGCATTGGGGATAGAGCGAAAGTATGCAGAGTTTTAATTGACTCTTTGAAGCAGGTTAGCGTCCTGTGACAGTCTTATATTGACCCTTCCTACACTGATTAGAGAGAAAGCTTGAAATGCGGGCGTATGTGTGCAATACTATTTGCATATATATATATATTTATATATATATATTTATATATATATATATATATATATATATATATATATATATATATATATATTAATGTAATTCAAACCACAATGAAATTAATATATAGAGCAAATAAACATATTAAAAACTAAATAAGTACGGATTGCAAGTTACACTTTTCCTGTCTAGATTGATATCTCCTTTTTATACGAGCACTTTCGATAGCCTTCCTAATACTAAAAACATTATGATATATGTGTGGTAGGCCGAAACAATTGTATGCTGCAGATAATAAAAAAATATCTTCTGGTGAAATTGGTGTGAGTTTGTTTCCTACATTCAATGTTGTTATAATAACATTAAAATATGTGCTATGACAGCTCTAGTATCGCAGTATTGTGCTATTATAAACTTTGTGTCATAAAACATATATATATATATATATATATATATATATATATATATATATATATATATATATATATATACTTTTCGGTAGTGTTCAATTCATAAGTAGAGCTCCGTCGTAGTATGAAAATATACTTACTGAAAATAAGTTACACAGAAATGTTTGTGTTCCATTTCCGAATGAAATAACCAGGATATATATATATATATATATATATATATATATATATATATATATATATATATATATATATATATATATAATACATCTTTACTGATATATGAATTACAAATAAAAGTATTATAGGACAAAGACATAACATTTATACAGAGATAAATGTTCACATCTATGTATATTATAATTCTATTATTCACTATGTTAATATAAACATTTATTTTCCAACGATTCCATGTATTAACGCAGACTCTATTATATATATATATATATATATATATATATATATATATATATATATATATATATTCACGATGTGGTAATATGTGTATTGATTTATTATTATCAAAAATCTAATGCTAAATACATGTATATGTGTGTGCATATTTGAGGAAACTTGTATGCATATATGTATTCACTTATACATATACAACCAGGCATATGCATATATATGTCCGCGTTTTCTACAAAAACGTACAAGAATTGCTTTCTGGTTAACTTAGAATTCCATACATAATCATATCTTTTTATAGCATCTGATATTTGGAAAATAAAAGAAATCGGTTATGTTTGTTGACTTGTACCGAATAAATGAACTGTTTGGATTTCTGATCAGATATTCAACTTTCGCCTCTTCGAAATAATATCACCGTGAATGAAAAGAAAAAGTCTTATAAAAAGCCTAGGACCGAATGTGCTTACAAAAGAAAATATCTCAAGAGAATCAGAATGCTTGAGAGTGCTGTTATAATCTTTTCCTTCTTGGAAGAGAATCTTTCAGCAGAAAAACGGAAACAACGAATATTTATTGTTTATGGATTAAAAAAAACAAAAACAAAAAAAACTTGTAGATAGATAAAACTTGTAAAAAAATATACATGTGTATAAATAAATAATATATATATATATATATATATATATATATATATATACGTAATTGCAACTAAATGTTTCAGAACTATTTAGAGGCAGACAGTTTAGGTTTGAATGGGAACAAAATGACAAAGAAAAAATATAATAAAAAAACAAGCTTAAAGACTACGTCAAATCGAATGTAGAATACTAATGCTAACATCTTACTTTTTTGAAAAGTTTTTGAAAACTTGGATAATAGAATTTTAATAACAATAAGTCGCTCTATTGTTAGGGTTTATTTCTTAATTTTATGTATGTTTTTGTACTAACAAGTCAGCACTATCAACGCCTATAATCCACTAAAAGATGATTGTTAATGAATTTGTCAAGAGGACAGTGAAACAACAACGTGAGGATTGGTAACAATTGTTGAGACTGACACAAAAATTAGATTATTTAAGAGGACGGCTCATCAAGAATTGTTTTACATTGAACTCGAAAACAACTATGCTATAGTCAGCTGGGAAGCAGCTCCGTGACATTCTGTTCCACAAACGGATAGTTCTTATAAAGAAACTCTTCTCGTTGAACTTTTGTATAGTTTTATGTATACGGGTGGGGGGGGAGAAAGCAACATTATTTTCAGTTGTCGCTAGAAAAGTGTTAGTTGTAAATGTTATACAGGAGTGACTAGAGATGGAGCACCTACTATGAAAATAACGGTAGATTAGAGAAAGACTATCAACGTGAGAAATAGGTTGTAGGGAAGTAAAGAAAACATCGGCCACTAGATTTCGAAGTATGTTTTGTACTCTGTCAAGGCATAAAAGGTTTGTGATATAGCACAATCACATATAATGTTCACTCACATATTTATATCATTAAAAACTAGAGATTATTCTCTTAGTCAGCTTTTGTCAACTAAGGCTTCCGCAAGAACAAGGTAATGCGCATTTGACTTATTTAATTTCACGTACGTAAGATTACTAAACCCGCGCAATATATTCTTTGTTCTTGTAATATTACAATATAGACATAATCATATCTAACCTATTATTTTATTAACAACTAGCGGAACCCGTCGCCCGGCGTTGCACGGGAGAAATTAGTACCTATTGCATGACGTCGAATAAAAAAAAACGGCCTATAGTTCTTTCTCCACCCCCACCCCCTATACCGTGTTGGCGAATGTTTTAAATTTAAAAAAAAAGATAAAAGTGGCAGAGTTCAACGGGATCGAACGCTGATACCGTCGATCAGTACACCACCCTTCTTACCCAAAGCTCCATGGTTTCGAGTTAGAAATACATGTGAAAATAGGGTAATAACGCTATGATTGTTTATTGACATGCGTGTTATGTTAACATTTAGATTCTGCCGACCAAATGGAAAGTTCAACAATGACACGGTGTAGGTCATTTTTTGATGAAGTCAATTCATTTGGGCAATTTTTCTATAATATGCGTGTTTAAGGTGTATGATTTTGAAAATGTAAATGTATCCGGGTCTACCAGTATCTTGGTGCTTATTGAATTAAATAGGAAGTCGATTCGATGAAGAAATTTTAGCCGCCATGTAGAATCATAAATGTTGCAGCAACTGTGTTCGTTAATTTCATTCGCTTAATTCCGGAATGAATATAAATGTAGAAGCTAGAATTAGATAGAACGTAATCTGATATTCGCGAATAATCATCGGAGTGTAAGGGAGCGGTTGTTAAGTTTTTGCGTATTGCTTAATATTATGTAGTAAAATAATGCCAGACAAATACGAAATAACAATGGGTGTTTTGTGAAAATTATACTGTGTTTATTAGTTCCCGGTGTCGATGAGTGTTGTCACAGTACAGAATTGTTAGGGAGAAAAGTTTTTACTACCACCTATATGGAGTTGGTATTGCGGAGAGTCGTGGCGGCCGGGCCGAATGTAATAGTCAGTGTTAGTTTGGAAAGAAGAATAACAGATATACTAAAACACGCTCGAGTGAATAAGTGCAAGGTAATTGTGAGTTCAGTAGCCCGTGATGCATGTGGTTATTTTCCTATTCCCCGAGAAGGTACAGGGGAAAAAACGTCTCTACTTTATATATTAGAAGACAACTAGCGGAACCCGTCGCCCGGCGTTGCACGGGAGAAATTAGTACCTATTGCATGACGTCGAATAAAAAAAAACGGCCTATAGTTCTTTCTCCACCCCCACCCCCTATACCGTGTTGGCGAATGTTTTAAATTTAAAAAAAAAGATAAAAGTGGCAGAGTTCAACGGGATCGAACGCTGATACCGTCGATCAGTACACCACCCTTCTTACCCAAAGCTCCATGGTTTCGAGTTAGAAATACATGTGAAAATAGGGTAATAACGCTATGATTGTTTATTGACATGCGTGTTATGTTAACATTTAGATTCTGCCGACCAAATGGAAAGTTCAACAATGACACGGTGTAGGTCATTTTTTGATGAAGTCAATTCATTTGGGCAATTTTTCTATAATATGCGTGTTTAAGGTGTATGATTTTGAAAATGTAAATGTATCCGGGTCTACCAGTATCTTGGTGCTTATTGAATTAAATAGGAAGTCGATTCGATGAAGAAATTTTAGCCGCCATGTAGAATCATAAATGTTGCAGCAACTGTGTTCGTTAATTTCATTCGCTTAATTCCGGAATGAATATAAATGTAGAAGCTAGAATTAGATAGAACGTAATCTGATATTCGCGAATAATCATCGGAGTGTAAGGGAGCGGTTGTTAAGTTTTTGCGTATTGCTTAATATTATGTAGTAAAATAATGCCAGACAAATACGAAATAACAATGGGTGTTTTGTGAAAATTATACTGTGTTTATTAGTTCCCGGTGTCGATGAGTGTTGTCACAGTACAGAATTGTTAGGGAGAAAAGTTTTTACTACCACCTATATGGAGTTGGTATTGCGGAGAGTCGTGGCGGCCGGGCCGAATGTAATAGTCAGTGTTAGTTTGGAAAGAAGAATAACAGATATACTAAAACACGCTCGAGTGAATAAGTGCAAGGTAATTGTGAGTTCAGTAGCCCGTGATGCATGTGGTTATTTTCCTATTCCCCGAGAAGGTACAGGGGAAAAAACGTCTCTACTTTATATATTAGAAGATATAACACTATATTAGAATTCATTTAGTGATATCGGCGTCAGTATGATACCCACTTCACTAGCCAGTACCCACTCAATAAATGAAACTTGCGGTGACAAAAGCAGTGGCCTTTCTTACGGCACTCACACCACTTAAGGATCCGTTCTTAAATATAATTCCGAGAGAATCTGTGCCTTTATTTTTGTTCCGTTCAGCTCAAGGAAGTCCACGTTTCCAGACCTTTCCTTCTCGCTTTGGGAAAAGGGTATACTTATGGCTAACTGCGTGAGGCGCTTTCACCGGGGAATGCGACGGGGCTGCCCAGGCAATTTTTAAGAGCTCAGAGTTAACTACCTCTTGCATGCTGACCTAGTATTTCCACTTTCCTGACTTGTGTCATATCTTTCCGCGGTGGAAATGAAGCAAATACAATCAGCAAACGTATACAATATGTTAGCATTACCGAGAAATATTACAATATGTATTCATGTATCCTTAAACTAGTTATTTACACATATATTCTATATTTTCCACATCAACAGCATTGTAATAATAATGATAATGAGAAAGATGTGGTACATAATTTTGTTTTTGTGCAAATGCCCCTTAAAACATGTACTTTATTTCTATTGTTACGTAAATATTCAACGGTTGAGAAACACGGCACAATCTACAGGACACCATTATACTCAAATAGGAACATACTGGAACAGCTACGTAAGCATTTTCTTAAATTGCGTGTAATCTATTTGGTCAGACATTATAATTTAGACTCAAAGAGAATATGATCTAACACATCAATATTTGTTTCTACTAAACCGTGTTTGTTACCTTCCACCATGTTTTTACAATACCATCATTCAGTTTGTTTGAAAATATATTCCGGTTTGAAAGATTCTTACGATGGTGAGAATCTTAAATAATGGATCAAATAATGAAAAAACGATAACTCTTCGTATATTTGTTATCTTCTTTACATTATTCGATTAATTATTTAGCATTTTACCACTTCTTATTATTCCTTGTGTAGTATTTTGCAATGATAAAACTATTTTCAACCTTAACTGTAACAGAAAAAATGAATTGACTAACTGACACACACAGACTGGTATTGAGATGCCTGTGCACGTATAAATTTCAACACTAAATTTATTCTATCAATGTGTTTATCAATTTTTATTATTAATAAGTTGTGAGAAAGTGTAAGAAATGGATGAGCAAATTATGTGCTACAAACGTCGCTATACGATGAAACCTCTTATTTTTAGGAGTAGACTTTTTTGTCAGCCAAACTTGTAACTCCTTCTTTTTCTATTAAGTTGTTGAATGGGTTACCTTTAAAATAGCCTGTTTCGAGTCCATACGGTTTAACGCTGGCGGTGGGTCTCTTTCGTGCTTAGTTTGTCTGATAATTGACATATAATAAAGGTAGCTAAGTAACCTTAGTAGAGGGAGAGGTACTAATGCTTTTCTGATCGGCATGTTTTCGGGTGAGAGTACAGGAGACCGATTCAGGGGTAGCTCATTGAGAGGATGCTCTATCAGCACTAGCTGAATGTCGGAGTATTCTCAAGTGCCATGTGGTGCATAGATATGTGTCCTTTGAGGTATTTTCCTCGTGGATTAAATAATCCCTCACTACATGCTAACATTGGTGCTTTAGATTTGATTATTTAGCATGTAAATGTATCACTATCAGTTAAGATTATATTGATATAGTGATTCTACATTCCTCTCTTATTATGTATATTTGGTTTCGTTTTAGCTCCTTACATCAAGTGACTTCATGCCTTGTCTATAGCTACTTCCATAAAATTAATATGACACAAATACTATAGTGGCTGAATGCATTCAATTATAAAAAAAGCGTCAACACTGACCGATATGCTTACATTATAAATTTCTAGAAGCGTTTCTGTTTTTGTTATTAGCAACGTAATCACCTTTCGTTCTTTTTAACTGCTTACATTATAAAGCTGTATGTTTTGTCTTCATTAAAAATTATTATCTCCGAAGTAGCGTAAAATTATTTTGTAGCGAATTTGCCGTGCATACTTTTTTAGTGAATAAAAAGAAAACTGTCTTTTATAAAAGAAAAAATATATAATCACCATAAAAAACAATGCAAGACATAATCATTGTATTAGGTGCATTTTTAACAAGTTCCTGAATTCCTAGTTTCTATTGCACAAATCTATTAGCCACTCAGCTTAAAATAATACAACTATTTAAACATTCTATTATTTGTAGTATTGAAACAACTGTTCCTCTCGTGGATGTTATTCTCACAATGTTTCTCCCGCTGTAACCGAATAATCCCAACTAACGTGCCCCATGGAAATTTCACAGTGGTGTCCTTTAATTGTTGTATATTACTTGAATGCATGGCGACTAACAATTATGTTTAAATATATGTAGTTTTATAATATATAAGGTTATAGGGGTGTATCTTCAAACAACTGTGTAAGAGTTTGTGACATAATTTTATTCTATTTCCATCTGGCGCGAACCACGATTCTATTGTACTATTTTCAAAGAACAGATACTACACTTTTATCTTAGCTTGGAGGTTTGATAAAAAAGCGCCATCAAATGAAAGTTAAAAAAATATACTTTTGCATAGCATCTTCAGCGATCTGGCATCCCGTCTTTTACAAAATGGTGGAGGGTGATAACGTACGTACGAACATTAAATTGCCTTAACGTGTTGTCATATAAGTAATAGCAATTATTAATCTTAGTCTAAAAACATCCGAAAGAATTATTTTTTTTTTTTATCTTACAATTTAACGTCATCTAAGCTTAGTCTTAGGCTTCAACTAATTTTCAGCGAGATCAAATTTTGTTAGATTAATTAGATCGATGTATTTATAGCGTTCAGAAACACAACTATCTACTTAACTATTGATAAACAATCAGTTACTTTCAGTTAATTATTTGCATTAAATATTTCGTTCAATTGTTCAAGAAAATGGTTGGTACTTCTTTGCATAACATTACCTTCGAAATCAAATGTCTAGAAAAACAATCGAAAAATGTACGTGTGATGGTAAAAACATAGCGGTAAGCTAAATTTATGGAAAACAATCCAGTACTTTGTTTTATTATTTAAGAAATTCAATTAATTAATTCGCCTGAGTTCGTAAATTGAGAGACGTCATTTTGTTAAATATTAATACTCATTTATCTCTGGAGGTGTCGCTAGGTTTCGTGCTTCTTGATGTTTATTTATGAATTAAGAAAATAACATCCTTTAACTAAAAACTCATCCGAAAGAAAAATTGAAATTATAAAATAATATAAATACAACAACTGGATTGTTTCCGTAAAATTTGGTAACTACTGTTTTAACATGCGATGTAAATATTTCAGAAATGTTATTTTAAAATAGCGTATTTACCGGAGAGTTTTATGTAAAGAATCACGAACTTTTTTTTATTGCTGTATAACAGACCATAAAAAACGTTTTTTTATTGTCTGGTATGCAGCAATTAAGTATTTTACTTGGTAATCGATAGTGCGCAAACTATTACAAACAGCTGTTATGTACAGAAAAAAAATCAGCATTTGCAAAACAGCGTGAAGCCTAGATAATGAAAGTTTAGTGTACAATCTTGTTTTGCATTGAATTTTTAAGCAACTATTCACAGTGAGCAAATCAAAAATGAACTCATAAAATCCTCATAGGAAGAAATTTGAAGAAAACGATATAATTCTAATCATAAAACATTCAGTAAACAAGATGATTTGTAGGGTCACATGCACATCAGCAACAGCTGAAAGAGATTATTCTTCTCTTCAGAAACCACGATGACTATCTAAATATGAAAAGATTAGTATATCTCACCATCTAAAATGACCAAAAAATAAATTATACTAGGACAGTGTTCGCACTTGTTATTTACCTAGATATATTACTAAAAAAAATCCATACCCAATCATAAAACTGCGCTAGTAAATTTATTTTTATATATAGATTATTATTACCAGTTCTGAAAACCAAAAGAAAGCAAAACACTTTTTTATTATACAGTGGAGGATTTTTTTCTTCAGTTTAAACGGTGGAGTAAATCTGAAGAATTTGTTTGACTTGCTATTTAATATTTCGCGTCGTCTTATCACTTCAAAATTTTGTTCCCAGGCTAGAAAACACATGTTTTACTCACTTACTTTTCCGTGACGAAATAGATGGTAAACATATGAAGCATTATAAAAATATATATGAATTAATCTCACAACTCTTCAATTGGTTTAGTTCAGTAAGTTAAACGTTTCTTATATATATATATATATATATATATATATATATATCATGATAATAATCCCCTTCAAGAAATTAAAGTCGAGCAATCTCAAAGAGATTAATAATAGACTCTAAATAAGCTTAAATGCAAAGTTCCAAATACGTTCGTCGAAGCCTCTCAATTAGTCTTCT
>OY744521.1:163328360-163435860 GCA_963556195.1 Sepiola atlantica | reverse complement strand
TTATAGTATATATTTTTTGTGATCTCTTGGTCTTACCGTATTCTAGACAAGAATTAATGTAGTCTGGTGGAGTGTCCAGTGCCGATACTTGAGGTAACATTACTTGGAGAAGGTCCACTTTTCTCTTGTATAAGCCAGTGTTGGTTAGCCATACCGAAGGTATCTTATTTATGATTAGAACACTATGTTATTTGGAATATTTAGTCAAGGTTTACTTGGAAGAGAAGGTATCTTCATGTCAGGTTGTCCTGACAAACCCATGTACAGAGAGACCGAAGGCACTCGAGGAAGATATCTAGTAGATAATACAAACTCCCCACTAGGTAATTCAAACTCCTTTTAGGTAATTGAAACTCTCCTTATATATATATATATATATATATATATATATATATATATATATATATATATATATGGTAGTGTTTGTGTGAGTGTTGTGAAAAAGAGAGGGAGCGAGAATAAAAGAAAGATATTGAGATATACAAGCATACATCAAGTAATCATTGAACTTTATGAATGTATAATGAGTGAGTATTGATTTCAAAGTAGTTATTTTATAGAGTTTCCATCAAGGGCTGCTCTTTACTGTAAGAATGTATGGCGCCAAGAAGTAGCCATATATTCTCATCTTCCTTCAAACTTGATAAAGTCAAAGTTGAATGAGGTTCGCTTTCCGAACACATGAAGAGTGTTGGCGTCCTGGGTGCAATGTATCGATAAAAGTTGTGTCAAAAACACGTTCCGTCTTAAACTAAAGAGAAAGGAGGGTAAGGTAATCAATACTGAAAAGTATTACAATGTTTGTCTCTTTGACTTATTTTATTTTTCCATTTTTAGTTTTAGTTTTTAGATACTGGGTTCGAAAGAAAAAAAGTCAAATATTTTATTATAAAGGTTTTACAGGATCGAATAAAAATGCTGTTTTGAAATATTTATTCTAGATTTAAGCAGCTCCAAACAAGATAATACGGGAACAAGTTCGTTAAAGTACTTTTACTAACATGAAAAATATATACTTTCGAAAGAAAAGATTAGACACGAAAAACTTCAAAAGAAATAATTGATAAAAACTATTTATATTTTATTAGTGGCTTTCAACTGCTTATTAGCTGATATATATATATATATATATATATATATATATATATATATATATATATATATAAATTGCGGGAATTTAGCTCAACTGGTGTTACATGATCAATGATTAACTTCAATGCATATTTGATATATTTGAATATATTAAAATCGGGTGTTTCTTTGTTGTTTATTTTCAATGAATAAATATATATATATATATATATATATATATATATATATATATATATATATATATATACGTGTGTGTGTGTGTGTGTGTGTTGGTGGGCGTGTTATATATATTTATTAAAGTTACCACACATGTGTATGTTATAGCTAATGTGTGTACGACAATAGCTCTTAATTTAATATCATGTAAACCTAAGTGTTTTCTTCTTAAAATCACTTTATTTACAAGCAATTGTGTATGCACCCGGTAAAACAAATTTCATCTATTTTAGCCGATGGATTCCCTTGAGTGGAGGAAACGCAGAAACCTTTGTATAGCTTAATTGCTATGAATATATATATATATATATATATATATATATATATATATATATATATATATATATATATATATAAACAAGTAAAATATGAGAATACATGTTGTATAAATACAATATATATTAAGTTATTAGTTATCAGACAATATATTATTATACATCCATTAAGCCATGGCTTTAAAAAATCTCATCATCAGATAAGTTGGTAAAGAAAAATGATCAAAACTTATAATTTGAAATGATATAAAAACAAAATAAAATTAAAATAAAAAATGTTCAATGCAAAAAAAAAAGTTGGAAAATACAGGATTAAGTTCACCATTGAAGCGTCATGAAAATTCGTAGCAACAGGTTTTTGTATTTGATTTTTATCTCAACGCTAGCTTTTCCTGGCTTGATCTTTAGATTAAAACTACCTTTTATTATTTCACTCTGAATTTAACTTCATAAACACTCTCTCTCAAACGTCCGTGGAAGTTTCTCTTTTAATAAACAAGTAACGTCATGAACTTTTACATTATAATTTTTCCAACTGGATCATTTTGACCATTTAATGGTTTGGCCTTTCCAAAAATTCAATTTGTGATACAAATATTTCCTGGAGTTTACCGTTCTTCGAACCTGCTGATACGAATTTCTATAACGCCTTCAACGGCGAACTTTTCCTATATTTTCAACATATTCTTTTCCATTGTTATTTCATATTATCCTTATATTTTTCCAAATCATGACTTTGATAATTTCCGTTTACCAACTTATCTGTCTGTACTCCTCTGACGATGATATTTCATTCTTTTGCAAAGCCATTGTAAAAGAAGGAATAGTCAAATTTATTTTATTTGAAACCCTTTGTTTTGAAAAACTGATTACTTAATAGAAATTATATTTTATACAATCTTTATTTTCATATATTACTTATATATAATAGCTCTATCTCGTATATCGAACATTAATCTTCGATGACAGGTTCTACTCTAAAAGAATACATTATACGAGGAGGGTTTCATAAGTAATGCCCCTGACCCACTTCTCGTTGTCTGATCTAGATTAAATTTAGCATGTGTAATGATTTATGTGCGTATGGATTATGTTGTAAAATACAGCTCTGGACTAATTGTGGTTTTTGATTTAAAGGTGTTTGAACTGAGTCAGGTGTGAAATGGAGCCAGTTGAGTGTCGCGCAGTGATTCGTTTTTTATATGTGAAAAGACGCACAGAAAATATGACTTTTGATGTAATGAAAGAAACTGATGTTGATAATAGCCCATCATATGACCTTGTAAAACGCTGGCATCGTGAAGTCAAACATGGCTGAGAGTCTGTGGAAACAGCTCCCAGACTTGGTCGTCGCTCTTCCTCTATTGATGAGGCATCTGTCCGTCAAGTTGATGCTGCCATTTTGGAAGATCGACCCATTACTATTCACCAAATAGCCCAATAGGTCATAATTACTACAGGGTGTACGGAAACTATCAGTCATGACTATTTACATATGCATAAGGTGTCTGCCATTTGCATAAGGTGTCTGCCAGATCGATTCTAACGTTGCTCACACCTTTCCAGAAGCAAGTACGTGTCGAGTGCTCGAGGATGAATTTGGAGATGTGCCAAGAAGATGAGTGAAAGCTTTTCAAAAGACTGATTACACAGGATTAACCTTGGGTCCATCACTATAGTCCAGAGACCAAAGCTCAATGCAGTGGGAGAACTCACAACCTCCAAAGAATGCAAGGGTGCAGCCCACCGCTGGCAAGGTCATGCTCACAGTCTTCTCGAACCAGAAGGAATAATGATGACAGATTTCCTGTCAAAGGGTACCACAATTACAGAGCCTATTACGCTTCACTTTTGATGAAATTAAGAGAAACTATCAAGATCAAAAGGCGGGGCAAGATCAGCAAAGGTATCCTCCTCCTGCAAGACAACGATCCGGTCCAAAACTCGCATGTCGCCAGATCAGAAGCACTAGCGTGTGGCTATTAAATTCACCCTTACCCTTACTCTCCTGACCTTGCACTCTCTGACTTCTATCTCTTCCCAGCTATGAAGTTTTTTTAAGGAAAGCGTTTCCCATATGATACAGCCTTGATTTATGAAGTTCGCGGTTGGAGGACCAACCTGGAGTGTTCTTCAAAAACGGTGTCCAGAGCTGCATGAAAAGATGGGAGAAATGCATAACTCTGGGTGGTGCCTATGTAGAGAAAGACTAATAACTTTGTCAAGTTTCATTAATCTACTGCTATGAAAATGGGTCAGGGGCATTACTTTTTGAACGCCCCTCGTACCTTTATTTTCTTGTTCTCTCTCTCTCTCCCTCTCTCTCTCTCTCTCTCTCTCTCTCTCTCTCTCTCTATATATATATATATATATATATATACGTGACGGGCGCTTTAATTGAATTATGATTTGGCTGTCAAATTGAAATGCTGAATGCTATGTTTTGCCCAACGTGTCGTACAGCACTGTTGTTCACACCCTTTTATATGTGTCCCATTGCTTAGACATGAAAATATCTTAATTCTCTTTCTTCAATGTAGTATTTTATTGGCCGCATCAGCGTTCACACAAAAGTTAAAATGTTGACATTGGTCTGAGGGTTTCGAATGGTTTGACCGGCCGATAAATCATCCTCCACACTGATAGTTCACGGGAAAGGATTAAACCCACGTTATGTGGATAATAATTAAATAATATGTATCGTAATATCGTTTATGTTCTTAAATACTGAGACGGGCACTTTAAGAGAATTATAATGAAGCTGTCAAATTTAAATGCGTTATGCTAAGTTCCGACCAATTTGTTATTGAACACTATTGCTAACAGCCTAATATATGTGATGACTTGCTTAGGCATAAAGAAATCAGAATTATCTTACTCCAATGTAGTATGTTTATTGGCCGACTTGGTCTAAGCGTTCAGACAAAAGTTAAATTGTTTACTTCGGTTTCAGGGTTTCGAATTGTGTGATCGACAGATCAATCATCCTCTACACTGATGATTCTCGGAAAAGGATGAAAAACGTGTGTATGTTGACAATAATTTAATAATATTTATCGTTATATATATATATATATATATATATATATATATATATATATATATATCAGGACCGGCGACACAGTTATAAAAGTGGGGGGGCTCTCCTAAAAATTGGGGGGGGGGGCGGTTAAACACATGCATATATAACTTCATTATTGATGACCGTAAAGTGGGGGGGGGGCAAGTCAAAAAGTGGAAGGGGGCTGTAGACCCCCTGCCCCCCGGTGCCGCCTTCCATGAATATATATATATATATATATATATATATATCAGACGTATGTACCGTACATTCATTAGGCTATGCCCCCCCCCCAAAAAAAAAAATAGAGAACGCCGATCTTCACGTTTTCTCTGCTTGAAGAGTCGCCAGGAAGAAACATGATTATCTGTCCCACGGTGTCACGTGATTTAGCGTACTTCCGTTGCTACGATCACTCGAACACCTACCATCAAAATGGTGATAGGAAGATAGATCTTGGACTATCAAAGACCTTTGATAGTTTGAGACAAAAGTTTGCTTCACAAGCTTGATAGATACGTTATATATAAAAATGTCTTCTCAACCATCAAACGTGTATGGAAGAACTTCGAACAGTATTGGTTATTAACATCTTTATGATTCTCATATGACGTGAAATCGGTCGTGTAATGTGGAAAACAGTGGTTGGATACTTCAAACACCTCTAAAATAAGCGTTTCTACCTTGATCAACAAATGTTAAATCCTTGTATCGACTTAGTTCACATGAATCATTGAGGAAACCATGTGCTTTGATAAGCTACTAAAACTGACTTTTATTCAAGATCTGTAATGAAAAACTTACATCAAATCTGTGCCACTAATTGCTGAGTAATTAGTTGGATAATTATACCGTTCTATGAAAGTACCAACACTTGATACAATCACCTATAAGAGCCAGATACGTCATAAGATGGGACACTGATGTAATATCTGGTAACGTGCCCATTCAGAGCACTCTTTCGTACCTTGCCAGAATAGAAAATCGACTTCAGAATCTTGTAAGGGATTACATATTCTGTTTTTTACGTTAATAGTCTTTCTATACGCTACCGTTTTTTTCCATAAAAGGTGTTCAGCTCGCTCAAATCTCTAGTTCTTTTCTGTAAGACTCACAGAGTTAGAATTCACTATGAGTTTTAACACAGTCATCATCTGTGATTTCTCACTGACAATAACAAGTGGTGTCTGAGTGACAACATGTATCCTCACATTTCTAGCAGTCTTCAACTATTTCTATAACAGCTGGAAATAATTATACGTTATCGCAGCAATCGTTTTCTATTGATTTATCGTTAGAAAGGACCGATAGTCTATTCTGAGAATTAAGTTGAATAAGCCTCTTTATTATTCTAGTACCCTTTATACCCTTCCAATAGAGGTCTGGTTCGTGCTCTCCCTTCTTGGTCTTAACTTGACCCTTCGCGATAATAGTGTGTGGTACCACCTGAGCGTGGTGTCATCACATGCGTACGTATGCGTTTTGTGTGTGTGGGCGAATGGCATTTTATGGGATTTCTGGAAATTTTACTTCCCTTGGGCGCGAGTGATGTTATTCACATATGTTTTCTTCTTTTTCTAATTAAAATTAGTTGCGGTCGGTTCGTGTCCATTTGTAATGTGGTTTAGCTTCCGCATTCAAGTATTTTGCTTAAGATTTTTGTTGTATTACCGTTCGTTTTATGGTGTCATTATATTTCTATTTTGCACGATTTCGATACTGTTTCTACTGCTCTTACAATTGCTGGCATCATAGAGATTTTCTTCATCTGATATATACCTTTCAGTTTTCGAACACGTTCAATTTATTTGCTTCATTTTTTCTTACTTGATCTTAACTGTACTGCAACGAAAAATATATGTTTAAGCAAGTTTATTCCTTCTTGTCGACTATTACCATATCCTGTTACCTTGCTTGTATGTGTCTCTCTGTTTTTACCTCAATGTAAAAAAGAGTGTCTGCTTTTAATTTTCCAGTACTATCCCCGGTTGTATTGGTGACATTTGTTTACATTGTTAATGTGCATACATTTGTGGACTGCTTTTCAGCATAGTCTGTTTTCGTATTCTTTTTGGTCTAGTTTGCCACATTCATTTATTTGATCTACAGTTTCGCCTCTTTGTTCACAGAAACTACGTTCACTGTTTTTCTGAGTGTTGTAAAAAAATTTTTTGTTCTGATGGTATTGTTTTGTGCGACACTCAGTAACAATATTTTTCTTTTTCAGGTGTACTTGTCGTAACCATGTGCAGTTTTTTGTACGTTTCTTCTCTAATAAGTCTTGTAAATCATACATATAGCCTTCTATTCCCAGTTTTCTTTTTTCTTCCCGACTGTTTCCAGTTTCGCTCTTTCATATATTGCACATTTTCGCAATGTCACTGGCTGCGATGATCAGACTTTCTGTGATCTGAGTTATGTAATTTGCAGGGGTGTACATTGTGTCATCCGCAGTCTTCTATACTGTAGAGTCCTCTTTCCTATTCTTTCTTTTTATGAAAACTCGACTAATGTTATACTACGTGTGTAGTACATCATGCATAGTCATGATTTTCCTAGACTTCTTGTTTAAGTGCTTGAGTTCCAGCCAGTGAAGTATCCACAATATCTTATAATGGATACTGCCCAAGTATGTATTCCTTTTATCAGGTTTCTATTATATAAGTTTGTATGTATGAGTTTTAAGCCAGTTTTACCAATATTTTTGAAGTCAGTTTTACCAAAATCTAAACAGAGTTAGAACACGCACAGAGCAACTGGACTTAACAGGAGCAAAAACTTGTGTGGCAATATATGGGAAAAGCAACATGACCACAACAGAAATGATGAATAGCTGACAAACATGACAGAAGACCTTCAAGAAATTTAAATAAGAACAGAAACTTTTACTTATAGAAGAAAACATTCTAGACGACCCCATTAAAAATGGCAAAATGAAAAGCACTAGGCTGGAATACATGCATACATGTTTAAGAATTACATGAACGGCTAACGTAAACTCTGACGAAAATGTTTGCACGAAAAAGTAATGCAAGAATGGATAAGTAAAGGAAGAACTACGTTAATACAAAAACATGCTAAAATGGGAATAATCCCAAGTAACTACAGACCAATAACCTGCCTACCAATCACGTGGAAAATCCTACGGCACAACTCGTTAAGTGGCACTAAGCCTGCTATACAAAAGATTCTGAACACGGAAAAATAGGAATAATGACATAGCCATTAAAGGGAGCGACTACAAGTGAACCTAGGATAAAATACTCAAGGCGCTGATGCCACTCAACAATATTCTCAGGAAATGTAATGCTATGTATAAATTCACAAGCACAGAAGAAAAATAAACTACCTCACGGGTATGGACAACCAGAGGCGATTTTAACACAAAAAAGAAATTTGGAATTGTAAAAAATGAAAAACAGAAACAAAATCTTCAGTCATTAAATTTGGAATGGAAAAGTGTGAAATACTGGAATAAAAAGGTAAAACTCGAGATTGTAGAAGGAACGTTTATGTGATCACTTCAGAACTTCATAAGTGTCATGTTCGTCAAGTGATCACATAAACTTTCCCTTTGCAATGTCGAGTTTTATCTATACTCTTTTGAAAATCAGCAGAAATTAAAACGAAGATTATAAAGAAGAAAATGAATCTTCTTAGTAACGAAATTATAAAGCAGAAACAGCTAAACACATGGATAGTCTCGATAATACAATGTACTAGACTTTTCAGAGACTGGAGAAGATAATGTTGATATATTTAGATCTCGTGTGCCCCCTCGCTATTTTTTATTATGGCGACCGATGTTCGAGTGTACCTAATTTATGTCGTTCCAAACTGCTTAAAAGTGGATTTGTTCTATAATCGTTATGATCGCACTAGAGTTAAAGCACATACTCACGTTGTCACAAAATTGTGTGCTGAATAATCGTAATATCAAAGAAACACTGTTTTCCGAATCCGAGGGCAACTTCTTTCTTCATCTCGATGAACCCGGATGTCTCCAACTCCATCTGTCCGCTGATTTTAAGTAGGTTGGCCCAGAATCAGCAGACGTAACACATGTCAACCGTTACTATACACAGTCGTGCTCGGAATAGCTCGCCAGAAGCCAGCCAGTGGGAGGTCACCGTGTGTCGACGAGACTCGATATATTACATTAAGATGACCTATCCTTGTTACTCTGATAACCAACCTTTTAAAAAATCAACCTGCCATTTCAAGAAAAAGATATAAAATACTGCTTTAAATTCCAACCGGTATTTTTGCCTCCCCCAATCTGTCTTTTAAGGGCCGCATATCAACTACGACTGTAACCCGCGCCTATCTGTCGAAGTTTGTTCACCATTAATCCCGTTGGTCACATTCCAGTCACACTTGAGACCGCATCGACCGACAGTCACTCCGACGCTGAGAGACCATATATCCTGACGAAACCCAATCACAGATCAAGACCCACACATTCATAAACATTGTATTCGATTATAATTAATACACCTTGTTAAAATAAACATTCCTGTGCCTGTTTTCCTCGCAACCATACGCTTTATATCATAATACGAACTCAAACACCTAGACAAGAGGACTAGGAAATTAATTAACATTCATAATATATTACACCAAAGTGATGATCGTTACCGACTCTTTGTAAAAAGTAGAAAATAGGGAAGAGAACTGGTCCACATAGAAGAATATGTGAATGAAACAAAAACAACTGCATAACTCAGAACATAGAGAGTTTTATCATTGCAGCAAGCGACACCAACAAAATATATACAATACTGACAGTAGCGAAACTGAAAACAAAAAGACAAGAAAACAAAAATAGGAAAAGAAGCAAGCACACGAAGGATCCATGAGACTGAGCACAGAATACATACACAGAAATATATGAACATGGCTACGAAAACGACACTTGAACTGAGAAATAGATCGCTACTTATAGCCGCACAGAACAACTCGATCAAACGAATAATATCAAAGCTATGATAGACAACACCCAGGAAAACCGTAAATGTAGACTCTGTTGACAAAGAGACAAAACGGTTAATTGTATCAGTGAATTCAACAAATTAACCCAAAACACGGATGCGTAAGAAATGCCATCCATTGTTAACTAGGCAATCATCTAGATTTGAATATGCAACCAAATGATACTGATACAAACCGGAGAGAAAATGAAAACACTAAATTATCTGGATAGTGCTTGTATCTTGAGAAGGCGTACTTCTACTTACATTGCAGAGATGACCAACGCTCACTGCAAGCAAAAAGATTAATGTAACACAGTTGTTGAAATAACGAAAAATGATTTGCAATACTTATGGAAAATCTTTTTTTATTCAACTTACAGGGACCACCACTGATTATTGTCAATAAACAATTACTTATAATGACTTGTATTAACACCCCAAATGAGTAAATAATAATAAGAAGAAGAAGAAGAAGAAAAAGAAAAAGAAGAAAAAGAAACAGAAGACATTAGGGCAATAACTTCATGGTCGTAAGTATTTTATCACCCTACACAACTTTTTAAAAAGATGATGCCACCAAATCGCTGGTAATGCAATGAAAAAAAAGTAATTCAAAACATTTATTTGATATCGCTGTCGAACGCGAAATTAGAATAAAAATTCACTTTCTTGGCCTTTGGAATAAGATGATAAGGTAGTATTAGTTATGTTTGGGGTTTGTATTCGCGCCGTATATCCATGAAATGGAAATATGTCAGAAACTGCTAAAAAGGTTTTAGAGATAGATCTCCATAAGCAGATATATTCAGAAACTACATTAACATTGTACATAGATAAGTACGTTTCAGTTTGAAAAAGGTTGTACAAAAATATATGTTGGCGTCTGTATTCGCACCGGACGTCTATAGGATGGAATATTTTAATCACGGCAGCTATATACAACATATGAAGTATGTAACTGGAATTTTCAGGGTTCCTAATAATAATAATAAAAATAATCATAATAATAAACCCAACGGAAGTTAAAACTGTCATATTCAAAGGGATGTTAAAACTATCAGAAAATCAATAAACTGCCTCCCCTTAAAAGAGTCATGCCACACATGCATGCGGTAATACTAGCTTTGTTTTGCACAACCAAAAACTGTCGTGAAAATCAAGCAGCATAAAAAAGACCGAGGAAGAACACCGACCAGATCTCTACTAAAAGGGTTCGGATAAATCAATGGTAAACGACCATTGCGATAACGCAAAATGATATGCATCAGTTATAGGAAGTTGACACTTGTACAAAACAATGCCATTAGAACAAACTACATTAAAGCTAGAATCGATTAAAACAAAACAAAAAACAGTAAATTAAGACTCAGTGGCAAAGTGGCGAAACGGTAAACCGCATAATAAGTGAAAGCAGCAAATAAGCTCGAAAATAATACAAGAGCAGGCACGACTGCATGAGGAAAGCAATACACTTAGAACTATGCAAATGACTGCATTTTGACTATGTAGAAAAATGGTACACACACACACACCAGATACTGTACTACGAAACGAAAACCGCAAACTCCTTTGGGGCATGGAGGTACAAACAGATAAATATGTAAAGCGAGGAGACCTAACATCATAACAATTTTCAAGAATGAGAGAAACTGCCAAATGGCAGATTTTGCCGTCTAAACAGATGACAGGGTAAGGATCAATGAGACAGAAAACTGATGCAAATACACGGAGCTTGCCAGAGAACTAATAGGAATACGGAACATGATGAAAATTAATATAATGCAAATAATTGCAGGAGCACTAGGAACAGTCCCGAAAATCCTGGGAAAGAACTAGAAGAAATTGGAATCAAGGGGAAAACCTAGATAATACAACGGACGGCAATGATGAAAACAGCTGAAATCTTAATGAAAATTTTCGAATGCCGAAACCCAACAAAACAAACTACAAATACTAACCAGCTAGATGGAAACTGCAACAGAAGTTAAAAACAAAAAGATGGAAGGAACACCGCATGAACCCAAGGAAACTGAAACTGCAAGAAATCTTGTAAATTGTTCGTCCATAAAAGGCATTAGCCTCGGCTGGTACTACACAGAATAGTCGTAAAGGGTCAAGGAGGATAGAATGACCGAATAGAGAGAGCACTAACCAGACCTCTACCAGACCTCCACCCTGCTATCAAAATCCCATCGATTTAAATTACCTGATGAATATAATGCTTATTATCACCTCCACTCTCATGTGAAATGATGTTTATTTTCGAAAGTAGCTCTTAAAAAGGATAATTACTTGTAACTGTGCGCTAGAAGAGATCACTCCGAGTGTCTCGTTTATGAATTGAACTGCCAATAATTGAAAAGCTGAATTATCCCATTCGTCCATCAACCGGCATATGTTTCTGATGGGCGCTCTACTGTAAGATCAGTTTCTAAGACAATTTCAGTGCCATTAGTTGGACACGCATATAAGGTAACTTCGAACTTTGGTTGGCTTTGTACACGAACTTGGCAGCTGGGACAGTGCTTAGTTTCAACCCTTTGCGCTAAGAAAGAGACACTACTGCAAAGCAGCGCTCATTATTATCAGAGATGGTTGACCTAACACTGTGACCTCTATTAAGAATCTAATAATGTAGAATTTCGTAAAAGGAGAACGAATCATTAAAAGCTGTAAATTGCTTCACTATGTCTTAGGTGGTCGCCCGAAGAAAATTATACCACAAATCAAGGAGAAAAATAAATTTGGAAAGGCAGAGGATTCGATTGATACTCGGGTAGTGTTCCCAACATTTGCTGTATCACAACTCCGTCATAATTACTTGAATAAAATTTAAATATCATCCTAAAACAATGCATTCTATAAAATATGCCTTTTAGATGTAAAATTATTTATTTAGTTCAACTAATCCATTTCTCTTTTATATTGTCTTTATCTTCCGCCTCTTTTATTCTCCCTCCCTCTCTCCTTATCTCTCACTATATATATATATATATATATATATATATATATATATATATATATATATATACATATATATATATATATATATATAGAGAGAGAGAGAGAGATAGAAGAAAAAAGAGTGATAAAAATGCGACGATTGTCCAAATTTATTTCAAATTTCAATTGTTCAATGCAAGGTGTATTCAGTAATAAAGTAGTGTTTATTATCCTTTCCTTAAGCCAAGGCTTTTCAAAGATCGAAATCTTATCATCAGAGGAGAAATACAGATGGATAAGTTGGCTTTCGAAAAAAACAAAAGTTCAAATATTTGAAAAATATGAAAATTATTATTAAAGGAATTTTTGTTAAAAAAACGCAGTGAATGGAAAGAAAAATTCCGTGAAAAATATATGCAGAGATTGTCCGGGTGGTAAATTTCCGTTGAAAAGAAGTCAAATGAATTGTAGAATGTGAAGAAAAACTCTTTGCGTGGGAGCAGTGTGGAGAAAGTGCTCAAAATATAGGTGAGTCCAGACGCACTTAAAGGGGATTGAAAAGGGAGAAATAGGCCATTTTTAAATACTTCCAGGACCAAATAAGGCAGATGATATCTCGTTCCAAGTTTACATCCATTGCTCTATCTCGTATATTGAGCTAATCCTCTTCACAATAGGTTCCATCTACTAAAAGTTTTTACTTTGGTTTATATTTGATCCTATATATATATATATATATATATATATATATATATATATATATATATATATATATATATATATATGTGTGTGTGAGAGAGAGAAAGAGAGAAAAGAGAATGTATTACCAGTTAGTTCAAAGTGCATGAGCGTAGCTTCTGCAAAAGCTAATAGACATAATTTTATTGAAAAACTATACATTACAGTGTCTGTTGAATATATATATATATATATATATATATATATATATATATATATATATATATATATATATATACATTTAGATTTTTCACTTATAAGATATTTTATTCAGTGAAGACCGGGATTAGGCCAATAAAAATAAGCTCGATGATACTCGATTACAGGGTACAGAGCATTTATATTTGTTTTTTTTTAATTTACCAAAACATTTCGTTCACGAAATCATTCATTACTCCAAAATACATTTTTCCTTTCAAAGTTTATTTATTTATTAATCGGATTCACTAAAATTAAAGAGTTTTTTTCCCTACACGTGTTTCTCTACGAAGCAGGTCCTTGCTTGGCAGATCATCAGGGAAATTATGTTCCTGGAACAAGAATTTTCACAACTGACAATACCCAATGTGGTGTTGCCAGCCACTGGTAGTGTGGTCATTCCGCATCTATTCCGTCAGAAAAAAACACAGCATAAGCGTCCGTTAGGAATGTATGTTGTTGTGCGAACCTTTTTTGTAGGGCTAAACACACAACGAAGCAAATGATCAATAATCTCGCATAAACCCCATTTAAGAAAATTCCATAAATCCTAGATATAAAATATTTATCCAAAAAGTTAGATTCTATTTTAAAATTATTCTTCATAAAATTAATTTTTTAACGTCTGGGAAGTTTTTTTTACATTCCAGGACAATATTTGCTTACTTTATTTAATGTCTAGAGCTACCTTGTTGTTATTTATTAACCCTAACCCTAACCCTAAGTGAATAATCCTAATTCCGCAGAAATCATTTTGAGAAAATCATTTATATACTAAAAATAAAGTATTGCTACCAAATATTGTTTACACAAATCTAGTTTCTATTTTAAACACTTTTTAAAATATTTCTCTAACGGCTGGTTCTTTCTATAGCCCTCTGGGAAGAATATCATTTTATTCTTTTTAAAGATGGGAATCCCCGATGTCATTCTCATGGTTGAGCCAATCCCCCTTCTGAGTGTACGCTCAACGGGGCAGATAACCCGAATTCAACGGAAAACCGACTCAAACAAATACATATACTAAAAAACAAGAAACTATTACACAACACTGTTTTCAAGAACTGATTTCTATCTTAAAATATTTCTTAATGTCTGGGCTCGATTTTTCCTTCCGGGAAACCATCATTTTGTCCTTATTTAAAGGCGATAGCCTTGTTGTTTCTATTTTTAGAGGTGATTCATACGCTCTCGAATTATACTTATGTCGGTGCAAATAATCCTAGTTGCGGATAAAACATCCTGAAGAAATCGTATATATACCATAAATAAAATATTACTACAGAATAGCGCTTTCAAAAATCTAGTTTCCATTTAAAAAAAATAGTTTTCATTGGTCGAGGCTGTTTTTAACACTTTTATGGAAATATTGTTCTAACCTGTTTAATGACGGGATACTTTGTTATTATACATACATCGATACCAAAAGATCGTAGCTCTGCCGAAGACATTTTGAGAAATCAAATATATACTAAATAAATAAACAGTCAATACAAAATACTGTTTTCAAAAAACATGTTTCTATTTTTTAAATTGAATCTATGACGGCATGGATGGCTTTTTAAAATTATTTTTTTCATTCCAGGCAAACATTATTTTATTTAATTTGATCTAATTTAATTTAATTTAACTTAATTTAATTTAATAATGATAGCACCCATGTTGCTATTTCTTATTTTTTAAATTTATTTTTTTAGAGTTGATTTATTCGTATACACCTCTTGAGAGATCGTATATATACCATGAATAAAACATATTAATACAGACTATTGTTTTCAAAAATCCAGTTTCCACATTAAAAATAATTTCCAATGTCTGGGACCGATATTAATAATTCTGGGGAAACACTATTTTATTTTCTTCCCTTTAATGACGAGAAGATCATGCTATTGTTTTTATGTTGATACAGTTACATCCGGAATAGGCATATGACTGTTTAAAAGTTCCTAATTATACTGAAATAAATTTCGAAATTTCTATATATAAAAAACAGAAATATTAATACAAATATTGTTTTCATCAGTCTAGTTTCCACTTTAAAGATGTTGTCGTTAGTTGCTAGGACGGCTTTTAACATACTTGGGAAATATTATTTCATTAAATTACGAATGATTCCATTAAAATGCAGATCAATGATGATAAAGACAATACCATCACACCCACAACCAGGGAAGGGGAGGATTAGTAAATCTTTGCCATACCCCATGCCCTCACATAACTAGATCTCCCCCAGTGTCATGGTAGGAAGCTATGCCATGCGGGGACAGGAAAACAATCCAAACAATATGCAATCCTACACCCTACTTAGGACGCCCCGATAATTAAACGATATATATATATATATATATATATATATATATATATATATATATATATATATAATTTTTATTATTTAATTATTAATACTAATTCAATCCCCCCTAGTGCAATCTATGTTGGTTAATTATCTCCAGTATCGTTATTTCAGAAGTTTTTAGCTACATTTACTGGAATTTCATCTGTCCTCCTTCCTCTACCCTATTTCTCCCCCCCCCCCACCTGTAGAACTGTACATGGCCATTTTTTCTATTGAGGAATTATCGGAATGGGTGAAAGATCATGTATAAGGGATTCCTGGAAATAGGTATATGAGTCTTCCATCAATCCCCCTGTTCTTAAGAGTGGCAAGCTTCATTTTAATGCCATACATACATTACCAGAGATTCCCATTGCTTTTCGTATAATATACCCATTGCCATGAATAATTGTGATTTATTATTTACTATTCATTTATCTTGTTTATTGTTTATTGTTTCTAAATCCCCCACCCTACTCTGTTGAAGAAGTATTAACTATTGTTAACTTCCAATGGGACAACTTCCGATAGAATATTCCCACCTTATCCCCCACCCTATGTCCCGAGCCTCTGCTGACAAATATATATATATATATATATATATATATATATATATATATATATATATATATATATATATATATATATATATATATATATATATATATATATATATATATATATATATATACATTTAATTTCTTGTTTACGTACATAACAGGGTTAGGGTCAAAGTTAGCTCGGGCTATAATCTTGAGAAGCACTACGTCCTATTAGGAGAAAGCAACTAAAAATGCATAATTCTACATTACTCTTTGTCGCTTAGGAAGTGGGGAAATACAAACGCTGTTATTATCGCCAGTAAAATCTAGAAAGAAACACGTAAGTTACACACACACACACAATATATATATATATATATATATATATATATATATATATATATATATATATATATATATATTGGAATTGGTGATTGTTCTTTACACTTGGTGATAGATGGAAATGTATTTTTTTCAAAATCTATATAATGGTAGTTTGAAAGTATATCTATGGCAAGTAAGCTACACAGAAGCGTCCAAATGTTTTTGCTTGAGGATTTCCTGACGGACTGACACATTGACACCTAAGTGTAGCTTACTCGCCATAGATATATTTACTAGTACTAACTACTTAGCTCTACTCACTGATTGAGCACTGTTGAAGTAAATACTCTGAATATATAACACAATATATAACATTTAAGACATTTTAAAGAATTAAAATCTTGGAATGTATTTCGTTCAAAGTTTTAAAAAGAACTGTAAACGTAAGTTGTATTGTAATTGTATTTATATTTTAATATTTGTAAGAGGACATAAAAGTTGGGTAAAACTGTTCTGTATGAATAATTCATTTAACGAGTCCTGGGACGGGTATTATTGTAGTATTCATATAACGTGTATATATTAATATACTTATATGTATAGGATGCAGGCCTAAACTAATTAACCGATCATTATGAATTCGGAATTGAGCTGCTGGGAGTAAGGTGTAGTCACGTTTGTTATATAAAGTTTAATTTAGTTTTGTGCAAAGTAGGAACATGGGGGATGAACCCTTCCGTGAAAATTCAGATATCTCCGATCTTTGTGAATTTTTTACAAAATTGAAATTATGTTTAGCAATCATATAAAAGAAATATAGCTATGATCACAGATTGCCAAAGAGATAAATGTTAAAAAAAAATTTATGATTAATTATCCGAAGAGAAGGCACAAAAACGAAATGCACCCGTTTAATATTCCACGCCGGTCATATGTTTTATTTATAATCTTTTTGCTCTCTTCAGATTACTAAACATTAGTTTTTGGGACCTTTAACTCTTTGAACATTTTACACGATCGTAACTATATTTCGTGGATATGTTTATTAAACTAATTCTATTTTTAATGTTTAAACTTTGTTTTCATATGATGAGTGCTACCATATTTTTCGGAGTTGTTAATTCTTTCTTAATTAAAGAATTCCGAAAAAAGGAGTCTTCATGATATAATAAAAATCGTGAAATGTATGGCTGTGATGAGGTCTGTGGGTGCATTCGCGTCTGGTGGTGTTTGTCTTTCGTGTGTTCTCATTTCAGAACTCGCTTGATAAATGGGATTAAGAAGTCTGACGAACTTCCCTCAGACGCTGAAAATAAATAAATAAAATCAATGAAACAAATATGAAATATAAATCGCTGGAAATAAAAAACAGAAACTGAAATATATTATTCCAAAGCGCAGTGGTTGTTTTCGAGAATGAAAAGTAAAGTTGCAACTGAATGGAAAATTCCTAGCCTTTTAGACAAAATTGAAGTGCGTTAGATGAACAGTAGATGAAGTTGGATTTGAAATGGTATTGCTCAAGTCGATGAATTATTCAGGTACATACAATAGACAAAAATATCTGTGCGGTATTTTATCAAATATGGCGGCTGACACATGGGAAACAGAGGACGTTTACTCTTTCATGAACACTTAGTCTTACAATGTTGGTTGTAGAAGAAGTTGAGGTTTACGGGCAGTTAAATAACACACCATATTTTATATATATATCAAGTTGCAACATTCATATGCCTATAGCTAGAATTGCAATTTTAATTGGTGCACTTTTGTGAAGCTTTATTGTAAAAAAATGTGTGTAGCTTAGTATAATTGACTTCATTATATATATATATATATATATATATATATATATATATATATGTATATGTACGTATATATATACATATATGTATATGTACGTATATATATATATATATATATATATATATATATATGTATGTGTGTGTATATATGTGATAATCATAAAAATAATAATTCAGCGTAATAGAAAATGACAAAATGAAAAACCGAAATTCTTCTATATATTCATCAAGGTCTCGTCTTTATTTTAAGACTGACTCAAGATGACTGATCTGAAGAAAAACATAGAAGTGAATATTTGAAATAACGTGGTACCCCTATGACATGTAAATAATGTCTGTTTTCTTCTCAAACTTAAGATAGACGCATTAATTAAAAAATGTGGTTGGGAAGCTGCGCTTTTTTCTGTTAAGGCCGCGAGGTCTTCACCAGAATAATACATATTTTGTATAGCTTTAAATGCGTATAGATTAATGCGTAGTCTTTGGTATTGATTTTTTTATAAGGGAGGTAATTTAAAACTTCAATAACATTCAAGGTGAATGACTACCTTAAAATAAATTAAAACGTTATCGCAAAAAGAACACAATAACAACGGTTAATAATTAATGTAAATATATATATATATATATATATATATATATATATATATATATATATATATATATATATATATCTCACCGAAAGAATCAGCATTTCTCGTGGCGGAGACTTGACAATAACAATACGTCATATTTCTATTTCGAGGATTTTCAAATGCATATCTTTATATATAATGAGAACTAAATGTTATTCTAATAAATATATATATGAACACATAACCATCGGTTTAAATAGGTTTGAAAAAATCAATCATTTATTCCGTCTCCAATACAATCCGAAGATGTTGGTGGTTTTCATCTGTCTTGTTAGTCCTGCTCATTGAATGAGAAATGCTACAAAACAAAGTCCTCCATTTTGAAAGTAGAGTTACTTATCCTTTCGTCTATCTTTTTCATAAGGAAATACGATTAATTTGTATTTTCACTTCTGATTTAGATTCTTTAATGATTTCACGAATCTCCCTAGAATCTTAATTGAGATTATAATGGATACATTTTAATAGCGTGATGCATAAAGTCATACACATTTTGAAACTTGATGTAAATGTCATTTTTCTAATAAAAGTGGTTATCAGAAACGTGCGAACATATAGCTGGGCATTGTTGAATGTTTACTGTCGGAGCTATACTAATATGTAAAATTATAATTAGTGTGCTTATTCTTTAAGATACCAAGTTGATATATGAAAGTTTTAATTGCTAAAACCAATTAATTATTGTTGACAGTGAATATGTATCTATATGTAGGTATGCTTATGCATGTTTGATTAAATAACAGTAACAATCTATGTTTTTTTTCTTTTTTGATCCATCTTTTCAAGTTTGCTGAACACCGATCTAATGTTCTGTTCAAGTGTGAAGAGAAACTCACCAAGGAGTCATGGGAATCAAACACATTTGCAGTTTTGGCAAGTTCCTGTTCACACGTGTACATAACATTATATTGCTGGTTCGCTAACTTAAAAAGATGCATAAAAAGAAGCAAACAGGAATTGTCACTGTTGTTTAACAAAACATGCATCAACGAAGAAATGCTGCCTAAGTATACAAATGTGTGTATGTATGTTTGTATGTATGGGTTTATAAGACGCATCTATTTCAACGGCTTTTATATGTGTGCATTATTTTCTGTAATTCATTGCGTTGGATTTTTCGATTCGGTGTGGAAAGATTTTTTTTAAAAAAACGTTGAAAGACCATTCCTCACATCATGTTAATCTGTAGTTTCCACTTGTTACTGACTATTTTGCTTTCGTTTGTTGCTGGTCTAAACATTTTGAACCCAGAGAAAATCTAGCTGTCGTGAAAGGTGGATCTCTTGATTTATAATCTCAGTACAAATACTTTTTCAGACAATGCCACTTCCTAAATGAAGGAGTGGCATTCGTCGTACAATACGCTGTAGTTTATATATATATATATATATATATATATATATATATATATATATATATATATATATATGGGAAAATGAAAACGGAAAACTAAAAAATGGATGTTTTTTATGTGTACATCAACGTTTCGTCTTTATTGATAAGACTTCATCAGGATGATAATATAGAGAAAAATGTCATGCAAGTACAAATACATGTAGGGTTGACATATTGGGAGGAAAAAATAAATATATATATATATATATATATATATATATATATATATATATATATAAATAGTTTAAAATATAAGCGGAATTTTGTTAATCTCAGCCAGAATTCAAATCTCCTAGAACTTTAGTCCCACCAAGATGTCCAGTTTATCTTAAACTGCCTTTGATATGTGACATTAGTCAGGAGTTAGGCAAGAAAATCACTAAAAGTGTAACTGGTTGCTTTTTTTCTGTTGATTTACGTTTGGTTTTTGGCACAAAATCTGCTTTTCGGTCTTTTTCTAAAGATAGTCTGCCTTATTTAAAAAAACTAGTAATATTATTTATAAATGTAAATGTCAGTGTGATGCTGAGTATATTGGGCGGACGAAATTGCATTTAGAGACCAGAATAAACCAGCATACCCCATCCAAAATTAGACCGGGTTGATCTGGTTTCTTGTGCCATACCTTTACCTCGGCTTTTGAATCGTCTATTGGCCAGCATTTAGCTGACAATGCATGCTGCGCCAATAAGTATAAAATAGAGTGGTTCACTATATTACATCGGGCGGATTATACTTTTCATTTGAAAATTTTAGAATCCGTCGCGATCGCTTTACGGAAGCCTTCTCTTTGCAAGCAGAAGGGTTTTGTAAAGACGTTGACATTATTTGGGGAAAGTTAGTTGGCTTTTTAAAAGTTTTTTTATGTCTCTAAATCTGCCTTTTAGTCGTTTTTATTCGTTGAATTGAATTAAATCTTTTAAACGTGTATTTTCACTGGCAGTAAATTCCCCATACCTGCTTTTTTTCGTTTTTCTCACTATTAATTTATTTAATCCTGTTTTATTCCAACGATTACTCCTGATGAGATGTTGGACGAAAGAGCTCTCGAAACCATACTTACGGAGATTAACAAAATTCCGCTTATATTTAAAACTATTTATAAATTTTGTACCTCAACAGATATTTATATATATATATATATATGCGTGTGTGTGTGTTTATATATCGTATATATAGAGAAATATATAATGCTTATACATTCCTGTATGTAAATGATTATTTACATGTAAGACACACAGACACAAACATATATATATATATATATATATATATATATATATATGTATGTAAGTGCTTAGATGTGTTTAAGAAAATATATGTAACGCATAATCATTTATTCGTGTTTTCACCTACGCATATACAATTAGGCACACTTCATATAAATATATATATACATATATATATATATTTATGTGTATATACATACATATATGTATATATGTATGTATATATATACATATATGTATATATATGTATATATATATATATATATATGTATATATATATGTATATATATATATCTGTATATATCTGTATATATATATATATATGCACATACATATATACACGCACACGTTTATGTATATATAAATATATATATTTATATATATATATATATATATATATATGTGTGTGTATTATTTTAGGTATGTAAGTATGCATAATTTCATATCTATGAATTATGTACAGATGATCAAACATAAAAATAATAGGCAATATAATAATAATGATAAAGCAAACATATTTTTGCTTTTTATTTCTCCCGCGGATTTTTCCTTTTTTCTTTACTATTCTGCTTCTTGCTCTTTTTCCCCCTGGAGTTTCGTCATCAAGTCCGCCATATTCCCACATGTTTTGTTGTTAATGGCGCACGGCACAGGGCCTATTAACGTTTTTCGCGGCACATTTCATTCCAAGGACGTGAGTCGAATTGACTTCTCAGAACAACCCGCACAATGAACGCTCCCTGAAGCCCATTTTACACGCTCTCGACAGCTGCCCGTGGCCGTTTTTCGACTCTTTCTCGTTCCCTTCTAGCCCCTATTTTTGTCTTCTTATAAGTTTGCTATGGCCATCTTTTTAGTGTTCATCGATTTTTTTTTAAAGAATTACATTTTCTTTCTTCGGGTTCGTTTTTATCGTAAGGTGTATTTTTCTTTATATTTCTTCCTTCTTAATTCCCTTTTTTCTGTAGTTACTTGAATGCCTTCATATTAGATTCTCTCTAAGTATCATACGGTATGTTTTTTAAAAACTTTATTCATTATCTGATGTTATTTATCTATTGAGCTGACCTCGTATATTTCCCAATATCTTCTTATATCGCTTTGCACATGCCAGTGTATTCTATGTTTACCGTTCTTTTTTTTACTAATCCTATTAAGGAAGTTCATGATTAATATATGGAAGCTCTGATTGATATTAATTATTGGGCTCATTTCTTACTGCAGTTTGTATGCATACCTTTTACACTGCACTTTTGAAAAATATCATTAAATAAATATATGAAAACTATGATTGATATTAATTAATTAGCTTATTTCTAACTGTAGTCTCTATGCATATTCTTTTAACCTGCACTTTTGAAGCATATCATTAAATTAATATATAAAAACCATGAATATATTCTATATATTAATACGATAGCATTTGTGTTCGTGTGTCACGCTTACGTCAACAGCTCTGCGCATGCTTGCCGCACCTATATTTGGAAAAGCATTCACGTTACCTTATTTTCGTAATATTGTCAAGTAACCTCCTTTTGAGCAATAGGTAGCGTCGTAAAATTCAAACATTTTGACGCCGCCCGACTGGTTAATAGTTCGATCCCAACAAACATCTAAGATTGTTTTCTACATCAAAAGAGGAGTAAAGAATGGATGACCTAAAATACACATAGCGTTTGTGTTATTTTGTGTGTCACGCTTACATAAATTTATTTAATATTTATATTTAATTTAATATAAAGCATCAGAAAAGTAATGTATAGGTTAAGAACAAGATAATTAGTATTGAAAACATAATTTTGTGTAATTTTCGCGGGTCCCGCCAGTATTAATTATTGAGCTTATTTCTAACTGCAGTTTTGATACAGTTTCTTTTAAACTGAACTTTTGTAGCAGACACATTAAATTAATATATGTAAACTATAATTTACATTAATTATTGAGCTTATTTTAACTGCAGTTTTTATACAGTTTCTTTGAAACGGAACTTTAAAAGCAAATCATTAAATTAATATATGAAAACTATGATTGATATTAATTATTGAGCTTATTCTAAACTTTAGTTTAGATCCAGTCTCTTTTAAACTGAACTTTTGAAGCAGATCATTAAATTAAAATATCAAAACTATGATTAATATAGATTATTGAGTTCATGTCTAACTGTAGTTTTGAGGCAGTGTCTTTTAAAATGGACTTTTGAAGCATATCAGTAAATTAATATATGAAAATTATGATGGATATTGATTATTGAGCTTATTTCGAACTGAAGTTTAAATGCAGTTTCTTTTAAACAGTACTTTTGAAGCATATCATTAAATTAATATATGAAAACTATGATTGATATTAATTATTTATCTTAATTTAAACTGAAGTTTTGATGCAGTTACTTTTCGACAAAACTTTTGAAGCAGATCATTAAATTAATATGTGAAAACTATGATTGATATGTATTATTACGCATATTTCTAACTGTAGCCTTGATGCAGTTCTTTTTTAAACTGAACTTTTAAAGCTTATTATTAAATAAATCTACAAAAACTATAATTGATATTAATTATTGAACTGATTTCTTACTGTAGTTTTGATGCAGTTAATTTTAAACTTCACTTTTGAAGCGTGTAATTAAATTAATATATAAAAACTATGATTTATATTAAGTATTGAGCTTATTTATAACTGTAGTTTCTATGCAGTTTCTTTTAAACTGCACTTTTACAGCGTATCATAAAATTAATATATGAAAACTATGATTGATATTAATTATTGAGCTTTTTTCTTACTGAAGTTACTTTTAAACTGCACTTTTAAGGCACACAATTAAAAATATATATGAATGCCATGATTTATATTCAATATTGATCTTATGTTTTACTGTAGCTCTAATGCAGTCTATTGTAAACTGAACTTTTGAAGCCTATCATTAAATTAATATATGAAAACAATAATTGATATTGCAGTTTTTTCAATTGCCCTTTTGAAGCGTATCATAAATTAATGTATGACAACCATGATTGATATAAATTATTATGCTAATTTTTATCGGTAGTTTGGATGCAGTTCTTTTTTAAACTGCTCTTTTTAAGCGTATCATTAAATAAATATATAAAAACTATAGTGTATATTAATAATTGAGCTTATTTCTAACTGTAGTTTTGATGCATTGTTTTAAATCGCACTTAAGACGCGTATTATAAAATTAATATACCAAAACTATGATTAATATTAATTTTTGAGCTTTCTTCTACTGTATTTATGACGCTGTTTTTTTAAACTGCATTGTTAAAGCATATCTGTAAATTATTATATAAATACTATGATTGATATAAATTATTGAGCTTATTTCATACTCGAATTTTTATGCAATTTTTCTAAACTGCACTCCATTTAATTAAAATATAAAAACTTAGATTGATATTAATTATTTAGCTTATTTCTAACTGTAGTTTCGATGCAGTGCTTAGTAAAGCTGCACTTTTGAAGCATGCCATTGAATTAATTCATGAAAATTATGATTAATATTAATTATTGAGCTTATTTCTGACTGTAGTTTTGATGCAGTCTCTTTAAAACTGACTTTTGAAGCGTATCATTCAATTAATATATTTAAAGTATGATTGATATCATTCATTGAGACTATTTATAAATGTAGTTTTAATGGAGTTGTTAGTTAAGCTGAACTTTTGAAGCACATCATTAAATAATTATCTGAAAACTATGGTTGATATCAAATATTGGCCTGTTTCTCTAACTCTAGTTTTGATGCAGTCTCTTTAAACTGCACTTTTTAAGCGTATAATTCAATTATTATATTAAATATATTATTGAAATAATTTATGGAGCTTCTTTATACCGTCCGTCTTTACACAGTTGTAAGAAAAGCTGCACTTTTAAAGCGGATTATTAAATTATTTAAACATATGATCGATATTAATTGTTGAGCTTATTCTTACTCGCACCTTTGATGCAGCTGATATTAATTTATGAGTGCATTTTAACTGTAGTTTCGATGCAGTTTTTAGTTAGGATGCACTTTGTAAGAAAATCATTGAATTAATATATAAAACTATGATTGATATTAATAATTAAGCTTATTTCTAACTCTAGTTTTAATGCAGCCTTTTTAAAACTCTACTTTCGACGCGTATCATTTAATTAATATTTGTAAAGTATGATTTATGTTAATTATTGAGCTTAATCCTTACCTTAGTTTTGATGCGGTAACTATTTTACCTTTACTTTTGAAGTGGATAATTATATAGATATATGAAAACTAAAATGTATATTGATTATTAGGCTTATTTCTAACAGTAGTTATATGCAGTTTATTTCGAACTGCACTTTAAAAGCGTATCATGAAATAAATATATTTAAATAATTATTAGAATTATATATTGAGCTTATTTCTGACTGTAGTTTTTAAGAACTTTTATAAAACTACACTTTTGAAGCGTATCATTAAATACCTATACATGGAAACTATGATTTATATTAAATATTGAGCTTATTTTAACTGTTGTATTGATGCAGTTGCTTTTAAACTGTACTTTTAATACGTATCATTAAATTAATATATAAAAACTATGATTGATGTTAATAATTTAGCATATGTCTAACTGAAGTATTATGACGTTGTTATTTGAGAAAATTAAAAGATTAATACATAAAAACTATTATTGATATTAATTATTTCTAACAGAAGTGGTGATGCAGTTTTTTTTCAACAGCATTTTTTAAGCCTATTTCTAAATTAATGTATTACAACTATGATTGATATTGATTATTAAACTTATCTTTAACAAGAGTTGCGATGAACTCTCCTTTTTAAACGTCATTTTTATAAACAGATCCTGAAATTAATGTATGAAAACCATAAATAATAAAATTATTTAGTTATTTCTAACTGTAGTATTCATGCAGTTTTTTTAAACTGCATTTTTAAGTGTATCATTACATTTATATATAAAACTATGATTGATATTAATTATTGAGCTGATTTCAACCGTAGTTTCGATGCCGGTATTTTCTTAAACTGAACTTTTAAAGCGTATACTTGAATTAATATATAGAAACTATGATAGATATTAATTAATGAGCTTATTTCTAACTGTAGTGTCGATGCAGTTGTTATTTAAGATACACTTTTGAAGCATATGATTAAATCAATATATTAAAGCTATGCTTGATTTTAATTATTGAGCTTATTCATTACAGTAGTTTTAATTAGTTTCTTGTAAACTGCACTTTAAAAGCGTATCATTAAATAAATATATGAACACTATGATATTAATTATTTAGCTTTGTCTTAACTGTTGATGCGATTTCTTTAAAAATGCACTTTTGTAGCGAATTATTAGATTAATATATGAAAACTATGATTGCTATTTATTATTGAGCTTATTTTTTAATGTAGTTTGGATGCAGTAATTTTTAATTGCACTTTCGAATCGTATCATTTAATTAATAAATGAACACTTTTATTGATACTGGAGTTTTGATGCAGTCTCTGTTCAACTGCACTATTGAAGCGCATAATTTAATTGATATATAAACTATGATTGATATTGATTATTTAGCTTATTAATAAATAGTTTTGATGCAGTTTCTTGGAAACTGAACTTTTATAGCATATAATAAAATTAATATATAAAACTCTGATATTAATTATTGCATTTATTTCTAACTATAGTTTATATGACGTTGTTAGTTAAGATGATTTTTTAAAACATATCATTACATTAATATTTATAAACTGTGATTTATTTTAATTATTGAGCTTATTTCTAACAGTTGTTTTGATGCAGTTTTTTTAAAACTGCACTTTTGAAGCGCATCATTCAATTAATATATTAAAATTATGATTGATATTAATTATGTAGCTTATTACTGCCTTTAGTTTTTATGCAGTTGTTAGATAAGTTGCACTTTCGAAGCATATCATTAAATAAATATATACAAACTATGATTGATATTAACTATTGAGCTCATTTCCAACTGTAGTTTAAAATTGCACTTTAGAAGCGTATCATTAAATTAATAAATTAAAACTATGATTTATATCTAATATTGATCTCATTTCCTACTGTAGTTTTGATGCAGTTTGTTTTAAACTGTAATTTTGAAGCGTACCATTAAATTAATATATGTAATTATGATTGAGATTAATCATTGAGCTTATTTCATGCTTATGGGTTGATTCAGTTTCTTTTAAACTGAACTTTCTAAGCATATCATGAAATTAATATATGAAAACTATGATTGATATTGGTCATTGAGCTATTTCTAACTGTAGTGTTTATGCAGATTTTTTAAACTGCGTTTTTGATGTCAATTATTGAGCTAATTTCTAAATGTAGTTTTGATGCAGTTTATTTTAACCTGCACTTTTAAAGCGTTTTATTCAATTGATATATATGAACTATGATTGATAGTAATTGTTTTGAACTGTAGTTTCGGTGCAGTTTCTTTAAACTGTACTTACTAAGCGTATCATTAAATTGATATATAGAAACTATGATTGATATTTATAATTGATATTTTTTTCTTACTGTAGTTTCGATGCAAGGTTTTTTTAAGCTGCCTATTGGGAGCATTCAATAAAATGAATATATGAAAAGTAGGATTGATATTAAGTATTGCGCTTATTTCTAACAGTAGTTGTTATGCAGTCTTTTGTAAACTGAACTCTTGAAGCAGATCAGGAAATTAATATATGAAAACTATGATCGATATTGGTTATTGAGCCTGTTTCTAAATGTAGTTTTGATACAGTTTTTTAAACAGCATTATTGATGCAGTTTTTTAAACTACACTTTGGAAGCGTATGATTGAACTAATAAATGGAAACTATGATTGATATTAACTATTAAGCTTATTTCTAACTGTAGTTTTATTGAAGTCAATTTAAAACTGAACTTTTGAAGCATGTCATTTAATTAATATATAAAAACTATGATTGATATTAACTATTGAGCTTATTTCTAACTGTAGTTTTATTGAAGTCAATTTAAAACTGAACATTTGAAGCATATCATTTAATTAATATATAAAAACTATGATTGATATTAACTATTGAGCTTATTTCTAACTGTAGTTTTATTGAAGTCAATTTAAAACTGAACTTTTGAAGCATATCATTTAATTAATATATAAAAACTATGATTGATATTAACTATTGAGCTTATTTCTAACTGTAGTTTTATTGAAGTCATTTTAAAACTGAACTTTTGAAGCATATCATTTAATTAATATATAAAAACTATGATTGATATTAACTATTGAGCTTATTTCTAACTGTAGTTTTATTGAAGTCAATTTAAAACTGAACTTTTGAAGCGCATCATTTAATTAATATATAAAAACTATGATTTATATTAACTATTGAGCTTATTTCTAACTGAAGTTTTATTGAAGTCAATTTAAAACTGAACATTTGAAGCATATCATTTAATTAATATATAAAAACTATGATTGATATTAACTATTGAGCTTATTTCTAACTGTAGTTTTATTGAAGTCAATTTAAAACTGAACTTTTGAAGCATATCATTTAATTAATATATAAAAACTATGATTGATATTAACTATTGAGCTTATTTCTAACTGTAGTTTTATTGAAGTCATTTTAAAACTGAACTTTTGAAGCATATCATTTAATTAATATATAAAAACTATGATTGATATTAACTATTGAGCTTATTTCTAACTGTAGTTTTATTGAAGTCAATTTAAAACTGAACTTTTGAAGCGCATCATTTAATTAATATATAAAAACTATGATTTATATTAACTATTGAGCTTATTTCTAACTGAAGTTTTATTGAAGTCAATTTAAAACTGAACATTTGAAGCATATCATTTAATTAATATATAAAAACTATGATTGATATTAACTATTGAGCTTATTTCTAACTGTAGTTTTATTGAAGTCAATTTAAAACTGAACTTTTGAAGCATATCATTTAATTAATATATAAAAACTATGATTGATATTAACTATTGAGCTTATTTCTAACTGTAGTTTTATTGAAGTCAATTTAAAACTAAACTTTTGAAGCATATCATTTAATTAATATATAAAAACTATGATTGATATTAACTACTGAGCTTATTTCTAACTGTAGTTTTATTGAAGTCAATTTAAAACTGAACTTTTGAAGCATATCATTTAATTAATATATAATAACTATGATTGATATTAACTATTGAGCTTATTTCTAACTGTAGTTTTATTGAAGTCAATTTAAAACTGAACTTTTGAAGCATATCATTTAATTAATATATAAAAACTATGATTGATATTAACTATTGAGCTAAGAATTTTTAAATGCAATGTAGTTTTGATGCAGTTTCAAGTTAAGCTGCACTTTTTAAGCATATCATAAAATAAATATGTGCAATCAATAGTTGATATTAATTATTGAGCTTATTCCTAACAGTTTAATTGATGTAGTTTCTTAGAAACTGCACTATTGAAGCGTATCATTAAATTAATATATTAAAACTATGATTGATATTCATTATTGAGCTTATTTCTTACTTTATTTCGGATACAATTTCTTGTTAAGCTGCACTTTTGAAGCGTATCATTCAATTAACATATGACAACTATGATTGACATTAATTATTGAGCTTAGTTCTAACTGTAGTTTCTCTTTAAGCTGCATTTTTAAAGCATATCATTAAATTAATATATGAATACTATCATTAATAGTAATTATTGAGCTTATTCTTTACTGTAGTTGTGATGCAGTTTCTTTAAAACTGCACGTTTAAAGCGTATAATTAAAAATATCCTGAAACTATGATTGCCATTAATTATTGAGCTTATTTTTATCTGTAGTTCTGATTCATTTTTATTACAACTACACTTTGGAAGCGTATTATAACATGAAAGCTGAAGCGTGTCACTAAATTAATAAATAAATTGATATATTATTATTGTGCTTATTTCTAACTGTAATTTCGATGCAATGTTTAGTTAAGTGGCCTATTTGAAGCATATCATTAAATTTATATATGTAATCTATGATTGATATTAAATATCGATCTTTTTTGTAACTGTAGTTTAGATGCAGTTTCTTTATAACTGCATTTTTGACGCGTATTCTTTTAATTAATATATTTAAACTATGATCAATGTTAATAATTTAGCTTATTTATTAGTTTTTTAGTCTCTTTTAAGCTGCAGTTTTAAAGCGTATCATTAAATTATTATATAGAAACTATGATTGACATTATGTATTGAGATTATTTCTAACTGTAGTTTTGATGCAGTTTTTTTAACTGTACTTTAGAAGCGTATTATTTCATAATTATATTAAAATTATGATTGTAATTAATTATTGAGCTTATTTAATTTAGTAGTTACAATCCAGTTGGTAGTTATGTTGATCTTTTCAAGCATATCATTTAATAAATAGAGTAAAACAATGGATGGTATTAATTATTGAGCTTACTGTTTACAGTAATTTTGATGTAGTCTCGTTTATACTACACATTTGATGCGTATCATTAAATTAGTATATGAAAACTATGATTGATATTAATGATTCAGCTTATTTCTAACTAAAGGTTTAATGCAGCTTTTTTAAATTGCAGTTTAGAAGACCATCATTTGATATATATATGAAAACAATGATTGATATAAATTATTGAGCTTATTTAGTTAATTATTATTATTTACTCACTAGGAGTTATCACACTGGTCATCGTCAGTGATCACCCACTACCAACAAAGTGTGGTATTCCCTGGAGTCTGAGTGACAACAAGTCTCCTCAGACTTCCAGTAGGCTCCACCTCTTTTCGTTCATCACCGCTGATGACCTTGCGGTATCGCAACAGCCACCTACCACCGATTTCACGATGATAAGGGCCATTGGTCTCCTCTGGGGCCCGGGTGGCAACAAGCCTCCACCCGGGCCCCAGAGGAGACCAATGTATTATTATTATTATTATTATTATTATTATTATATTATTATTATTATTATTATTATTATTATTATTATTATTATTATTATTATTATTATTGTTATTATTTATCATTACTATTATTATTAGTAGTAGTAGTAGTAGTATTATTAATATATTTATAATATATTATTAATATTATTATTATTATTATTATATTATTATTATTATTATTATTATTATTATTATTAATATTGTTAATATATTAATATTATTAATATTATTAATATATGATATTATTTATTCATATTATTATAATTAATACATATTTAGCTAATTCCCTACTGTATTTCTGATGCCGTTTTTTGTAAACTGCACTTTTAAAGCGTATCATTGACAGAATATATTAACACTATGATTGATAATTATTATTGAGTTTATTACCAAATGTAGTTTCGACTAAGTTTCTTGTTAAGCAGCACTTTTGAAGCATACCATTAACTTAATATATGAGAACTATGATAGATATTAATTATTGAGCTTCTTTCTAACAGTAGTTTCGATGCAATTTCTAGTTAAGCTGCACTTTTTAAGCAGATTATTAAATTAATATATAAAAACTATGATAGATGTTTATTATTAAGCTCATTGCCAACTGTAGGTTCGATGCAATTTATAGTTACGCTGAACTTTGGAACCCTATCATTAAATTGATATATAAAATCTTTGGTTGACATTATTTTTTAGCTTATTTCTAATTGTAGTTTTTATGCAGTTTCTTTTAAAATACACTTTTGAAACATATCATTAAATTAAAATATGTTAACTATAATTGATATCAATTATCGAGCTTATTTCTTACTGAAGTTTGGATGCAATTTTTGTTATCAGCCTTTATAAAGGGTATCATTCAATTAATATATAAAAACTATGATTGATATTATTTATAATTGTAGTTTCGATGCAGTTTAAAGTTAAGTTGCACATTTGAAGGATATAAATTAATTTATATATGAATACTATTATTGATATTAATTATTGAGCTTATTTCTAACGGTAGTATTGATGCAGATTTTGTTAAGCTGCACTTTGTAAACATATCATTATATTACTATATGAAAACTATGATTGATATCAATTATTGAGCTTATTTCGTAACTGTAGTTTGGATGCAGTTTTGTTAAGCTACACTTTTGTAGCGTATGATTGAATACATTGATTAACATTGATATAACTTATTAAGCTTATTTCGTAACTGTAGTTTTGATGCAGTTTTTTTAAGCTGCACTTTTGAAGCGTATAATTGAATACATTGATTAACATTATGATTGCTATAACTTATTAAGCTTATTTCTAACTGTAGTTTTGATGTAGTTTTGTTTTAAAACTGCCCTTTTTTAGCGTATCATAAAGTTAATATATACAAATTATAATTGATATCAATTATTGAGCTTATTTCTAACTGTTGTTTGATGCAGTTTCTTTTAAACTTCACGTTTGAAACGTATCATAAAATTAATATATGAAGACGTCGATTGATATAAATTGTTGGGCTTATTTCTAACTGTAGTTAGGATTTTTGGAGCGTATTATTTGATTAATATATGAGAAGTATTATTGATATTAATTATTGAGATTTTTTCTTCACTGTAGTTTATATGACTATTTTTCAGTTGCACTTTGAAAGCGTATTATTGAATTTATATATGAAAACTATGATTTATATTAATTATTAAGCTTATTTCTAACTGCAGTTTTGATACAGATTCTTTTTAAGCTGTTTTATTAAATCATCTCATTCAATTAATATATGAAAACTATGATAGATATTAATTATTGAGATTATTTCTTACTGTAGTTTGGAGCGAGTCTTTTTTATCTGCACTTTAGAAGCGTATAATTAAATTAATATATGAACATTGTTATTTATTTTTATTATCGAGCTTATTCTTAAGTATATTTAGATGCAGTTTTTATTATAACTGTAATTTTGAAGCGTATCATTAAATTAATATATGAAAATTGTTATTTATATTAATTATCGAGCTTATTCTTAAGTATATTTAGATGTAGTTTTTATTATAACTGCACTTTTGAACCGTATCTGAACACTTTGATATTTATTATTTAGCTTATTTCTAACTATAGTTTGGATGCAGTTTCTTGTAAACTGTCTTTTTGAAGCGTCTCATTCAATTAATATATGAAAAGTATTATAGATATTAAGTATTGAGCTTATTTCTTACTGTAGTTAATATGCATATTTTTTTTAGTTACACTTTTGAAGCATATCATTGAATTAATTTATCAAAACTATGATTGATATTAATTATCTAGCTTATTTATAAATACTATTTTGGAGCATATCATTACGAACTAATACATATTGTAAAGCTTATATGTTTATCGGACATTTGTTAGATAGCAACTTCTGTTAACCTTAACATGTACACTATTACATTATAGATATAATAGGGAACTATAGAACTCACTTTTTCTAAGTGTAAATTCAATCAGGTTTTGTCTGCTCAATTGCAACCTTATTCATTTTGGGAAATTTACAAACCTTAAATTAGACCCCAGCTATAATTAGAATATAAATGTGTGTCCAATTAGTCATATACACAAGCTCTTTTTAAAATAAACATATTTGCCCTCTTTTAAATGTACTTTTTCTCAAATATCCTTCATTAATTAATCAATCAACTTAATTATACAGAACATAGCGGAAACAACACATTTGGACACGATTATATTTCCAGGTGAGCTTAATCAATAAATAGACAGGGCTAATCATTACAACTAAGCAGTCTCGTTAAAAAAAGTGCAGAGCAATTTCATGCATGAGTTTAAATGTGGAAAAGCTTTTTCAGGGATTATAGGGAAGTGGGATACTCCACTGCACTCAGTGATAATCGTCCAAGTCATTTAAGATGCCCAGAAAAGTGTACATCTAAGCTAATCGATAGCCCGAGTGAGCCAACTAAGAAAGGTCCGAAACATTGTGAACTGTAACACTACCGTTATACGGGGAGTGTATCTTGGTGTGTTCGCGCCGTAGGGACACCTCTAGAAGGGCTCTTATCATTATAGGACGGCATTACTAGCTCTCTCGAACGGTACGACATTTACATTCTCTCGTTCGAATATGGGCAATTTCTTATATATTCACGCTGTAAAACATCCTTGAATGGAATAACCTTGTTTCATCTGAAGGTGTTAACACCCTCGGAAGGTTTGACGGGGTTTTCGTGTCATTCATACTCGGCAGACAATATATTAGTTAAGCATGGATAAATTCCTGCTGCAATGTTAACGCTTGTAAAAATAAATGAAACCATCGTTGTTTATAAAAATATATAATTTACTTTTACCAGTACGAAAAGCATATAAAACTCTCGTCTTGTGTGAAGAAAAGTACAAAACTGATAAACTCTTCCTTGTTGTGACAAAACCGAGAGAGAGAGAAAGCGAGAGAGAGAGATGGGTCGTAAAACGACTGCAATATAAGGAAAGTGACTAAATACACATAAAAAGACAGAGACAGCGAGAAAAAAGCGAGAACAGTTACTCATTGTATTGTTATTACGTTCACTGGCAGTTCTGATTTTTAACCTCTAGCGAAACTGGTGTCAGCCAACAATCGATTTAACCTTTGGTCCCCCCGATGCAAAGTAAACCCAGCTTGTTGTAAACAACGGTAACTTTGAGCCGATAAAAATATTGATTGACGTAGCACTGTTTTAATGCAACAAAATTGTCTCGACCTTGCTTGCCTCCTCGCGAAGGCAAAGCAAGTCGGGTACAAAGCAGTAAATGTTGGCAATTGCAGCTGAAATAAAAGATGAGCTCATAATTGTACCACATAACCATAATGATCTGCACACCCTTTACCCGTGATTTAATTTATAATGCTGATAACAGTACGGACTGCGCAAGGTCCCAAATCCTAAAGCTGTTCCAGGATTGGTCGAAGTAGAAATTTGGAGGCTGTATAGTAAATAGCAATAGTGATTTTGTGTGGGTATCTCACAGCCAGACTGAAACCTCACAGTTTATTCATCGTGGCTAGAGGTATGCAGGGAGATACGTGACCATCAACAAACTGAAGGAAACAATAAAAAAGAGGTCAGAGCAATACTCAGGCGGTCTGTGAAATGTCATTGACAAATATGTGTTGCTCTTACAGAAACAGATAAAGCTAACTGAAATTTCCCTCGAATAATAAAAAAGTTCAAAATACGCGCATCTTTTGATATGCTGTTTTAAACATAATAAACCAGTTATCACAAAATTTTAATTTATTTCATGAAAAACATTAAAAAATAAGGCCAATTAAAATGTATATACAAAGTGGACACTTTTTCGAAATAAAAGGAGAAACGTTATATATTAGTCAATAACTGATGTATTCTCTAAACGTAAAGTGCATCGCTTAGATGACCGTTTGCAAGATTACAGCTGACTCAGATATGTTGCCCTAGGCTGCCACCGTGGTATCCAGACGGGACATGAACATGGGGCACACAGTCTCTTTTCGGTGTTTTTTTTAGAGAAGCCTGAACACCAGTTTGATCCTGGCAATCACATCGACCTTTGTATTGCAAGCGGCACGGTTGGTGTCTTTCCTAACTGGTCATCAGAATTAATCGCCCATGCGGTTGCAATCAGGCGGGTGGTGGGTCTGATGTTGGAACTGTTGGAACCGTAGAAATTCGCAGACAGACAGAGTGCGACAGAGAGGGGGCTCTGTTATCACACGGATGTCCTTCCCGCAACCACGTATTAACCCAGAGCTTTACAACAACTGTATATAACCATCTAAATTGCATCGTGGCCAGTCTTTGAATATGAATTAGCATGACGTGAGTTACGCTGGAAACACACCCAAAGACTATCCAATAAAATGTGAAGCAACTTGGTCTTCATGGTGTGCCAGATTTTGTATGGACTGTAGGCTTGCCACGCTTTGTGTTACACATTGTAAAAATGTTCCTGAAGAGAACTAGCACATCGACTCGTTGATGAGTTTCTTGGCTTTCGTAGGAGAGGTCTCTTGGGCATTTGCAATGAGTAGTTGTCAATTGCGAAAATCCTCGTCCAGAGCTTTCTTCATAGTCGCTACTCTGATATCCATCTCACTCACCAAGGTCGTTATCGCCTTACATTTTTAGACGATTGTCTACGAATTTCGTTGTGCACATATAGTTAGAACGCCTGCTAGTATCTTTTTTAATGTCAATCGCTCCAGACAAGGCATGAATCCACTTGTTGTAAGGCGCAAACAAGAACAAATATGGTTATCGCAAAGACGGGGGACGCCTAGGGGCCTTAGTTCTGAAAACCCCCAGATTATTGCTAGACGGAACATAGTCATCCGGAAGAGTGTTCCACAAGCCTGCGGTTTTTGAAAAGAAGCTACTGGAATAGGTACTTGTATTACAATGAGGTATTTAAACAGCGAATTGATAGAGACACCGAGTCAAACGAGCTGAAACAAAAGAGGCGGGGAATAGATCAGATAATTCTAAAGAGCATATGCCATAATAGTATTGATAGAAAAGACTAAGCCTAGCAACATTACGTCTGTGAGAGAGAGGGTGCATGGAAAAAGAAAAGGGGAGGTCCAATCAAATTACAGAACGTTTCTGTACTTTATAAAGAACCCTCAAATAGAGCAGAGACTCACCAAATTTTGCACGCCACTGCGTTCACATCTCCGTCGCAATTCTCCAGTTTACACCTCATAACCTTCAAGGTAATCAAGGAGCACTGAGGTCTCAGTATAATTTTAGAATTGTTATATCCGGCGCAAATAATAATAATGCAGTCACTGTCTATCAATATTTGTCTGTGTTTAAGTCATTTATGTCCTCCAGTCCTCAAACTTCCTAATAGTATACAAAAAACATAACTGTTTCCCTTCATCGCTTCTAAATAATTCAAATTATCTTGTAATGAAAGAATATAAGACACTATCAAATGCATTCAGATCATCGCATATATATATATATATATATATATATATAAATATATATATATATATATATATATATATATATATATATATATATATATGGGAAAAGAAAAAAACGAAGACATATTTTTTATATATTCATCAACGTTTTGTCTTCATTGTAAGAGGTTCTCATGATGTTAATTTGAAGAGAAATGTCATGCAAAGTACATCGAAATGTTGGGTTGACATGATGGAGTGATAAGGAAAAGTAATAGCTGTGGCTACCGGAAGCGCTGGAGGAGAGTCCACGTTGCGAGTAGTCAGTGGTGGCGAAGAATGAAATGAATATGGAAAGCTTTGAGTGGGTACCATTAAGGCAGCAGTGAAAAAAGGGAGGCGTGAGAAAATTAGTGTATTTGCCTTAGGGTGCGAGGGAGGAAAAGAGGGCTGAAGTGTTTGTCGTGGTGAGGTGTGGCATGGATATATATATATATATATATATATATATATATATATATAATCTGGAAAACTTCTTGTATCTATGACTCCAAGGAATACCACTAGTTATTGTCAGTGAACAGTCATTGATAATGACTTGTGTGAAAACTGTTAGTGAGTACATAATATTTATAATAGTATACCTCTTCTCCGACTTGCCTCTCAAAATATCGTAAAATCTTCAACATTAGATAATGGTAGTAGGTGATACGATGAGTTTGAAAGACCAATGAGGGATTTCATTATCCAGAACATGACTGGAAAGAGATAATAAAAAGTACTGACATCTTGAGGAATTTTATTTCTAAATTATAGTGATACCCGTCAGTCATCATCATTGATAAATAAATGATGAAATGGTGCTAGAACGTATGCTGAATTGCAATGAAATTCGAAAGAAACAGAGAAACTAGAAATATGGGAAGACTTGTTACGTATACTTCAAATAACACAACTTGTTTGTATCAGTAAACGATCGCTAACACTGACTAATGTGTGAATTCCTAGTTTTGTTCAACATTCAAATGTTTTTTTCAGTTAAACTTTTAAAGATTTTTTCGTAGGTGTGTCGGACTAAATTCATATATTTTACAGTCTCTCTAGAAATATGACTAAAGTTTATTCCATGAAATCAAATATCAGACTAAACACTGACTTTTGGAATATGTGTATATACTTTACAATTTTACATGTCAAATTCTTTTCTGAATTTGGAAAAATGTTCAACTGGTCTAATTCAACGAAATATATTCGAAAGAATGACGGCTGGACTAATATATATATATATATATATATATATATATATATATATATATATATATATATATATATATATATATATATATATATATACTTATATATATATATATACTTATATATATATATATACTTATATATATATATATATATACTTATATATATATATACTTATATATATATATATACTTATATATATATATATACTTATATATATACTTATATATATATATACTTATATATATATACTTATATATATATATATACTAATATATATATATATACTTATATATATATATATATACTTATATATATATATATACTTATATATATATATATAAGTATATATATATATAAGTATATATATATATATAAGTATATATATATAAGTATATATATATATAGGTATATATATATAGGTATATATATATATATATATATATAAGTATATATATATATAAGTATAAATATATATAAGCATATATATATATAAGTATATATATATAAGTATATATATATAAGTATATATATATATATATAAGTATATATATATATAAGTATATATATATATATATATATATACTTATTTATTTATTTACTTACTTGCGATACTCGAAGGAATTCGACTATTCATACGGAAAAGCATTTTACCTAAATGCGATACTCGAAGGAATTCGACTATTCATACGGAAAAGCATTTTACCTAAAGGGTTTACGGGAATAATTCTTCTTTTCACCAATGTGACGGAAACATTCTTAAAACTTGACACATGTATTATTTCGATTAAAATTTAAATCAAATGTATAAAATCTGCGGGGAATACAATACAAGTAGTTCAGAGTCTCTACGTCCCCCTCAATTTTCGGAATCTGTATGTGCTTTTTCTAAGGGAGTTATTGTTGCTGAACCCCTTGAAAACATAAAATACGTATATTGTGGTTCGATAAGATTTAAAGGCATATGTATCAGAAGTTAATTAAACTATTCAAAATTTCAGTTAATTCCGACTATATTATGAGGCAATATATGGCGTTATGAGCATGGTGAAAAAACATAATGTTACTAATTAAACAAAGAGCAACGTTGTGTCTTCCTGCTAGTATAGATATATACATATATATTATATATGAATTATTTATTAAACTATATATTACATATTACAGAAACGTACAATGATTTAATTGGCATGTATGTAACTTTTACTGTTAAGAAAAGGCCGTTTAGAGTCCATTTAAAATATCAGTAACTCACAAAATTAAAACAACTCGAAGAACGGTGTTCGACAATCACCGGTAACATCTTCCGGTTTATCTGTTAAAAACTGTTTAGCAACTGCATATGATTAGAAACTCATATTGATAAGCAGAGAGTAGAAAGTGGACCTTGGGTTTACTTTCGGCAGCCTCGCAAGTCTCGCTTCCTTTATTTTGTCCTTTAGTCTTAACATTCTATGAGTGATGTTTCTGAAAAAAGGGGAAGGATTGCTGTTTTCTGTGTCGGAATTTATCTATATAACTTATGGTGGGCTAGTTGCTAGCCTTGACGTAGTATTTTTACCTCCTTACATCAAGTGGCTGCATGCCTTGTCTGAAACGATTTCTATAAAAAATAATTTGATATTCTGATAAAGCAGATTTTTCCGAGACCAGTGGCAGATATTAAACCCCAAACTTTTGAAGATGTAAGGAATGGTACGCTTTAATTCACGTATTTGGCATCATATCTAGCATGTGACATTTTACAGAAGTAGATACATGAGTTTGATTCATTACTGATAATAACCTGGTTCCATTTATAAACATACTAATGTTGATGTCCATATTAGACACTGTAGTTTATACTTAAAACTTATCAGTTGCTTCGAAATCTGTTGCCTTTTGCAAATAGGGTGACCTGAGTTCTGTCGAGGGATAGGCAACCAAACAACTACGATTAACTGCTCAACGTTACCAAAAGACCGTCAGTAAAGACTTATCAAAATATCTGATGCACGGTCATTGATACAAGTATCATTTTTTTATAAAGAACTGTCCTCAATAATAACATTATCATTACACGTATACTTTACAGAATTTTATGTTTTCTATAAGACTATAAGTTTTATTTTTCAAATCTAATGAGAGTATTCATCTGGAAACATATATATATATATATATATATATATATATATATATATATATATAAATATATATATATGTATATACTATTGAAGACATTCTGCTAGTCACCCTACATTTACTCAACTTTTATGATTTCAAAAATTTACTCTTTTATACATACTTACATTTTCTTATAGAAGATGATGCTCTTTGTTCCAAAAAACTCTGTATATATTTTCATATATATTTTAATATATTTAAATTTATTCTAAACAGTAATATAATTTTACCGTTTTATCTCTGTTCTCCCCTAATGATGAAAGCATACATTTTTGAAAATCCATGGGTTAATGAAAAAAGTTGTTTATATATTCTTTATTTGAACTATTTGATGTTTTAATAAATATTGTAAATTAGTCAATTTTTTTCATCACTCATTTACTTTTATATATATATATATATATATATATATATATATATATATATATATATATATATATATATATATATATATATGACATAAATATATAAGCCTCCGAATAAAGTGTTAAAATTATCACTGTTTATTCAGCTATTTACTGGTGGCTGAGTGATTCTAGATTTCGGGATTTGAGTTGAAAAATACTGGAAGACCAGTAGTGAATAGTTATATCTCTATGCTTATGAGCCCCAATTATAAAGGACGAAACGTATACGTACATAGATAATAAACAAAACAAATATTTATCATATTTATTTAAATATATATATATACATATATATATTATATATATATATATATGTGTGTGTGTGTGTGTGTGTGTGAAAAAAGACAAACAGAAAAAACAAATTTTAAATACAGCAAAAATCATCAAAAGTACATATTTAAAAATGTTTGTTTCCATTTGTCGTGTTTTCACACACCTTGTATTTCCCGGCATTACATTTTTATCATATATCGCTCATTTTACTATCATATATATATATATATATATATATATATATATATATATATATATATATATATATATATATATATATATATATATATGTGTGTGTGTGTGTTTATATATATATAAATGTATATATATATATATATATATATTCATAAATAAATATTAAATTATATTTACCCATAGACGCCGTTGTTTCGAGCTTATGCTCTCATAAGTGAAGGATAGTGATAATTTCAGATGGTCACAAGACACACACCCGGTTCACAGAGTCCGTTTTTACTCTGCACGCTTTCGCTCTGTTCTCTCGCCATAAGAAATTGGCACGTGATGCGGAGAAATGTAGTTATGTGTATGCCAATTGCGGCGAGCGATTAAGATCAAGACAATGTATAGGACTCAACGAACCAAATCGAAGCATCGCTTTGTAGGTAAAGTGAATAACTATTTTTTAATATCTCTTGAAAGTGACTTCAATTTCCTTACAGGGGCTTTTATAATATTCATAAATAAATATTGTTTCAAGCTTATGCTCTAATCAGTACAGGGAAATGATACTTTCCGACGGTCATAAAGCATGAACCTAGTTCAAAGTCACTTTTTACTTTGCACGCTTTAGCTCTATCCTCTAAGCCATAGGAAATTATTACATGATACTGAGAAAGTAAGTTATATATATGCTAATTGTGGCGAGCCATGAACACTAAGACAATCGATAGGACTCAACGTATCTAATCGGAGCCTGGCTTTGTAGCTTAAATTAATGTATATTTTAAATTTCTCCCGAAAGTGTTCTACTTTAATTTTCTAAAAAGGGGATTTTATAATAATATTCATGAATAAATATTCAATTATATTTACCTAAAGACGACGTCGTTTCGAGCCCATGCTCTCATCGGTTTAGGGAAGTGATAATTTACACCGGTTACAAGGCTCGAAACTTAAGTCAGGAAACATAATATATATATATATATATATATATATATATATATGTGTGTGTGTGTGTGTGTGTGTGTGATTACCTGTTTATAGTGAAGAATGTCCAATCATAGTATTAATAAATATTTGAAGATATAACGAACTTTAAGCATGAACACTTTTACTAAAATAACCTGATGAGGCATTTAATAACCTGAAAAGGGTTGATATGCTGTAAAACAAAACAACCATTTATACAAGGAAACAGTTTTAGTAACAGAACTCTGCTTAATTATACCTTTTTTTCTGTTGTTCTAATCATCGTTTTTGTATGATAGTTTATCACGAACGTGTTCGATTCTTCGAATCAGATGACAAAAGCAAATGGACAACAAATCTGGAGAAAAGAAGATTAGAATCTCAAAAGATAGTGGAGAAATGCGAATGTGACGTCAATTAGAAGCCAAAATAACGGTCTTGCCTTGTTCCAGGAGTCATTCCTGGAACAAGGCGAGACCGTTATTTTGACAATTAAAATTCAGCGGTGCCAGGATAAGTGTAACAGGATACAATAGTATTGTGTCAGTCATTTTAAAATGTTGTTCATGGTTTCATACCTAATATTATTAATTTTAATTTGCTGGGTTTTCATTAAAAATACATTCGAGTATTTTTCACTTCAGAAATATGTGTTTAAGAATGTATTATTTTCGTATTATTAACTTCAAGTGTCGTAATTAAGAGGGGGATTTATGTTGTTGTAGATGTTGGTTTATTAAGCTAGAGTTTACAGGATGCATGGTGAGGCGGCGAGATAGGGTATTTGTTGTAAAACCAATGTGGTTATTATTATTATGGGAGTTAAAGATCATTTAAACATATAAATCACATTGGTTCTTTCTAATGTTTCATGGGTTTGAGAGGATTTGCTTTTTATACAAGATTTTGGGTCTTAATTTTTTTATAGTAAATAATAAGTCTAATTGTATTATTATTTTCAATTAGAGATATGAATGAGTGTACAATATTTTTATGGCATTTTCTTCTAATATGTAGTTAAGTTGCATTTGATTACAATAGTATATGTTACACAGTTTGCGTTGTGATGTTGGATATTATTATTTGTGGTAGTATTTTTTAAATCTTGAATCATTAATCTTATTTGTTTATCGACCATATAATTAGGGAATGTGTTATTAATAAAGACTTGTTTTATATTTTTTAATTCAATGAATATTGTTTTATGGGTAAAGGAGATTAGTTTTGCACGGTTTAGTAGGTGTGTAACACTGGCTATTTGGTAGCGATACGTACATTCACTCTTGTAATTTAAAAGAGTAGAATTTTAGCTGGTTGTTTTTTTATAAGTAGATTTGTTTCTCGTGAATCGCTAGGTCGCACCAGCTACCACTATGTATTCAACTTTTAATTCATTTAAAAATTCATAAACTATGGCATATCATTTAAGACATTTTTGTGTATAATAAAAATTAAGTTATTTTACATCTTTACTTTCTTCTTCTTATTATTATTATTATTAATATTATTATTATTATTAGTAGTAGTAGTAGTAGTAGTAGAATCGTAGAAGTAATGGGAGAACAAGGCGGAGGAGTGTTATTATTACTATTATATATTAGTGGTATTACTGTTTATTAATCTTAAAATAAAAGTAAACTAATGCAGTATGTTTCTATCTTATTTACATATGTGCGTGTGGTGTGTACAACCGCACTTATATGAAGTAGATAACAACACCTAAAGAATATATTCACTACTAAATGCTTACAGAGAAAATAAGACATGTTTGTATCAACAGAAAATGAAAGAGGGTCGAAAATACTTGGAGAAGGATAGAGATTAAGCTGTGTGACTTGTTCAATTACAAATTTCGGCTAACTAGACCTAGTTAAAGGAAATTTTCTTTTGAACTATATCTACCGCCCAAAACTTAGGTATATTTTAACATGTATTCTCTGTAATAAAAAGTGTATGAGGAAACGCCTTAGTGAAACGAAAGTTGATTTACTCACATTTAGTATAATATTAAAATGATAGATAAATGTATACTAATTTAGTATTATGATATTAAAATTACATAACACGTTTGATATGTTCCTATTATATGAACACAATCATGTCTTTTAACTTCATTTTAGCACATAATACAAGTCGACCATACGTCCTCGACAATCAGTACGACGACAATGTAAGCCGCTGCAGCGCCAGCTGCCTTGCTCTGTCGAGCTGAGATATTGTTTCCATCAGTCATAGGACATCCAACGTCAAGGCTTTACCTTCTCCCTTTGAGAAGAGATTGCTTTAACGCAAATCTCAGGAGGTTCGACTACCGAGAAATACCGACTGGACTGCTCAGGGATTTTTGTAAACTACCTCTGGTGCGCAGGACTTTCTATCCTCATGTTCATGCCTTGTGCCACATCTTCGTTGGAAGTCTGTACCATCTTGTCTTCTTACTAAATATTTTTATGGGGATATACTTTATTCTTTCCAGATATTTTCTCCCTGGCTTAACCTCAACCTCCCGCTACCACCCCTGTTTCGATTTTAACGGATGTTCTCATCAGATGGCATTAATCGATTAAATAAAATCGGAAATAAAATGAAAGAATCATTGAAAAAATCATTCATGTAAGAAAAATGAAAAATGACAAAAAAATGAGACGTACGAAATTAAAATACTGAATCAGTTGAATATTTTTAAAATGAAAAACCGGCGAATAAAAATGAAATGGTTATAAAAGATTCAAGATACGTACACATTTGAAAAGTTAAAACTATAAAATGTAAAAATTGGACGCCTGATTAGATGAGTAAGACATGTTATGAATACAAATAATAAAGAAAGCGGACATTTATAAAATATCATTCATTCAACAAGAATAAAAGTCGCACTTATCTTGCGCTTGTGTTCAATGATAAACTCCTGTATGCATGACGTCTACCTAGTTTGACATGATTTTAAACACCTCCTAACATCAAGTCTGTTAGACAAGTGTAAAATATTAAAGAACACATTTCTCCATATTCAGTACCTTTTTTATATTTTTGTATTATTCGGTGGAATACCCTTTTGACAAAATGTAATGTTATTTATTGTGTGTCTAATGGTCTATCGATGCATCAAGTGCGGTGTTCTGTGTGTTGTGTGCTCGTCACCTACCTCTTTGAGTCCCAACTGCTTGCTAGTTTAGGCGAAAAGGGGGCGGAGTGCGTAAGTCTTCCCTGCCAGTACATAGATTATCCATAGACAAGCTCAAATCAATGCCTCCCCGAAGCGACGCACGTTAATTAAATACCTTGCGGAATCAAGCAGAACTGAAGGAGACTCGGGGGTGCTTTTCTCCCAGACATGAGGCATGTCAGGCCCATCGATGTATGGGCAAACCCTGAAATGTGTAAATAAATAAAGAACACACTTCTCCATATTAAACACATTTTCTATTTATTTCTGTATTATTCGGCGGAATATCCGTTTAATAAAATAAAATTTTATTTCCTATAACTTGAGATTCATAAGTTCAATGAGTGTATAACTTGCCATGTTAGTACAGGTTCTACATAAGCATGTCTTTCGTATCGACTCACAGATACAAAACCAGTACCGGAGAAGCTAAAGAAAAACATATAGTTTATCCTACTCTTGCGCGCACCTTTGAGCCCACTCTTAAATCCAAAGGGTGACGGGAAGTTAGCTAAAACGTGTACGCCCTTATGTAGCAGCTCACGGGTCGTACATTAAATATCTCATCTAACATTTATGCCTTTCTTGGATTTAAACGATACTTCTGTCATCAACAAATGTTTTCTATTCCAACGATTACACATTAAATCAATAAAAAGGAAATCAACACAGGTAAAGAGAGACTCTCTTGATAGAAACAACGTGCTCGCCACTGGAACTTTGTTGTGTGGTGTACGTTTCTGCAACGAAAACGTTATCAATACTGATCTTGGAAACATCGTATTCGCCTCTGAGACTTTGTTACGTGGTTTAGATTTTTCCAACGAAATCGTTATCAATACTGATCTTGGAAAAAACATGCACGCAACTGGAACTTTGTTACGTGGTATAGTTTTTTTTCTACGAAACCGTTATCAATACTTATCTTGGAAACAACGTGCTCGCTAGTGGAACTTTTTCACGTTGTATAGTTTTTTTTCCAACAAAACCGGTATCAATACTGATCTTAGAAACAAGGTACTCGCCATTATAACTTTGGTACATGGTATAGTTTTTTTTTCCAACGAAACCGGTATCCATATTGATCTTGGAAATACCACGCCCGCTATTGTAACATTGTTACATGGTACAATTTTTTTTCCAACGAGACCGGTATCGATACTGATCTGAGAAACAGCGTGCTCTTCCCTGGAACTTTCGTATGTCGTTTACGTTTTTTCGAACGCGACCGTTATCAATACTGATCTTGGAAACTACGTGATGACCACTGGAACTTTGTTACGTGGAATAGTTTTTTTTCCCAACAACAACGTATTTTATACAGACTTCGAAAACCACGTGTACATCACAGGAACTTTGTTAAAGGGTTTACTCTTCTCTAACAACACAGTTTACCATACTGATCTCTAAGCGCTAAATGATCTTACCCCTTTGAGTGCTAACAACGTCAATTAAGCTCATGCCTTTTTTATGTATAAACAAGCACGACAATCACACGTGATCAATACATATAAAATCTCTAATTCCAGTTTGTATTTGTTCTTTTTAACATGGAAACTCCATACGCTAAGTAAAAACGGACTTTTTTATGGTGGTGATAAAGGCGAGACTGTCCCCACTACTTAATCCAGGTTCTGGCACATCCCGTCCGCCACAGGTATGCATTAGGTATAATTAGTTTGGCATGATCTAACACAAACTAAACATAAAATGTGTAAATGAATAAAGAATACACTTCTTACAAATTCAACATATATAAAAGTTAAAACTTTTATATATCATTTGGTGGAATATTTTTAAATAACATGTTATGTTATTTCTATCATAACTAGTATTTAACTACAATTAATGTATACTTACCTGTTAATATTTGTCCTACACACGCATTTCTTTCGCAAGTGACTCACATATGAGCAATACAAGATTAACGCAATCGTACCACAAGTACTCGATCCCAATGTTGAGCCGATTCTTTAGCTCACGCTAAGAGTATTGTACAAGAAAATTCAAAAATGTAAAATTTTGAAACTTCCTCATTTCAAATCTTCATGTAAAATGGCATTCGAAATAAATATTTGTTTTTCAATTCTGTCGCCTTAAATCTAAACTGAAAAGTATTGTTTGTAAATGAATTCCGAAAGGTTCATGCGAAAAGTACGTAACTTTTTCTCTGACAATCTGCGTGACATCAATTCCCTTATCATCATGATGGATGTCGTTTACAGTAATGCATTATGTTCACATGATTTAATGCATGCGGACTCTACCTGTGTTATTGCTAATAGAACTGAATACTAAAAATCAGACGAAGATAGTATTTCTCTTGTTTATGTAATAAAATGTGTTGATTCAAAACACATTAAAAAAGGAGGAATTTTAAATATGTAAATGTTCATAAACAACTCATAGTATAATAAACGAAAAGTAAGTACTGAGTAAAAAATACTGTCTTACCAAATGTTTTCTGGGGATATTAACTAAGATTTTGTCTTGCGATTTATTGTAAACAGTCGTCCAAACTATGATAGAAATTAAATGACGTCATATTATGTTTAAAGTAGTTATGCAATATGTTCATCTTCTGGGTATTCTACAAATTAGAAGGAACAGTTATTAAATTATTTTGTTTTTTAGCGTTCGCATTTTAAGAGGGAAACTATAGTTTGCCGGGTACGAAACAATAGAAACAAGCAGTGTGTAAAAGATTTTGATTAGTGAAAAATACGTGAAAAATTCAGTTTTTATTACACTAAGAGTCTACAGAACTACAAAAGTACTTTGACTATATATATATATATATATATATATATATATATATATATATATGTTTGATAAAACAGGAGTGCCAACTTCTGCGTATTCAGCTTTTGATCCGTTTTTCTAGTCTTTGTACGACGGATTTGATGTTATACTTCAAGGAGTGTAAAACATCTCCGTATTTTGTGCGAACGTTTTCGGTCGTTGTCAGGCGGTTGCAAAATAAAATAAATTGGTGAATTATACAAATATATATATATATATATATAATGAATAATATGGGGAAAACTTTATATAAGATGAAATAGAAAAAGAAAAAAAGAGAAAATAATTTTATATAAAACAAATTTTTAAAAAAAAAAACCGTTTTGTATGGTTTCGGAATTTACGAATAAAAAAATTCACGAATAAAAACAAAGTTCTCACATTAGCATAAAAAAAAAACACAAAAACTTTGAAGTTCCCAAGGCAGCCTTTCGTCCGACCCTCGTCAGGGGAATCGTCGGTAGAGTGATTAAAATACACGAACAACCATAAACTGGTGTAAAATAAAGTTGCAAGCAGGTGGCATAAGGTTGCGTAATTTATAATTTTCAATGTCAGTGCAACGCTGACTATGTAGGCAAGACCATTCAGCGATTGTCGGTGAGAGTGGCTCAACATGTGCCCGGATGCATTCGTCGTCATGAACCCGTCCCGTTAGCCGGGCGGTCACAAGCCCAGGAGTCTGCCATAGGTGACCACCTTTTGGACAAAAGAATCTGTCGTGATCTATATTCCGACGAGACATTTACCATTGTGCACAGAGCACGACACCGCTTCCATCTAGATATATTGGAAGCTATCATTATTAATTCAAGACGCCCTACTCTCTGTAGACAAAGGCAATTGAAATTTTCCCTACAGTTATTCGGCGATTCGTGGTCATCCACAAGGTGATTTGGGAAATATATATATATATATATATATATATATATATATTCTTTACTTGCGTTTATTTATGTATATTATTTCGCATGTATACAACCTTATGCTTGCAACTTTATTTTACACCAGTTTATGGTTGTTCGTGTATTTTAATCACTCTACCGACGATTCCCCTGACGAGGGTCGGACGAAAGGCTGCCTTGGGAACTTCAAAGTTTTTGTGTTGTTTTTTTTATGCTAATGTGAGAACTTTGTTTTTATTCGTGAATTTTTTTATTCGTAAATTCCGAAACCATACAAAACGGTTTTTTTTTTTTTTTTAATTTGTTTTATATAAAATTATTTTCTCTTTTTTTCTTTTTCTATTTCATCTTATATAAAGTTTTCCCCATATTATTCATTATTCATTTTGTAGTGTGGCACCATTTTGTCTCTTCATATATATATATATATATATATATATATATATATATATATATATAATAAACTACCATATATTTATAATATAACTAGACGAATACCTGTCCCAAGATGGGTAAAATTAATTCCACGAACAGAACAGTTTAGGACCACTTTTATGTTCCTTTACGAAGATTAAAATCTATATATAATGATACTAAACTCATGTCTTAAATCCTTATTCAAATTTTGATCAAGATCCATTATATGATTTTTAACTTAGAAAATATCCTAATTTAAGGTTTCATCTAACAAATAATTGAACATTCAGACAATCTTGCTTAATTGATGTCTAATAACTATTGATTAAATTCAATGCTTATAATTTTAAACTGGGGGGGGGGGTGCTCATATTATATCCCCTAATCTTTCTTTAAATACTGTAAAGTAACTGAAACTTGAGTAATATTTAGTACTGTATGTATAATGCCTATCGTTAAAATTTCACAAAAATCGGAGCTATAGGAATTTTCACGAAGGACATTTACTCCTTTTTAGCCTCGTTTTGCATTAAACTAAATTAAATCAAATATAGCCCATATTACGACCCCTTATGCCTGGCAGCGCTGTTCCAAAATGCATTATGGTCGGTAAATTAGTTTAGGATTGCACATACTAATATATAAAAGTATACGCATACTTAACTTTATATAATAAAGATAAAAAATCACAGGCAACGTTAAGTTCGTATTAGTTGTTTTTGATACTGTTATGTCATTTTCGGAAAAGAGACGAAATAGCGGAACCATTGTCTAGAATTCCGAATTCAATCATTCATCGCTGGTCAATATTTCTAAGTCGAGAACAAATCCAGCATTTTTTACGAAGACCCTAATATATATTTGTTATTGCTTTTGGCTCTGTGAGTGTCATGGTAAAAACGTAGACGTCTTGGGATTACAACGGAAAAACCTTATTTGCCTCCTCCATGTGCCTAGTGCCAAGCATATTTTCCACGGACGGAGTTTCTTTGCAAGGGCGTCTCATCTGTAGAAACACGTTTTCGCGTAATTCATTCCATGCGGATAACAACACAGTCGTCTTTTAAATGTAATGTCAACAAATACTTGTCATGAACCATCGATACAAATAAGTAATTAAACTCAATTTATTCCATTAAACCTTTTAATACTCCCATCATATTCTTCATCTTTCAACTTACAATCATTCAATCTTATTAATACTTATCCTCAAGTGGGCTTTTGGTCTCGTTTAATTGTGACCATTAATAAAATGAAATGCATACAGTGTAGGACTGTTCGAAAAAATCATCAGGCAATATACTTTCTTCTATTCTAAATAAATAATTTACTTTCATCCATTTTTTTCTTTAGAAACCCTTCGAGTGTGTGAACACGTGATATTTGATCTTTACTATTTACATATAAATGAGAAAGAACCTCTAACAATGTAGGTTGAAACCAAGAGGAAAGTAATAAACAGCTAAATGAGAACTGACTACATGAAGTTTGCAAACTTTTCTTTCCTAAACATCTCTGTCTTTATTATTTCTTACTATCCATCTATAAAATTAACAACGGCTTACACAGTAATTTTCTGTTTCCTTTATAAAAATCAGCATGTTTCCCATCAAATATGAATTCCGAATTAAAAATATAGAGTTCATCAAATTATTTTTTAAATAGTAAATTTGAAGAATCTCTCAAGACGCATGTATAAAGAGTTTACATCGAATGCACCGAATGCCCTTTTCGTTATGAGTTTAGTGGATTCATTTGGATTTCAACGGGTGGGTCGTATCAAGGCTACCATATCGTTATCTTCTTCTTCGTAGCGCGGATTGTCCTTGAACAGCATAGAAAACGTTCCTATGATATTTGATAATCATTCCCCGTTTGACGTGTACATGAGAAATGACGTCCTACATGACCGTTTTATTTCGTTAACTGCTGTAACAGAACGACACTTTTAGAAATACCCTGTTACTAACAAGCACAAGATCCTATATGTGGAACACGTTACCACATGGTTGCTTCCCTGTGGGCTACAATAAGCTCAACTCAATATCCAATGCCAACAAATAATTGCGATACACCGTGCCCATACGTAATCAAATTTTGTTCATTCCATTCATAATTTTCAACCCTCTCATGATATTTCCATCATTCAGCTTACCAGTATCCTCAAGAAGCCTTGAACATTGATTAATGGTGACTAAATCACTAAAAATATAGTTAGACCAATAATTTAACATCATTTAACATTTCACCGCCATTTTTATTCTGGAACGCATACTATCGCTAATGAATACTAACTATGCTAATTCTCTCGCAATTCTGATATTCTGACAGAATAGGTAGAGTTTTATTAATATAACATTTACAAAGTGTTTTCCTGTTGGGGAGAATATAGCATCAATTGTATTAAACGCACCAAATCGCCGTGTTTCGTTGCCACAATCAATGTTGCATTAATTCTAGTGACGGAACTTGTATAAAGACAAAGGAAAATACACAGACAGGACGAAACATAGACGCAGGAATTACGGAAAAAGATCACGTGTGCCGGTCATACATTTTTCAGTGAACTCCTTCATTGCGCTTCATTACCCAATAAAAAAGGTGTTCGAAAAAAATTGACAGGTTTTAGAAAAGAGGGAAAAATGTCATAATTTGGCTAATAATTGATGTATACTCTACATTCATTAATGTATCCCAATCGAGAGAACCACCTTGAACCTCCACCAAGGCCCCCAGACAGGAACTAATCCTGGAGCATTCGGTTTTTACGGCATTACTCAAGAGATCCCTGAACAATTGATATTTGAAACAATCTCGTATTTGGCGTTGCAGACGGTACGGTAGTTGTCTTTCACAAATGCGCCCCAAACATAATAGTCTATGGGGTTGCACTTATTATATTATACTTATAATTATATCATATATAGTTGTAAACAAACAGCTTATAAAATATCAGTAAACGTTAATAAAAAATCAAATTAAATCAGAATTAGCTATTTTCAAAAATGTATTTGAAATCGTTGACTAGAATCTTTTTTCAAAATTTAGAAAATTACAAAACGGTAACCTGAACGGATCAAATTAAGCGTAAACCAGGCTAGTTCGCCGATTGTTTACAACACATGCTAGGGTAAACGACTTGACCACACTTAACTTCGCCTAAGCGTTTATATGTACTCGCTACAATATCTCCTAGACGACCTGCTTACTCTTATATTAACAGTAAAATATTAAGCTTTATTATTTCCGGTGATGTTTATGTGTTACATTATTCCTTGTTTGCTACATCTTTTCGTTTTCATCGGTATATTTGCTATTTCTAAGTTTTAGTGATTTTGTGAATGCGTTTTAACATCGGTTTTAGTCTATTTGTTGTCCTATTTCTAGTTAGATTAAAGTAAACATTCTAGCTTTTTTTCGCCCTGCTTACTTCGTATGTTTGTATGCATGCGTGTGGTTATAAACAGTTTTTTCGTCTGCATGTAGTGTATCGTTTTAGTTATGTTTCGTTTGTTGTCCGCTGTTATTGTGCTTGTTTTAGTTCTTACAATGTAACTTGTTTGTACGAATTTGTTCTCATGTCTGAAGTTTAATATAGGTTTATTGTTATATTATTAAGTAGGTTTGTCTTGTCTACATCGATTGTACGAAAGTTACACTTTTTGTTCCGTTTTGCTTGTAGTTTTGTTCTACATCTTCAATTGTATTTAAGTATTTAACGTATTTCCATATAAGACACAAAACTAAAAAAAAACCGAAAAACTAAATATCGAAAATCGTATAGTGGTTAATCCGAAATAAAATTCATGATTAATTCCAGCAATAAAATCGGTAGACGACAAATGTGATAGTACCATTCTATACAAATGAAGCTGGGAAATTATTGCTTATATTCGTAAATTGTAATTATTATAATTATTTGTATGTAGACTTCTTCCAATAAATAATGAGGAAATATAACCTCGGGATAGAATGAATATCACTACTATGTGCTGTTCACTATGCCATATTACTTTATTTATTTTTCCCTGTACCCTGCACTGGTTTCGATCCAAATATAGTCAGAAGAAACTGAAATGTTGGACAACTATTTAATTGATGTCCTATATTTATAGTATTTAATTTTTTAAAATGGAATATACGTATTTAATATTTACAAAATTTCGTTTGCTTAGAAGTGGGGCCACCTACATATTCGGCACATAGATAGTATCGTAGATATTCAGGGCCACTTCCATTGTCTTCGCTGGGTAATTGTATTAGTATGATATAAACTTGAATAAGATTAAATTAAAATAAACTCAGATGTATACCATTATATTTATAACATATATAGAGAGAGTGAGAAAGAGAGAGAGAGATGCATACTGCAAATAAATTACACTTAAACTGTTATATAAAGCAATATCAATGTCCTAAACATTTACTGACATAAATAACTTAGTAATAAATAGTCAAACTCGCATGAATGTACTTAATTATATATGCAAGAAAATAGGGAGTAGAAAATATAGAGCTAAAAATTTAGATATAACAATGGGTTCAGCGGAGCCTGCCCAAGTAACCGATTTGGTGGAATTATATATATATATATATATATATATATATATGTCTTGAGTTGCAAGGAGGATTATATAGAAATGCTGCTCGGATAGACAATTGAAAATAATTTTTTTAGAGTTTCATAAACTATTTTAAGAAGTTAGCCTTAAAATAAATATAGGGAATAATGATAAGAAACCAAATTATGTAAATATTACTAGAAAGTCTAGTTATAATTTATTTAAGCATTACCATAAACGTAATGAGAAAATATATGATATAGATAAATTACCTAATCACTCCAAACCGATTCAAAAAATATAACTAATATTACTAATAGACTTTCGAAACTATCAGCAAATTAAGATATACTTCATGCCCTTTTCTTCTAATCTATATTTTCGCCTCATTTGATTACAATAGTAGAGGTTAATACGGTTTGGGTCGTGACGTTAGATATAATATTATTTGTATAAGTATTTTATATTCATTTCAAATCATTAATTTTATTTGTTCATCAACGATATAATTATGGGAGTCCTTATTCATCAGGACTTGTTTTATATTTTTGTATCCAATGGGCCTTGATAAATTATGGCTCACTAGTAATATATATATATATATAAATATATATATATAAATATATATATATATATATATATATATATATATATACCCATCTTTCGCACAGAAGAGCTGTTGCTAGCCTATCTCTACTGCAGCGATATGTTCATGGTACGTGCTTGACTGAGCTCTAATCCCTTTCCCCTGTAAAACATTTACAGCAAGAACTCGCACGGCTACGGACAAAGCAGAATACGTTTCTTTCTCTCTCTCTCCGTACCAAAGATCTGGTGCAACTTCCATGAACAAAGTGTCTTTCCTAGAGCGTCCCCTCTCTGGAACAACATACAAAGAAGCTGCTCCCCAGCCGACTTCAACATGGCGGTCTTCAAGTCTAATGTAAACAAATAGTTGTTAAGCCGTCCGCTCAGTTAATTAATTCTACTTAAGAAATCTTCTGTCAATTCCACAGTTGTTTCCAATCCACACGCGGTGGAAGTTTACGGTATTTTAACCCTTATCATCGAGTTGCTTCCGTGGCTTCATAATTGGTGATCCATCGATTAGTATATATATATATATATATATATATATATATATATATATATATATATATATATATATATATATGCATGTATATGTATGTATATATATATATATATACATAATATACATATATATATATATATATACATATATGTATGTATATGTATGTATATATATATACATAATATACATATATATATATATACATATATGTATGTATATGTATGTATATTTATATATATATATACATAATATACATATATATATATATATGTGTGTGTGTGTGTGTGTGCTTACTACTAAAACTACACTAAAACGACCATGGTTTAACACAGTTGTGTCTCTTGATTTTCCCACGCTCCGTCAGTAAGCATTTGTTACGTGATGGTTCATTTCTCCTTTCATACTGATGTTCACATGCCGTTTGTCATCGAACCATAACAATACAGAAAAGAGAGAGAGGGAAGAGAGTTAAGGGAGCGAAAGAATTGCACTACTAATAAAAATGAGCGAAACAAAACCCCAGAAACAATCGAATACCACACCTAACAGCCTTGAGCAATTTCAGCCCCACTCCACTAAACAAACAATATACAACCCACTCCAAAGAAAAAACACCCAACCCCTCGAAAAAGAACAGAAACACTACACTGAATGTTCTTCCCCTTCCCTTTGAACACCCACCCCACTTCAATATGCTGAACAGTCCATCCATGACAACTTTAATGGTCGTAGTAAAAGAAGTCTTATCAAGCTGCAAAATAATAATAATAATAATAATAACAATAAAAAACTAATAATACATAGAAAACAGAACAAAACACTTCATGAGTAGATCAGTCTGTACGTGTAATGTGTTCGACTAACCCTGAATCTGTATTCTGACCTTTTTTTATAATTGCAATATTCTTTAAAATTGACCTAGATGATCTTGCATCTTAACACTGTGTACTTGACCACAGTTTTAAGCTACGTTCTGATAATGCCCTTCAAGGCAAGAATTATAATTTAAGTTTCAGATGTTATTTCGTTGTTTATTATGACGCTTAATGTTTGCAAGTGTTTACATCTTACTAGGATAAAACACGTCGGATTTTACCAGGGTGGAGAAAAGAACCAATACGTGTCACAAGGTCAGAAAGAAATTGGTAGCGACAACAAAAGCAGGCGAATGAATGCAATTCATACATTAACATTCTTACTTGCTTGTTTACACCTGAAGCCAATAGACAAACAATAGAGATCAATTAAAACGAGACGCCACCTTTACCGTTGACGTACACGTGTGAAAGTTACTAAACGAGATATCACATGATAAGCCTGAGAAATCAAAAACGAAGACTCTAATCATAACAATACGTATCATCATTATTTGTACTCACTAGGAGTTCTCACATAAGACATCGTCAGTAATTGCTCACTGATAATAACCGGTGGTGTTCTCTGGAGTATGAGTTAAAACAAGCCCCCCAGATTTCCAGTAATCTCCACTTCTTTTTCGATAACCATTGCAAATAACTTTGAGGTATCGCAACAGCCGCTCACCATTGATTGCTGGATAGTAACGACCTTTGGTCTTCTATGGGATTTGAGTGGCAATAAGCCTCCCCAAGGTACAAGTACTCTTCATACTCTTCCAGTGGAGGTCTGATTAGTGCTCTCCCTCTTCAGTCTTTCCATTACTCTTTGACCATTCACAACTATTTAGTGTGTATCAGCCGGGGCTGCTGCCATCACTTGGGGAAGAGGGCAGTTTATTAATTCCTTTGCAATTTCTGTTCTTTGGGTTCATGTGGTGGTGTTCTTCCTGCGGTTTTATTTTCGTCCTATTGTAACTTTCATGTGGGAAGTTACTGTTTGTAGCTTATGCGGGTTGGTTTCTGCATGCAAGGATTTTCCTTAGATTGCAGCTGTTTTCATCACTACCGTCTTTTGTATGGTCTGCGTGATACCTTTCATTTCAAATTATCCCAGTCTTTTTCCAGTTTTTTGGGACTGTTCCTAGTGCTCCTACGATTATTGGTATTATATTTTACTTTCTTCATGATCCATATCTTATTAAATTCGTCTGGTAATTATCATAATTATTATTTGTTCTCACTAGAAGTTCTCACACAGGGCATCATCATTTGTTTATATATATATATATATATATATATATATATATATATATATATATAAATATATATATATATATATATATATATATATATAACCATTGCAAACCAGTTTGCGTTATCGCAACAGTCGTTTACCAATAATTATTTGCTAGTAACGACCGTTGATCCTCAGTGAAATATGAAGTACGATAAGCCTCATCAATGATCAATACCCCCTGCGCTTTTCCAGCTTAGATCTGGTTCGTGCTCTCTTTCTTCCTTTTTCCAATACTCCTAGACTTTTTGCAATCATTTTGCGTTGTATCAGCAAGAGCTGAACTACCACGTGTATTTGTGGTGCACATTTATGAGATTTCTATCAGTTTCAGTATTCTCGAACTTGTGTAAAGTTCTTTCTATAATATTATTATTATTACTCTCTAGGAGTACTCACACAGGTTGGCATCAGTGATTGATCACCGATAGTAATTGTTGGGGTCCCTGAAGTCTGAAGGACAACAAGTCTCCCAGATTCACAATAATCTTTCGATAACAATTGCAGATGGTTTTGCGTTATATTAACAGCCGCTTAACATTTATTTCTCGATGGCAACGCCCATTAGTATTATGAGATTAAGGTGGCAATAAGCATCTCCAAGGTCGCAGTACTATCCGAAACCTTTCAGTGGAGGTCTTGATAGTGTTCGCTATCCCCGGGTTTTCTATCTCCCCTGACGTTTCACTATAATTTGTATAGTATAAGCCGTGTCTGGTGCCATCACAATGGGTGTGCGTGTATTTTTAGAGGGTATTATTAGTATTATTCGAGTAGAGTTCTCGAACTAGTTGATTATCGTTGCGAAAACCCGGTGGATTTCCGTGGAATCTGAGCGACAGCAAGTCTCTAAAGATTCTAAAGAATCTTCGGTCCATCGAATTTATTATTGTAACTGTTGGTGGTCTCTTGTCTGACTTTAATAGTGATTAATCCATGATAACGATCGATGTTTACTCTAGACTTTGCGTGACAATGAGATTCTTACATATTCTTGCAACCTTCCTGAACTTTTAAGTCGTAATAAAACGGATGGTTTTCTACTGTTTGACGAACAGCAAGTCTCCCCAGATGACAAATACGTGTTTTCCCATCTCACTGTTAAATATGTAGCGAGTATAATTTTGTTAGTTGCAAATAACAGAAAATAGTGTTCAGTCGGGGTCAACTTAGTGTACTCGGATGTCAACTCGAACTCCTGTGTAATAGAAGCGAATGTGACGTCACATGGCATAAGAGAGAGTGAGGGAGAAAAGTCGTCAGTTCGCTTGAAGGCACACACGTGTGCACTTGGAGCTTTTGAGATGTCAAGATAAGATATGATTTAGCAGTTATTATCGACATCTCTGTCTTCCCTCCCGCCCTACGGTAAGTGATTGAGAACAGAAATATCAGACGAATAAACCTATTCCTGTCTTCAACTGTTGTCTCTTCTTATTTTTTATAAACGAACTTTTTGTTAGGCGGAGTTTCCTCTGACAGGACAAAATCAAATGGGAAGTAACTGTCATCAGCGTATGTTATGAACGTTTGTGTATTTTAATTTATTAGTGCTTGTGATACATTAGCCCTACTTTATGAGGAAAATTATATAATATCACTACAATTGCAACTCACTTCGTATCACCAGTGGTTTCTCACTAATAACGGAGGAATCATGTCAATAATGCTATCATCATCGGTCATTCAATCCTCTAGGGCATGGCGCGGCTTCTTCTGTTGTATGAACCGATGTGGCACCACTTTCGTTTTATGGTTATTTTTATAGGAGAGTTGCAAGTTTACGTTTTCTTACATATACCATTTAACTTGAATTGTTTCAGCTTTTATTGGTATTATTTTAGACTTTCTCTGTGTACCATATGCCTTTCAGTTCTCTGACAAGGTCCGTGTATTTGCTTCGTTATTATTATTTCGTGTCAATATGTAAAACTTTTCGTTGTGGTCGTGTTTAATTTTTAGTGTTATCGTTACTTTATATTAACTTAGATGTGGGTTGTTACGGTTATTTGGGTATGTAGGTTAAGTGTAGGGTCGGTGTAAGAGTTAGGTTTGTTTAAGCACAAGAATGTGTGTTAATATTCGAGCTGTTTTCATTCATTCTCGGATTCGGATTTATTGACGTTTTCTTTAGGTTTCTAATAGGATGAGGTACCTCTGGTTAAACAGGTGCAGTCCCCTGGTCTGAGTGTGAACTCCATTTAAACTCACGTTGTATTATCGGACAAACAGTTTAAGATTGCGCTGTCGTCGATAACGACTAATGACTTTCTTTGTCATCGGAGTGACTTTCTCTCTAATCGGTCGTTCATTTTTTTCAAAACATTCGGGACAAACTTCTAGTGTACGAAGCGATGCTGATGCCACCCTGGGATTATTCTTTCATTTTTGTGCAGGCAGGAGAAATGCTCTCCTAGAAAAACAAACTGACAGAGGCACGACCGATAAGATGTTCAATGAGCCTAAGCTAGACAATATGATAAGATAAATAGCAGCTCTTATAGATACCAAAGATTGCACTAGAAAGTCCCATCAAAATTCTCATCATCGATAAACATACTACCGCCAGAACTACCGTCTCTTGATTTTAATAGCTTCTCTTAATTTCATCAAAAGTGAAGCGTAATAGGCTCCTGTAATTGTGGTACGCTTTGCAAGGAAATCTGTCATCACTACTCCGTCCTGGTCCCAGAAGACTGTGAGCATGACCTTGCCAGCGGAGGGCTGCACCCTTTCCTTCTCTGGAAGTGGTGGGTCCAAATGTTTTCCACTGCATTGGTCTCTGGATTATAGTGATGGACCCAAGTTTTATCCTGTGTAATCAGTCTTTTGAAAAACTTTGACTCATCTTCTTAGCACATCTCTAAATTCATCCTCGAGCACTCGACGCGGTCTTGCGTCGGGAAAGGTGTGAGCAACCTGGGAATCCATCTGGCAGACACCTTATGCATATGCAAATGGTCATGAATGATAGTTTTCACAGACCCTGTACTAATCTTGACCTCTTGGGCTATTTGGCGAATCGTAATGCGTCGATCTTCCAAACTGGCAGCCTCAACTTGACGGACATATGCCTCATCATTGGCAGAAGAGAGACGACCTGGTCTGGGAGCTGTTTCCACAGACTTCAGGCCATGTTTGAATTCACGATGCCAGCGTTTTACAAGGTCATGTAATGGGGCATCATCCCCATAAGTTTCTTTAATTTCGTCAAAAGTCTCCGCGTTCTTTCAAATACAAAAACTAGATTACTGCGCGACACTCAACTGGCTCCATTTCACACCTGACTCAGTTCAAACACCTGTAAATCAGAAACCACAATTAGTTCAGAGCTGTTTTCTTGCAACATTACCCATACAGATATTAATAACTACACATGCAAAATTTCATCTAAATCAGCCAACTGTAAGTTTATCAGGGGTATGACTTATTGAACACCCCGCGTGTGTGTATATATATATATATATATATATATATATATATATATATATATATATATATATATATAATGGCAAAAACAAGACCTTATATATTTTCACTAAAAATAATTAAAAAATGAAAAGGCTAGCTACCCGATTTCCAACCTGCTCAACCAACCTAAATCGAAGTTAAGTTTAAAAAAAATAACTATTGAGCGAGGTTTGAAAGCAGTAAACAAGCCATTATATTCTTTGTATTATTTTAATTAATTATGTTTAGTAAAAATATATGTTTTGTTTTGATTGACATGCTAAAATACTCTACTATAATGATATTTAAAAATATATATACGTATTTAAATATTTTTGTAGTAGAAATTAATACATCGTATATATATATATATATATATATATATATATATATATATATATATATATAAATCAAGGCAGTGTAAACATCTACAGGATAAGAATCTAAAGAATTTAAACCGGGTCTATAAAAAGGGCTTTTTATCTAATAGAGAGTTTATACATGTGATTATTTTTATTCATACAGACATGTACAGAATCTGCGACACTGGTATGTCAATGTTATCGATCAACAGCTGTAATAAACTGAGATCTCATCAGTCAAAGTCAGAATCCGATCTTTACCTCAAGTCATATTTCTGAAGTATGAAATGAGGAAGAAAAGAAAAGAAAATTTAAAATTTCGAAAGTAACTTATTTTGATTTGAGACCGTTCAGAATCAAATATAAAATGAAATGAAATAAAATAAAACTGAGTAAAGTGAGATATAGGATAGAATATAAACATATAATTATACATTTATAGTAGATAAAGAAAAAGAAGAAGAGAAGGAAGTGAGGGCGAAAAAGAGGGGAGGGGAAATTAAAAAGAAATGTGGGAAAGGGAAGAGGAATTCAAAAACACACAGCTAATGTCCATCTGTTTTTGGTTGCTGTCGACGACGCGTCGGTATTCGGTTGACGGTTTCCCGTCTGGTTTCAATTGGATGTTAATACATTAAGCTCTGATCTTTATGAATTTTTCCTTTGTTATTGTCTTAGTTTTTTATATCTTTTGAATTATAAGGTTTACTTTTTAATTTCATCTTATTGTTATTAATTATTTTTTTATGAATTCATTTAGGCCGAGTACAGCACATAATGCGGAGGTACAATAATTAATTAAAACTTTACTCAAGTTTAATAATAGCAGCCCGTGATACAAATAAAAATTAATATTTGTGTAAAACGATATATATATATATATATATATATATATATATATATATATATATATATATATATATATAGAGAGAGAGAGAGAGAGAGAGAGAGATGGAGCTTTCAGGCAATTGATAATTGATGGTTCATTTACTTTCATCATCTGCGGAATGATAGTTAACAAGCTAGAAGCACTGACTATCGTTTTGTCTGTCTAGTTTCAATCCCGGCTGTTGGCACTTGCTTGTCGAGATACACTTTCTGTAGATGAACTATATATATGTCTCCCGTCTTAGGTTAATCTCTCTTGTAAGTGAAATAGCGAACTGACATCAGCTTTTAATGCGTTGCTCATGATATAAAGAAATAGATCTTTCGGGCGATTGACAATGTTTCGGGCGATTGAAAATTGCTGAGGGTACGTGGAATCTAAATATATTCCACGTACCCTCAGCAATTTTCGAATGATATTTAAGTAATTAAACACGTCGACTGTTTTCTAGACGGTTGAGTTTCGATCCTTGCTTGAGCTATTTGCTTGTTTAACCACACTGAATATCTGTTATAAAGTGTTGCTGTTTAATATATATATATATATATATATATATATATATATATATATATATATATATATATATATATATATATATATATATATATATCCATTATGAAACATTAGGTCGTCACCCACAAAAAAACCTTAAAGACACTAACTGGGATCACTGGATTCGCGTTTCGCTTTCATTTAAGCTTTGGGTACGATACATTTGAACTTAGTCACTTGTATACGACTTGAGCCACCACGCAGCAATGATAATTCTTACATTTATCAAACATTATCCAAACTAATGTGTACAACCAACTGTGGAATGTACATACTCTTTTTGTCCAACTACAAAGAACCCAGGTCTTACAATTAGGATTGTACACTCAGAAGGTAGAATGAGGACAAAATAATTACAAAGAAACTAATAGTAATAATAAGAATGAGAATAACAATAAAGCTTCATAAAGCTAAATTATATCTAGAAACATGATACTTTTGAACATTCATAAATTATACCAATGAAATACTTTGTACCTTTATCAAACAACCACGATACCAACGACAACTCCCTTCGAACGAGAATATTGACTGACTTTATGTAAAATGGAAATAAGAGAACAAATGGCAAGCGTTACATATTGCGTTGACACTGTGAGAAAAAGAAAGGAGAAATATATAACATGAAATACAGAGAAGCTGATTACTGCCGCCACAAGTACCATCAAGTTAAACAATACTGAGAGAAGCTAAACGACAAACAAAAAGCAAAAGAACTTAATAAGAAAAGAAGCAGCTACATGAAAAATTTATAATATTAAGGAAACAAATCCCACAAAAACACGTGGGCATAGTTACAGTCAGTAGACTTGAACATGGGAAAAGGATCGGTAATGCCAACAGCACAAAGGAACACGAGTAGAATTTAATATATAAAAGATAAGACAAACAAGACACAGGAAAACAGTAAATCTAGACTCTATTGACAAAGAGGCAAAACGTTAAACTACATGATAAATGAATGCAGTTAACTCACTCAAAAAGAATATGAAAAGAATCATGACTAGGTCGGGTAGGTCGTCTACCGGGAAATCTGCAATTAAATGAATTTTGAATCTGCAAAGAAATTTTACAGGTACAAAATAGAGTCAGTATTGAAGAAATGAAAGGTATAACGTCTTATTAAACATGAAAATACAAACGGATAAAATCATCCAAATGGGCGTGATGATACTCAATAAGAATTATACAACCTGGTAATTAGTGGGTTTCGCCATACAGGTAGCTCATAGCGTGATGCTACATGACGCGTGACAGAGAGCTGAAGGAGACACATCAAACAATTTGTAATACCACAATTTTAGGGTCACGAAGGACTATTCCGAAAACCCGAGAAAAAAAATCTAAGAATAAATAAGCATCTAGGTAATCATTGACATTATACAACGCGCGGAACTGATGATAACTGCTTATATATTAAGGACAATCAGTGAGTATAGAAGCAATCATACATAGACATATGGCACCGATCAACTATAAGTAAAATGAAATAGAATAATGCAGCATGAACACAACTAAAAATACAGAAAGAACATCACAAAAAGCAATGAAAACTGCCACAGTATATATAAAAGAAAACTCGCCGTTAAAACGCAATGGCACTAAGAGCGGTTGGCACATTAAACATGATTGTGAATGGTCGAGGAAGATGAAAATGCAAACGAAAGAGATCACAATCCAGACTTTAACTGCAACAACACGAATAATACTATAATCCAGAGAAGAGTTATAGTGACTCAAATTCCAGATAAAGTGAATAGCCGTTATCAGTAAAAACTCAATGGTAAACGGTTGTTGCGAAAGGTCGAAGTGGGTTGCAATGGTGATAGAAAGAGGTGGAGAGTGTTGCAAATATTTGGAAGACTTGATGTTACTCAATGGTGTTGTCAGGCTACTGTAACCTGAAGAGCGAAGAGCAGAAAGAACCAATATCCTTTTCGATTCTCTCTCCTCTCGTCTGGACCACCTGGTGCAATGGGAAAAATTGGCTGGTTACTGTTAATGCGTCCACAAGCATGCCCCTATTTTTTCATCACGAACGCACTAATGCCTACTTGCCTCCAATTGAAATGAAGGGCTTGAGAAAGCCCCTTGGTTTGACAAGCTTCTTGGACTGACTTTCTTAGTGACCTAAAATTGAAGACTTACATCAAATCCGTTTCCAAGGTCGCCAGGTAAAATTGTTGGATCATTCTACCGCCTCAGAAATTATATCACTCCTGACGCAATCTTCTGCCTATATACGAGCCAAGTTCGTTCTAAGATGTGGTATTGTTGCCACCTCTTGGGAGGTGCTGCTCAAAGTCCCTTTCCTGCCTTGACAGAGTACAAAACCGAAATCTAGTAGGCGACGTCTTCTTCTCCTCCCTCTGCCGTTGCAATTCTATCTCTACTTTTTCCTTATTTTCATGGCAGATGTTCAGCGCTGCTTCAGGCTATTGCCCTTCCCTGTAAAAAATTCACAACAAAAACTCGTCAAGATACAACTGTCAATAATTTCCTTTTTCCCCTCTCTGTTCTTAAAGCTAAAAGAAACTTCTATAAGCAAAGTTGCTTTCCTAGAACACACCGGCTGTGGAACACCCTACCGCAGGGCTGCTCCCTAGCTGACTACAACATTGTCGTGTTCAAGTCCAATATAAACAAATTCTTGTTACGTCCTCCTCCTTAATCAAACTCTGCCAAACTTTTACCACCATTACCGACCATCACAATGTTATCTCACCGTCCACTTGACACTCATTAACCCTTATTCTCGAGTGGCCTGTAGGCCTTGATAATCACTGATTCTTCAGTAAAAATAAAAAGCTCTTAATGTAACCTTTCTATCGATATGTATATTTAATGTAAAACATTTTTATAAATATATTTTCAATGATGTCTTATAGGATGGTATTATAATATTCCTATACAAATATTTAAATAATATTTTTTAAGTAAATACTAAGTATTATTATTTTTATCTACAAACATCGGTTTTTCACGTTTCCGCAATCTTCAGTGTAGGTCTGTTAATTCACGTCCGTCGGCAGGCTCGACCCCGGTTTCCGAGTCGCCACTGACCTCTAGCATGAAAATTAGGAGAAATTTAACGCCAAATCAGCAGACGATATAGTGAACAGATAGAGAAGTTTCGACAACAAAAACAACAAATACTTTGGAATCTCGCATTTAAGCCGTAGTATTACGGCTCATTGTTAAATTCTCTCAGAGGGCACCAATCATTGTAAAAGAGGCTATAACAATAGTTTTTAAATAAATATTAATTATTATTACTTAAAGACATCGATGTGTCATGCTTACTCAATCTTCCCTGTTAATTCACGTCAGTCGGATATATATATATATATATATATATATATATATATATATATATATATATATATATATATATATATACAGAGAGATTAATACTTATTTTTATCTAACATGTTATGTAGATGTAAGAGTAGAGATGAATACATATACAAATGATAAAAAGTTATATATATATATATATATATATATATATATATATATATATAAAATTATCTAGTACCAAATTTACTTAATTTTTTTAATGCAACTTTTTTTCCTATATAATTATATTGCTAGCTACCATATCGCAGAATGGTTCTTGGGTGTAGTGTTTAAATAGTATTATTATTAGTAATATTGATATGCAAATTACCATATCACATTGTAGCTTTAAAGGTCATGTATTATTATTATATTATTATTATTTACTTATGTATATATTAGTGAAATTAAAGCTGACTTATTTCTACAATTGGTTATTGGGGAAGTGGTCGTTTAATCAGTACCATTAGAGCGCAATGAATATTATAACTGTCCTGTTTTTAAATATCAGAAACAGTTACATGGTAAACAGATGATGATCCCCGTTTAATATTTCACAGACAAGTCAAGTCCCCTGTTTTTGTTTCACTGTCAGATACTTGAATCCCCTTTTTATTTATGAATTTTCCAACGATCGGTAGGCTTATGCAAGTGCTAAATCTGCGATATCTTAGATTAAGTAAGCTTTTTTCTCTTTTTTTTTGGTTAAAATGACTCAAAGCTTCTTTCGACTATATATATACATATATATATACACATATATATATATATATATATATATATATATATATATATATGTATGTATGTATGTATGTATGTATATATATAAATATGTGTATATATATGTATATATATATATATATATATATATATATATATATATAAATTGAGCTCTACTCTCATATCTAAATAGAATGTAAAAAGTCAACATAAATGAAGTATAAAACAACTAACGCTATTGATACCCTTCGAAACCTCTGTGTCAGATCTATGTCACTGGAGCGAAAAAATGATAGTGGCTTTTGTTTTGACGTCTCCACGTTACAGTAAGTCTATTTTTATGAATTCAGTGGGAAGACCAAATCATACGCATCATGGATCACGCGTGCCGTGACTTAGTTGATACGCTACTCACCCACGTTCTTATCAGTTATAACTATATGTATCTACGCCTCACAAATACATACACATTCACATATACATAAAAAAACGTGCACGTATACACACGTACACACACACGCACTAACACACCTATATACAATGAGATAGAGCGAGAGATTGAGAAATACACAATATAAATGCGAGTTCTTTCATTTTAATATAAAATTACATGTTTCTCTCTCTCTCTCTCTCTCTCTCTCTCTCTCTCTCTCTCTCTCTCTCTATATATATATATATATATATATATATATATATATATATATATATTTCTGAGAAGGAATGGTTGAGAGTATTTCGACGTAATGGGAAATGGGAATAGGAAAGAAAACAAAAGAGATATTTTTTTATATATTTATCAACGTTTCGTCTTGTAACACTTTTTCAAGATGATAATTTGAAGAAAAATATCATGCTAGTACATCGAATTTTTTGGTTGACATGATGGAGTGATAAAGGAAAAGTAGCAGCTACTGTCAGCGCTGGAGGAGAGTCCCGGCTGTGGGAAGTCATGTCACACCAACATTTCGATGTACTTGCATAACATTTTTCTTCCAGTTATTATTTTGAAGAAGTCTTACAATAAAGACGAAGCGTTGATAAATATATAAAAATATATCTTGTTTTTTTCCTTTTTTATTTCCCATATATATATATATATATATATATATATATATATATATATATATATATATATATATATATATATATATATATATATGATGTGGGTGTGTGTAATTCAGTTTTATAGCAAAAATCATAAGAGTGAATCATTACTTATGCAAGAGCATTTATATTTTCATTCAATGAACACTATATATTATGCTAACTTCTATCAATATATATATATATATGTATATATATATATATATATATATATATATATATATATATATATATATATATATATACTTAATTACATGTTCGTGTAGATATATATCTATACGAGTGTTAGAGACGACGAACCACGTGTCTGTGAATAACTATATTATGCATTTAAAAACATATATGGATATATTAATATATATTTATATAGGATGTACGTTATAAAAATGCGCATACATGCGCACATAAATATTCCTCATATATCTATATCTATGCGTATCAATGTATATATATATATATATATATATATATATATATATATATATATATATAATGTTTACGCTCGTCGCTCTAAGCTTAAATATAACTTAATTTCTCCGTTATCACGTGACACACTTTTATGGTCAAGGGAATTACGCAACTACTTACAGATTCAAGGTGTCTCTGTGAACAGGGTTTTCGCCCCGTAGCCGTCTCAAAGTGTTATTTCTCTACACTGAGAGAAGCCAAAAGCTCGAATCGTCGTCGGATGGAGGAAAAATATTAAAATAAAATGTAATATTATATATAGAGATTTAAAACTGATTAGTCTCTTGATTTTGTTATCATCACTTCAAAGATAGTTGATGGGATTATTTCTGATCTTGAACAGTCTAAGGCTTCCGGCCTTGATTCGATGCTTGTTGTATTTTTCAGGCGTTGTGCTCTTGAATTTTCTTCAATCCTTTTTAAATTCTTCAATCTCTGTTTGTCTAACCCTGTTTCCCTCTTTGTTGGAAGGAGCCTTCTGTTGTCTCTATCTTTAAAAATGCTGTTGACCCAACTAAGTATCATGCAGTTAGTTTACTCTACGTTATTAGCAAAGTTTTTGAAAGGTTTGTTAACAAGCTTGTTCATTTTCTGGATAGTTTAGGCTTGTTTAGTGATGCTCAGTATGGCTTTTGTGGTATTCTTCTAACTGCTGATCTTTAAAGTGTTGTAAATGAGCTGATCTGTCGGTTCATGAATAATTCGGGAAAGAGTAGAGACATTGCGCTTGATATTTCGAAGGCGTTTGGCAGGGTGTGACATTCTCGTCTTCTACACAAGCGTCAGAGTATGGTATTGGTGGTAAGGTTTTTGAAATTATTAGGTCTCTTCTTTCTGACATTGAAAGTAACTTTGGACGGTATCTCTTCTTTCTCTTTTCCTATCAATGCTGATGTTTCTCAGGGCTCTATTCTAGACCCAACACTGTTTCTTCTCTATATAAATGATTTTCCAGCGAATATAGTTAAGAAAATTAGCATCTGTGCTAATCATACCACTCTCCATTCTGGTGTTTCTTCTTGCCCATCTTCCTCGGACAAGTCGAAATATGCAGTTGATCTAGAAGTTTACCTGAGTTCAGTTGTGAATTGGGGTACGAAATCGCTTCTTTCATTTAATCTAGTTCGAAAGTTACAATATCCATATTTCATTTTGACCAACCATTTTCTCTGTTTTTCTTGGACTAGTAATTTTTGAATAAAACATGTATTTGGCTTCAAGTTTCCTTCAAAAATAATTATTTTGGTTCTCAAAATTTAAAAGATGTGGCTATGGTTTATAAACCACATTGACAGCACTGGCTACTAACGTCGTGAATGAAAAAAGTATTTAGATTTATATATATATGCGAATATTAAGATAACTAATATGATTTCTTTTCAATAAATATTTACCTAAATTAGTAAATCGTAAGTTCTACTAATTTCACTCCATTACTGTATTCCATTTCTTACTTATTGTCTTGCCGATAAGTGTCAATTTGTGATTGACTTCATTCAAAAGCCATGTAGGCTCTTGTTAGTGTCACCATTGGCTGCTAATCCTACTATACATACGAAGAGCTGATTCCAATATTCGACTAACATTGACGGAGAGTAATACACTAGTAAATATATTAGACCTTAAATATTCTATATAATGTATATTAAACATTATACATGTTTAACAGTGTAAACATTATGAGGTGAGTTATTAGCTTGGTTCTTATACTAAACTAAAGCTATATTTTACTGAACCCTGTTACGCGTAGCAAAGCAAGCAGAAATACTCTTGTGAAATTGTAGATGTTTGTTCTGTGCATTATCTAGTGTCGCATACTGAGGAGTGCATAAACCCTGTGTATCGCTTTATTGCAGGTCAATATTTTTTTTAAATTTTGAAATTGCTATGAAACGCGGAGAAGTGAAATTTGGTACAATGGAAGAGCATAACAAAGTGCCTTATTTCCCTGATTTTTGTGGAATTTGAACAAATATTTTGAAAGTTATGCTAATTTTTCTATTTTCTGGTAATTTTAAGTGTGTATCACTTTATTGCAAGTGTCTAAAAATGTATATTTTCGGTAATAAAACAATATTCTAACTTCACATTTCTATTTATATGAAATAAAGAACATATCCAGTAACAATATTAACCAAAAACAAGAACGATTTTCACATTATTTTGTTTAAGGAAATATTTATTTATCAACATAACTCCCATGCTTCAAAATCACTTTGAATAGCCTCTTGTCAACTGATGATGTCAATCGGCGGATTTGAGATGATGTGATGCTATAGGAAACTTCCAAAATCTTCCTCCAAAGTTCATCCTTCGACGAAAATTGAACACCTCCTTCATAAACTTTCATCTTTATTATTGACCAGAGCTGCTCAATTGGATTTATATCTGGAGAACAAGGTGGCCATGTCATCAAATTTTCTCCACTAATGACTAATGACTTAAGGTAGGATGCCGTAGCCTTGGCTTAGTGGGATGGCGCATTGTCGTGCATAAAAATCAATTTGCGGTGACGCGCCAATGGAAGGTCATCAAGCCATGGTGACAAATGCTCATTTAAAAATAAAATATAAGACTGGCTTGTCAGTTTGACACCTTCTGGCACTCGAAATGGTCCAATTAGTTCATCGCAGATTATTCCAGCCCAAAACATGATACCGGCACCTCCCTGTTGACGACGGAATCGATGAGGGGTAGGGAATCCAAGAGGACTCCAAACTTTGGCCCACCCATCTGGTCCATCAAGGGTTGCTCTGGCCTCATCGGTGAAAAGAACATTTTCAAAGCTGGTTTTCATGTATTTCTGAGCCCAAGCCAAACGTTTTTCCTTATGAGTTTGGTTTAAAACCGGTCTTGCTATGGGCTTAATGCTTCTTGCAATTTCGTTTAAGACATTGCAGCGTGTCTTTCTGGACAAGGAAGATATTCCAGCCTTGTCAAATATAGCAGCACTGTTGCTGCCCGGCTGCTTGATAAGTTGACGGCGAATCTTTCTAACATCACGAGCAGAAACTGACTTTCTTGTGTTTTTGTCCTTCCTTGGTTTGATGTTTGGATTTTCAACGAATGAAGACAATGTTCTTCGATCTCTTCCAAGCTCCTTGGCTAGATCTACGAGAGATAAACCTTCTGCAATGCCTGCAACAACACGTTCCTTTTCACTAGCTGTCAATCGACCCTTTCTAGGCATTTTGGGAGACCTGCAATAAAGTGATACACACTTTAAATTAACAGAAAATAGAAAAATTAGCATAATTTTCAAAATATTTGTTCAAATTCCACAAAAATCAGGGAAATAAGGAACCTTGTTATGCTCTTCCTGTGTACCAAATTTCACTTCTCTGCGTTTCATAGCAATTTCAAAATTTAAAAAATATTGACCTGCAATAAAGCGATACACAGGGTTTATGACTTAGTCTTACAATTAAATTACTAATTTAGGAAATAAATATATACATATATTTTCCCTTCTTTAAAAATATATCAAATGGACCCCAAATACAAAATTTTCTCTTTACAAAATAAAGGAAATTAACATTATTTGCCCAACCCTAAACACTCAGAATATCAGTTGCCTAGTTAGCAAAATACAAGCTTAACACTTGCACACAAAAAGGAATTGGCTACTGTAGATTGTGCGATGTCACCAACTTCAGAGAAATGAAATTTACGCATGTGTTAATCGCTTCCTAAGAAGAGCCCATCCTGACCTCTTCATTGACACAAAAGGTCATCATCAAAAAAATCATATATGGTATGTCTAGTGTCAAATGACAACAACGGGAAAGGAAATCAGCAGGCTCTCCCGACTGTACCCATATATTCAGATGTCGGAAAAAGAATTAACTGAGTTTTTCGTCCGAAAACCATGGTTTTGCTACAAAAACTAACTTATAAAAAAAAAATGTCATCAATTCCCCGGACTCACATTACCTCAGACAAGCTGCATAGCTTTTAATCAAAGACTGAGGCTGAGATTGGAGAAATATATAGTTGTGAAGACATCGTTATTCTTCTGACAGACGTACCTACGAAAGAATTAAGTAATTTTATAGTTGTTTCAATTCTAGAAAACCGACCAAGATTTTACAAGTTTGTCATCTCCAATAAACTCTATTTCTCCCAAATAAATTTCATCCTTTTCCCCGACATTATCGCGTGTTTTCTATTGTTTTATCGTGCTCATTTTTTTCACATTCTCAGCTAATAAACCACATATTTCTTATAGAATGTATTGTGGTACTGTTATTCCTTCAACCTGTTGTATTTATTGATACCTTCTCTGAAACACAAAGCGAAGTTTGAGAACAAATGATTATATTTTTTATCTTAGTTTTATTCCCATTTCAATCTGAGAAAATAGTTCGTAACACTTCGTAACCGATGCATAACCCTTATTCATAAATAGTTAAATAATGAATATTTAAAAATCAAAAATGTTTATGTTGAAAAACAGTATACTTTAAAATTATATATTTTATAATAATACGTTAAGCTAATTTCATGTTCGAACGTACATTATCACCTTCATCGCGTTTATTAAAAGATAGAGTAACCTTATCACAAAAGATGCAATTCCATCTGATATCCTTGTTGGGTTGAATTTGAGACTGGAACTAAAATACTCTTTATTGTCCTTGAAGCTACGATCAAAGTGTAGTACCTGTATCATGCGGTCTTCGTTTGCGTCTGACGTCCACAGAATGGAAATATGTCACAAACCTCTACAAATGTTTTGAAGATATAGCCTCATAACCAAGACTATTCTTAATCTATATTAACGAAAGTACTTAGATAAATATATTTCAGTTTGAACAAAAGTAGTACAATAATATAATGAGGTCTGCATTCGCACGAGATCCATAAAAGGAAATATTTTCTTGTGCTGCAGCATTATACAATAAATGAAGTATACAACTGTATAATTTCCACGGGTCTCGCTATTATTAGTAGGATATAAAACGGTAGTACTGCGTGTGCAGTGACTGTATACAGAAAGAAAACAACTCCCGGACTAGAGAGAGTTAGTATATAAATACATATATGTTGTTAACCAGGAAATAATATTGAAATTATATGTCTGCATTTTCTATAAAAGAGCGATAGAATAAACCATGTAGACAAGAGTAAAAAAATGCTGAACTTTGAAAACTAAAGTGGGTTGCAAGTTGTCATACTAGTCGAGGTTCCTCTTGTCACCATTCTGGCAACAGAGCTAACTTTATTAATCAAACTCTTTTTGTCGGAATAATATATGGTTCAACTCCGTCATAAGAGATGCACACACCCAGACATTACGTCTTCCTCTTTGAGTAAGGTTGGTTTATTACTCAACGCCTAAAGTGCCCTTAATGGGTAATGCCAAAGTGCTGTTCTCGGTTATTTTACTATTTTACCAGAGTGCTCTCCGAAGGTGTAGTGCTTTTCTGTCATTAATGAATCACCAATTATCAAAGTAAAAAGCCACCCGAGGATAATCGTTAATGAGATGGAAAAATTGTCGGTTTATGATGTAGAATAATATTAAAGGATAAAAAATTGATTAATCGAATGAAAAAAAATTTGATTATTTATGGTTACAGTTTATGACAAGTAACTATTGACATTGGATTTAAAGACGGCCATTTCGTAGTCTGCGGGAAAGCAGTCCCGTGATAATGTGTTGCAAGGTGAAGAAGATTTGGAAAGAAGTGGACATTTTGCTTTGCGCTATGCACACGAAAGAACAAAGGTAACTTTTTTTCAGTTCTGGTAGAAGGCGACATTTTTGGCTGTAAATGTCTTACGGGGTTCTTGGAGTTCGATCGAGCATTTTAAAATAAGACTAGCAACGTCTCTTTTGTAAAAAAGTGATTGTATAAAACAGAAGAAACTCCCACGTGCTGTCCTTGCGCCACATACTGCTAAAGTAGTAAGCCATTAAAACCTAACTTTCGAAGTAAAACATACCTAGTCTTTTTTTAAGTATATTTCCTTCGAAAGGCTACTTTACAATTGAAAACTCGAAAACATAAAAAGAACTTAGATCGCTTAATTGTATTGTGATGTCAACAAGTTTTCTCATACTGTTTGGGAAAAGCCCACACCCGTCAGAGCCAGCCCGAAGTCGTCTTTTACTATCAGCTACAAAATACTTTTTTCATTTAGTTGCTATTCAATTGTTTTTGTATCTATTCAATTACTTGTTTGCCCGGATACCTAACTGGTCTAAAACTCACTTCTGATAATTTTACAAATTTCACAATGTTATGATCGCATTTCATTAACAAATTCTTCCCAAAATTCTAAAACGTTGACCTCGCACATTTTCGTAACAATTAGCATCAACTTTACTTACCCCGATACCACAGACTAATGACCTAGTGAGCATTGCTGAACGGTACAGAGCCACGTATGCCGTTGTGACGTCTAGTAATTACAAACCCATATTAATTATGATCATGTGTCACATCCATCCTTCGTGGGAGAGACAGGTAAATAGGTAAATATTTCTTTAAGAAGCAAATTAAAATTAAATATCATACACTTTTATTATTCATTTATAGCAGCAATCATTTAAATGTCGCAGTAATATTCGTTTTGAGAAAATTAAAACTGGCGACGAATCAAACATAGTTGTCCCGACTGGAACATATGTATTCGATTAATGTTCCGTTTTCGAATAATGACAAGCCGCATGGTATTCAAAAAGACAATGTGTTACGTATATGGACAGTATTCATAATGTTAATAAACTAATTCAAAGTACTAATTAAGAGGCATCAATTATATGGAGCCAGGTTTTACCAGGATAGCGTAAGACCTCATACTATAGTATGCTGTATTTGTAAAATGAAGAACCAGTGGTGGCTGGATATTCCTAAATTACACAGAAGGCTTACGGTAGGAAAGATGGTGAAACTATGTTCCACTTGATTAGGCACGTCTTCGGGCTTACGTTTTCATCTATAGTACCACTCAGTTACTCGAACAGCAACATGATTCGGCGAGGCTGTGAGTGACTGACCAGCATTTCATGGAAGCACTACTCACCCAGTTTTCTGACAGGATTCTGGAAAAGATTACCTAACTAAATGTCCGTTCTAATAAAGGTGGCCACAAATCTACGGTTAACAAATATTCATCCTAGCAGGACGAAATCAAGATACGAGTAAATACGTTAGTTATAGTAACATGCTGGTAAACATACTGGCATCGTTGCAAAGGAACTATACAGGTATGATATTGTTGCGGACCCGTTTAGGGGTACCAACAATGAAATAAAAGAACAACAGGTTTAGAGATAATAATAATAACGAATTGTATTGAACAGAGAAATTATACACAAGTCAGTGTTGGCAGTGCTAGTGCCAAAATGTGGTACCAATGTTCTCCCGGCAAAAGCCGGTATTTATGGTAGCCGGTTCCTACCATTTAGTTATTAAAGGGTAGGTAGGTTCACCCACAACACCCCCCTTCTTAAACTCATTCCCCTGGAATCTGAAGGTATATCTTTTTCCTAGGATTCACCTCGAAACTCCCGGTTAATTTACGTTTTCTTTATGAACGTCTCTGTTCCGGAGGCGTTTTTGGTGTTGGCAGCTTAAATGCGTCGTATAGATCTTCAATGATGGTCTCACTCTGATCCGATGGGCCTTCCCCTGGGTCGTCCGACATGCGACGACGCATTTAGTTAATGTGTTTTTTACAGGTGCCTCTAGGACCCTCTACAATGTACACCATCTGCGCCAATCTTTTTTGTACCTTTCCCACTTCCCACACGGTTTTGTTTCCATGGTGTTCTTGGAAGAACACCTTCTCTCCATCCTCGTAACTCTTCTTTATTGCTGTAATGTTGTTCGGTTTCACCTGTTTTGGTAAAAGTTTGTCGAATACCGATATTATTTTTTTTCCAAACATTACTTCCGCCGGTGGTACCTGGGCTGGTGTGTTCTCGTTGGGTGTAATTCTATACACTTGAAGGAACTGCTGGAGTGCCTTTTTTCTCGGCGTGCCCGTCGATTTTTTCAACCCTCTCTTCAAGGTATCAACAAATTGACCTCGGATGGTAAGTCAGAGTGGGGATATGTTTAATTTGAAAGTCTTCACAAAATTCTTTGAACTCTCGTGAAGTAAATTGTGTACCGTTGTCCGATACAACAATGTCCACCACTCCGAATCGGGCAAACAGTTCATGCAACGCGCATATCGTGACATCCGTTGTTGGGTTTTTACATCTAACAACGTCTGGCCATTTTGAGAAGCTGTCGACTATAATTAAATAGTAGAAGCCTTCCAATGGCCCCGCGAAATCTATGTGAATCCGGGATTATGGTAACTCTGCCTTTGGCCATGGACAGTACTGAATAGGTGGTGCTTTCGCTGCCGACGCGCAGCCCGCACAGGCCTTCACCTTCGTCTCTATGTCCTTGTCCATGTTTTTCCAACACACATAAGATCTCATTAGGCTCTTCATGCGTGTCGCTCCGGGATGCCCCTTATGGAAATCCTTCAGGATTTTTTTAGCGTAGCTGGGATTACTACTCGCTCCCGGTATAATAATGTGTCGCAACAGACTGAAAAAGATTCTGCCGTTTGCCGATCGTCTGTTTGTAATTTATTTTTAGTTTCGATAATAAAATTATCTTCTCTTGCCTCTTTTTGTATATCGCCAAGTGTGACTGGCAGCTCTTTTATTGTGTAACACAGTACTTTACTATAGTCATATTCAGACCGAAGGGATGCTATAACTGTATCCTCGAGCGGTTCCGTGTACTTTGGGATTAGCCGCGATAAACCATCTGCGTGTCCTAGTCTTTTTGACGGTAACAATTCCATCTCAAAGTCATAATTTAACAGAATTATACCCCATCTCTGTAGGCGGTTTGCTGTGTAGGTTGGCAAGCCTTTTTTTGATCCAAAGATGGTGATAAGTGGCTTATGGTCTGTTTGTAGGATAAAATTACGGCCGTGTAGATACCTGTGAAATTTGGTCATTGCGAACACAATACCCAACGCTTCTTTTTCAATCTCAGAGTAATTTTCCTCTGCAGGAAGTAAAGTTCTTGAAGCGGCGCGATGGGTTTCATTTTATGCTGGCGTCACTTGCAACAATAATTTTTAGCTTTGGATTAAAATGAGTAAGAAATAATTCTGAAGTTAACTTCGTTTTTAGGTTGTCGAATGCAGATTGACAGTTGGCAAACCATTCCCATTTACTACCTTTCTTAAGTAACTCATTTAAGGGGGCTCGCAATTTGTGCATACTGGGAATGAATTTTTCGTAATAGTTTGCGAGACCCAGGAAGCTTTGTAGTTGGGTCACATTGTTCGGTTCGGGCATATTCTTGATGGCTATAGATCTTTCTGGGTCGGGACATCTTCCATTCTTATCAATAACATGTCCCAAGTATTGAATCTCTTCTAGAAAGAATTCACACTTTGACTACTTGAGTGTAAAACCAAAATCGCTTATCCTTTCGAATACTTTCTGTACGTGCTCACGGTGCTCCCCGACGTTCGTACTTTTCATTAAGATATCGTCAAGGTAGTCGATTGAAAAATCGAGCCCGCTCAACATCGTGTCGATTACCTGCTGAAAAATCGACGGGGCCACTTTAATTCCAAAAGGGAGACGATTGAACTTTAGTAGTCCCCTGTGTGTCGAAATACAGAGAAGCTTAGAGCTATCTTCCTCTACAGGTATTTGCAGATAGGCTTCACTCAAGTCAATTTTTGAGAACAGTTTTCCACCGTTTCATTTTGTGAAAGCCTCTTCTGGAGTCGGCAGAGGATAGTGATAATCTTTCAGCGCATCGTTCAAACCGGTTGAGAAATCGGCACACACTCTGATCTCTCCAGATTTTTTCTTTACGTAGACGATTGGTGCCACCCATTCCGAGTAGTCAGCTGGATTTAAAATACCTTTGTCCACCAACCGGTCTATTTCTGCATTAATTTTTTCAAGAGAGGCAAATGGAACACTTCGTTTTCTCTTAAAAACGGGATTCTTATTTTCAATTAGTTCAAAACTCGCCTTCATTTTAGTACAGCGTCCTAATTCATTAGAAAACACCTTGGGGAATGACTCTTTAAAATCCTTCTCCAATTTTTCAACTTCAGCAGAAAACTTCTCTATTCGTTGACAATAGGCGCTTATCGGCGAATCCCAGAGCTGGAACTGCTGAATCCAATCTGTACCGAACAAGTTTAATGTATCTTTCATTACGAACATGCGTAATTTTAATGTCTTATTTTTTAGTGTCACTTTTGAAATGACTTCCCCTTCAAAGTTTATTTTCTCTCCGGTTACCGATCGAGCCACTTTATCTGTGCGTAGCATAGTCAGTCTGTCGATCTTTTTCTAGGTATTAATATTAATAATTGATAGGTCAGACCCTGAATCAAGCTGTAGTTTAACATCTTGATTGTTCATTTTACCGTAACATACTTTCGTATGTTTAGGTTGCCACCATTAATTCTAGTTGTTTTTATGTAACTTTTTTCCTAGTGTTACTTCTGCAATGTGAGGCTTTGTGTCCCATTTTATGCCATTTGTCACAATTTTTTCGTTTAAAAGGACACTTCTAGTACCAATGTAGGTCCCCGCAACCCCAATCAGGGTGGTTTGGCAATTTTTCATCCGACCTTTGAGGCAAATCCTTCCTGAATTTTTCCTTCGAAGAGTATGATTTTTTTTGAAAAACGACGAACATTTATTAATATTAGAAATTGCTGCCTCCCATATTTCTTTAGCTTCCTTTTTCTCGGACATATGTCGTTGACAGCTTTCGGCCAGTTGTTGCAATGTTAAATTTGGCTCGGTTTAAAGTTTGCTTATTGCACGTCTTCTTAACTCTGCATCGTTTTGCGAGACGAGCCCTTGAACAAATATTAATACTTTGAAATTGTCCGCTGTCAAGGATGATCTTAAAGTCGTCACAATGTTTATTGACGATCGAAGCAAACGTTGAGTAATCCTGGCTTTCTTTTCGCGTTAGGTTCATACATTTCCACCTTTTATGGAATAAACTTGTTTTGGGGAATATAGTTCCATTAACATTTTAATGGTTTCATTGAAAGATAGTTCGCCCGTTTTCTTCGGCAGAATATAATTGACAAATTTTGTATGCTCTGTCGTACCTAGTCTACGAAGAACTAAACGAACCTTTTTTTTTCTGACCATGCTACAATCAATGTCGAAAAAATCCTGATATCGACGGTACCATGATTCGAAGTTTAGGTCCTCTTCAAGCACATAGTTGAAGGTTTCTATAGCTGACCATATTGCATTTTGGTTGAACGCGTCGCTGTCGTAATTCGTCGTATTTATCATTACTTGTGCCAGCTGTTCAATTTTTCTCTCTGATTGAGTTTGTTGCTCTAATTGTAAATTTTTTATCCCAATCAATTGTTCGTCTAAAGATTTTCTATCTTCACGCTTTTGTGCTAATTTTTTTTACTCAAGATATTTCAACAAACTTATTTCCTGCGACTGAAATTTCTTCTGTTGAGACTGAAATTCCTTTTGTAGAGCAAGATGTTTTTCATCGTTTGCCTTCTGTTGTTCTGATTTAAATTTAATCATCTCCAATATCTGTTTCGAGAAATCTTCCATGATTAAAGAAATACTTTCTTGAAAAATAATTAAAGCCACAAATAGTCCTTCACTATTTTTTCTTTTCAAATGCTTACTGTTTAATAACAAACTCAACCCCTTCTCATCACTGCGTCATTCGGGTCTCGAATTCGACCGGCACTTGCTAATCTTTCTTTTCTTTCAAAGTTCCTTGAGAAAAAAAAACGATTTTATTAATCCGGCTTATTGGGTAATTAATTTAACAAATTATTTGTATTTTTGTTCGTATCTGGAACTTTCTTTCCAATAAGTCCGTTTGCCTTTCAGTGTAGGCTGAAAATGCAATATAGCAAGTAATGGTCATATAAAAAATTGACTAGTTATTCAAGAAAGTAACTTGGTTTTACTTGTCAGATTTTTTTTTTCGACTATACGATTTTACAGTGACAAGTCTATTCGCAAAATACGTTTGACTATATCAGACACGAAAAAAGGTTTTTGTAGTATGAAGTTTTTGTTTTTTTCTTCAAACCTTTCAGTTTTATAAGCACATGGCATTTCAATTTCATTTGTTGCACGAGGTAAAATCCCGTATTGAAATACGAAGAACACAAATAGTAAAATCTGTCTTACTTTTTTTTTCGTCCAGTAATTGTTTTAACTGGTTATTTCTTGTGAGGCAGACTCGTCCCAAAATTGAATGTATTCGATGTTTCCGATATCTTCCCGAAAATTGTAAAGCATAGGGGTTTTTTTTCAAACGGGTAGAATTTTTTTCTTTCGAAGGTTGATCGTGTTGTAGACACTGGTTTATAACTCACAGGTTGCAAGGTCCAAGGTGTTTCCAACGAAGTCCTTTACGAATCACTCGCCGCCAGTTGTTGTGGACCCGTTTAGGGGTACCAACAATGAAATAAAAGAACAACAGGTTTAGAGATAATAATAACGAATTGTATTGAACAGAGAAATTATTCACAAGTCAGTGTTGGCAGTGCTAGTGCCAAAATGTGGTACCATTATTTATTCACATAAATAAATCATATGAAATGAGGCACAAGGCCAAACAAAGGGGCGGGTAAGGCTCGGTCCATACTAACAAAATAAGAACTAACCTAGCTAGTTTCATTTAGGACCATCATTCACCAAAATACCACATTTATACTATACATCCTTCTTCATCAATTACCAAAAGAAATCATTCAATGAATATCCTACTTAAAACCCATATATAAAATATATGCAATGGGGGATTTGGGTACTAAAAAATATATACAAAAAAAAACAACAAAAAACAATGATACATATGTACAATGGGAAAAAAAATAAAATAAAAATAAAACTAACCCAAGTTAGTAAAAAGACCCCCCACTACTAATCTGTGGCAGATATGCAGGTTTACCAGTCAAAAACGAAACAAAAATTGATGCAGGCCCCAACGCTTTATTATTAACTCCTCCTTTGAAAATATCGAAGGGTGGCCTGCATCACTGGCAAATCACGCTATCTATCACCTATATAGGGGGAAAAAAGGGGCCGTAATGAAACTCATCCATACACTAGCTAAGTTATGGACTTGGCATAACTATTACAGGGGACATATATCAACTTATGAAACGGGTCTTCAACAACGTTCGTTTTTGCAATCCAATATTCTATGCCTAAGGCACATCTAAATACCACTAAATGCCAGCTACAGTCACTCTACAAACACGCACCACTCTCTCCCATCTATCACCAAAATCTGCCGACGAGAGTTTCGCCCAATCAGCCCTAATGCAAATCTTCAGAAAATACTTGGAAATTCGAATAAGGCTGACAGGAGCGAAGGTCTCACCGTCGTAGACAACTTTCAAGCGTGTAGACCATATAGCTCGTCTCGCAATCGCTAGTAAGCTTTAAAAGACAAAACGTCTCTGCCTATCTGTTGTCGGTGCCAAGTTGCTACATACATTAATTGGTTCTAGGTCGAAAGACGTTACGTTCAGAATGCGAACCATGAGACCCCCAAGAAACTTGATCAGCGGCACAACGATGCGGCAATAAAAGAAGGCGTGACTCAAAGTCTCGTCTTCGTCACCGCATCGGACGCAAGTAGGCGAGTTAGTAAAGCCAGCTGCGTGAAGTCTCTTGCCGACCCAGAGGGCATTTCTTATCATCAGCCAGGCCAAAGAAGCTTCGTCATTATCGAAACATCTCAACCCAGGCGCCCATGGCTAGATTGAGCGCAGCTCCCCATTCGTCAAACCGAGCCCCTCAATCTTATCATATTGAACAGATCCCCGCACTATAACCCGATATAATGCCTTTCGGGACAACAGCTGGGTGTCAGAGAGGCTTTCTTTCACCCGTAAAAGGAACTTCAAGGCCCGTCGACACTCGCGATAAAAAGAGCACTCGCCTCGGGGAAACCTGTGAGCCTCCCCCTCATCCAAGTGCACACTTTTCAAAGCCAGAAAGGCTTTCTTAGTGTCTTCCTTCCAGAATCCACCGTTTCCCTCACATTGTGTACACATCCGATTCAGGTAATATAGCCGAAGCGTATGTTGACGAATCTCAACGCTAGGCATACCCAGACCGCCCTCAGAAGGATGCAGATAGCAGATCTCGCGACGAACCTTATGGGACCGGCCAAGCCATAAAAACTTGATCAGGGCCCGCTGCAATTCAAGCAGTGTATCCGACGGGAGTGGGAGCACTGATAGACGACATAGGATGAGTGGATAGATGTGAGAAATACACACTTCCGCTCTCCCCTTTAACGAAAGATTTCTACGGGTCCACAGACCAGCTGCGGCCCGAATCGCTTTCATTACTTCCGACCAATTTTTATCCAGCTGAAGATCCGGACCAAACCAGACGCCGAGTAGCTTGCACGGCCCGTCAGTCCAGCTGAAGGGTCCCTGTAGAGATACACCCCTCCAGGCACCGATGCGCAAGCCCACTGACTTGTCGCAGTTAATTTTGGCCCCTGTTACCGTTTCATACATTCTGATTTCTCTGTCGACGACACTAATCTCGGCACTGCTCGTTACAAGCACTGTTACATCGTCGGCATAGGCGGAGTACTTTAACGTAGTGCAGGCACCTGTCAAAGCAATTCCACGTAGGACCGGATTCACCCTTAGCCTGTGAAGGAAAGGCTCCAACACAAGCACATAGAGCATCGGTGAAGGAGGACAACCCTGACGAATAGATCTGGATAACTCAAAGGGCTTAGATCTCAAACCATTCACCTCCACCAGCGAACCGGGGTTAGCATACAAGAGGCGAATCCAAGAGCGAAACTGGGGGCCAAAACCGGCCGAAGACAAAACAGCCTCCAAGTAACGATGGTCCACCCTATCAAAAGCTTTGGACTGATCTAAATTGATCAGCGCGGCTTCTGAGTCGACTTTCTCAATGATCAAGCGTAACGCGTGCAAGTTATCCTGAATAGTCCTACCCTTCACAGCACAAGTCTGTTCAGGGCTAATAAGACCAAGCAGGACAACCTGCAGACGATTTGCTAAAATCTTGGCCAACATCTTTAACTCTGTATTTAACATTGTTAAGGGCCGAAAATTATCTATCCCATCCCCACCATCTTTGCTCTTGCGTAAAAGCTTCACAATACCCCTGGTTAAGTACTGAGGTATAGACCCGTTCCTAAACCAAGAGTTAAATAAAACTGTCAGCAAGGGTACAAAACTGTGCGACAGCCTCAAATACACTTCGTAGGGCAAACCATCGATCCCCGGAGACCGATCCAGGCCGACATGACCCAAGGTTTCCTGAACTTCTACCTCTGTTATACAACCTTCGCACCTAGCCGCTTCGGTCGCCTCCAGGCGAGAAAAGTCAGCTAAATAGGGGCCGAAATGTGCTAATGACAGACCGGGCTCCCTGGTGAAAAGATCTGGAAAATGAGACCGAAACGCGTCCAAAATACCTTCGTTTGTGGTCACGATATGTCCATCCGGCAATGTGACACGTGCGAAATGTCGGTCCGTAGCATGTCGCCGCTCCTCTGCACGCAATTCAGGTGCCATATTTGTTGCTTCCTGAGGCATTCGTTTTAACCTAGCCCTAACTACTGAAGCCTGGTTCTCCTTGCTAGCCAAGGAGGCCAGCTTCGCCTTAAGTATAATTACGTTAGTGCTATCCCCCGCCTCCACCGCCCGATCTAATCTAGTTTCTAGTGTCGCTTTTTCTAGGTTGAGTCGTCGGCTTAAGTTTCATCCACCGCTTATTCCCAATTATAGCACCCGTCATTTCCCGCAATATTGTTAGTATTAGCTGTTCCCGGTAACCCTTCACATCGAACAACGACGTGTTGAGTTTCCAGTACCCAGCCATTCTAGCTTTAGGTCTAGCTAAGTTTACACGAACCCGAATAAGTCGGTGATCCGAGTAAACTATATTATGAAAACTTGGACATTCTAATACTCCTATGTCGACTCTCCTGATTAAGAACCGGTCGATATAACTCGAAAGTTGTAACGAACCGGAGCCGCGGCGACTAGTAGTCCAAGTCCATACTACTTCCCGAGGCTTCTCATTTCGGAATTTATCGACAAGATCAAACTTATCGAGAAACTCACGAAATGCCTTAGCATCCCGGTTTTGGTTAGTACCCCTAGAAAGATTACCCAAGCGATCTAAATCGAGAGCTGTAGATCGATAACATCGACATGCCAGTGTAGCAGACCTTGTACATGTTTGAATAAAAGCATTCACAATACAGCTCTATATTTTTATTGAGCACTTTTTTATAAGCCCGGTTTGATTCCCTTTGGATTTCTACCCTGTGGATTTTTACCCTGCCTGGACTACTATATATATATATATATATATATATATATATATATATATATATATATATATATATATATATATATATATATATTCTTAAATATATAGTAATAAGTCGTCATACTGCAACTGTTTTAGGTCTGTCATTTTGATTTATGCACAACTTTAAGCAGTGCCGAGTATATTATCTGGTTCTTACATTAAGATCTCAGAACGATACTAACATCGATCCCAGGAAATGATGACTTTTCTTTCGAAGAAGCTTCAGCGTCCAAGTGTAGAAGGATCAACAGATATCTTACATTATTCCCATATTATTCCCATATTTAAAAAAAAATGACGGGATTAATCATTGTTTGAGTGATTATTTTTTTTAATATATTTAGGTCAGTAAATGTTCTTTTATACCACCAAAATAAGAACTGCTTTCAGTTATCGGTATACCCCTAAAATCTCAATACGTTTGCGATCATGTAATGACCTAACAAATATTATTAATATTATATTCAGCTACTACACCAAAACCACTACCACTATAAACAAACTAGTTTTCTTTACATACACTATTATATATATGCTTCCATCGATCCCATATTTTTGCTAGCCTGGGAGGATGATGACGAATTACCATTTACTATACTGCCCCCCTCCTAAAGGAGAACGCAATGACTGAGAAGATAGTATCATGACGAAGGAACATATACCACACAACCGCTAAAAGAGAAAGTAATGGATGGGATGATGTTCTCGTAGCAACACATATAATACTACCCCCTAAAAAGTAAGTAATTCCTAGAAGGATGGTATTATGATCACATAACAAATACTACACTAACCTCCTAGAAAATCGCAAGGGATATTACACTACCGCCACTCTTTATTAAAAATAGAAGATTAGTTTGATGAAATTGTAATCTCAATTGTGCATTATTAATAGAATAATAGTATAATTTCCGCTTCAAGCAGACAGATGCAAAATCACCATTTGTAATAAAAGAGATTCATATTTTCGGCTTCAGACAAACATATCTCAAATCTCTATTAGTAATAAAGACAGCATATTTAACATCATAACGTGGAATTTCATACATCACATCTAAATAGAATTGCATCAGCCACATCGATATTTGATTCTTCCTTGTCAGAGAAAGACTGAATTAAACAATCCGAGTGATTTACATAATAAAAAAGAAATTCCAATTGATGTTATCGATTACGTATTCTATGTTGCCAGATATGCTATGCAATAACATAAACTACGGTAGATGCACCGTTTATTTTTCATTGGAAACTAAAGTACATGTACACAAACACACGTTATATCGCAAATCAAACAAATTATCTGAATATACGTTAATCGACAATGTGCGTTGATAAATTATAGTTATGCATAAGAGTATTTACATGTGTGGTTGTGTTATATCATAATTCTTTTCACATGATTTCAACGAATATTAAGCCATTTGGGTTGTTTCTCCATTCCTCTTACACGTATTATTATCTTTTATTAGATTCTTGTAAATTTATATTAACTACTTTATTTTATTTACTTAAATACAAGGAAAACAACAGTTTTTTCGGTCTTCACCATACACAATATTTCAAGGGGAAAGCACGAAGTTCGGATTTATTTGGGACCTATTTCAACAAATCCTTAGTAATATAGCGTCATCTCTTCTTCAGTTTTCACGCAGTCGTAAATTTTCACGGATTCTGGTATACTGATATTTAACTTTATTTCATGCATTAACTAAAATATAAGACAACCGATTGCTTTGTACTTCTTTTTTAATATTAACAATTTATACATATGCATAATTACATCAAGGATCACGACGACAAAATACTTAGTACGCTAACTAAAAATACATTTACTTCATGCCGAACCGGTTTCTAGAGTAATTCGATTTTTTCCGGGCAACAACAGGACAGATCCCGCTTGTATATATAGTATTCACTAAATATTGATCTATTGCTCTTTCTGCTCTTAATATTGGTTCTCTTTCCCTCCAACCACTTTCTCACACCTGAAGCAATTCTCTATATCTATTAATCTTTTATCAGATTGTATATGGAGTACGGTTGTCATATAATGGCTGCTGAATCTCTGTTCTATTTGAGAATTATTTGATGAAGTTGAGAAGCAGATCTGTAATTTAGTTGTCCAAAACATTTTTTATCTCTTCACTTTCTCGACGAAAGACGTGATGTTGCTAGTCTCAGTCTGTTCTATAAGTACTATCATAGCACTGTTCTTTAAAATGACTGATTTATTCCCGGCTTGATTTGTTCCAGCTCATTTGACTCGTTTATCTTATGGTATTCATCAATTTGCTGTTCAGATAACTCGTTGTAATACATATTCCTATTCCAGTTGCCTTTTCCAAAAACTGCGAGCTTGTGGAACTCTTTTCCTGCTAACTGTTTTCCTCCTACGTTATAACCTTAGTTTTCAAGGCAAAAGCCAATAACCATATTCTGTCATTGTGGTAATCATCTTCTGTTTATTTTATCTTCTTACATAAAGTGACTTCATGTCTTGCTAGAGTGATTTCAATAATATATATATATATATATATGTATATATATATATATATATATATATATATATATATATATATATCAAAGTAGATTAAAATCATAACACATTTGAACCTTTAAAGTATGGATGAAGCTTGATTCAAAAATATTATTGAGCAATCACACCCATGACGCTATGGTGAAAACTGTTTGAAAATAGAGATTACATTACTCAAATCATAAACTTAGAAATGTTTTAATTGCCTGTAAATAATCCGTCAGAAGCGAATCAATAAACTATTTTGATGATCTCTATATATTTGTCATTAACCGTCCATCTCATACAACCAGGGATACATGAATTAAGTGGTAGGTTTCATGCATTCTGCTTGACCCTTTGATAAAAAAGATAAATGTGTCGCTATTACGACAGTAATTTCTGTTCTGATACTAAACTTAAGCTCTTTGTCTTTAGTCAGTGAAAAGCAAATCCTTATAGACTGAGGCAATATTTATTTTAATCCCAAGTCAGAATGCCCCTTTTTGGAGAGATGTATTTCCACCACATAAAAATCACCTAGTGTCTAATTCTGCCTTCGTTAGAAGGCAAGTAAATGGGATCATATATGATTTATATTTGTCAAACGTACCTATAACCAAATGCCTCAGATTCATCCAAATACATCTCATCAGGTGTAATATATTTTTTTTCCTTTCCAAACCATCCCAAATTATTAAATAATGCCATTTAATCAATCAACAACATTATACTGTCAATGACAAATCATGCCAACAAAGATTTGCTCTACTAATGTGTCTCTCCTCCTCAGCGGATTTCTTGCCTATATTTTCCTGGAATCGTTAAGTAAACAACTCAAGAACTTACTCCTTTATATATATCGAACATACTCTTTATATACCCACATAACAATAGCCTTCCTAACAGTACTGACAAACTCAATATAATTACACAACCCATGCCCTAAATCTTCAAACTATAGACTAACGACGTTCCTTATTTCATTGATATTACACTGCAGAATTAACGAACGGCCTAAACTTGTTAGTCTATCGAAAACCAACGAATAAAAATGACCTAATACATTTTTACTCCAACCAGAAAAACAGAATACAACCTGGAATTATCATAGGCTCTTTACTCAGCGTTTTCAGAATTTGCAGCCTCGCTTACCTCTGCAATATCGAAACCTACACCGAGAGCTTTGAAATATGTTCACTACTGTCTGAAGCGCCCCTACTGGGGAATGCCGACGGGACTGCCCAGGCAATTTTTAATGGCGAGAGGTCTCATCTCTCGGGTTTTTACGAACATAAACAAGACCTCAAACACAACAATTCAACTAACGGACTAATTATACACAGGAACACTTATATCCACAATTTGCACTCTCATCAAGGATCTTCCCTCCTACATCGCAAGTACATCGAAAGTGCTCTCATACTTCTCATATTACCATCTAACATAATTTTTAGACTTGGCTCTACTCCTTAACCAAACATCTGGCGAGAATCGAACTATAAACAATAGAATATAGCCCGCCACTGTCTTATCAACTCCGACCCTGTATAATATTACTTATTTTATGCTATTAATCTATGTTTCTATTTTTCTTTTCCTTTTTTTCTTTTTCTTTCATTTTTTTCAATTGATGTTTTTGCACGCCCCGCATATTTTTCAAATAGTTACATATGTGTCGAAACATCCCATTTCACGTATTCGTTCCTATGTGTTGCCGATTTTTAAAATAAATTTCAAATCATCACTTTTTCTGAAGATGTTCGTGTTCCGGTCAAAACTGGTCAATCACTCGTTTTAGTGTTATTACCTCATGTATTTAATTGTATTTTCGTTCGGTATTTCATATATTCTGTTGCTATATTTAATTTTATATATAGTGTATTTAATCTTCATATACATATACATATGTGTATATGTATATAAAGTTCGGTATGTATATATGTTCGTATATTTGTATGTAAAGGATTCACTTTAGAACTAATTAACCGGTCATTGTGAATTTTGAAACACAGCTACTGAGCGTAGTAGTCCAAGTGTGGGCTATATTTAGTTTAATTTAGTTTTTTGCAAGATAGACGCAGAGCAGTGGGAGTCTTTCGTGAAAATCTAGATACTTACGATTTTTGTGAATTTTTTACAATAGATGTAATACATAAATTAATAATTATTCTCCAGTTGTGGGAGTATCTTAAGGGCATTTTTTAAACATGGTTAACCCCAAACAAGGCAGGCTTCCACTGTAGACGTAAGGGGCTACTGAGAAATCATTATATGGAAATACCCTCAAATTTGAAAATTCAAATATTTTAGATTTGCATTGAATTTATGTTTGTAGATGAGCGCTAAGATTTTGAATAACTATCAAATAAAATATATATTTGTTATCGAATTATAATCAACAAATTATAAAGAGTACAATTAAATCACTTAGTGTATTTAGCGTTCAACCAGACCGGCTAAGGTGCTTAATCTAAGATCGTCTCTTGTTGTCCTCGGCTAGTTACTTTTCCGTCTGGATACATTATCGCTCTTGAATCAAAGTTCGCACCACATAAAGAAAAGAACTAGATCCCGAATTTAGAAAAGGACCATTTTATTAGGTTTTTTGAAGAAATATCGAGTTTATTTCTGGGACCTGGACACTTCCTAATAATCGATTTGTAAGTTATCTTCTTTCGATTCTCTTCGATTCAAGCTTCGAACTCAGAGCCCCTTATGTTTTCGTTTGTTCTATCTCATATGGCGTCATTTCCTAGAGCTATACAGTCAATTAACTAAGCATAAACTCGAAGGGCCAAGTAGATTCAACCGTCTTTTATTCTTTCTTAAATTCTCGTTTCATTCCAAGGTTGAAGCACCTCCACACCATTTCACTCGACGCACCGTCGAGTATGTAAAGTAACACCGCTTACGACCTACATTGACTTTCTCTTAGCCACGCTTGCGTCATATCCCGACTGGAGCGTTCTGTGGCCATGGCCTCACGGGTACACACTGAATTATAGTTTCAATTCGCGCCCCATTGGAAATATCTCAGCACGACTCCGGTCAATTCGAGAGTATTTCACATTTTGGCCTGACAACGCTGGGTTCATAGTACCACCATCCCTACGCCTTGGAATGTTATGCGACACCCTTGCATATGTAATGATTTATTCTCGCCTAAAATCAGTAATTAATTAATCAATTAATTCCAGTTACAGGAACCACCACAGTTTCATTTATTTAACGCATTTGCTATTCTATGTCAAACAAAAACAAATAAAAATAAAATCTGCAAACCTTCCACTCAGGTTGCCTGCGAGACCAGCGTAGAAAGAATACTATAATAAATTAAGAAACAGAAAAAAAAACACAATATTATTGCCTTTTATGAAAAAACTATTAGAATATGCCTCGTGTTTGTTCATCATTTTTTACTGTCATATGAAAACTCTGCTTTTTTACTTTTCTTGTAATAGGTCAGGTTTGCTCTCTCTACTAACGCCGTATATATATATATATATATATATATATATATATATATATATATATATATATATATATATATATGCTCTCCCATTATTTCCTACACATGTCTATATCAAGACTTGTGAGCGAGTTTTTTTTTATATATGCACGTGCATATATTTTCAGGTTTTCTTCTCTGCGTGTGTATTTCTTTTTCAGAAGTGCGTATTTCATTACATTTGTTTATGAATAAAAGTATTTCTCTATACAGGTAGTCATGTTTGCTTGTCTGTGAGTATTTTCATTGCCTTTTTACATATACACATATATCTACCATCTATTTATCTCTATCTTTATCTCATACAAAGTACTTACATCTTCTCAATTTTCCCGATCATCTTTCCTCCAGTCAATATAGTTTACTAAGAACGTACATATTACGTAGACTTACGTGTGTTCATCGACCTTTTTAAAAATATCAAAAGCATTTTAATTTTTTTTATTGGGAGGATTTGAGTTTGGGTGAGCGCACCCACTTAATAGTAGAGTCCACACATAAAATACTTTGCCTATATTACTCACCATGTGAAATTACATATTCCAAAATTACTAATCATCGGTTCATCAGTTTTAGAGTTGATCATGTATAACGAAATATATGGATATATATATATATATATATATATATATATATATATATATATATATATATATATATATATATATACGTATACACATACACAGCTCTCTATATATGCATCACTTAAATGTTTAGATTACAAAATAAAAAAACAATGCAGAATGTTCCAAGAGATGGCCTCTATTTTAATTAGAAGAAAGTCTACTGTCTTTAACAACAAACCGTCTTATTTTCCTACTTAATGCAGGAGAAATTGGGGGGGGGGGCTACCAGTGAATTTTGCTTTTCCATAATTCACACTGTTCTTTAGAAAGTTGCAAATCAAAGTTTTACTGCGATTTACCTTAGCTGCGATCGCCCGCTGTGACAAACCTTACTTATGGAAATCTAGAATTCGAGCACGCTCAACTTCGGTAAGATTGCTTGCTAAATGCATTGTGACACCTTTACGCAGTGATTGCTAATCTCTAACTGAACTAAAATCATTGAAATTACCATAAATCTAACAATTTATACCACTAGTCTTATAATTTACATCATCTGTAAAATGCATCATTTTATAAAAATGTACATTTCTGAATAAAATGTTTTGAATGTATTTTTTGTTTCCATAACCTTTTAGATTGTAGTATCGATAACCTTAAGAGGGAGCAGTTAAAATCTATCCTTAAAGAAAAGCTTTCTTTTAAAAGATTTTTAAGTGGTCTTAAATTTTTGATCAGGTGTGTATATACATCTATATGAATTATTTTGGGACTCTTCTTAGTGCACCAACTATTATTAGTATTATATTGACTTTTTTCATGCTCCATATCCCTTTCAGTTCTTTGGCAACCTCCGTGTATTTGCTTTGTTTTTCCGTCTCCTTGATCTTCACTCTGTTGTCTGCTGGAACGGCTATGATTGTGCAGTATTTTTCATTCTTGTTGACAATTATGACATCCGGTCTTCTTGCTTGTATGACTTTCGCTGTTTGCACCTCTGTGTCCCAGATGATGTTGTGGTTTTCGTTTTCCTCTATTATAATTATTTAATGGTAGTCTCAACTATTGAAGGTTTATAGTTGGACTTTCCTATATACGGTTGGAAGCATTTTTGTTCTGGGTTATGTATTTCTCCTGCTTTTTGTGTCGTCCATACAGTCTTCTATACTTACCAATCCTCTTCTCCCTTCCGTTTCTCTTCACGTAGAGTGTTTCTGTATCGTCTTTTAGATGTAGTGCGTTGTGCATGGTCATCAATTTTCAAGTCTTCTGGTCAAGGTGCCTGGGTTCTTCTTTGGTCCAACTAATTAATTATCCAGAGTATATTATTAGTGTTACTGCCCAGGTATTTATTTCTTTTTATTAGGTTTCTGCTATATAGTTTTGTTTCTAAGAGCCTTCTTGTCCTTCTCAGAGATTTCTCCGAACTCTACTTACATTTCTGTTGATTTGATTGTCTGCTTCCAACACACCCATATATTTAGAGGTGTCTTGTTCGCCTAGTGCCCTCATCTGCTCTTGGTTGGGTAGTCCCATGCTCTCAGTTGTCTCCCGCTTTCCCTTTTTAATCTCTAGCCGTGCACACTTTTCGATTCTGAATTCCATTTCAATTTCCTGGCTAAAGATTCTAGTTGTATTAATCAGCTTTTCCAGTTCCTTTTTTCTTTTTAAAAATAGCTTCAGGCCGTCCATGTACATGAGGTTATTTATTCCTTGTTATCTGCCTGTGAACTTGTATCCGACATCACATTTATTATAGTTGAGTGTCATCATGGCTATGATAAACAATAGTTGTGATGTGGAGTCTCTTTGGAAAATGCATCTCTGTATTTTGATCCTCGTCAAGTGCCCTCCAGCGGTCAGTTCTAATCTTCATGTTTCCATTGCTTTCTTGATGAGATTAATAATCCTGTCGGGTATCTTGTACATTTTAAGAATTCAATTGTCTATGCCTGAGGGATTCTGTCGTAGGCCGTCTTGTAGTCAATCCATGCCATAGATCTGTTCTTTTTCTTGCTTTAAACTCGGCGAGTAACACTATCACATTATTTTTAAAAGACTTCAACAATACGTCTGTGTGTGATAAAATCCTAAACGATCGAACTTATAATCATAAATGAGGGAATATGTATTCTAGGAAACATGGTGAGTAACAGTAGAAAAATTATTTATATTTTTGTAAACGTAACTATTTAAAAGGTTATCCCGGAAATCGTACTCTACGTTCCCCCAAAGATAGGAAACAAATTAAAATTTCAAACTAATATAATATTTATTGCTAATACCCGTCATTCGTCAGGTATTCTACTAGTATATTTATGTGAGAGACTGTCATATATATATATATATATATATATATATATATATATATATATATATATATATATATATATATATATATATATATATATATAATATATATATATATGAATATAATATAAATGCACACACACATATATGTATATCTATCTATCTATCTATCTATCTAACTATATATATATATATATTTATATATATATATATATATATATATATATATATATACGACTTCAAATTTAGACCAAATAGCACAAACATCAATCCTCAACTTGCACAACTTGCAAATAACGTGTGTGTGTGATGAGTGTGTGTGGATATGCAAATACGCAGTTAGTCAGTAGCATTAGTAAGATTTGATTAGCATGGAAACACACACACACACATATATTGATTGCCTACTAGACACTGCCGTGCTGATGTGTTCGGTCTCTCTGTACAGATGTTTGTCAGGAGAACATTCGATAAGAATACTCCCTCCTACGAGTAAACCTTGACCAAATATTTAAAATAACATAGTATTCTAAAACCAAATAAGATCCTCTCTTTATAGCTACCCCACACAAGCTTATACAAGGAATGGCCCACCTTCTACAAGTGATGTTACCTCTAGTAACATCACTAAGCTGGATACTCCACCAGACTAGATAAATTATTGTCCTGGAATGCAGTAAAACCAAGAGACATCAAGAAAAATATACTATGACATCAATTGCGGAGAGGAAAATTGATGTTCTTAACTTCTTTATTGATTGAATGGTAGATGGGGACTTTAATGGAACACTCGAATGTCTATGTATCTCATAAGGAGATCAAGTGTTAGCCGCATGAATGGGACTCTTGATTTCTGAGAAATTCGACTGAAGTAAAATGAACCAAAAAACAATAGTTTGAATTACTTACTAGACATAACTCTCGAGTTTCTACGATTTCTCTATGAAAGGGTTTGAAAGAACGACCTGAAATGTGGATAGTTCACCCTACAAGTATACCGTGGCCAAGTATTCAAAATAACATAGTATTTTAAGCCCAAATAAGATCCCCTCGAACGCGCTATACACTTGCTCCGGCGAAGAATGATGCACTTTCTCTTAATAATGTTACCTCAAGTAACAGCACTTAGCTGGGTACTCCACCAGATGAATTCTTGTCTTGGAATCCGGTAAGACCAAAAGGCAACAAGAAAGATATACTAAAACATATATAACTGGTCAATTGGGGAGAGGAAAATGAATGTTCTTCACTTCTGTACTGACTCAACGTTTGACAGGTAAATGAGAATTTTACTGGAGATTATAAATGTATTGACACAAATAAATATAATAATATCTGGACATTTTTTTTAGATAGTTTAAGTAAATTTAAGTTACGCATCTTTGAATAACTTGTTTTTTTTTTGTTTACAAACTTTCGGAATTTGTTGTCTTTTATTCGTCTCTTCTGAATAAAAGAACATATGGATTCCGATATGAATTTAATAAAACATCTTATTGAGGTATTTGACGATAAAGCTATTCTTGTGATCTTTTTCTTTATTCATGTTGGAAATATAACTTTTGTGGATTTTTTTATGATTTTCTTCAAAGGCATGTACGAAAATTTAGTTGGGGAGCTAGAACAAAAGAAGCGGGGTATACATCACATAATTCTGAAGGACACATGCCATAATTGTATTTATAAAAAAATCTGAGACTAATAACATCACGCCTGTGAGAGAGGGTGTATAGAGAAGAAAAAGGGTAGGGCCAATTAAATTACAGATACGTTTCTGCACCTTATCAAGAACCCTCAAATTAGACAGAGATTCATCAGTCCAAATATGAGAACAGTACTCCATACATGGTCTGATTGTGGGTTTGTAGAGATAGGGAATAGCGTCAGGTGCGAGAAACTGTTTGGAACGATAAAGATAACCAACTTTACGAGAAGCAGAAAGAGCAGGGGATCTAATGTATGAACTCCAATGACGATTTGATGAGAGAGAAAGAATAAGAAGTTTCAGAGTCGATTTCTCCTCAATTGCAGAGCAATCCCTGATAATCTCAGGAAGAAAAGGCACACGCCTACGATTGAAAGATACGAGCTGAGCCTTAACTGGATTAAATTAAACAACCCATTTCGTATCCCAATCCACAACTGACCCCAGGTCACCTTCTAGATCAGCTGCATATTTCGACTGATCCGAGGGAGATGGGCGAGAACAAACACCAGAATAGAGAGTGGTACCGTAAGCATAAATGTTAATTTTCTGAACAATATTCTCTGGAAGATCATTTATATAGAGAATAAACAGTGTTCGATCTAGAATAGAGCTCTGAGGAAAACCAGCATTGATAGGAAAAGAGAAAGAAGAGACACCGTCCAAAGTTACTCGCAAGCATCGATAAGAAAGAAAAAAAAACTAATAATGTCAAGAACCTCACTACCAATACCATAACACTGAAGTTTGTGTAGGAAACCAGAATGCCACACTTTGTAAAACGCCTTCGAAATGTCAAGCGCAATGTCTCTACACTCTCCTGAATTATCCATAAAGTGAAAGATTCGCTCAGTTACAATAGTTGAACGAAAACCACGAAAGCCATACTGAATATCACTAAAGAGGTCCACATTTTCCAGAAAATAACGAACTTTCCGTGTACCATACTTTCAAAAACTTTGCTAATAAAGCAGAAAGACGAACAGACCGATCACCAGCATTTTTAAAAATAGGGACAACAGAGGACCCCTTCAAACAAGAAGATAAACAAGACTTGGACAAACAGAGATTGAATAATTTAGAAAGGATAGAAGAAAGTTCAGGAGCATAATGCTTGAAAACAACAACAGGAAGTGAATCAGCAACCATCTTTGGAGTGAGAATAACATAACTAAGAGACTGATTAGTTTTAAATTAAAATCAGGAAAATTAGCACCCGAATCATCAAGAGAAGAATTATCAGCAAAAATACGAGCAAATAGATCAGACCTATCCTTAGAAGATGAAATAATCAGAAGACGATTAAAAAAAGGAGGGATAGCAGACTTTCCACTATAAATAACACTATTGTAGATTCTCAAAAAATCCCGAGACCCAACCCTTTGAGATGAGATAGAGTCACAAATCTTTTGAGAGTAGCCAGACTTAGCCGCTAAGAATGCTCTCTTGCAATTATTACTATGTAATTTAATTTAGATAGAAAACAATGCTATTATTAACACATAAATTAATCATTAATTTGAAATTAAACATTAAACAAAATAACTTTGCACAAGGATAAATATAAAATTCGCAACATCATTAATTTACGGCAAAATGTAGTCAATACGAAAATAATAAATTCAAAAACAAATTGAAAAATCTTTTAAATACTCCAATATTATATATATATATATATATATATATATATATATATATATATATTTACATGAAGTTATCTTTATTAAAACCTCGCAAACCACAATTAATAACATTACTGATGAATACAGTAATAACATTTTAAAATGCTTAACGTAATACAATTTTTTCATGTTACGTTAATTCTGGCGTCCCAGAATTTAAATTGTTAACGTCTTTCCTGGAATTAGCAGCACATTCTTTTCAGTCTAACTGACTGTACGTGTACATTCTAGCTGCCTTTTGAAATTCTCTTCCTTTCTCCAGTTTTTTTTTGTTCATTTGTTTTCGTCACCTGATGATGATTCGCCGAAGAATCGAAAACGCTCGTGATACATTAGAAAAATTGAATAAATAAAAAAGGGTATAATTCAGCAGAAGAATTCTGTCATTTTTAATGATGTTTGCTTTAACACACACACACACACATACACACACACACACACACACACATATATATATATATATATATATATATATATATATATATATCGGCCTTTTAGCCAAGATCAAAATGTAGTATCTGTTCCGATGGATACTGCACCCCATAGACTTGTATTGTCTTGGCCTTTGGGACTTGATTTACGCCTATCTATGGGGCTGCCCTGTGCAGTTCTAGGAGGTCCACCCTCCCAGGCTTTGCCTCCCCTCTTTGGGGAGGATTAGGTTTATTGCTTACTGCCTGAGGCGCCCCTACCGGGGAATGCCGACAGGGCTGCACAGGCAAATTTTAATGGGGAGAGTGACCATCTTCTCGGGCGCTGGTTTATCAAATCCCACTTTCTCGACCTTGTGTCACATCTTACCTTGTGGGAGGTAGATAAATAATATATATATATATATATATATATATATATATATATATATATATATATTAATCCAGGTAGGGTAAAAATCCACAGGGTAGAAATCCAAAGGGAATCAAACCGGGTTTATAAAAGAGTGCTCAATAAAAATATAGAGCTGTATTGTGAATGCTTTTATTCAAACATGTACAAGGTCTGCTACACTGGCATGTCGATGTTATCGATCTACAGCTCTCAAGAGCTGAGGTCTCATCAGGCAGAAAATTGTTTTTTTGATTCAACTGTATGCGCGTATGTATACGTATACATATGTACGCATACATGTGTATCTGTGTGTTCACGCGTATGTGCATGGGTTTGGGTGCATATATGAATGTTTGTGTATACATGTGCATATATGTATTTATATGTGTGCACGAGTGCGTATGTGCACTCAACATCCAGCTGACAAAACTACTTATTACCAAAACCAATTTTTAAATATTTAAATAATTATATACTGATCACTTTAATTAAAATTACTAGCCCCCACCATTCCTAATCCCCCCCCCTTCATAGACCATAACTTGCGTTAACAATTTTAACTAGAACACCTTACCACTAATACTATAACATGTGTTAACCCCACCATTAATAATAGGACCACAACGAATAATAAAATTTATTTATTTATACCACTGAAATTAATCGATATATAAATTCCATTAAAAATAAAAGCAATTACCAGTATGTTTTATTAATCCATCAATAACTATTATTTATAATCGAAATACATTTATTCATATTCCAAAATAATTAAAACTAAATATAATAATATAATCCATCTATATCAATGTCATAAACTTATATACGATCCTTACCAAGAATAATTCCCAATATATTTTAACTCATTAGTACCTAGAACTAACCTACTAATATTACTGCCAATAATCCATATATGAATCTTACTAAAAATAAAGACAATTACCATTATGTTTTATTAATTAACTGATAAATATTATTTAAAATACATTTAACTATCCATCAAAATAATCAAAATTAAATGCCAATTAAGCTTAAACTAAAATATCCCCGTAAGCTGGGTGTCATGTAATTGTTATATGTCTGCATTGACAGGAAGCAGACACAACAAACTTGAAACCCCCCCTCCCCTCTTCCTTCATCTTCTCTCTCGCTCTTGTTTAATCTCCCCCCGACCCCCCCTTTATCCAGCCCAGCGCTGAATAAAAATAAATATGAATTTAACTCAGAACCATTCCCCGCAACAAATCCTAAATGGCTATAGACATCCACCCCTAACACCCCTCAACCCCTTTCTCTTTCTTTTTCTTCCAACCCCCCCCCCCCACCTTAACTAAGCGTTGGATAAAAATACAAAATAAAAATATTAACAGCTGTAAATTAAACTTTTTTGACAGCAATTGTATCTCTTTCCCTTCTCTCTTCTTTTTCTTTTCCTAGCCCCCCCTCTTTCTACCCCAGCTCAGCGTTGGATATATATATATAAAATAAAATATATAAAAGATAAAAATAAGAAAATAGTAATTTCTAACGGCAATCATATTTTAAAATCGGTCACATGACTTTTATTTCTTTCTCCTCTTCTTTTTTGCTTGACTTCATTCTCCCTGGAACTCAGCAACCAGTTGAATCAAAAAAACAATTTTCTGCCTGATGAGACCTCAGCTCTTGAGAGCTGTAGATCGATAACATCGACATGCCAGTGTAGCAGACCTTGTACATGTTTGAATAAAAGCATTCACTATATATATATATATATATATATATGTATATTAATACGATAGCGTGTACGTTCGTGTGTCACGCTTCCGGCAAAAGCTCTGCGCATGCGTTCCGCACCTAGATTTTGAAAAACAGTCAACTCGCCTAATTTTCGAAACATTTTAAAGTATTTTTCTTTGGTGCAACGGTTAGCCACGTAGTATTTTTTACTTCGGCCTGACTGGTTTATAGTTCGATCCCAACCAACCTCTAAGATTTTTTTAACATTTCGAGGAGAAGGGGAAGAGAGGTAGGGAGGGGACGACCGGGAAGACACATATTAATAAAATAGCGTGTGTGGCAGGCTTACATCAAAAGCAACGACCTTCCGAATCTTTGTATGCTACTCATGAATTGGCTTGACCTTTTGGCTAAGATCAAAGTGTAGTATCTGTTCCGATGGATACTGCACTCCATAAGACTGGTATTGTCTTGGCCTTCGAGGCTTGATTTACGCCGGTCTATGGGTCTGTCCTGTGCAGTTCTAGGAGGTCCACCCTCCCAGGCTTCGCCTCCCCTCGTTGGGGAAAAGTAAGTTTATTTCTTACTGCCTGGGGCGTCCCTACCGGGGAATGCCAACGGGCTGCCCAGGCAATGTTTAATGGCCAGAGTGCTCACCTTCTCGAGCGCTGGCTTTTCAAACCCCACTTTCTCGACCCAACCTTAGGTCACATCTTACTTGTGGGAGTAAGATAAAACTGGCCTTGTGCCTAACTCCTGGGCAAGAGTAAATAAATATTCATGAATTGGAGTAAAATTTAATTTAATTGAAAACATTTACAAAGTATAGTTTAGTCGTCGAAATATTACCTTCACTAGAAACATTGTATATAAAGAAGTTTTGTAAATTGTTTCATGTATTGTTCATTTATTTAAAAATAAATATACAAGTCCTAATCTTATCATATTTTATTCAAACATGTATAGGTTAGGAACAAGATAATTAGTATTAAGAACATCATTTCGTGTAATTTACACGGGTCCCGCTAGTTTATATGAAAAGAAATAGAAATAATATTCCACTGTAGTGCGAAATGAAAAAAAGAAAATCGAAAAATAGTATTTATGTATTCATCAAAATGAATGCATACATAATATTTACGGTTTTCTTTTATCATTTGTCATATATATATATATATATATATATATATATATATATATATATATATATATATATATATATATATATAAAATATATATTAAAAGGTAATCAAACAGTGATAAGCATATGTACTATACTTTAAAACCTATCTCACACCGGCATGCGTGAAATAGCATGTTAAGTAGTGTCAAGCATTTTCAATCCAAAGCGAAAAGCGCGTAAAAACAAAAACAAAAACAAAAACAGAGAAGCGGAAAGGCGTGGAGAAGAATCTCGACACGTCGGCTCTGTCATCTCCAAAAGTCATTCTTGGTTATTCCCCCTCACTACTTTGCCGCGTTTGTTGACACTCCGCCGCCATGGCGACCGCTTGAACAAAACAACAGCACAATACAAAACGCCATCCCAGGTGAAAACATTCAGCGACCCTTCTCCCATTTCCTCACAGTGGTGGTCCGATGCCGCTCCGCAGCGTTACTATAGCTGTTGTTGTTGTTGTTGCGGCCCGATCAGGGAAAAATGTTTCCCCATGCGCTTTTCGTTTCTGCACCCCACCTTAGAAGATGTCCATCCTTTTATAAAGAACAATTTATGTATATTTTAAATTTTTTATTTCAACTTATTTACTTATATGTTTTGTTGTTCTAATCTAATTTGTAGGATAAATATTAAAACGTATAGGTTTTAAATAATGCATTAGTTATTTTATTAGCAATTTCATATGTATTATTGCCATAATATTAAATTACAGGTAGTTTTGCGGGCGTATATTGGTTAGGCTGTTAATCATTATTATTATTATTATTATTATTATTATTATTATTATTATTATTAATAATAATAATATTATTATTATTATTTATGGCATATCGGAACATGGATATTATTTTTTTTATCCTTATGGCATAGAGTGGGTGTCATAATCGCTTAATATGGCTGTTTTTCTTCGTATATGATAATGTATATTTATATTATTTATTTTGTTATGGATTATTATTTTAATACAATTATATTTGTAATATTGATTAAATGGATGATATTATTATTATTATTATTATTATTATTATTATTATTATTATTATTAGTAGTAGTAGTAGTAGTAGTAGTAGTAGTAGTAGTAGTAGTAGTAGTAGTAGTAGTGGTAGTAGTTCAATAAAATAAAGATAAACCCTTTATATTGCATGGGTTTGTATTATTAGTATTATTAGTATTATATTCAAAAAACATTTCATGACACACAATGCCTGTCGGTCTCAATGAGGTTTATCATGCCAATCTTTATGAGTTATATTGGCAATGCTCTACTTAACGGGTGCGTCGTGTCCTGCTAAGTACATATTTTGTGGGTTTCTTTCACACAACTTTACAAACTGGTATTGTTTCCAAGTATCCATTTATTGATAAGGCCGAGTGCAGTAAAAAGGAGGCCATTGTTGGTTGTGTCTTTCATGTTACCCTTTTTCTTATTTCTATCGAAATGTACATATATATCGAAAGTTCCTTAAATATCTTAAGGGGTACATTGCAGTCAGCAGATAGTGTCGTGTCTATAGATAGGCACACATATATATGTTATATATGTAAGGGTGGTTTGGTTGTTTTTGCATGTTAATAGCACAGTGTTCTTCTTTTTCTTCTTTTTCTTTTTTCTTTTTCTTTTTCTTTTTCTTCTTCTTTTTCTTTTTTTCTTCTTTTTCTTCTTTTTTTCATCTTCTATTTCTTCTACTTCTTATTCCTTAGTCATTTGAGGTTCTGACACTAAGCATTACCAGTGATCACTCACTGGTACAAACATATGGAATCTCCTGGAGTCTAAGTGAGAATAAGTCTCCTCAAATTTCCAGTATTATCCGCTTCTATCCATCATCATTCAAAAATATCTGTGCGTTCTCACAACAGCTTTTTATCATTGAGTTCTCCTTGATAACCGCCATTGTGTATTTTTTCTTCTTCCTGAAATCTTACTGACAAAATCCTATTCAGGATTCTAGTACGTTCTGTGCTCTTGCAGTGGAAATATTGGTAGTGCTCTCTGTTTCCCTCTCTCCCTCACCTCTCTCTCTCTCTTTCTCTCTCTCTTTCTCTCCTTAGATCCGTCACGACCATATTCTGTGATACCATGAATAAAGTAATAATAACAAAGATGAGGTAAACTTTTCTTTTTATTACAAATAATATTTGTCTCACCGTTTTTATAGGGTGGTGGGTTGGTTAGCTGTCAGATTATGGGATTCCTTGTACATGTCTTTCCTGGCAGTTTTAGTCTCTTTAATTTAGGGCAGTGTTCTTTCTATATTATATTTTTAGTTGTGTTTAAACACTGTTATTTTATTTGAATTTACCTATGGTTAATTGGTAGCAACCGGTTATGTAGATTGATTTCCGCACTCGAAGATTTTTTATTAGTAGTAGTAGTATTAGTATTTTTTTTCTTAAGATGTTCAGCGTTGTATTATTAGATACCTACAGCGATGTTTAGTACTGGTTTACTAGTTGCAATATGTAAAAAAAAAGAAACCTTGAAAAACGTTAATGAAATAGTATGATTAGAAATCTATCTCTGACAATAGAAACTTAAGTAATAAAAAAGTAATATTTTTCCGTTGTAATGTGGAACAAATATGGAATAAAATTTCGGATTATATTTGTATTAAACTGCAGCAGTTGTTTACAGGTAGCATAACCGCTCAACAATGCTGGTTGGTAGCGTTAGTGCCGGTGATTCTGCCATTAAAGTGGTTGATCGGAAGAATCAATCTGTGAATCTTGAACGGGCCTTTGTTCTGCGACCGGTGGCTTATACAACAACGACTCGAGCCAATTCTCTAGAGATACCGAGATTCAGGTCGCCTTTGTTACGCTTCTTAGATTGAGTGAGGTCTTTAACCAGAATGATCTTTCTTTAAAGCAGATGGTAGGTGTAGATGTCAAGAGGTTGAATTCGAAGCTCCCTCCTTCCTTTAAACCACGAACCCCGCATCCAGCACCATATCGGTGTGCACGCCCTCCTGTCCTTTAACTGCATTACCGTTTTGTGGTATCAAGACGAATCATTTATTGGCTTTAATAAAAGAATCGGGGTAGGTATGTTTCTAAACTTTAGTTAAAGATTCCCATGAGAAATCGATAGTAGGAAAGCTTTTCTTAAGTAAAACTAAATACTATATTCTTGTGTTGTCTCGGACATTTACCATAAATCCTGGGGGCCGACGCTTAAATATTTCGTTAGCTTATGATAGTCATATAGAAACTTTATTTAGGCAAACAAGTTAACTAACATTCTTTGAATCAAATCGGTGATTTATTGTGAGTTAAAAAAGAAAAAGAAACAAACTATAATAAACAATGTATGTATTAATAATCCGGTCCATTGATCTGGTCATGCTAGATTTAGGGTCACATTCGGTTTGACAAAGCGAACCGATTCCTCAACCCATTTCCGTTATCGAATGTTCCGGGAAGAAAAACGCTTGTATAACTACGAGTAGCGGCTTCGTTAGCCCATATGGTTAAACGTCCGAAACCAGTGGTCACGATTGGCAGTGACTGGCGTCCGATTTTCAAATCTCGGTGGTTCATGCCCTCGCTATGTCTAGCCACACTGATGAGTCATGAAAAATAGACTGGGAATGACTATATATATATATATATATATATATATATATATATAGATATATATATATATATATATATGCATATATATATATATATCGATATATACATATATATATATATATATATATATATATATATATATATATATATCGATTGATGACCAACTTATTGTATAATGTTCTCTGAAAGAAATATATTATATATATATATATATATATATATATATATATATATATATATATATATATATCATGGACAGCGGCACCGGAGGAGGGGGGCTCAAGCCCCCCCCCCCCACATTTTGACTTGCCCCCCCCCCACTTTACTGTCATCAATAATGAAGTTATATATGCATGTGTTTAACCGGCCCCCCACTTTTTCGGAGAGCCCCCCCCACACACACACACTTTTATAACTGTCCCGCCGGTCCTGTAATGTATACAAAATATATCTCACAGAAATGTTATGTTTTTGACAATGTGAAAAAATAAAAATAAAAATAATAAAATAAAAACATGGTTATTGGAATATATATATATATATATATATATATATATATATATATATATATATATATATGAAAAAATATTAACAGTCAGCTTCATATATATATATATATATATATGAACTTGACTGTTAATATTTTTTCAAATATTTTTTTTTAATTTTGTAGTAAATTTGACTTTACCATTTTCTTTGAAATGACGTTTGATAATATTTTCATTTATTAAATGTTTCAAGTTTATCCGTTTAATTACTGTCCTTGGTTCACTTATCTTGCGTATAGATTTCATAAAATAACCTGGTCTTAAGAGTAATACCGTTTATTAGAAATTTAAGAGATTCATTACAACATTTCTGCGATATTATTCATTTTTATTATCACAAATTGACATATGAATCTGATATAGATTCGACCTTCCAAGTCTTTATTAATCTAATTAAATATCTTAATTATAGTAGCAAATTTGATTTCATGATTTTTCCACTCGTTCTTTATCTGTTACATAATTTTTCATAATATTCATGAAATTTTACAATTTATACGTTTACAAACTTCTTTTTGGTATTTAATCATACGCAAACATTGTACAAATTAACGTCGTTTTAATCCTAATATTTTTATTATAAAGAAGAAAAATGTTTTTAAATTACTGCAAACTATTTATTTTTAAATATATAACAGTATAAGCTATCGAATTGCATGATTTATTAATTTTTATTATCGCCCGCAACTGACATCTACAGCGACGCGCAACAATGAAAAGCGTAGCAGTGGGCGTGATCCGTGTGATAGGAACCGCAACACCCGGCTCGCGTCGTCTGTTACGCCTGGCGACGGAGCCTAACACAACGACGACCAAAACTAACTCCAGTGTTTAGAGAGCTTTTTTTTTGTCAGCTGTTTTCAACTTCATCACTTGCGCCCTCTATACGATGTTTTGTGCATGACCATCAAGTACGGTCACTCCCAGCAACATCTTTGAGGCCACGGGAACAACTACAGCTGAGAGTAAGGTAGTCTCACGACGAAAGGAACAGACTGAAACGAGCCCAGGCAAAAGGGGGCGTTGTTCTGGGCTAACGCGTTATCTCAGACGTACACCCTCCCCGTGTCTTTTATTTTTGTTTTATTTATTTATTTTATTAAACTTGTGCGCACTTTGGACCAATAGTTTGTCTTCGTTTTTATATTCATTTTAAACTTCATCACGCGTTTTAATGGCTAAATATAAAGTAACAAAGTCACAAGAAAAATAATAAAAAATAAAAATGATGCCGGTATCTTTCTTTCTTTTTTTTCTTGTTCCTATGGTTTTTTTGGGGTTTTTTTTTTTTTTTGCTTTTCTAAAAATTATTTTTCGTTTTGGTAAAACTTTTTACACAAAGAACCAGCAGCGTCATAGATTTCATGAGAAGCGTCTTGAATTTTTCAAAGAAGTAATAAAAGCTTCTATTTCTCCAATAAATGAATATTAACAATTTGTTAGAGGCGCCATGTTTTTAGACAGTATACTTAACACCTTTTATTTCACGAAAGTACTGGTTATTAAACTTTCTGATACTAAAAAAAAGAAGATTACGTATATTTTGCACAAGTTGATTTTGCATATTATTATGTGAAAAGTCAACGGTTAAACAATGTTTCTGTAAATATACGTTGTTTCAGCTGTAAACATTTTGCACACAAATATTAACCGCGAATAATTTAATAAGATATATAATTTTAATTTTCATATATATATATATATATATATATATATATATATATATATATATATATATATATATATATATATATGTGTGTGTGTGTGTGTATGTAGATACATAGATATATTTATGTGTGTCTCTGTATGTATTTATACACATATATATATATATATATATATATATATATATATATTAGTGCAGTTTTACCACTCTTAAATATTATATATATATATATATATATATATATATATATATATATATATATATATATATATATATATATAACATTTATAAACGCACACTGTGTTAAAATGCCGACGGGGAGATTTATACACCATTTCATAGTGTCTTCAATCTCTCTGTACAGGGATTTTTAAGCACAACCTTACATGAGGATACTTCACTTTACAATTAAACCCTGACCAATTGTTTTAAATAACATAGTATTCGAGGTTCAAAT
>OY744521.1:163315860-163323360 GCA_963556195.1 Sepiola atlantica | reverse complement strand
GGTGCAAACAGATATGCACACGTCCAATACGCAAAGACTGGATTTTTGCAATTAACTTATGAAAACTTTGTTTCATTTTATTTTTCTTTAGTGTTTGTTTTGTCATGTGGTCTTTTGTAAAGCAAGGCCAAAAGTTTATCGCCGTTTTTTTTTGTTATGAGTGGGAAAACGCCAGACCGAAGCCAAAAAGGAAGAGGGGTCGTTAACAAAAATATATTTGACCAATAAAGTAGAAGAGAGTCTAAAAATAAAACAACTTATATATATATATATATATATATATATATATATATATATATATATATGTGTGTGTGTGTGTGTGTGTATATGTGTGTGTGTGCATATTTATATATGCGCATATATATATATATATATATATATATAACATTTACTTAAAATCAAATATCAACTCTATATATATTACATATATTTTGATTTTAAATAAATGTAATATTGTGTTAATATTATTTAATTAATTTTACACTTCTATACACACACACACATATATATATGTATATATATTATGTATTATGTATGCTTATCTTATATATTATATATGTATATGTATACGTGAAAAATGTTAATAGCGCATTTGTAAATGTTCTAAGTTATTACTACGAGACAGTCGCTGTCATTAAGCCGAGAACCTATAATTTTCAGTAACAAAATATATTATAATTTTAGTAAAATAATTTATTTTTCTAAAAAATATATTCACATTTAAAAATTATAATAATCATTTTTTTAATTATTTTTTAGATGAAAAATTAATTAAATTGTATCAAGGAAAATTTGGTTTAATAAGTTATAATAAGTTTAATTAAACTGCTTAGATAATTATTATTATAATTATTAGTAGTAGTAGCAGTATTAGTAGGCGTAGTTGTAATAGAAGTATAGTAAGGTTATAATAATTAAAAGCATAGTTTTTATTACGAGAGAAACGGTTGCGAAAATCTAGTCCAGCCATCCAAAGTTGAAATGAGGAAAAAAGGGGGAGTAAGTTTATGCGGAAAAGTTTGCCTAATTTCTGTCCCCGCTAGTTGTCGTTCCTTACTGCCTCGCCATCGAAAATTCGTCTGCCAGCCTCTTTGTTCACGCCTCACACTTTCTCGTGAATAAACTAAACTTTTTAATGCCGACCGCTTGCGCGTTTTATTAACCGATGGAAAAGATCGTAAATTTTATGTCGACGCCAAATGCTAAAGTAAGAAAATAAATTAATAATCCCAAAGATGATGAAAACTTTTCTTTTTATTACAAATAATGTGAAATTACGAAGTGTACTAAAAGTAGCCCACCTCACAAAACCGGAAAATTATAAAACAAATTAGGGTTTTCTTTTTTTGTGTATACCTCTTCCCTTTCTCCTCTTTTCTTTCTATATTTTATTTCTCCCCTTTTTAAAGACCTTCTGCCGTTTCCTCCCATTTTTTTATGTATTTCCCATATATTTTTATTTATTTAGTTCTCATTCTTTTAAGTTTTTTTTATATGTAAAAGTATAAAAAATAGCATTAAAAAGAAGAAACTAATAATCACTTGTGCGTTTTTCTTTTTTCATATCAATTCATGTTATCCTTTTTCTTTTCTTTTTTCAGGTCTGTTTGTCATTTTCCCTTTTTGTTGCTTTCACAAATTTTAATTTCTGTTTATTAATTTACTTTTTTCTCAAACACTACGGAAATAAATAAAAATATAAAAAATCCTCGATTCTCACAACTTCCCTGTTTTTTTATATATTTTTTCCAGCGTCCTTTTCTTATTTCCCCTATTATTATTGACAATTTCCCATAATGCATCTGTACACGACCACTTCATCTGTATTTATATTTTTTATGTTTCTTCTTTCTTTTTTCTTCATTTTAATTATTCTTTGTTGTTGGCCCTTAATCTTACGAAGGTGGGTTACCCTGCGGACTTGTGGCACTGTGCTTGCAGAATTGTTAAAACTCCAAAACAAAAAAGTCTCAAGGGTTAGAATTGCTATTATTATGAACAGAGAACGAAGAAAAAGGAAAATAAAAAAGTGGAGAGTATGTTTGATTGAAATAAGCGAGAAATATAAAGTTATAAAAGAAAAGAAAAAGGAAGTGAATAAAACAAAATATAACACGTGTGAGAAAGAAATGAGGAAAAGTTGGCAACCCACACTTACCCCCCAAAAGAAATAAACGAAAATAAAACAATTTATCCAAAACATTAAAACGACATCAAAAAGAAGAAAGAAAAAAATGAGAAAAAGTATTTATAACTAAAATAAAACTTTCAAACAGCTGATTTTTATTTTTATTTTTTATTTCCTCAGAAAAGATGTGAAAAAAAGTGTGTTGTTTGATGTTTATATTTTATTCAACATCAACTTTTTATTTTATTAAAAATCTAAAATACACTCGAAAAGAAATAGATAAATAATCAAGTTTATCTAATATACATTTATTGTAGCTAAATAATTCGAGAATGAACTTTGAATGAAATTGATGAGACTGTTACTGTGCATGGTTAAAGTTTATTTTGGTTTGCATAGAGTGCAGTAAAATGCATATTATATTTTTTTAAAGTGTTGACGCTGATAAAAAGACTAGTACTAAATATTTTTTCTTTACATATAAAGTTGTTTATCTAATAAACATGATGCCTACGCCATCAATATACCAATATTTCGTATTAGTAGACACGTGTGATATATTAATTTACACATATATAGATGCATATATATGTATAAATACTTATATATGCATATATAGAGAGAATGTATGAATATATTTATGTGTATCTATTTATAAATATATATACAAATATATATATATATATATATAATAATAATAATAAAAAGAATAACAGAGAAGATATTTCTAATAGAAGGATGTCTTATTGGTGACAATGTCATTAAAGAAGGTGGTAAGTTCTTCAATTGAATACTAATAAAAACCTCAACTGTGTTTCTTCCTTTTTAGTTACCCATACTTACTAATCTTACATATATATTTTGCTGTCGTTCTCCGTTTGTTTGTCTCACTCTTTCTTTCCCCCGTTTTCTCTTTCTTTCTTTCTCTCTCTCTCTCTTTTTTTCCCTCACGTCTTTATCATCTACATTAAATATATAAGAAGTCTGCTTGAGCGAAAGAACAGACCCGCTGCTTAACAGAAAATATATATTTGCAAGAAGAAACACTGAAACCACCTGCTTCAGGTTTTTCTTTTTTTGTGTGTGTGTATAGACGGTACCTTAGGAAATTTGCCTCAGTTGGCGAGTGTGCCCTCTTAGTTTAACTTTCAACAAAAGAGTCACGTCAATCGTGTATTTTGCATCACAATGTTGTGTAATAGTTGTAATTAAACTCAGTTAGGAACGTCTGCTTACTGAACATGTCGTTGAGGACCTTATACCCACACGCGACCAGATATTGTTATTCAGATCGACCAGGTTGATTTTCTCTCTTGGCTTGGCCTTCTGTCGCAGTTAGTTTTTTTTTTAATTTTTATTCTTTATTTTTGATTATAAGTATGGCTTCGGATTATTTATCTATATTCAACGCTCTTTTCTTTTTTTAAGTTTGTTTCTTTTGACGGAGGGCAGCTGCAGTCCTTCGACTCAACAGAAACGACGTGAGCTTTTAAAAAGAAGCTTCTGTCCGATTAGGGGTGGAAGAAGAAAAAGACGAAGGAACATTAGTCAATTGACCAAAAGGCTCTCCGTGGAAAAAACAGCTGCCTTCAATCGATGCCCTGAAAGGAGACTAATGTCTAGAAAATATTGTTCTATCTTAATGTTATAAAGCATTTATATCAAAACAGGGGGTAAGATAAAGGGTCGACCTACAGACTTCAGGAGGTAGAAGAAAAGAGAGGGAAAATGGGGGGAGAGAGGTTATACAAAAAAACAACAAATAACAAAACAAAAACAAAAAGAGGAACCCAGTGAGTGGGCTATGTTTTTTGGTTGGGTTTTCTGCAGCTGTTTTGTTTCTTATAGTTTGTGATTGTTGCTTTTCCCTATAATTAGAAATCATTTTCTGCAACCTTCACAAGGCAGTCTTAAGAAATAAAAAAACCAGATGACCAAGCACTTTACACCGTCTTTGTTACATGGAAATCTCACTTCATTTTCGGCGGTTTCTGTTGAGGAAAGAAAGAAAACACGTTGCCCCTTTTTTTCCCGCAGTGTGGGAGTTGGCCTTTGTTGAGTTTCTCTTGGTTTAATTTCTTTTTTATTTTATTATAAACTTTTTTCTTCTCTTCTCTTTCCCTCAATCTTCTTTTAGATTAATGAAACTAATTTGCTACAAATATGCCCTCCCCATCGTATCCCTTTTTTCCGCTCTCTTGTTCGGTGTTTACGCTTTTATTCAGTTCTCATTCTTTTAAGTTTTCTTTTTTAAACATTTTTTAAAAAAGTTTTGTCTTTCTTCGTTTGTGTGTTTCGACCTGACGGTCGTTACCCCCGATCCCTGATCGCAACATCAACACCTGAAAAAGAAAATTGAACAAAAAACGACAACGCCTTAAAATCGCAGAATTGCGCGAAATGAAAAGTTACGGGTGAGTCTTTTTTGCGGACGAATTGAAAAAGCGCGCTTTTCACACCGGGCAAAACTTTTTCGTATTCAGCGCCCTCTTGCGACGCTGCGGCTCAGTTTTCTATTATGTGTGTTGCGGGCGGATAATAGAGGCTGGGTGTTGCCTTTGTTGTAACAGCGCTAGAGCTGAACTCTATGAGCGTTATTGCTAGAACAAATCGATCGCTTCGCAATTGGCGTAGACTTATCACACGACACTGCAATGAAACCCCGACGATAAAACAAATATGAATTTATCTTTCTTTTAAAAGAAAAAAAAAGATTTATTAAATCAACGACAAAGAGAAAGAATGAAATACAGAAAAACAATAGCTGGTCTTTGATTTGGCAACGAGCAGACGGCGTTGGAGACGCACGCTGGAAACGAACAAGGTACTGTATGAATTAAAGAGAACATTTATATTTTGGTAATATACAGGTAATTACTTTTATTTTCCTGAGGATTAATAATGTTAAATTATTTAACCTTTGAATACAGCAGGTTTCATTTTGAATAGATTATCGTTTTTATGCCAGTAATAATTTACATGAATTAAACATCTACATTTAAAGCAATACAATCTTATACATATTTTATAAAAAAAATATTATGAATTAAATTATCAGAAAATCTATCTTCAATTAAGTATACATTATTACTTCTTATTTTGTATGACACATAGTTAACATACACACACGCATCCACGAAACACTTACATATGTGTATATATGCGGACATTTTTTCGGATAAGTACATAGGTAAAATCATTGTCACGTCAAATTATTTGTGATTAGTATATCTTCTAGCAGAATCCGTAATCTTTAGCTAAAGTAATTTTATATGTTATAAGATGTTCTTATTTCAATAATTAAATATATTTGTTCGAAAACATATACTTGGAAAATAAGAAAAAGTCTGGCACCTTGAAGGAAACAGTCTTTTCTAGATGCATACGCCTACAGTCTTTACTATATACATATATTAGATACATTTATAAATGTATATATAGTAAGTATGAAACTATATTTATCGCGAGTAAGCTATTCAGAAACATTCATTATATATATGTATGCATGTGTGTGTCTGTGTCTGTGAATTGCACGACCACGACTATTGTCTTTTTAGATGACACAAACTGATTGATAATAAATTTATCACAAAATGTTATTAAAGTAACAGAAAAGAGACAGTGTTTGATATTCCTGAACTGATTTCTCTCTAACTCTTTATGTGTATATCTCTCTCTTTATATATATATATATATATATATATATATATATATATATATATATATATAATGAAATAAGAACACTCGAAATCATATTCTACGAACTACCAACGGATACCAGAAAGTTTGCACATCGCATCGAGAACATTACTAAAAATTTTTTTTAAAAACACGAAAATTCCGTGGTATTCAACAAGACTTTAATATATATATATATATATATATATATATATATATATATATATATATATATATATATATATATATATATATATATATATATATATATATATATATATATATATATATATATATGTGTGTGTGTGTGTGTGACCTTGGTGGGTGTATCTGTCAGAGTTTGTGAGTGAATGTGTAGTGTATCCATGTATATATTTGTTATAACTGTGATTGGCATTAGACAACGCAACATTGTTTTACTATTCACTGATGAAAAGTATCGATTCATTTAAGTATGTTACCATATAGAAAAATAATTAAATAACAAGCAATGAAAACGAACGTCAAAACATGTAGAAAATATGCATCATCTACAAGCTTATTTCATTATCTATGTTTTATATCTAGTAAGGCATTTCCTGTTTGATTCAATAATCTTATGTCAAGTATGACAAAGATTTTACAGAATATATAATGTAGATGTTCAAATCAAATTTTCTGAGAAATTTCATCAAATAGACTCAAAAATATTTCTTCTTAATTTTTACCAGTATTTCTGAATTAATACAGTACAATCTAAAAATGATAATCAGAATATATATATATATATATATATATATATATATATATATATATACTCATGTGTGTGTGCGTGTGTGTTTATGTGTAAAGACTGAAAACAAAATACCAACACATTACCACAAATTATACATATGCTAATATATGTATGCATTTGCTTCTTAAATTGGAACATTTTTCTCTGGGTGCAAATAAAATGTACGTTATATAAATCGTTGTACTATTACATACACACACACACACATATATATATATACATATAATTTAACGTTATCATACTAGAAACTTGTATATTTAATATACATCATTTACAGTATATTATTTTTATATATGTATATATATATATATATATATATATATATAGAGAGAGAGAGAGAGAGAGAGAGAGAGAGAGAGAAAGAGGCGATGTGTGTATATGCGATAAGTAGGGAAAAATGACTCGCTTTTAGATTAGCATCGATGTACTTGAAATATACTTTTTTACTATACAATATATATATATAGAAAACATATAGACGTTTAGGAATTTATTATACATATAAGTAAATAAATAAATAAATAAATAAATAGCGCCTACCAGATGACATGGGTTGTCTGATTTAAAAACGCATCTAAGAAAGCATGTTTTTAATAAAGAATCGCCCAGTATAATAGAATTGTATTTTCAGCTTTTTACATAATTTTCACGAGGTAATTTATATTTTGTGTAATTCATTAAAGGATTTCATAATTATTGCGATCGAGGGGGGGGGGACTCATCCTTATTCTGTTAATAAGAATAATACTAACAATAATATTACCAGTCTCTAAGAAGCCTGATGATTACTTGAGGATATTCAAAATAGATATATTATTAAGAAATCCGGCTCGAAAAACACTCTTTGTTTTTATTATATAGTACACAAAAAACATCAACCAACCGGTTAAAACTGGTTGCTAGTAATACTAATGTACAC